>OX940968.1:27956913-29156913 GCA_954870475.1 Euphrasia confusa | reverse complement strand
CATCTTCATGGATGCCGCCATTCCTTCCCTCTATTAGCCACCTGTGGAATTTGTGTACGCTTGTTGTTTCTTTTTCTTCCGATGTTGAGCCCATCCTGGTCGTTGATTTCTGGGAAATGACTCAGCTTAGGCATATGAATTTCACCCATAATTATGCACGTCTCCCGGATCCTCCGAGCTGCGATTGGTGTGATGGTGATGAGGTGGTCATTATGGAAAATCTACACACCCTTAAAGGAATAAGGAATTTCAAATTTAGAGAAGGGGTGGTTAAGAGAATTCCCAATATCAAAAGATTGCGTTTGGAGTATAAATCTGATGATGATGTTGATTCGGATGATCATGATGATGATAATGATGATGATGATGATGATGATGTACATGTTGATTCGAATGATGAAGATAATGATGATGTGTATTTTTTGGGCAATATGAAATATCTGTGTGGATTGGAATCCCTATCTGTCAGATGTTTCTCCCGAAGTAGGCCGTTGTTTACTCCTTTGCAGAAAATTACCTATCCACACTCCCTTAAGAAGTTGAGTCTGACGTTGGGCTTTGAGCTTGAATGGGACGACATGCTGGAAAAGATGGGTTCGTTGCCTCTTCTCGAGAAACTCAAATTAACGTGGGGTTGCTTTGAAAAAGGGAAATGGGAAATAGGCCAAGGACAATTCCCCTGCCTCAAGTACTTAAAAGTGAGCTACTGTTGGGGGCTCGAAAACTGGACTGCGGTGGAAGATGATTCCTCCATCCTTCCACGACTTGAACATCTTCATCTTGAAAGATTAAAATATCTCAAGAAGATCCCTTTTGAGCTTGGAAACATTGATACTCTCAAGAGTATAAAATTGAAATGGTGCGGACAAGGAGTGGTGAAGTCTGTGAAAGAGATGTTCGATCAGCAAGTCGACTTACAAGGAGGGGAGGATCAACTAAGCTTTCACGTCAAGGTTTGGGTTACAAAGGAAGACCGACACCTCATGAGCTTAGCGGCTTCTAACTTTTATTTCAGCTAGTTTTATATTGATTTTTTGTAATATTCAGCACATGAAAGACTCCAATTCTCAACTTCATGTTATTTTTATTAAGTTGATAAAAATTATTGTACTAGTATTTTAAACAAAAAAAATACACTGTATACGATTAAAGTAGTTATACGAGTAAGATCTCACGATGAATGATCATGTCCTCGTAGTTATTACACTTGAACACCACCTGCTCTAGCGTTAGTCCACCCGGAACACAGTCCAGTTACCTGCGGCATTCCGACTTTAAAATCTCGCGACATGAAGCGGGCCCACACGTCTAGTTGACCAGTCGGCCTGTCTATCGAAATACCTATATATATATATGTGCTTCATTAATTAATTAATAACTCAATGGGCTCGATCGATCGATCTGGTTATTAGTTCATACTATATACCTCCGGGTGAAAACAGACATCTTTGCAAACTTCAATTTCTTTATAATCGCTCTGCACACAACGACAAAACAAGAAACGGCGGGAAAAAAATACCTTGATTAGTTCGTAGATGTAGTCTAATTAATCAATCAAAAATTTAAACCTCTTCAAGTGAAAGGTGCGTTTCCTACAACACCCTTCTCCGGCTTATCGTCTAGCGGACCATCAAACTGATCGAACGAACGCGCTAAGGAATAATTATACCGAATATACCCCGCCTCTCTAATTCTTTTTATTTGTGTTTAAAGGTTTTGCACATACAATATATTAATGATCAATAATTATACCGAATATAACCTTAGTTAATGTGGTGAAGTAATTACAACTTAGAGCCTGTTTGGCTAAGCTTATAAGCTTCTTAATACAGATTATAAGCTGTTTAGGAGCTTATAAACTCTAAAATTTGTTTGGTAAACATTTAAAAAAAGATCTTAATTTTTTTAAAAATAAGCTGTTTAATAGCTTATAAGCTGTTTAAAAAAAAGTAAGGGGGAGGTACTTTTTTTTAAACAGCTTATAAGCTCTTGTAGCTTAAATAATAAAAGACCAAAATACCCTTAAAATTATTACCTTTTATATATATACAAAAATTCCAAATTTATTATTTAGTTAATATAATTATTTTTAAATATTTTTTTCATATATAACAATTTATTTTTGATAATTTTATTTATATAAAATCTTAAATTGCCAAACAAATTATCATCTTATAAATTTATATATCTATTTTATCCAAACGGTTTAACAACTTATTTATTAAATAGAACGTAAAAGCTCTTAAAACAACTTATAAGACGTAACATCTTATAAGCTATTTTAAATAAGCTCGCCCAAACGGACTCTTAATCACAATTCAATTAAATATAATTAATTACAATATAATATAGGGGCATTTATGGTAAAAATTACAACTAAAAACAAAACAAAAAAAAAAGTCTAGTATATTGAATGGGAGAGAGTAGTACTGTATAATTAATTTGATGTGGCATATTAATTAAGAGACTTAAAACATTAATTAATGATTACTATATGTTTGGAGACAATTAACATTGGACACCCATCTTCGTCAACGCGTGTACACTTGTGACAAAGTCCAATAACTTGTGCTTGTACACAATTCTACATCGCAAAAACAACAATAAGATAACACCATAAATAAAAGTCAACGCAATTGATAACTTAGTCAACGTTAGGAAATCATTAAATATAATGAAATGAAGTTATTGCAATAATAAGAATTAAGAAAGACCCAACGCTCCATATAAATGTATGTATATATAAGTTGTGTTGTCTCAATACACAGCTTCGAATAGAAGAACACACATATACATGTCGCAAGTTACAGTTGATATGTCATGCCATAAGTGCAAGACGAAGCTCCTCATGGCGGTTTCTGGGTTACAAGGTAATAGCTCGATCGTCCCATTTTCATAGTCATTTTTTTTTCTCTTAACTTAAAACGAAAAAAGAGAGGTAAAAACGTGTGTTATTATTTGGATGATTATTATTAGGGGTTGATAAAGTTGAAACAGATGTAGCAAAGGGAGTGTTAACCGTGACGGGTGATGCGGATCCGTACGACGTTATAGTGGTAGCGAGGAAGGCCGGAAAAAGGGCCACGGTGCTCAGTGTTGGGCCTCTCTAAATTAAGCCCAACGACTTGTAATTGGATTCCTGTGGCCCAATACCCCGTATTATATATATAATTATTTTTTAAAAGTGTTGTTTTGTGTAAGTTTAATTTAATTGATTTTATTCTGTTAAAGAGGAATTAATCATTATATTTACGGGATACATGTATTGATGATTTGTTAGTCTCAACTCAACCTATAATCTTGAGATATGTGGCGATAAAAAAGACCGTTAACATAAAAATAAATCACAATCGTATTAACAAACTTTAGTAATGAATTTTTTATATACCAATAAATCACAATCGAATTAACAAACTTTGGTATTAAATTTTTTAATATAAATTGAACTTTTGTTATACCAAAAATATGAATATATCAAAATATATTTAAAAAAATCTACAATTGAATTATAATATATTTCTTTTTATGGGCATACCAAAATATAAATACATATACCAAAATAATGAATTATTTAGATTATGTTCCATATGTTGACACGTATCGAAATATCAAGAAATTCATATCCGATATTGTACTAAAAATTATACTAAGAAAAAATCCTTGCTGTCCGACGACTTGTAAATCGACACCACCGTCCTCCTCTGTACGCCACCACCACCAGCTTTCTCCCTGTACGCTACCGCCACTATATTCCATCTCCACCGCCGTGTCTGGAGCCACCTTGTATTAGAGTGATCGATGCCTCTGCTTATTGTAGTGGTTTTCCAACGATTAAGGTAACAATGTCAGTTTCGCACTTTTTATTTGCTAGATAGATGCGAATTAGCTTATGAAATTAGGGCTATTAAGGATTCATTAACAACGCGATAAAATTAGGGTCAATTAGCCATTTTAATATGATATTTAGTATAAATTCAAAATCACATAAATATTATATGTTGTAGTTGTGTGTTCAGTGTTCTTTAAATGTTTTTTTATTTTTTTAAAAACTATTCTCATTCTGATGTATATTAAAATATTTTGATGTATTTTTATGTGGGTTGTATAAGTGTATAACTTTGGATTGTGTTTGAATGGATTATCCTAGAACCTACTCATAGCAATCTAAGGAGAAATGGAACAGAAATAGTAAGCCACCGTAATATGCGCCTTTCCCCCTGTATGCTACCGACTTCAAATGCCTTGTATGAACAAGTCGAGAGCCACCGACTCCACCTGGGCTTTTCATTCTGTTTTATAGAGATAAATTTTTGTTGCGCTCTTTACGATGTGTTAGTGTGTAGTTCTTCCTAGTTCAACATAGAACCACGTTGTTCTTGTTTGAACTACGTTGAACTATACACTTTGTTTTGAAATAACTTCATGTTTTATGTTTGTATGTTTTCCGTTCATTAATTCATACAAGTCTGCTAGGTCTACATAGAACGAGCTGGTTAAACTGTGGAATTAACAAGTGACTCAACGCGTGACCACGGTTCAACAGCATGGAGCAGGCAGACTTGGGCATTACAAACAACATGGAGTTGCATCAGTGCGTCAGCATAGAACGAGCTATTCTGTCAACATGGTTCAATGTGGATCAGAGAGAATTGCGAGTTCATCTACGCGCTTCAAGGGCTTACCGTGATAACACCTTGACGGACGCGGTGCAAGCATAGCTACACATACAGCTGGACGAATGACTGCTAAGGAATGAAGCCAGCTGTGGGTACGACTAGAAGACTTTGCTAGAAGAATGATAGTCCAGTGAAAAACGCCAAGTATACCAGCTATGCCCTCCACGAGCTCGACGCACGAAGACACGCTAGTGTGGCCGTGGGTAGAGCTGGGTTCGTCAAGTACAGCTGAAATGGAATCTCGAATATTCCATGAAGATGCTTTGGGCTCGGCCCATTAAGCGTGAATTCCGGAAACCCTATTTCTCGACACCTATAAATAGCGGGTTGTTGGAATTCACTATTCACGAATTGATTAGACATTTTCTAGAGAGAGAAAATTTGTAGACCGAGAGACTTCGCTAGAAAGCTCCGGTTCTATTGTCAGTTTAGTCTTGGTAGTACGAGTCGCTAGATTAGTTCTACATAGACTTAGTTTTTGGTCGTGTTGACCTTTCTACAAGATTCGCTAGAATTTTGTAGATGTGTTTGTAAGTGGTTCCACCATTTACAAGTTATACAAAAGAGTTTTCTTTAGAATCTCCAAATTGTGTTAAGTCTTTGTACTCTACCCTTTACAACTCTGTTCTAGGTAGAACCAAGTACAAAATACACAATTTCAATTGGTATCAGAGCAAGTGCACCTTCTTTGGTGTGATCCTAGGAAGAGATTCTACAATGGAGTCATTCACTGTTGTCAAGCCCGTCATTCTCAATTCTTCGAACTACTCCTACTGGAAGAGCAAGACTAGGTTGAAGTTGAAGAACGTGGACTCACGCGTTTGGGGAGCAGTGCTAAATGGATGGCAACCACCAACCATAGTGGATAAGGACAACGACACGATTGAGAAGGATGAGTCTACATGGACCACGGCTGAACATGAGGCTGCCACTTTCAATTCAAAGGCCATCCACATTATCACTGATCTCATTGATGTCCATATGTTCTCTGTTGTGAGGCATCTCACCTCTGCTAAGCATGTGTGGGATACCTTGGAGCGCATGTGTGAAGGGAGTGATAGCATCAAGAGGTCCAAGGTCAGAGGACTTAATACTACCTTCCACCGGCTCGAAATGAGGGAAGATGAAGACCTTGATTCCTTCTTTAATAAGATCATGGCTATCGTGAGTGAATGCCAAGAACTTGGAGACCCTATTCCTCCACCACTCATTTGCACCAAGGTTCTACGAGGTGTAACCGAAAAGTTTAGCGTCAAGGTTACCACAATGGAGGACACGAAGCTTGGTCTATCGGGCGACTACAACGAAATCATGAGCCATTTGAAGAACTATGAGTTGAACCAAAAGTTGAAGGACAAGTCTTACTCCATGACTCCATTTGAAAATTCCATGAAGGCCCTCTCAATCTCCCAGAATGCCTCTAGCTCTACCTCCAACCGGGGTGGCTCTACCCACTCTCCTCTCACTACTGAGAGCAATGCCTTCCTTGCTGAAGACTCCGATGATGAAAGTGAAGCTCTCTCTCTTCTTGACTCCCCAAATCCGGACAAGTTCATCGCCATTCAAGATGCTGTGAGTTACCTTGTGCGTCAAGATATCAAGAGAAAGAGGAGGTTCAAGCAATTCCGAAATCAAAGGACTCCTGGAAACTCTTTCTCTACTCCACCCGCCACCAACCGCAGTGGGTATACTCCTAGCCGGAAGTTTGTCAGTGGCACCCCTAGCAAAGACATGTCTCAAATCAAGTGCTTTGAGTGCAAGGGGATGGGCCATGTGAAGAATGAATGCCCCAACTTGCATCGGAAGAACAACATGGATGTGAGTTACTTGGTGTTTGATGGAGATGATGCTTTGTACTCCTCTGAGGAAGACAAAGGGAAGATGGTGGAGCCTAATGAAGTCAATGCACTTCTGAGTGCCATTGATGATGAGAGTGATGAGGAGTACGAGGTAGATCAAGAGGACTTGGCTACACATGGAAATATTTTTTGTTATACCTCTGTGGTTGCAGGTACTGCTGAGAAAGATGCTAGTTCTACCCCCAGATCTCTGGCTGGGGGCATGACCAAGAAGGAAGCTGAGTCTACCCTTGATGCTGAGAGGGTGAGCAAGAGGGAGTTTGAGATTGTGAAGCTGGAGCTGGAGAGAGCTTTGAAGAAGGCCAGTGAGTTGGAGGCCATTGTGCAAAAGGAAGACACGGAGAAAGACTTCCTTAGAGATTCTCTTGCCAAGATGGAAGAATGCTATGCTATGCGCACCAAGGAGCTCTACCAAGTGAAAGACAAACTTGATGTTGCTGACTGTCTCTTCAAGAAACTCAATACTGGCACTTCTAAACTTGATGATATGTTGAGCTGTGTTAACACTAAGCACTTTGGTCTTGGATTTAAGGAAACTTTTGATTCTGTCTACTCCGATTCTCCTTATGTCTTTTCTAAATTTGTGCATGGTAGAGATAAAGCTATCACTAAATCTAATGAGGCCAAACCAGAGGATACTATTACATCCAAAGGCAATGTGGCTTCTACATCTAACATAAAAATTCTCAAACATTCTCCTACTCCATTGTCCCAAAATGCTTCAATGTCCTCGTTGACACCGGTTTCTACCTCTGCTCTACCCGTGAGCAAATCCGGATCTACCCATGACAAGAAAACCTTTACACGAAATGTCTCCAGTCGATCTAAGCTACCCTTCTCAACAACTAAGTCGATCTTAAACCGTCGACCTCCCGGTGCTATCCCTTTATCAAATCCTGCTAAGGGCCTGACCACTCACAAAAGGAAGACTCCTTCTACCCACTACAAGCGAGTCTATGTGTGCCACTATTGCGGGATGAAAGGGCACATCAAACCTTATTGCTACAAGCGTGTCGAAGACTTAAGTTCCCGTGCTATGGCTCACAGACAAGTATGGAGACCCATTACCAAGCAGTCACATGACAAGGCCAATCAGGTCTGTAGAATTAAAGCGGTTCTACCCACAACAACAATTATTAAGCCAAAGCAAGTATGGAGAAGAAAGCAAGAGGTGACATGTAATGTTGCATTCACCGTGGCCAAAGGCACGACAAAGGAGACTTGGTATTTCGATAGTGGGTGTTCTCGGCATATGACAGGAACTAAAGACTCTTTGGTCGATTTTGTTCCTCACTCCGGTGGACCCGTCACTTATGGAGGTGGGGCAAAGGGGAGTATAATTGGAAGTGGAACATTAAACGTGAAAGGTCTACCCGCACTCAAGAACGTTCTCTTGGTGGATGGGCTATGTGCTAATCTCATAAGCATTAGCCAACTTTGTGATGATGAACTTAATGTGAAATTCAATAAGGAGAACTGTGAAGTGTACAACGTTAAGGGGGAGTGCATTCTCACTGCTGCTCGTGCGAATAACAACTGTTACGCTATCAATGAATCTTGCCTAAGTGCCTCTACCCATGACGAGATAGATATCTGGCATCAAAGGCTTGGTCATACCAGCCTCCGGAACCTTGAGAAGTTAGTTCAAATAAAGGCGGTCAGAGGCATAGATAGCTTGCCTAAGATTGACAAGAGAGTATGTGGTGAATGTCAGATGGGTAAACAAACTCGAGCCCCTCATCCTGCTATCTCTACCCATAACCGCACTACAGAATGTTTTGAGCTACTACACATGGATCTCATGGGGCCCATGGAAGTGCAGAGTTTGGGACACAAGTGGTATACTCTTGTTATTGTTGATGACTTCTCGAGGTACACTTGGGTAAATTTTCTTGGAACCAAGGACGAAGCTTTTGAAGCCTTCCGATCCTTAGCTCGTAGAATTCGCACCACTTATGATAAACGGGTCCAACGTATAAGAAGTGACCACGGAGGTGAATTTCAAAACGGAGTGTTTGTTGAATATTGCACTCGTAAAGGGATTCACCATGAATTCTCTGCACCAAAGACTCCGCAGCAAAATGGAATTGTAGAGAGGAAGAACAGGACTCTACAGGAAATGGCAAGAGTGATGATGGTGGCTGCGGGTATGGCCAAGGGTTTTTGGGCAGAAGCCTTGAGTGCGGCTTGCTACGTGGTGAACCGTATAAGCATACGTGCCGGGACAAAATGTACGGCTTACGAATTACTAACTTCCAAGAAGCCAAATGTTGCTCATCTCCGTGTGTATGGATGCATCTGCTACATTTTAAATGATAGAGATGCCTTGAAAAAGTTTGATCCAAGGTCGGACAGGGCTATTTTTGTTGGCTACGCTCTTAATAGTCATGCTTATCGCGTGTTTAACCTCCGTACAAAGACGGTGCAAGAATCGACTAACATAAAGTTTGATGAACATCGTTTTCATGAGAGTTCGTCCAAGTCTACCTTGCAACCACAAGCGTCTAATCCTGCTCTACCCCTGGCTGAAGTATTAGTTGAGGGGGAGGTAGAACAGGGTATTGGGTCTCCCATGCCACCAAATGGTCATGTTCATTCTACTTCCCACAACTCCTGTGACTCTGTCCCCTCTGAAAGGGATGATGAAGGCTTGAATCCTAGTTCTTCTAACCCTGCCATGGGTACCACTGGAGCTTCTACCTCTACCGGAGTACCGAATTCGGGTCCTCCCGCATATATTCGAAAGAGACACCCAAACCAACAAATGATTGGTGATCTCAACCAACGTGTTACTCGTTCTACCTGCGCTACCGACACAGTGGCCGCTAGCTATCCTAATACCTTCTCTAACTTGGCTCTTCTATCTCCGGACGTGGGCATATTGAGCTTTGTCTCCGAAATTGAACCCAAAAACATAAAGGAAGCTATACTTGATGATTTTTGGATTGCGGCTATGCAGGAAGAACTACATGAGTTTGAAAGAAATAAGGTGTGGTCTTTGGTCCCAAGACCAAAGGGTGTAAATGTTATCGGTACCAAGTGGATCTACAAGAATAAAACCAATGAATTCAATCAAATAGTGCGCAACAAGGCGCGACTGGTTGCTCAAGGGTACACCCAGGTTGAAGGTATAGACTTTGAAGACACGTTTGCTCCCGTGGCACGCATAGAGTCCATCCGGTTACTCATTGCTGTGGCGTGCTACAAAAATATTTCGTTACGACAGATGGATGTGAAGGCGGCCTTCTTGAATGGAGTATTGGATGAAGAAGCATATGTTGAACAACCTAAGGGGTTTGTGGACCCTCACAAGCCGGACCATGTCTACCTTCTTCACAAGGCCCTCTATGGTTTGAAACAAGCACCTCGTGCTTGGTATAGCTGTCTCACAGACTTTCTTCTGAAATTTGGATTTACGCGAGGCAATGCCGACACCACTCTCTTCATCAAGATCGTCAAGAATGAAATTCTTATTGCTCAGATCTATGTGGATGACATTGTGTTTGGTGCTACCCATGACCGCTTGGTTAAAGAATTTTCTGATGCCATGGCTTCATCTTTTCAAATGAGCTTGGAGGGGGAGCTCAGTCACTTTCTTGGGCTTCAAATCTCTCAACGACCGGATGGTATGTTCGTTTCTCAAACTAAATATGCTATCAACATGCTCAAGAAGTTTGATATGGCGGATGCTAAACCTATGAAGACTCCTATTGCTACCACTGACAAGCTGAGTAGAGCTGAGAAGAGCAAGGATGTTGATATTTCTACCTACAGATCTCTTATTGGTAGCTTGCTCTACCTCACAGCCACTCGACCGGACATTATGTATAGTGTGTGCCTCTGTGCCCGCTACCAAGCTAAACCAAAGGAAGAACATCTTATTGCTGTGAAGCGTATCCTTCGATATGTGGCCGGGTCTACGAACCTTGGTCTATGGTACACTAAAGATACTTCTTCTTATCTTGTTGGTTTTGCAGATGCCGATTGGGCGGGAGACAATGATGAAAGGAAGAGCACCAGTGGTGGGTGTTGCTTCTTAGGAAACAACCTTGTTTCATGGCACAGCAAGAAGCAAAATTGCATTGCTCTATCCACCGCCGAATCAGAGTATGTGGCTGCCGGGAGTTGTTGTACCCAAATGCTATGGCTTCAACAAATGCTTGCCGACTATCACATTCATAGCACGCCTCTAACCCTGTACTGTGACAACCAAAGTGCTATAAAGATAAGTCAGAATCCGGTACAACACTCAAAGACCAAGCATATTGATATACGACATCACTTCATTCGAGACTTGGTAGAACGGGGTAAGGTGGTCATGGAACATGTCCCTACGGAGAAACAACTCTCAGACTTCTTCACAAAACCACTTGCTTCGGAAAGATTTTTATTCCTCCGGAAGTCTCTCTGCATGGGTGCCTTTTGAAGGGTAGTAGGCCGCAATTGGCTACCTCTACCCACAGCTGTTTATTTTGTCAATGGAACCATGAGGTAGAGCAAGGTAAGGTTAGTTGTTGACAGTTGCAAAGTGACGTAGTACTTGGACATACTGTTCTTTAAATATTTATATAAGCAATTCATTGGGGTGAACTTGTTTGCCCTATGTCTAGCAGGAAAAGTCGGCCTAAAAGATTTCCTCGATGGATCGGGTCTTGACTGACTTGGTCTTCGGGCAAATGCAAAAGACATGGCCTTATACATATAATGATGAAAACAAAAAAAATATATCAGGAAACATCATTTATAACACCCCTCTGGGTACTAATAAGCCTGTTCTACGCTTGAGAAAGCAAGAGATATGGTTGTGTTTACACGCTGAACTGGCCAAGATAGCAATACCGTCCATAAAGCACTGTCACTCTACCTCCAATATCTCTACTTAATGTTCTTTCCAGCGATTTTGATTCACTGTGTGGTGGTACGTATGTCCACGTTGTGTGTGCCTGTTATGCCTTTAACTGTATTTCGTGTTTTACAAATTTGCAGAGTACTCCTGATATACGAAGCAAGGCTGCTCTACCTTGAAGTGCTTCTTTAGGCTTCGTTGGTCTAGATTTTTCGTGAACTTGAAATCTGGGTAATTCAACGTAGGACTGTGTGTAATAGCCCCTGCTCTACGTGTGCTACTTTGAGTTCTCATGAAAGTCGTTCCTGTCTCACGTGTTACTCTTTGCTTGTTGTGCATAGTTTGCTGATTTTACATTATAAGTATTGTTGCCCTACCCATAACCATTTTTGTAGGGCGTGCTATCTCTTGAAATCTTGGTGTTGCTAATGCGTTGCCCTGCGCAGCCCGTTTACACTCTCTGGCAGCTCATCTCACTCTATTACGCGTATCACCAAGTGCTTCTTCTTGCTCGCCCAACGCCCTTCTCTCGGTTTTCAGGATTGGTCCATCTCTTGTTTAATTTCATTAAGTAACCTTGCAACCCGTTCTATTTTACTTGTTATGCGTTGGGTCGTGTGTTTTTCTATTTTGCAGCTACGGTGAATTGGGTTGCTTGTTCCACGCGCTCCAGGAATTCTCTACTTCCTCCTCAGCGCACTACCACTTGGTTCTCTGACTTCATCGCTACGAAGGCCAAGCTCTTAGACACGTGGCACACTCTACGCCACAGAATTTGAACCGCTTCAGCTACACTATAAATACCCCTCTCGGTCAAACACATAGTGCACCTTCTACTGCGTGTTTTTGAGAGAGAATCCTTATTCCCTTGCTGTTCATACCCTCTACGTACCAGCTCATACCATCTACTCTCAAATTTGCTCCTTGCTCTACGCATAGTTTACCCTTTCACCGTACAACTACAATGACATCTTCTATTGCTCCCTCTACCACTGAGCCCAAATATGAACTGCCTTCGTTCTACGCGGACAAGATTACTGAACTAAAGGCCCAAGAGGCCACACTGGAAGCGGCGCAAACCGCAGAGGAAGACTTTGATAAGGTCACTGCACTGGAGGCGGAGATCAGTGTGGTATGTAAGGCCATTCTTACTCTCCGTGGTGATAAAATGAGGGCCGAAAAGGCCATAAGGGAGGCAGAGGCTCGTAGAGCCGAAGAAGAAAGAAAGAAAAAGGAGGAGGATGAACGGTTGGCCGAATTGGCACGGCTACGTATAGCAGAAGAAGAGAAGAAAAAGAAGGAACAGGAGGAGGCTGATCGTTTGGCTGAGATTCAGCGAAAGAAAGATGAAGAGGCTGCACGTATAGCCGAATTAGAGAGAAAGAAGAAAGAGGAGGCTGACCGTATAGCCGAAGAGGAAAGAAAAAGGAAACAGGATTTGGCAGACCGTCTTGCCAAAGAGAAACTTGAGGAGGCTCACCGTAGGGCCGAGTTGGAAAAGAAAAAGAAGGCGGACGAAGATGCAGCTGCTCTACGGGCACAAGAAAAACAGGTAGTTACTGCACCAAACTCACCCAAGGATGGTGCTTCGACGGAGCTCAACGTCACTACCCTTGCTCAATCGTCCCCCACAAACGTTGAGCAATTTGTTGCAGAGGAGGATAAAGTGCCAGAGAACAGGCTTGTTGTTCCTTCTCCCTCGCGCTACATAGGAGAAGGTTATTCAGCTGACTTCCACTACGAGGCAGCAAGTAATCGTTATGATGCGCTGGCCGAGCAGAATATCAACGCCGAGCGGCACTATGCTGGGAAGGCTAAGTGGGTGGGACGTGGCCTCCACGCATTTATGCAAGAAATGGAGCTACTCAACGCCATTAACTTTGATATGGACTACAGCTCCTACGTACACCGGGTCGTGTTTTCACACATCGATCAAAATTTTGCCGATCCCACTCACCCATCGTACGGCAAAGTTATCATACGTGAGCGGGAGTATGATTTTTCCCCTCGTACGCTGAACAAACTGTTCAAGAGAACCCACATCAAAGCCACATGGGATTCTCCCTCTACGCAGCACCCAGATGCACAGATGATGGGTTTCATCGTAACTGGTGGGCTTGCCTCTACGTCCCAGCCTCCTTGCACTGCACTCACTCAATTTTTGACCCACTTGAACAAAATAATTGCCAACAACTGGATCCCTACGACGAGCACATCCGTGGTCCACGCAGACGCACTACACTTAATGTACAAATTGAGCCGTGGGATCCAGGTAGATTTGGGTCAAGTGGTCTTCAACAAAATCAGCTCGTACGGAGAGATGTCTGCTGGCGAGATTGCAAAAACCAACCTGCCGTGCCCCCACCTGATCAGCGCCTTATTAATCAGTCAAGGCTTTACGTATGAGGACGATGATGCACCGTTGATCCCTCTCACTTCCTTCCGTTTTGACTCTAAATACATGGCAAATCACAAGGTCAAAGATCTGCCATGGCGTAGACTGGGGAATGAGGCTGCAGATCGTGCCTTGTTCAACGCCTCACAGGCCA
The DNA here is from genome assembly GCA_954870475.1 of Euphrasia confusa. Classification (NCBI taxonomy): domain Eukaryota; kingdom Viridiplantae; phylum Streptophyta; class Magnoliopsida; order Lamiales; family Orobanchaceae; genus Euphrasia; species Euphrasia confusa. The sequence continues at coordinate 29,142,983 of OX940968.1, read as the reverse complement.
TTCCTCTTCAAATCCAACGAAAGGAAAAAGGCAAAGGCAAAGGGACTAAGTCACTTCCCTCTGCGAATAGGAGCAAGGATGTTACACTTGACTCTACGTCCGAGGAATCTGACTCGTCGTGCGACGACTTGTACCTTTGTGAGCCGACCTCGCTCCTACAAAACTTTGTTCAGCTACGTTCTTCTATTGACGTGGTTGCACGCATATCAGCCCACATGCATCGCAAAGCTCGTAGGGCGGCTCGTCTAGGGGGAGATGGGTCCTCGTACGCAGACTACGGGCCATTGAAACTGATTCATGGGCGTCTCTCTGGGCTGGTCAACCTCGTGGATGAGCAAATGGAGGCAGCGCGGAACGCTGAGGACCGTCCCACAGAGCCCAAAAAGAAGAGTGGGAAACGTAAGGCTAGCGAAGTGGACGAAGAGGAGGCTGAACTGGATGAAGGTGAAGTGTTGCGCGCTGCGTATAAGAGAAGTAAGAAGGAAGCTGGTGATGCGCATGGCGGCCTTGTCAAGAACGCCGATGGCACGGTGAAGGAGTTATCTACTGTGAAAAAGGATGAAAAGAACAAGGGTGCTGGTTCTTCGGGCACCAAAGAAGTTGAAAAAGAAAAAGGCAGTGGTCCTACGATGGACAAGCCCAAAATGCCCAAACTGATGGTTTCAAAGACAGGGGTCACCGCAGAGCCACTTGCAAAGAGCACCATTGCTGCTGCTGCTTTTGTTCCAGGTGCGGGTAAAGGCTTAATGAGTACAGGTGAAGCGACGCTCACCAAAAAGGAGGTTGCTATGGGCAAAGGCACTGGCCACCGTAGAAAACAACTAGCATCTAAGCCCAAGCCCACACAGCACAAACGTAGGTTACGTGATGTGCCTACGGATGACGAGGAAGAAGACCTGCGCCGCCACACCTCTCCCGAGCAGTCAGACGCAGACCCCAGTGAATAAAGTGTCATAACAAGTGTTCTCTATCCCTGCTCTCCGTTGAATTATTTATGTTTGTTTGTTCATGCTTTTTTTTATTTCTCTATGCTACGCTTGATACAGTGCTACAATGTTGTTTTTGCTCGCTTTGAGCTCTGTGATTATTAAGCTATCTTTCTTTGTTCTACGTATGCTTGTTTTACCTTTTGCCTTGTATTACGTATGACTGTGTTTACTTTCTCTTCTTGCTCAACGTTGAACTTTTTGAGTATGATACTAATTTGAGGGGGAGTTTCTCTACGAACCCCCACTTATGAAGTTGACTCAAAAAGGGGGAGATTGTTAGTGTGTAGTTCTTCCTAGTTCAACATAGAACCACGTTGTTCTTGTTTGAACTACGTTGAACTATACACTTTGTTTTGAAGTAACTTCATGTTTTATGTTTGTATGTTTTCCGTTCATTAATTCATACAAGTCTGCTAGGTCTACATAGAACGAGCTGGTTAAACTGTGGAATTAACAAGTGACTCAACGCGTGACCACGGTTCAACAGCATGGAGCAGGCAGACTTGGGCATTACAAACAACATGGAGTTGCATCAGTGCGTCAGCATAGAACGAGCTATTCTGTCAACATGGTTCAATGTGGATCAGAGAGAATTGCGAGTTCATCTACGCGCTTCAAGGGCTTACCGTGATAACACCTTGACGGACGCGGTGCAAGCATAGCTACACATACAGCTGGACGAATGACTGCTAAGGAATGAAGCGAGCTGTGGGTACGACTAGAAGACTTCGCTAGAAGAATGATAGTCCAGTGAAAAACGCCAAGTATACCAGCTATGCCCTCCACGAGCTCGACGCACGAAGACACGCTAGTGTGGCCGTGGGTAGAGCTGGGTTCGTCAAGTACAGCTGAAATGGAATCTCGAATATTCCATGAAGATGCTTTGGGCTCGGCCCATTAAGCGTGAATTCCGGAAACCCTATTTCTCGACACCTATAAATAGCGGGTTGTTGGAATTCACTATTCACGAATTGATTAGACATTTTCTAGAGAGAGAAAATTTGTAGACCGAGAGACTTCGCTAGAAAGCTCCGGTTCTATTGTCAGTTTAGTCTTGGTAGTACGAGTCGCTAGATTAGTTCTACATAGACTTAGTTTTTGGTCGTGTTGACTTTTCTACAAGATTCGCTAGAATTTTGTAGATGTGTTTGTAAGTGGTTCCACCCTTTACAAGTTATACAAAAGAGTTTTCTTTAGAATCTCCAAATTGTGTTAAGTCTTTGTACTCTACCCTTTACAACTCTGTTCTAGGTAGAACCAAGTACAAAATACACAATTTCACGATGCTCTGACACCACTTGTTGCGATATTGAAACTAAATCTCTCACTACTCTCGAAATATATATGAGATGCGAAGAAAAAAGATAAACGAAAAGAACGAACACACAATTTACGTGGAAACCCGAAACACGGGAAAAAACCACGGGAAGAAAGAACCAATCGACTACATTGTTGAGGCTTATAATTCACTCTATTGCACTCTATGATTTTCGTTTACCGGAAAACCCCAATTTATAGGTGTAGCAAACTTATCAAATTAGAAACAATTAGAATTAGGAATAAACATTTTCTTAATATATGACTCCTAAATTATTAAGAAATAGAATTATATTCTATATAATTCTACTATTCTTAAACATAGAAACAAAACCCAAATCGGACCAAATTAATATTTCACAACTTGAGTCGATCGACCACGTAATTCACCGCCCAGCACCCACTCTCCATTCAATTCACACTTGAATTAATTCTTCCATGCATCATCACGTCAGCACATAATTAATTACCCGTGAATTAATTAGCCGTGGCTTGTGGCGTGAATTTGCACTGCGACGCTCCGTTCTTAATTTGTTTTTCTTCCTATTCGAGTCACATTATAACAATTTCAAACGATTAAGGTAATTTCTCAGAGTTTTTTTATCACTTAGATTCAATGATATTGCTTACTTAATTTACATGTCTTTGTTTGTGAATATGCAAGTACAGACTCTTCAAAGTTTTGATTTTTTTTCTTGTGCTTTTTTTTTGCAATTTATATATCTTTGAATAATTTTCATTTGTGCAATTTATATATATTTGAAACTATTTTGAATATAAACACACTTGATAGTTGATTTGTGGAACATTCAACATTTTTTTTTTAATTTCTTTTTTGCTAGCAGTGAGTTTTTTATGAGTGCTAGCAACAAAAACTCTCAACTTCTAGATGGAATACATTAATATGGAACATATGCAGTGAGAGTATTTCATATGGAACATATACAGTGAGACTATTTAGTTGTCGAATAATCATTTTTCATAAGTTTGATTTGATATTTAGAAATGTGTTGGACTAGAAAAGAGCTCTAAGGGAGATTTGTCGGGTTTCTAAAACATGTATTTGTAATTCTGGACTCAACAAGCACGAGGCTATTTGACTCTTCAATTCAGGTATTTAATTAAACTCTCTACAAGTTTTTTATATATCAAACACTTTTACATGGTGATAACAATACTTATATATTGTTTTTTCAGGGTTGGTGATTGACTATATAGTGCTTCCCCTGTTTCGAGTGGATATAGCTTAGCAAGTGAATGCCGGTACTCAATCTAAAGAATATCTCATAAGTTATGATGTTAGAATATGTGTTATTTTGTATTTTATCTGTAAAGATTGACTTGAATGTTTGTTCTGGATTAGAGAGGAGTGTAAGTTTGATTTTGGATTATGAATGTAGTGTTTATGTTGAATGTGGCATTATTATTATTATTATTATTATTATTATTATTATTATTATTATTATTTAATTTGGTAATTACTAAGAAAAATGTCACACATGGACATCGGTTATGAATGCAATGATTGAATAACTTCACAACGGTTACCTGGAGAACAAATATCTTTAAGAAATGCCTCATTTACATCGGTTAGTTACATAACCGATGTAAATTCTCTAAAATCCAGTCGGGCTGAGGTACTTGAACCACCTCGTCCGACACGATTTTCCCTTTATGTACTTGTTGATCACCTTCCAGCTCTGGTCCCCGTGAATCTCCACCAAGTGGATCAGGAGGTGATCCTCCTCCTCACTCCACCGGCCAATCTTCTCGTCGGATGCAGACGAGGAAGAACCGATGGCCAGGGAAAGGTTACAAGAAGAGTGACAGTCCATGGTTTTGGGAGTACGTGGGATTTTTTAGACAAAATGCGATCAGGGGCCTATGAATTCAATCATGAACTAGGGTTAGAGTCTTACGATCGCATCCAAGGTGTTTGATTAAATGCTAGCTTGAACTTTAATGCTTGTATGAGGCTTTGGAGAAATTACAAGACCTTGGTTAATCGAATTCACTAAAATCAACCAGTGACAAACATTTTAGCTTTTATGTGTTTCTCGCGAATTGAAAACCCGAAATTTATGTTTGATAAACCCGAAGCTCTAGTCTCTCCATTTGTTAATTAAATCGTTCATTACTCGTTGATATACGTTAGTCTTTATTTCTTAGTTAATCTAGTTTAAAAACAAAAACCACCAAACTTTGCATTATGCTATTCTTCTTCTCCTTTTCTTTTGCAACAACTTGAGCACGTATACGAGTACCGATAATAGTGTTTCTCGAGAGATCGACTCGGGCGAATTGCTTCGAAAATAAGTTCGGAATATTTTATTTGATTTTCGCCGTACTAAAAACGACTTATCAAATTTTCACCTGCCCCATAATCGATCATCTCCCAATCACATTCAAAATCAAGCAAGTTATGATATACAAGTCTCGACCAACAACAAAAGCACGACCTAGCTATCTCTAGTTCATACGGGCACACATGATATAGAACAAAAAAAATAAGAAGCTCAATAATCGACAAAGAATGATTTTACACGTAAAAGAAAGCTAAAAATGCTCAAGATACATTTGGAAAATGAAATAGCCAACATGCGAATAACTCAACATCAACTTCAAAGCAACTACACACGGGGTCAAAATTATTCATATCCAACATATTAGCACCAAGAATCCACCAATAATCCCAAGAAGCTTCATAAAATAATTGGCATTCACGACACAACACACAAAACAAGACACATCATAAGCGACGTTTGAAGACTACTATAATCCCAACAAACCTCGCGAAACAACGGATTACTGATTTGTGTCGTGTGTGTGTGTTTTTTATTTAGTCTTTGGTTTTATGTGTAGTTGATTATTCGTCTTAAATGTTTTGTGTGTTATTTATTGTGTTTATGTTTAGTAGTGTGTGTTGATCTCACAAATGGTTGGAAGTTGTGATTTAGTCATGTTTTAGGTGAAAAGTTGAAGGAAAGTCGAAAGAATTAAACGAGCCGAGAACGAAAAGACTAAGCGGGCTGGACATTTGCCTTGTTGTCGGCCGACAATGCAAAGTGTCGGCCGACATAATCGACCGCTACAAGAGCCGCTGGAAGGGACGCTCGCCGATCGCTACAATTGCAAAATTTTGGGAATGGAGGCGGGTAGCGACCGCTACCACATGCCCAGCGGTCGCTACACAGTATTGTCGGCCGACAATTTATCATGCGGCCGACATGTTTCATATTTTTCATATTTTTTCATAGTTTATAGAATAATCCTTACGCCTTCTTTGTTGTTATTTTTCGTTTTCTTGTATTTGCTCGAATTATGAATTGAGGGTCGCGAAAAAAGAATTTCATAATAATTGAACTATGTCCTTATAATTGACACAGCTTTAGGACTCGTAACTTGATCGAGAGCGAGACCCTAAGTGAATTAAACGCGTTACAGTGAGTTTAGTAACCTGATCTTTATTTTCATGTGTCGAGTATTTTAAATTAGAGGATATTGTTATGAAATGGCCGAAAACGATTCGATATAAATTGTTCTAGTGTTTTCATTTTATGTCTTTTAATTTCTTGTCATTTTATATTATGTTTGTTAGTGTAAATATTGCTAGGCAGAGTAGTGCGGCAGAGTTACTGGGCATAACAATGCCTTAGTCATATTTACATGTTTTTCTCCTTTCTTCACATCTTTATATTGTTGTTTTTCACTCATTGTATGTGTGAAATGTGTAAGCATGAGTTCCCAGTTGAATCATGCATGTTTAGACAATCAAGACATTAGCAGAATCATGCGGCAGGACGAAGACCTTCGGCATGCCGCACGACGAACAAGAGCAGAAGACTCAAGTAGGAGTGATAGGCATAGAGAACCTAAAAATAAAGAGAATTGGAAGGCATTGGCAAGAGGCAAGGCATTCCAGTCAATTGAAGAAGGTTCGCCCTGCCTGAAGAACAGCTAGCTGTGCGGCAGAGACAGAAGCTGGGTCAAAGGCGGTTCCTATCTTCTCTCAACCACTCTAAACCTAGTTTTACTAGGGATTTCGGTTGAGAGCTCCTCCTATATATACCAGGAGACTTCAGCTCATTCAATACACTTTTCATCTATCCGAAAACACCTTTTTTAATTAAGATCATTAGCTAGTCGGTTTTTGTAGGCAAGATCTTCATTGGAAGTTCTTCGTCCATTTATCTTCTCATCTGAGATAGTTACGTACGACTTAGTTATGATCTGTAATTTAGTATAGGATAGTGTTAGAAGCTTTATTTCAGTTTTGATTGTTCATTAATCTTCGGATCCGATAAACAAGAAGGAATGCCTTCGCATTGCCTTAAGTTTAGTCGATTGTAAATCCAAGATTATTTATTGTAAAGACTCGTATCTTTAATAATATATTTTAGCCGTAAGGCACATTCGTATGGGTATAATTTAAATACCCATACAAAGATTTAATTACTTGTGTTATTTATTTATCGCTTCGTTTGTGTGTGTGAGTTTGTTCGTTCTGCCTAACGTTTATCTTTCCGCTGCATAACTTATACATATATCACATATATATTTAACTGATAATTTAAAATACACATTAAAACTCTTAAATTAATTAAAACGAACAAACTAAATAATAAGGCTTCGTGGTGCGGCATACTGAAGTAGTGCATCACCCTACCTTAAGCTTGGCAGCGTGTTTTCTTCATAAATACCCCTGCCACGCAATTTCAAGTGGTATCAGAGCCGACACTAGACTCACTTAGTGCTAACGGTCCCTCTGATTTTTCACACTCACAATGTCAGATCCATCCTTTATCGTACGAACACCGGTTGTTCTTGACGGTACCAACTATGGATTTTGGAAGACACGTATTGAGGCAAGGATTAAATCCATTGACCGAAATGCTTGGCTTTCAGTCCTTAGAGGATGGAAACCTCCTTTGGAGGAGTTACCGGACGGTAAAATGCTTGAAAAAGCTCCCGAAAAATGGTCTACCGATGAGGTTGCCGCAGCTACTGCCAACGATAGGGCAAGGTGTGCCATCCTTGAGTCTATCGATTGTGATATGTACAAAATCGTCAAGCAATGTGCATCAGCCAAGAGTATATGGGATCAATTGGAACTTCACTGTGAAGGAAATACCACGGTGAAGAAAACCAAGGTCTGAATGCTCATGTCTCGCTTCGAAAACTTACGAATGCGTGAGGATGAGTCGGCAAGGCAGTACTTTGGCGAAATCATGTCTATCGTCATTGAATGTGCTGACCTTGGCTCTCCAATTGGCAATGAGGCTGTTTGTAGCAAACTACTTAGATCGATGAACTCGAAGTTTCGATCAAAAGTAACGGCAATCGAAGATGGTCCCGTAGGTACCTCTGAAGATTACATCACCTTAATGAGAATTCTTAAGAACCATGAGCTTAATGAGGAAGACCGTGCATCCTATGGTCAGTCACGCGAAAGAAAAAGCGAGAAAAACCTTGCCTATACGGTGGCAGAACCTGACGGCAGGGACTCCAGAAGTTCGCATGGCAGAGACTCCAGGAGCTCACAAGGCAGCAGCACCAACTCCTCTACAAATGACTTGACTGACGAAGAAATCTATGAGCTACTGGGATAAGAAGACGGAGGAGACACGTACGCCCTACTCTCAAAGAAGGTGGATGCCATGCTTGTTCGGTCGTTGAGAAAACCATACGATCCCCGCCGAAGGAAGTTTCCTCCCAAGACCACCTCAAATCAAGATAGAAGACTCGTGACACGTCAATCAAGCCCTGGATCAAGCTCCGGTTCAAACTCATCGAAGGACTGGTCTAAGATCACTTGTCATACATGCCATGGACTTGGGCACTACTCTTCGGAATGCCCATCAAAGGATCGAGGCATCGCCCTAAATTCCATGATTGAACCAGAAGACTTGGAACAACTATGCCATGAGTTCTCCGAAACCGCACTGGCCGCTCGGTATGATGGCATCTCTCTATCGGATACAGAAGATGACGATCTAACTCCTGCCGCAGGCCGAAGCCATGTTGCTTTCTTTACCTCTGCCGCAGACAAGGCAGAACGAATCGTTTGTCTCACTGCCTCCATTTCAGACAATGAATATGAGGATGAGGCAATTCCTTTTGATCTTTTTATTGAACTAAAAGATAAATTTGATGAGCTACGCATAGATCTTCAACGTCAAAACAAATTGGTAGAAGCATTGACCTCAAACAAAGCCTCATATGAAGATAAACTAAAGAAGCAAGCCATAACCATAGAACAAATGCTCATTGAAAAGAATGACTTTGAAGGACGCTTGATGAAGTTCGATGTTCAACTCACAAGAAAAGACATGGAAGTTGAAAAACTAAAAAAAGAGCTTGAACGAGCAAATGGCAAACTCGAGGCTGCCAACAACACTTTTGAAAAACTCAACACGGCCACATCAAAACTTGATGCCGTGATGAGTATCTCAAATGTTGAAAGACAAGGCCTCGGTTATCAAAAGACCGTTGATGCCATTTTCCCCCCAAGAAAGAGTTCAACGGAAATCTCCTTTGTGAAGGAATCAAATGATGGTCCACAAGATACTCCCAAACCTTCACAAGAATCCACTACAAGAGGAATCAAGAAAATGACTGCTCACGGCAAAGGCAGTAGGCAGAGGCAAGGACAAGCTGCAGCAGGCAGAACGAAGACAAGGCAGCCTCTGTCCAAATTGAAAAACAAAGTCAAGAGACGATATGTTTGTCACTACTGTCTGATTCCTGGTCATATTCGACCATATTGTTGGAGACGTGAAGAGGATTGGGAGAATGGCCGTCACCTTCATTCAAACGTTGGATCATGGCATACCAACAAAAAGGTCAACAATGCTCGATCTAGATCAAATGTGTCTAAGGCAAAGGAGACTTATTTAAAGAAGTTTAAACCTGTTACATCACATAAGTGGGTTCCAAAAGCTAAATTCACTACTAACAACGAATGTCCTGTTCCTCCTGCCTTCCCTGTTGTTAGTCCTGCCACATCAGCTATCAGCAAAATTGACATAAAATGCAGTGTCGTATTCACCGCCCTCAAAGCCACCAAGGATGACAAATGGTACTTCGACAGTGGGTGCTCGCGACACATGACCGGCAATAGTGATCACCTCGTCAACTATAAAACATTCCAAAGAGGTGAAGTCACATTTGGAGGAGGATCTAGCGGGACAATTGTAGGCCGAGGCACCCTGAACGTACAAGGTCTGCCTAAGCTACAACAAGTTCTCCACGTTAAAGGCTTAATCACCAACCTCATTAGCATAAGCCAACTATGCGACGATGGCATGCACGTCAAATTCACACATCAAGCATGCGAAGTCTTTGACCATGAAGGAAAACCACTCGTTAAGGGGGAGAGATCTACATCAAACAATTGCTACTCCATTGGAGAAACTTGCTTCTCCGCAAAAGTGCAAAACGACGTGGACCTATGGCACCAAAAACTTGGTCATACAAGCCTTAGAAATTTGGAGCGCCTTATCAAGCTCGATGCCGTCCGTGGACTTCCAGCACTCTCCAAGATCGAGAAAAGTGTATGTGGACCATGCCAACAAGGAAAAATGACCCGGACATGTCATCCAGCTCTCCCTGCCGCAGAGCGAACTGCCTCTGCCGCAGGATCAGCAAATTCCGAGGCAGTTTTTTACCAAAAGCAATCTCAATGCTTTGAACTCCTTCATATGGACCTAATGGGACCCATTGAGACAGAAAGTCACTCAAAAAATCGATATGTACTTGTAGTTGTCGATGACTTCTCAAGATACACATGGGTACGCTTTTTAAAAGATAAAAGCAAGACGTTTGGAGAAGTTTCTAAACTCATTAGGTGGATCAAAACAAACCATGACACAAATGTCAAAAGAATTAGGAGTGATCATGGCACCGAATTCGAGAATCAACAACTTGCCAAGTTTTGTGATGCACAAGGCATTGCCCAAGAGTTCTCTGCCCCAATCACACCTCAACAAAACGGCGTGGCAGAGCGAAAGAACAGAACTCTACAAGAAATGGTTCGTGTCATGTTGATCTCAAAAAATCTCAACAAAGCTCTTTGGGCAGAAGCAACCAATACCGCATGCCACATTCTAAATCGCATCAGCCTACGACGAGGCACATCGAAGACAGCCTATGAAATTTTAAATAATAGGAAACCGAATTTGAAATATTTTCATGTGTTTGGCTCTGTATGCTATGTTTTGAATGATAGAGTAGCTAGAACAAAGTTTGAACCAAAGGCATTCAAAGGATTATTTGTTGGATACTCTAGAAATAGTCATGCCTATCGAATATTTATTCCACTAACCAAAACTATTATTGAATCTGTGAATGTGCAGTTTGATGATCTAAGCATTCTCAAGAAACCTCGAGAAGATGGTATTCAAGAATTACTCGAACACCCTGCCGCAGCAGGAACAACAGAAGGCACTACGAATCCGGCTGCCTTACCTACTGCTCCCAATGCCGATGCTCGAACCTCTGAAGCATCAGCGGATCAATCCAATAACAATACAACACCTCAAGAATCTAATTCATCAGATGTAGAAGAGACATTGGAAGAACCACGACGAGATCCACCAGGGCATGTTCGAAGGAATCACCCATCAAGCCAAATTCTGCCGAAGCGCACAAGGAACCATCCGCCCATTGATTACAAGAACATGACAAGAAATGTGAGCATGTCAGCTACATGCTTTGAGATAGGCATTGTCACATACCTATCTGAGGTAGAACCCAAAAACATCAAAGAAGCATTAAAAGATGATTTTTGGATTATGGCAATGCAAGAAGAAATGAACGAGTTCGAGAGAAACCAAGTCTGGAAACTCGTTCCTCGTCCCAAAAACAAAAATGTCATCGGGACAAAATGGATCTTCAAGAACAAATCAAATGAGCATGGGCAGATCGTGCGGAACAAGGCACGACTAGTAGCACAATGCTATACACAAATCGAAGGCATCGATTTCGATGAAACATTTGCCCCAGTTGCACGTATGGAGTCCATAAGGCTGCTCATTGCCATCGCTTGCTACCTTAATATCACGTTGCATCAAATGGATGTTAAGGCTGCCTTCTTAAACGGCATACTTGACGAAGAAGCCTTTGTTGCTCAACCTAAAGGCTTTGAAGATCCCCAATTTCCTGACCATGTGTATAAACTTCACAAGGCACTATATGGCCTAAAACAAGCTCCTCGAGCTTGGTACGGGTGCCTAACCGACTTTCTAATAAGTTTTGGGTTCACCCGCGGCACAGCAGACAAAACCTTGTTCATTAAATTTAATTCTTCCAAAATTTTGATAGCACAAGTATATGTAGATGATATTGTATTTGGTTCTACTTGTGATTTAATGTTAAAATCATTTACTACTGCCATGACATCAAAATTTGAAATGAGCATGGTAGGCGAACTAACCCATTTCTTAGGTCTACACATCAAACAACTACCTACTGGAACGTTCATCTCGCAATCAACATACGCTCAAAATCTTGTGAAAAGATTTCATCTTGATGGAGCTAAGCCCATGAAGACACCAATGGGCTCAACGGACAAAGTTGCTCAAGACACTGGGTCTGCCGCAGTAGATCAGACACTCTATCGGTCTATGATAGGAAGTTTACTTTATCTAACGGCAACACGACCAGATATTATGTATAGTGTTTGTCTTTGTGCTAGGTTTCAGGCAGATCCAAAGGAAGACCACTTGAAGGCAGTCAAACGCATCATTCGTTATGTTACCTCAACCATCGAGCTAGGCATTTGGTACACAAAAGACACCAACACCAACTTGGTTGGATTTTCCGATGCCGACTGGGCTGGAGACTTGGATGATCGAAAGAGTACCAGTGGAGGATGCTGCTTCCTTGGAAACAACATCATCTCTTGGCATAGCCGCAAGCAAAACTGCATTTCTCTATCCACTGCCGAATCCGAATACATTGCCGCAGGGAGTTGCAGTACTCAACTTATTTGGCTCAAACACATGCTCGATGACTACCATTTGGAGAGTAACACCCTTACCCTCTATTGTGACAATACTAGTGCCATTAACATCAGCCATAACCCTGTTCAACACTCACGAACCAAGCACATCAGTATTAGGCATCACTTCATACGTGACCTAGTGGAAAAACGTCTCTTAAGGCTTGATCACATACCAACGGAGAACCAAAAAGCCGACATCTTCACTAAACCACTAAGCTCAGATCGCTTCACCCTACTAAGAAGATCCTTATGCATGTGCATCATGCCCTAGAAGGATTTCTGCTTCGTGCTGCCGCAATGTCATGCCAGCTTCGCTCTGCCTATGTTTTTTTTTATCAAATTAAAGTTGTGTGCAAAAACTTTCCAAAGGAAAAGAACATACCAACATCACATTGGTAACATGGACGAATCCACATACATGGATTTAGACTAACTAGGGTTAAGAATTCTATGTACAATTCGATTTAGGTATTTCATTCACTCAATAGTTATTTTTGATATCAATGCCTACGCCAGGTCACGCTCTACCTATGCAGCACGAAGAACACCTAGGATTTTTTTTTCCCTAGGATTTTTATTATCTTTGAAGAATTCACACCAACAAAAAAATATATATGTACTTTTTATTTATTTAAAAAAAAAACAGAATATTAAAAATACAAAAAAAAAAAAAAAAAATTTTGCAAGGCAGTGCACTGCGGCACCACCCTGCCGCATAATGAATAGATTATTTTTCCAGCCGTTGAAAAACACTCGAGTGCACTGCCAGGGGTCTTTTCCTATTCTCACTCAACGTTTAAACAAATCCCTATTTTCTCTCCTATATTCATTATCTTAATTCAAATTCAAACTTCATCTCCTACAATCTCTCTACCTCTTAACCGATTGAAGTATTTTAATTTTTCAAAACTCAAAATCTCTCACCTTTAAAAACCCAATTTTTCTTTGTTCCTCTCGGCACCAGAAAACGAAACCCTAAATTCCTTTTCTAAATTTTCGAATCCATGGCTTCCAAGATCCTAGCCGAGCTCTGCGCGAATCCCAACTTCATGAAGATTCTCCAGGAGATTCGACCGGATGCTTCGCCGGAGAACATCACTCTCCAAGAAGCCACAGAGGACGAGAAGCGTCTACTCGCTGCCTCCACCGCGCCGGCCACCACTTCATCGCCGCCGCAAACCCAGGTGTCGCCTGGCTCAGGTACGTCTCCTCACAGATCTCCGATGGCAATCTCGCCGGAAGGGACCATGGCTTGTGAAATTTTGCAGGGACTTGCTGAGTCTGCCGTCCACACGGTGGTTCAACCTGCCCAAAATCTGGCATCCCCTGAAGTTCAGGATGCCGCAGATCCACCATTCACTGCCCCTGCCGCGACTGACCTTCAGGGTGCCACAGATAAACAGATCCCTGATGATGCCATAGGCGGATCTGATTCAGGGCCTTCTCAGACGCCTCGTCAACCGACGGTCGTCTCCGGCGTCTCCAACGTACTTGAGTACGATGCAAATGATCAACGGTCCATGGATACCGATGAATTTTTGGATCTTTTCACCACTCCTGACAGTGCTAAGACCGCCGCATCCACAGTTGCTCCTCCCTCTGCCGCGGTTCCTCTTCAAATTATCCTGCCAAAGTTCACACCGTCTAAACCATCAACCGGATTAAAGGATCTCCCTTTCGACTCCGACACCTCATCGTTAAGGGGATTATATGGTGACTTTGACTGTCCTTCACCATACCGGAAAGCTCGCTCGGACACGCCGTTTCCCAGGAACTCGCCGGACACATCGACTGCCTCCGAGCGCTTCGACGGAGATGGTCATGAGGTGGTTCAAGACTCTGCCACTGAGTCCGAACCAACTGACTTAGGCCACAGCAAGAAGCGCAAGGCCACTGTCAAGTATGGCCCTCCCACGCGTCAATCCAATCGGCCATCCACTCAGGCAGCTCGACTCCGAGCAAAGAATCTGCCACCAACCTCTCGCTCCAATCCTATTGATTTGGACACCTCTCCGTCCAAATCCACACGGGGTAAGAAGCAAAAAGGCGGCGGATCCAAGGCCGCAAGCTCTCAAAGTGACCCGGAAGCCACTACCGTTCACCCTGCCTCAGCCGCGAAAAAGGGTAAGCTTCCGGCTGCCTCTGATGCCATTCTGAATGCCCCTGCCGAAGATGCAAATTCAGACATGGAAGAAATGGGTGCCTACTCCGAGAGGTATTGGTCCCGTCGTCGTGCCACTCTTGGGCCTTACTATGCCGCAAAGCCAATCATCCCCGATCGCCGGGTTGATTTCTCGACAATTATTGATCAACGACTTGATCAATTTTTGGATCAAATGAAGCTTCGCAAGGCCGTCACGTATGCAGGAGGATTTTGTGCGGAGTTGGTTCGAGATTTCTACGCAAACCTACGCCCCTGTTTTGCAAATCCAAAATCTCGAGGTTATGGCAAGGTTTATGTTCGCCAAAAGGTCTACAATTTCTCTCCCACTGCCATAAATGTTTTTCTTGATCGGTATGAAGTTCAGTACCCTCTACAACTCAAGCCTCATCCCACTGTCGTCGCTCGACGTCTCCTCGGTGGCCTCGGTTCAGTCAATCCACCCCTTGTGCCAAAGATAAGTGCATTCTCTTCCTTTTTATTTACTATTGCAAAGTCAAATTGGACTCCAACCACCAACACACATCGAGTCCATGCAACCACTGCCGAGCTCATTTACTCCTTCGGGGCAAGTAAACAAGTCAATTTGGGTGAACTTATCTTCTCCAAGATGGCCAAGCAAATCGAAAATCTCAAACCTACTCACAGCCTCTGCTTTCCTTCCTTGATTTGGGAAATGGTTCAAGATCAAGGCTACGAACCCATTGCCTCCGACAATGTGGGTCGTAGCAGTCCAATAATCAAGTTCACACCAAAGGAGCCTAATGATCTGCCATGGCAAGGATATCACTTGTTTGAGACAAAGGAACCTGCTGCCACTGCCCTGCCGCATGCTGATGCCACTGGTGGTGCCGCCTCATCTCAAGGGCTGCCTGATATCTATCTCAAGGCCCGTAAGTTTGCTCAAGACTATGCTGATCAACTATGCAAGAGTATGACTGGGCATATGGCTGTTGGCATTGAGAATGCCATCTTCTACTTCCTGGATAATCATGGTATTTCTACACAAAAAGGGGGAGAAGCTGCGCAGAGGCAGAGTAAAGAGCAGGAAAGGCAGACTGAAGAGCAGGAGCAAGAGAGGCAGACTGAAGAGCATGATGATGAAGAGGAGGATGAAGAGGATGAAGATGCAACTGCCACAGAAGCAAAGAAGCTGGTGGACTATGGAGATGATGATGACTCATCTGATGAATTTTAAATTTTCAAGTTTTTAGTTTATTCTGGTGTTGAACAATTATTTTTGCTTGTTGCTTTATTTCAAATTATTTTGGTTTGAACAGTTATTTCCTTTTAAAAATTGGTGTGTTATTTTTTCAAAGTTGTTTGTTATTTGTTTTCTAACCTAGAAGGTATTAACTAAGGGGGAGTTCTTACTCATGCCTAAAGTTAATTCAATCAATTTTATTCATAAACCTCTAAGTAAGAGAGTTTTCATTGAGGGGGAGTTCTTTCCTATACTCTGCCTCATGTTTTGTGAAGAAAGATAAAAAGGGGGAGTTTGTTAGTGTAAATATTGCTAGGCAGAGTAATGCGGCAGAGTTACTGGGCATAACAATGTCTTAGTCATATTTACATGTTTTTCTCCTTTCTTCACATCTTTATATTGTTGTTTTTCACTCATTGTATGTGTGAAATGTGTAAGCATGAGTTCCCAGTTGAATCATGCATGTTTAGACAATCAAAACATTAGCAAAATCATGCGGCAGGACGAAGACCTTCGGCATGCCGCACGACGAACAAGAGCAGAAGACTCAAGTAGGAGTGATAGGCATAGAGAACCTGAAAATAAAGAGAATTGGAAGGCATTGGCAAGAGACAAGGCATTCCAGTCAATTGAAGAAGGTTCGCCCTACCTGAAGAACAGCTAGCTGTGCGGCAGAGACAGAAGCTGGGTCAAAGGCGGTTCCTATCTTCTCTCAACCACTCTAAACCTAGTTTTACTAGGGATTTCGGTTGAGAGCTCCTCCTATATATACCAGGAGACTTCAGCTCATTCAATACACTTTTCATCTATCCGAAAACACCTTTTTTAATTAAGATCATTAGCTAGTCGGTTTTTGTAGGCAAGATCTTCATTGGAAGTTCTTCGTCCATTTATCTTCTCATCTGAGATAGTTACGTACGACTTAGTTATGATCTGTAATTTAGTATAGGATAGTGTTAGAAGCTTTATTTCAGTTTTGATTGTTCATTAATCTTCGGATCCGATAAACAAGAAGGAATGCCTTCGCATTGCCTTAAGTTTAGTCGATTGTAAATCCAAGATTATTTATTGTAAAGACTCGTATCTTTAATAATATATTTTAGCCGTAAGGCACATTCGTATGGGTATAATTTAAATACCCATACAAAGATTTAATTACTTGTGTTATTTATTTATCGCTTCGTTTGTGTGTGTGAGTTTGTTCGTTCTGCCTAACGTTTATCTTTCCGCTGCATAACTTATACATATATCACATATATATTTAACTGATAATTTAAAATACACATTAAAACTCTTAAATTAATTAAAACGAACAAACTAAATAATAAGGCTTCGTGGTGCGGCATACTGAAGTAGCGCATCACCCTGCCTTAAGCTTGGCAGCGTGTTTTCTTCATAAATACCCCTGCCACACGCAATTTCAATGTTATTTACATTATTTGCAATTTGAACTTAAGATTTAGTTTTAGATTAAATATAGAAAATGAATCTTTAACGAAAACAAACACAAAAACATCTCTCTTCCGTTTTCTTGTATTCATACCGAGTCAAGCTACAATTGACCTCGGATTTTTGACGAGAAACGCACGAAGAACGTCTAATCAAAATTTGCGTCGTTGCCGGAGAAACGAATAGTTTGCTTAAGTGTTTTTTAGTGTTAGTTTCATATTTCATTATTTAATAGTGTAGATATATTTTTCTTGTTATCTGCTGACACCTTCTATTTGAGTGTGCATGGTTCTTACACCACGATGGAAAGCTTTTCAAGAGCACACACCATTTTTTTTTTCAAGGTGGCATGAAATGTGTTGCAAATAAGATGAAATCGATAATAAATAAGTCGAGCTCTCGACAATAACTGAGCAAGAATAAAGGCTTAAGGACGAGATCGTGTTTTTGAGGATAAAAAATCGAATAAACGGGTCGAAAAATGGAAAATTGGGAGAAGTAGGGCAATAGCGCCCGCTGCATTTCATATTTTCATTAGCTGCCGCTACACTAAAACAACGAGCGCTGAAGAATCTTCCGCGATCGCGGAAACGGAGGAAAAAGCATGAGGGATTTCTGCCCTGTTTTTGGAAGAAAAAGCGTCGTTGTTAAGGGTTCAGCGATCGCTGAATTTGAAAATTCTGGAATTAAAGGAGGGAGCAAAGGCAGCGGGCTGTACAGTCTTAATACCCCATTTCGCCTTCTGCACTTCGAGAGAAAATTCCTACCTAACTAAATTTCGAAATGGAGATGATATCATATACCAAATTGAAGATCTTAACCTTGAGAACATGATTTTTGCAGGTTTGGGGTGAATAAAAAACAAATTATAAAGAAAATCATCAAGTTCGTGAGTGCCTACAAAGTGTTCGACAAAACTCCCGAGTGAAACTTTTCAAAGAAAGTTGATACGTTCGTCATGATTACTAGATGGAAATTAATTAGGAAGAAAATAGAAGATGATGCTGAATCTTCTAATGCCAATCAAGCTCCGGTGAACCAACCGAACATCGCCGACCAATATGAGCTATGTTTGCTATTTTCGATCAGAAGTAAGGCTGCTCGGTGATGACGGGGATAGTGACGACGAGGAGCCGATTTATGGGCACTTTTGAAGGTCCAATCTTCTAGGAACTAGGCCCGTTGGGGCGTTTGGAGGAAGACGAGGGACAAGACAATGGAGTGCGATGTGATTTCGCATGAGCGATGTGATTTTGCTTTATGGTTTGTGATGTGCGAAATAATTTCGCATGCGCGATGGGATTTCGCGGCATGGTGTTGTGTGTGATGAGATTTCACATGTGCGATGGGATTTCGCGGTTTGGTGTTAAGGTGGAGATTGTTGAAATGTGACTCAAAACCGCTTAAGGATTGAAGCCGACCCTAGAAGCTTCTATGATGACTTTTATTGACTTAAGGAATAAGTATTTTGGATTCCTAACTTGGTTAGGATGCGTGCGGGGGCTAACCCCCCGCGAGCAGCGAGTCACGTGACTCGCTGCGGGGCTCTGCTGCGAGCAGCCACGGGGATGCACGGCGCATCCCCAGCGATCGCTACGAGAGCGATCGTGAGCCCCCTTGTGGGGGCTCGGCTAGACGCACGCGACCTTACGGTCTCGATTGCGTTCGGTCGGGCCCCGGCTCACGCGGCGGTTCGCGGTTGATCTTCGGCGAACGGGATTTTGATCATGGTCGTGTATTTCGCGTTTTTCGACGACCCCTGGATGTCAATTTCCAACACGTGCACGGTGGAGGGGAGGATGGTTCTGGGATTATACGAGGCACAAAAGCGATTATAATATGTTCTCTGTAGCTCAAAGGTTGCATAACAATCGCTAACACACGCGATTATAAAAAGAATAAAAAATGCACAAATGGAAATCGAAATCCAAGCCGTCGACCTGCAACAGACTCGCGATTTTCGACCGTGCGATCATTCCATGCAATTCCAAGTGTGATCGATCGATAGGTGAGCTGACAAGGATCACAACGCAGCAAGAATCATGTGATTTGGTGTAGAATCGGCTGAGAAATCGACCACCCTAGTACGCTGCACCCGTCCCCAATTCAGGAGCAAAACGACGTCGCTTCATCCTGCGGCAAATTCAAATTCTGGCAGAAATTACCAAAATGCCCCTGAGCTCGTTTCTTGTATATTTTGCACCCGGAGATGGATTTTTGTGTACATTTCAACAATGAGCCTTTGGCTTCTTCTATTGTTACTTTAGTCAGACTTCCCTTCTTCGCCGGTAATAGGTATAAATAAATTTAGATGAATATGTCGATAGGGGTTTTGAAATGGAATTTGTTATCATACATGATGTCGAACATCATCCTTCCCTTCCGATTTCTCTCGACAGACAACTAGTCCAGTCCAATAAATAAACACATCCCATTCTTTCATGAATCTGAGATTGTTGAGGATGTTTACAATCTTATAAATTCCATTTTACGATGATAACTGACACTTAGGAGCAGTGGCGGAGCTAGATTTTTTTTTTCCCGTAGGGGCTGAAATAAATAAATAAATAAATAAATAAATAAATATATATATACATACATATATATATATATATATATATATATAAATTAATATATATTAAAAAAATGATATTTGACGAAACTAAATATGAATAAAAAATTTGAGTTTAAAATTTGAAAGAAAAAAAATTACGTTATTTTTCATTAGAAAATAGTATTGTAATATAAAATCAAAAAAAATAATATATAAATAAAAAGGAAATAGAGTAATAAAATAAATAATACTTAACATTGTAATATAAAATAAAAAAATATTTAATATATAAATAAAAAGGAAACAAAGTAATAAAATAAATAATACTTAAGGCATAAATAATACTTAACGCATAAATTTCAAATCAAATTTTATTGCTTTAAATTTTAATGGTCTAAATACTTATTAAGTATTATAGAAAAAACCGTGCTTAAAGTCATAAGATTAGACTTCAATTTATTAAATCTAATATAATTATAGATGAATCCCTACTTAATTAATACTAATAATTTATCTTACTAATTAATGATAATATCGAATCTTGTGTTTCAGCCCCTACATAATCTCAAATTTTGTGTACTATGAGACACAGCTCTTGGGGCTTAAAGTAATTTTTCATTACTTTTAGTTAGATACTTATAAAATTTAATACTAAAAAATACAAAATTAAAATTCCACTTAGGGGCTGAAGCCCCCAGAGATCCCTTCGTGGATCTGAATTTATACTGTTGACAGATCCGTTGTTATTCTCGAAATTGAGTTTTTGTAATTCAGGTTATAGTTACGTTTTATTGCCTTTGAGGAATTCTCCAAACAGTAATTTTATACTCTTTACAAAGTTTTTTACATTCATTTTTGTTTTTGTGATTAGATTTTGAGAACATTTTCTGGTCGTGTTTATGAGTTACGAGAACAGCTGCATTTTCAACTTTATCATTCGCACAAATTGAAGAAGTAAATATGAATTGAATCTATGGTTTCAGATTTGTGTAAGAGATCAAGATTGAGGGCTTCAGAATTGCATTCTTCAAGTGCCTGCGACAATGCCTCCAAGAGATCTTTCACAGCAAGTAATTCTCACTTCCTCAATTCAAATATGAGCCACTTCAATTCATATATCTATATGAATTTAAATAATCAAAACATTCAATTTTTGTTTTTTTGCATTCTGATGCAGATATATATTTAAATAAGGCAAAGATTGTTTCTTATTGCCCAAGTTATTTAATTTATTTTATTTTATTTTATTAGGGTTTTAGTACTATTTATATGTCTAGTATTTTGATTTATTCGACAGTTGTTTTTGACATTGAATAAAAGAGTTTCTCTTTGTTTTATCATTTATCGGTATTCATATGAATCAACGATCTATGATCGATTAATTCTCGGTATTCCTCAGAATCAACGAGTCTTTAATCTCTTCCGCTGCATCAGTTGGTATCAGCGATCTATGATCGATTAATTCTCGGTATTCCTCAGAATCAACGAGTCTTTAATCTCTTCCGCTGCATCAGTTGGTATCAGAGCCGAACGATGCCTCACCGTCGCCAGCCTGCTCGCGAATCCGCCGTCGAGGCCGCAGCCCGTCGTGACGCCGACGTCGCCGCCTTAAGCCGCCAGATCGCAGTCCTTGCCGTCGAACTCGAGGATCTTCGCCTTGCTATCACCAACAGACTACCAGTGTCCCTGCTGCCCTCGTCATCTTCTTACGATGACTCACCTCGTTTTGATTACGATGGCCCTCCTCGTTTTGATGAAGTTGATTCCTTGGCCATGCCCGAAGAGCACGTGGTCGGAGGCGTGGGTGACCTACTCTACCACCTCCGGAACAATATACCTATTTTGTCCCCGCTGCCCGGCTCGGATATCTCTGCGTATGATAGTTCGCCTAAATTCGACGAGGAGCCCACTCCTACACCCAAGCTTTGTCGTTTGATGGAATATGATGAATCACCTAGGAAGACCTCACTTTGTGATTTCCTGGGAGTTATTCCTAAAGTTCTAGTCGAAGGCAACTTGGATGCCTCACTTAGGCAAATTGAATCCACTGACAGTAAAGTTGAATTGTTGGGATGGGTTGGAGAATCAATTGCAGTTGTTGAAGTTAGCCCATTACAATGGAATTTGGTTTATGCAACATGGTACCGACACTCGGATTTTCTGCCCCAGCCACGTTGCGTTGACACGCGTGATGTCAGGACAATTGCCGCTCCCTGTGGTACCCACCGTACGCCACGTCACTTGCTGGTCGCCCTCTTCGATGCGTCAACATCCATTGATATTCACCGTCAGTTC
The DNA here is from genome assembly GCA_954870475.1 of Euphrasia confusa. Lineage (NCBI taxonomy): Eukaryota > Viridiplantae > Streptophyta > Magnoliopsida > Lamiales > Orobanchaceae > Euphrasia > Euphrasia confusa. The sequence goes on along the minus strand of OX940968.1, from coordinate 29,121,011 downwards.
GTGTTTGATCCTGGCATCTTCGTGCTCGATCTTTCAGGTTCGCGGTCGAACCTTCCCCTAAAGGGGGAGAATGATGCAGATATATATTTAAATAAGGCAAAGATTGTTTCTTATTGCCCAAGTTATTTTATTTATTTTATTTTATTTTATTAGGGTTTTAGTACTATTTATATGTCTAGTATTTTGATTTATTCGACAGTTGTTTTTGACATTGAATAAAAGAGTTTCTCTTTGTTTTATCATTTATCGGTATTCATATGAATCAACGATCTATGATCGATTAATTCTCGGTATTCCTCAGAATCAACGAGTCTTTAATCTCTTCTGCTGCATCACATTCACATTATTACATCATTTACATTAACTATTTTTAAATATAAATAAATACGCCATCTGTTTTATTGTGAAAGAAATTTGTCCTTTAAAATACGCCATAATTTTATTTTAAAATTGACAACTTTATAATTAACTTTTAAAATAGCTTATTTTAATAGATGCCTGCTGGACTATTTTGTCTAAACCTAACAAAAAAGTCAATGACTCTTTCTTTATCTTATCTTTCAATCGAATGCTAACTTATTTTTGGGGGTGCAAATAAAATCACCCAAAAAACATACAAAACAATATTTTTACGAGCTTTAATTAGTACTAAGAGCATCTCCAATGCACCAAGCCCACTTGAATGCATTTTGAATTGTGAATGCCGAATGGTGTCTGTTCGTAAGAAAAAGAAAGATCCAGTGCCGATGAACTTCACTTGTTCGAATATGTCTTCTGTGTCAATTTCATGCGGATCGTCGTCTACCTCCGTGTGCGGAGTATCGTCCACGGTGAGTTCTGTTCCGGTTAATACGCCGTTGATGCAACAATTCAGACATGTCTCAGAGATTGTTAATACGATTACTACGAGACATCCAAAGCTCGACTTCGACGTACCAGAGTTTGAGAAGCTGGTGGATAGGGTTGAAGGTCGAGAGGATGGGTCTGATTTACACGCTGCTATGCCATCGGTTTTGAAGAGCATGGATGGTAGCACCTCAGATCCGGTGATGGTAGAGAGGTTTGAGGTTGATGCGGGTAGTATAGTGGGTATGGATCCGATTACGGGAGGTGGTGGTGTCATCGGAGAGAAAAGGGCTAGTTCGGAGGTGAAGCGGAATAGGGCTACTGATAAGGCAGCGGTTGTCCAAGATTCTTTGGGGGCTGAAACAGTAATACTTGAGAAAGGTGATGATGGTTCTCGACGGGTGCATCTGCAGATTCCCGGTCAGAATCCAGTCAACTATGGCGGTACTGAATATCAGAAATTTGGTTTGCATGTGTCGTCGACGGAATTACTACGAAGAAAGGAGAAACGCGGGTTGAATGTCAATCGTGAATTAGGGGTTAAATCTGGGAAAATTTCTGGGCGGAGTCCTCATAGCCTTCAGATGCAAAAAACTTTAGATCGATTTCTCTCATCTAAAGATCTTGATTCGGTGTTTTCAGTCAACCAAACAAAGCCTAATAATTTGAATTCGAATTCGAGCGTTGACTTGCCCTACTCTCATGCGTCAGACGGGAGTAACTTACCTGTTCACCAGCCGGAAATCACGGGAGTTAACGCAGGTAAGATATCAGAGTTTAATGCCAATATGATTCATATCCATCCGGAGAATATACCGGGTCGTCTTAGTATTTGTGATGGATCGGGTGGTTCTAATAATCATACTGGGCTGATACTAAATAATTCCCCAATCTCTGGGCCGAGTCCAACGTTGGTTTCTGGTAGCTTGGACTCCACTAAGGACCAAGCCATGCATGCAGCCCAATTATCTAATAAGGAGGCCCTTTTTCAACTCCAAGAAACGGGCCCTAACAAGTTTAATGGAAAGGAGATTCTACCTATTACGAATTCTACAGTACAGGTTCCAAGTCCACGACATAATTCACAGGCTCTTATTAACCTGACCAAGGAAATTGACGTGGTGTTGAATGACCCGAAGACGTCGAATTCGACTTCGACTATTACGAAGGCTACAGCGACACAGAATGCGATTGGGATTTCACAGGGACAGGTAGGTGAAGTTGTCCCTAACCTATTTTTTGGTAGCTTTCGCTCCCAACTTTCCCATGGAACAATACTTGGAGATACGATTCTTAAACCCTCTCGAGTTTCTATGAAGTTCACAGAGCCAGAAATAAATAATGGGAGGGTCTTTGTCCGCCCACCATGGAAAGTTGTGAGTGACGGCATGAAACGATGGGAGAACACGCTTGTTGGATATTATTTAGAAAATAATCCAGGGTTTCAATTCACTAAGAGAACGGTTATGTCGATATGGAAAGGTCTGGTAGATGTTAAGGCGATGGAGAATGGGTTTTTCTTTTTCTCATTCCAGTCCGAGTCGGAGTTGCTTACGGTGGTCGAGGGTGGTCCATGGATTTTTGCTGGGAAACCTATGTTCTTACAGCGATGGAGGGAAGGAATGAGCTTGGAGAAGCAGATTCATAAAGAAGTCCCGATTTGGATAAGGTTGCGTAACCTGCCACTCGAATACTGGAGCCTAGATGGACTCGGTTTAGTTGCTAGTGCGGTCGGGATACCGTTGTACCCGGATATCTACACTTCAACCATGGCCCGTCTCGATTACGCTCGGGTTTGTGTGATGAAGAAGGTGGAGGGTGATTTCAAGGACCATGTTATCCTTCTAAAACCTACGGTTATTGAAGGTGAATACAAAGGCAGCTGCCGGGTTGATATTGATTATGAGTGGAAACCGTCAACGTGTACGTATTGTGATTCGTTCGGGCACCCAATTGCTAAGTGCCCGCGGGCTGTTAAACCTAAACATACAGCGCCTATTCGGAGATATGAGCAGAGGAACCATACTTCTCCAAATAAACCTATACTTACGGCTCCTGTAACAGTTCACTCACAGTTGTTGGAGTCAAAAGTTGATGAGAACTGGACCACTGTGGGGAAAAAAATGGGGCAACAGGCACGTAAAAATCCTCCACCACTAACGGCCTCCAATAATGTTACAGGTGACCGAGCTAATCTTGCTGGAGCCTCACCTTCTGTACAGCCTACGGATGGTCGTAGTTTGATCGGAGACGAAGTGGTTATACATCCACCGAGGCACCAGGCAGTGGTTGATGGGCGTATTAGTAAGCCTGGTGTTCATGAAAAATCGAAGGTAATATCACCAGCTCGGAGGAAAATTGTGGATAATATGGATACATTGAATACAGGGAGGTTTGACGCGCTACGGGGAATTGATGAAAATGGGGCAATGGAAGACGGAGAGAAGGGTTCCCCAAGTACGAGTACGGGGAAACGGGCGTTAGATATAGTGGACATAGGACTGAATACGGTGCTTACAGGCATAGTTGGTTTTGGTAATATTACTATGAGATCAGATCCTTACGGTACTGATACTGTTGAGGACCGGTTCGACTTGGAGGAAGGGGAAATAGGTGATGGAGCTATGGTAGTCTACGAACAGGGTCCTACAGCAGCCCTTCTTTCAGGTAATCATGTGTAGTACGCTCTGCTGGAATGTAAGGGGGCTGAATAAGCCGGACCATCAGCGGGCTGTCCGGGATCTTATTCAGGAGAGTTCGGCGAATCTCGTTGCTCTTCTCGAGACACATGTTAATCCTAGTAGGGCCTCCTTTGTTGCTGACCGAGTTTTTTCTTCGTGGAGTAGGTTTTTTAAGTACGTGGATGGTCCGGGTAAGCGAATTTGGATTGGATGGGACCAAAGTTTGGTGGATGTACAGATGATTAGCACTTCTGAGCAGTGGGTCCACTGCCGTGTCACAGAGCTTAGGACTGCAGTCACACGATTTTTCACTTTTGTGTATGGCCATAACTCGGTTGCCGCGAGGAGAGAGTTGTGGGACCATTTACTATCTATCTCTGAGTTTCTACAGGACCTTGACTGGGTAGTGTTGGGTGACTTCAACACTGTCCTTGATGAGAGCGAGGCGTTGGGAGGGAGCGTGCCGACAGGGATCGATGAATTCCAAGCTTGTTTATCGGCGGCGGATTTGGTTACGTTACCGACGGTAGGACCGTGGTACACGTGGCACAATCAGCAGGCTGGGGACCGGAAGTGGCGGCGTCTTGACAGGGTGGTGGCTAACCCTTCTTGGTTGATTCATTGTGCGAACAGTATTTACCATACCCTCCAGTCCCGTACTTCGGACCATGCCCCCTTACTTTTGAATCCGGTAACAGCTAGTCACGGATTCAAATCGTGGTTCCGGTTTGATAACCACATTACGGAAATGGAGGATTTCATTCTTCGGACGAGGAGTATTTGGGACCATCAGATCTATGGCTTACCGATGTATTCTGTTGTTCAGAAGCTACGGCGTCTGAAAGGTGTGTTCAAGGAGATGCGTAAGAGACAGGGTCACCTCGGAGCGAATGTGACGAGAGCTAGGGAGTTTCTACTCTCGGTACAGTCGTGCTTGAGTTCCGACCCCACTTTTGAGCCTTTGCTGGTATTGGATGGCATCTGCCGCCAGTTATATACACGGGCCGTGGAGATGGAGCAGACATACCTTCGCCAGAGAGCGAAGACTTCTTGGCTCCGGGACGGAGATCAGTGCACAGCCTTTTTTTTCAGGAGTATTGCGGTCAGAAGGGCTCGATCTCGTATCATTCAGGTCGAGACTATTACGGGAGAGCTGGTGCATGACTATTCGATGATCAGTAGCACAATCGTGTCTTTCTTCCAGAATCTGTTGGGCACGTCGAATCATCCGGTGGTTGGGGATTTATGCCCTTTTATTTCTAGACGTCTGCCGGATGAGGTGGCTGACTTCATGATTAGACCAGTGACAGAGACGGAGATTGAGGATGTGCTTTTTGCTTTTGAGGATGATAGAGCTCCGGGGCCTGATGGGTATTCTTCGGCTTTCTTCAAACAAGCCTGGTCGGTGATCAAATCTGAATGCCTCGCTGCCATTTCAGATTTCTTCCGTACCGGCAAGCTTGTTCGAGCTGTGAACTCAACGATTCTTTCGCTTATCCCGAAGGTTGCTGTCCCGAAGCATCCTAAGGACTTCCGACCTATCTCGTGCTGCAATGTGTTGTACAAGGTGATCGCGAAGATTATCTCGAATCGTATGAGTTCTAGTATGGCATTTTTGGTGGATAGATCACAGACGGCTTTCGTTCCTGGCAGACGAATTGGGGATAATATCCTCCTCGCTCAGGAGATTATGCAGGGATATGATAAGACGGGCCTGCCAGCTAGGTGTGCGTTGAAGGTCGATCTTATGAAAGCCTATGACACGGTCGAGTGGACTTTTGTACGTGCTACCCTAGAGACGATGGGCTTTCACGAGGTGTTCATTGGGTGGATTATGGAGTGTCTCACTACTCCGGCCTACTCGGTGAACATCAATGGGTCAGCTGAGGGTTATTTCAGAGGTGCTCGGGGTTTGAGACAGGGGGACCCGATGTCACCCTTTCTGTTTGTCCTTGTTATGGAGGTTCTTCACGGGATTTTGGAGTGGCATATTCGTGCGGAGCCCGCGTTTCAGTTCCACTGGAGATGTGACAGGACCCGTACTTATATGTTGAGTTTTGCTGATGACTTGCTCCTTGCCTGTCATGCTGATCCTATATCGATTGATACACTGAGACGGGGTTTGGAGCTCTTTTCTACGTTCTCGGGCCTCCGTGAGAATGTTGAAAAGAGTAACATTTTTCTCTCGAAGGCGGCTCAGGAGGATGCCACGGTCTTGCAGGCAGTGTTTGGGTTTCCGGTTGGTACATTGCCGGTGCGTTATCTGGGTGTTCCATTGATTTCCTCTCAGTTGAGGATTAGGGACTGTATGCCTTTGATCAGGAGGATTGACGATAGGCTGAGCTCTTGGACATCGAGATCCCTATCTTATGCTGGTCGTGTACAGCTAATACGTTCTGTGCTCAGCACTTTGCACGTTTATTGGGCGAGCGTTTTCATTCTTCCTCAGGGTGTTCTCCAGGAGATTGAGAAACGACTAAGACGTTTTCTATGGTACGGGACCGGAAATCAGGGATATCCCAAGGTTCGATGGGATGATGTTTGTCGGCCGGCCAGAGAGGGGGGTCTAGGGATCCGGGACATCACTGCTCAGAATCGGGCCCTTATGACCAGACATATCTGGGCGATTCTAAGTCGGGATACGGAGTCTGTTTGGGTCAGTTGGATTCAGGCGAATCGTCTGAGAAGGCACTCGTTCTGGAGTGCGAAAATTCCTAGGTCATGCTCTTGGAGTTGGCGGCAGCTCCTTAAGCTTAGACCTGATGTTCTACCCGCTATCCAATTCCAGATTGGGGATGGGTCGCAACTGTTTTTGTGGAGGGACCCCTGGCATACCTTGGGTCGGTTGGAGGAGGTGTGTCCGATGGGGCCAGGCCTGACTGGATTACAGATTGCCTCGCCTCTGAGTACAGTTATCGTTAACGGGGAGTGGCACTGGCCGGTAGACTTCGTCGGGGAGTTTGTTGGGATTATGGAGGAGCTACCGGTAATCGGTCAGGGGAGGGACGTTATTCGATGGAGTCCGCATAGGTCTGGGATTTACACTTCCGACTCTGCCTACTCCTTTTTCCACCCGGAGAGAGATAGAGTACTATGGGCCGCCCTGCTTGATGGTCCGGGGCGCATTCCGAGGCACTGCTTCATTCTTTGGCTTGCTATACGTGGTCGGCTACCGACACGTGATAAGCGATGGATTGGTCGGGGGGAGGAGTCGTGTGTTCTTTGTGGAGGCGAGAGTAGAGAAACGCATGCTCATCTCTTCTTTGAGTGTACATTCTCCCAGGACTGTCTGAGGAGAGCTGGGAGAGAGGTTACTGGGTTTCTATGGCCGTGTGGCAGTTGGGAGTACGCGGTCATCCGTGCTGCTAGACGCTGGAGGGGGAGGCACTGGATTTCCTGTACCTATCGTGGTCTGCTCGCTGCCCTGGTATATTTTATATGGGAGGAGAGAAATACACGTATTTGGGATGAGCGCTCGGAGTCGTCCGAGAGGGTGACTACTAAGGCTATATCCATTATGAGGGATAGGATCGTCGCGCAGAAGTTACCCGATTCTATCCAGGTAAAGGCTTTGCAGCGAGTGTGGCGTATAGCTTGGTAGGAGGCGTTTATCGTTGATTTGTTTTTCTTGTTGGGGATTCTTAGAGCTAGCTTGTTAGCTCGTTGATGCGATAGGCTTATTCCTATGCGCTGTACTGTATCTCCACACTTTTTTATTTTTTCTTTTTATATGAAATTGACCGTTAACCAAAAAAAAAACTTATTTTAAAATCCGAAATTCACAACTTGATTTAAGAAACAAAAACAAAGAACAACTTACATATATGTAACACCAAAACCAGGTACTGCATCATATACTCACAGTTTGATTATTCCAAAAACATGGCAGCTTATGCATCCTTGGTTTCCTTGATGCGAGTCATTCATGATCTCGAACATCATCCTTCCCCACCGATTTCTCTCGACAAACAACTAGTCGACTCCATCACTCAACGCATCACATACTTTCAAGAATTTCTCCATTCCTACATTAATCCTGTTGCCGATGATGATGAAGAAGTTGCAGATCCATTGGAGATGCGAATTGCAGGTGCAGCTTTTGCAGCCGAAGATGCTATTGAGTATCATATTGTGGACTGTATCAACCACAAAAAGAATAAAAAGGCAAAGGATGATGAAGAAGTTGCTGATCCATTGGAGATGCATATTGCATGCGCAGATTTCTTAGCTTTCTTTCTCAACCGATGCTATGGTATCCTGAAAAAGAATAAAAAAAAGGCAAACGATGATGAAAAGGCCAAGTCCCTCAATCGATGTTACCGTATCCTGCAAAGTGTGATTGAAGAGATGGATTCGATCAAAAAAGTCGTGGAAGATACACAGAAGATAAAGAAGAAGGTGCCGATGGTCCATGATCAAGTGGGCACGACAAATGTCACTGCATCCGTTGCTGATCGAAGTGAAACCTTTGTGGGGTCCGAAGGCGTCTTGAACGAAATCATGGAAAAGCTTGCCGGACACAGTACAGGTAAGACCCTTCAGCTCATCTCGATCGTGGGAATGGGCGGTATAGGTAAGACCTTTCTCGCCAAAACTATTTACGCTAAACAACGTATTAAGAAGCATTTTGATATTTGTGCTTGGGCTACGATATCTCAAAACTATGACACCCGAGAAATACTCTCTGAGCTCCTCTTTCAAGCTACTAAAAGAAACAAGGAACAAATGAGTGGGAAGGGTGTCGATCAATTGGGGGTGGATCTTTACCAGTACTTGTTCCCTAGAAGATTTCTGATCGTGATGGATGATATGTGGAGTATCGATTCATGGAATAACATACAACACTTCTTTCCTGACAAAAGTAATGGCAGTCGAGTACTGGTGACGACCAGACTATCCCAATTGAGTTCGCAACTGACAACTGATTATAGTCTCAACATGAGTTTCCTAGATAAGGCTAACAGTTGGGATCTGTTCTCCAAAACAGTATTCGGTGAGAAGAGTAGCTGCCCTCTTGAATTAGAGGAAATCGGAGAGAAGATTGTGGACAACTGCAGAGGTCTTCCTTTATCAATATCTGTGGTGGGGGGTCTTCTCAAAAATATGGACCCCACTCGTGGATCTTGGGAATCAATACGAGACAACTTCACCTCGGTGGTGAATATGAGGGACGACAAACATTGTTTGAGATTGTTGAAGCTGAGCTATAATCATTTACCTGTATACTTAAAACCGTGTTTTTTATACATGGGAGTGTTTAAGGAGGACGAAAGGATTTGTGTCTCTACACTTGTCCTGCAATGGGTTTCCGAAGGGTTTCTTAAACCAACGAAAGGCGAAGCCCTGGAGATTACCGGTAGAGGTTTCTTACAGGACCTCGTCGGTAGAAATCTCATTCTAGTTGATAAGTTGGGTTCTACAGGGAGCATAAAGTTTTGCAAAATTCACGATTTGGTTAGGGACATGTGCTTGAAAGAAGGTCAGAAAGAAGGGTTTTATCAAGTCATGGGGAAATGTAATCATCTTTCATCTCAGGGCATGAATGCCCAACGCCGGGTTATTATACCTGATAACACTTTGGAAGAGTACAACGTACGTGGTGACTTGAGATTGATGTCACACACTCGCTCGATTATTTCCGAATATAGTAGGGTTCCATTATGCAAGAATCTGGTATTACTGAGGGCATTACAAGTACTTAACAAACTCAGTATTTCGTATATCGGCTTGAATTCAGTTGTGTCTCGCTATGTCAACCTGCGACACCTTGATATCACAACTTTACAAATGCCGCGATTCCTTCCCTCTATTAGCCACCTTTGGAATTTGCGTACACTTGTTGTTTTTAATTCTTGCGATATTGAGACTCAGGTTGTTGATTTCTGGGAAATGACTCAGCTTAGGCATATGCATTTCACCTGTAAGTTTGCGTGTCTCTCGGATCCTCCGAGCTGCGAAGGGCGAGATGGTGTTGCCGTGGTCATCATGGAAAATCTACTCAGCCTTAAAGGAATAAGGAATTTCAAATTTAGTAACGAGGTGGTTAAGAGAATTCCCAATATCAAAACATTGGATCTGGGATATAATTTTGATGATGATGTTGATTCGAATGATGAAGATAATGATGATGATGATGATGATGATGATGATGATGATGATGATGATGATGATGATGATGTTGATTCGGATGATGATGATGATGAAGATGATGTTGATTTGGATGATGATGTTGATTTGGATGATGATGATGATGATGACGATGACGATGATGATACTGATGATGTTGATTCGAATGATGAAGATAATGTTGATTGGGATGATGATGATGATGATGTGTATTTTTTGGGCAATATGAAATATCTGTGTGGATTGGAATCCCTATCCGTCTACACTTTACCTGTAAGTAGGCTGTTTCCTCCTTTGCAGAAGATTACCTATCCACACTCCCTTAAGAAGTTGAGTCTTGTGGTGGGCATAAAGCATGAATGGGGCGACATGCTGGAAAAGATCGGTTCGTTGCCTCTTCTCGAGAAGCTCAGATTAACGTATGGACACTTCAAAAAAGGGAAGTGGGAAATAGGCCAAGGACAATTCCCCTGCCTCAAGTACTTAAAAGTGAACGGATGTCGGGGTCTCAAAAACTTGACTGCGGTGGAAGAGGATTCCTACATCCTTCCACGACTTGAACATCTTCATCTTGGAAGATTAGAAAAGCTGAAGAAGATCCCTTTTGAGCTTGGAAACATTGATACGCTCAAGAGTATAAAGTTGGAGTTGTGCGGAGAAGAAGCGGTGAATTCTGCCAAAGAGATGTTGGATGAGCAAGTCGACTCACAAGGCCTCATGAGCTTTAAAGTCGAGGTTATAGTTAGAAAGGAGCAACAACACCTCATGAGCTTAGCGGGTTATAACTTTTATGTCAGCGTGTTGCCGTACTGATAGCTCTGACAAGTTTTACTTGCTACTTTTTTTTTTTAAATTGATTTTGTAATATTGCAGAAAGACTCGAATTCTCAACTTCTATGTTATTTTAATTAGGCTGATAAAATTGTATTTTAAACAAAAATATATATAATTAAAATTATAAAAATAAATTAAAAATTACATTTATAATTGTATTTTAAAACAAAAATTTAAGTAATTGTTTTAGTGCAAAAATATAAGTCAACGTAGTTGATAAGTCGAGTCACGAGGCGGGGAGGATCAACTAAGCTTTCACGTCAAGGTTATATATAGCTACAAAGAAGGACCAACAACACCTCATGAGCTTAGCGGCTTCTAACTTTTATGTCAGCTGACAAAATATTGTCCCTCCCTGAATAAATAAATACGGGCCTAGAGATGTAAAGTCCTATTTCTTCGTCCTTGTTAAGAATTGATAATCCACAAAGGGCACGAAAGACATTTCCCCCCTTCTAAATTTGTAAAAGCGATGTAGCTATTGAGTGCTGATCTTTGGGTAAAACAAACTTATTTTGTATTTTTGTTATAATGGTGCATTATCTTTGCCTGCAATTTTTATGTGCTCTTATAAACTGTAGTACTACTTGTTTGTGTACATAGACAAGTTTTGATGGATCCCAAGTTTGAATTATGGTTTCTCCCAAGTTTGAATTATGGTTTCTTCCAAACTGTAGCTATACAATAATGATTATGTACTTCATAGTTTGTACTTTGTCGAGAGTATTTCATGTTTCAATCGCGCGGATGTGAGTTTTTCCCACTTTGCCAAATGTGTCAAGTTTCCATCGTGTGGAAAAAGTACATTATGAGGTTATTATTTGATTGTTCTTATACCGGAAATTTCTGAGCAACTACATGGAGTGTCCTGGAAATAGCTTCATAGACTTCACTCCATTCATAAGAAAGACGGGAAGGATAATCCGACTCTACCCACTCTCCGAATCCCATGTCCAGACTCGAATGCCAACTTATAATCAATTGCTCCAGTCGAGCTGAGTTTTTAAGAATATATAAGGCAAACTTAACTTCGCTTTCCCCTCAGCCAAATCCACTGATTTCCACCACCTTCAATTGTGACTGCGAGTGAACAATCATCACTTGTGTTTCCTCTTTTGGCCACGCCGAGAAACGAGCCTTCGTCTAAAAACATAAACATGCTCACGGGTCGATATAAACAAAGTCAGAGTACCACGCGATTTGTATCAAACACTTACCGACAAATGGAACTCCTCCAAGCGAGGGCAGTCCTCCAAAACCCGAGTCAGGGAATACAGTTTTAAACAATCAACTGTAAAAATCACAAACACTAGTCGCTTAAGGTTGTTGAAGATGTTTTTTCCCGTAGCAATGCATCCATCCTGAGAATAAAAAATTACTAGTGAAAAAAAAACAAAGACTAAAAAAGTGATGGAAGCAATTTATACCTGGTAAAGATTTCCAACATTATTCAAAACTAGCGTTTTAAGGAGAGACGGAAAATTTTCAAGTATCCCACGAAAATAAGACATATATTGGAGACGCGAAGTAAGATAAAGAGTTTGCAGTTGCGGAACGTAGTCAAATATTAAGTTAACCATATCTGTAGAATTGAAATCGAACGTCGTGAGATTAGTGGCGTAGAAACCTATCTCTTCAAGACCTTTACAGCCATGAATAACAAGGCACTTTATTCGGAGATCGAGCCCCCTCGGAAAGCACAACTTAGACGAAAGTTTACACTCTACTAGTCTTGAACAAGATGTTAAGACTCAGTCAAAAATAATATTTCAGTTTTTAGACTTAGTCTACTAGTTAACAAGGTTGTTGCTATTTCATTGCTTTAGTTACTCATTATCAGTTATGTATTTTGCCTATTTAAAGTAGGGGTGGGCACTTCGTCCCGGAATCCCGATCCCGAAAACTAGCGGGATGGGACGGGATGGATTTTAAAAATGACAATTCCGTCCTGTCCCGTCCCGTTTCAAATTTTTTACAACAGGACGGTACCGGACCGGGACGATCCCGTTTAATCCCGTCTCATCCTGTTTATTTATTAATATCAATAATATTTTTATTTTTTCACACATATTAATAAAAATATCAAAATATTAATCATAGTTTCAATTAAATTTATTATATCTTTACAATATAACAACATTTCAAATTAATTTAATTTTTATTTATATATTTTTCTTGAAAAATATTAACTTTCTATTTTGAAATTTTTAAAAAATTATAATATTATTTAAAATTAAAAATTTTAATCAATTCAATATATATAGTATGTTAAAAAAACTTGTCATTTTTATTTTGTTTAAATTTTAATTGTTTTATAAGTCGGTAATATTATTATTTTTTCTCAACTTTTAAATTTTTTTTTTATTTATTTAAAATTTTGGGACGTCCCGATCCCGTCCCGATCCCGACCCGAACCCAAACGGGATTGGGACGTGCGGGACGAAATTTTAAAATACGAATCTCGTCCCGTCCCGTCCCGAAAATTTATTCTCGGGACGGGACGGGATTCGAAGAATCCCGTCCCATCCCGTCCCACGCTCATTCGAATCCCGTCCCATCCCGTCCCGAAAATTTATTCTCGGGACGGGACGGGATTCGAAGAATCCCGTCCCATCCCGTCCCACGCTCAGCCCTAATTTAAAAGGCTTTTCTCTTATCAATAAAATAAGCTGGTTTTCTTCTCCATCTCTTTACCAATATTTGAGATATTTTCATAGCATAACATTGGTATTAGAGCCAAGTTGTGAAAAAAAAAACACCATATACTCAATGGCCGAAGGTTATACAGCACCTGCCATTCCTCGTTTTGATGGTCACCATTACTAGTGTTGAAGATGTTTTTTCCCGTAGCAATGCATCCATCCTAAGAATAAAAAATTACTAGTGAAAAAACAAACAAAGACTAAAAAAGTGATGGAAGCAATTAAAGATTTCCAACATTATTCAAAACTAGCGTTTTAAGGAGAGACGGAAAATTTTCAAGTATCCCACGAAAATAAGACATATATTGGAGACGCGAAGTAAGATAAAGAGTTTGCAGTTGCGGAACGTAGTCAAATATTAAGTTAACCATATTTGTAGAATTGAAATCGAACGTCGTGAGATTAGTGGCGTAGAAACCTATCTCTTCAAGACCTTTACAGCCATGGATAACAAGGCACTTTATTCGGAGATCGAGCCCCCTCGGAAAGCACAACTTAGACGGTAGTTTACACTCTACTAGTCTTGAACAAGATGTTAAGACTCAGTCAAAAATAATATTTCAGTTTTTAGACTTAGTCTACTAGTTAATAAGGTTGTTATTTCATTGCTTTAGTTACTCATTATCAGTTATGTATTTTGCCTATTTAAAGGCTTTTCTCTTATCAATAAAATAAGCTGGTTTTCTTCTCCATCTCTTTACCAATATTTGAGATATTTTCATAGCATAACATTGGTATTAGAGCCAAGTTGTGAAAAAAAAAAACACCATATACTCAATGGCCGAAGGTTATACAGCACCTGCCATTCCTCGTTTTGATGGTCACCATTACGACCATTGGAGCATGTTGATGGAGAACTTCTTACGTTCAAAAGAGTATTGGCATGTTCTTACGGAAACCAAGCAAAAAGAACAAGACAGCTTGAAACTAAAAGACTCGAAGGCAAAGAATTATTTATTCCAAGCGATTGATCGGGCAGTCCTGGAAACCATTCTCTGCAAAGATACCTCCAAACATATTTGGGACTCCATGAAGAAGAAGTATCAAGGAACATCAAGAGCAAAGAGGCAGCAGCTCCAAGTGCTCCGTTCCGAGTTCTAGATGCTTCAAATGAAATCGGGTGAGTCGGTTACAAACTATTTTTCTCGAACTATGACAATAGTTAACAAGATGCGTATCCATGGTGATAAGAGTGATGATGTTGCTATTGTTGAGAAGATTCTTCGCTCTTTAACACCAAAATTTAATTTTGTTGTGTGTTCAATTGATGAATTACAAAGTTCATTGTTGATTCATGAGCAAAGAATCAACAAACAGGAGAAGGAGGAGCTAGCCTTGAAGGCTTCAACCGACAATAATTACGGTTCTAGATCCGCAGATCGTGGCCGAGGTAGAGGAAGAGGAGGTCGAGGTAATAGAGGTGGACGAGGAGGTCAGAATTCCCAAACAAATGAAGACACATCATCTTCTCAAGGAAGAGGAAGAGGAGGATGTCATAACCAAAATGATCGGTCCAAGATCGAATGCCACCGATGTCATAAATTCGGTCATTATCGAAATGAATGTTACACCAAGCTGCCACCCGATCAAGAAAATGCAAAGAAATCAAATTTTGCCGAGAAGGAAGAAGAAACGTTACTCATGGCGTATCACGAGAACGAAAGCAAATACGAGCACGATATATGGTATTTGGACACGGGCTGCAGCAATCATATGTGTGGAAGTAAGTCATTCTTTACTCGCATAAATGAAGAGTTTCGTTCTACTGTGAGCTTTTGAGCTTTGGTGATAACTCTAACGTCAATGTGATGGGAGAAGAGGATATTACATTGATGATTAATGATGAGAGTATTGAGGTGATGTCAAATGTGTTTTATATTCCTGATTTGAAAAACAATTTTCTAAGTCTTGGTCAGCTGCAAGAAATTGAATTACGACTTCGGCAACCGTTGGATCTTAAAGCAACTCACACAACATTTTCACGGTTCATTAATCCACATTTTGACCGTTCAGATCGTTCAAAAGAGCTCCGTGAAAGAAGATATCAAGCCCGGAAATGTACAGCATAAATTTGTCCTCAAGCCGAGAGTCGCGCAGGCGACCATTTTACACCTCCTCCACTGCTTATAGTTTGGACCACCAACAGTCAGATCTGGAACTGTTCCTTCAACAAATTCCATTTTGTTTTTGGACCCTAAGGCCAACTCCATCGAAATTTTCCATGAATGATAATTGTTTCCATCCAACTGAGAAACCAACACAGTACTAGAAGACTCACTAGGATGCATATAAAACAATCCTTCAGCCTCATCAACAGTAGACGAAGACGACATAATGAAGAGAGAGATCGAGCAAAGATGAAAATCAAGCAAATCCGAGAGAAAACACAGATGAAAACGTGCAGACAAACAGATCTAAGCACTAACAATCGAGTGAGCTGAATCTAACCTCGTGTGACTTAGCTCTGATAACATGTAGAAAAATAAGCCGGAGATACGCCAGTGCATGACTTTCAACAAATAAATAAAAATAGTGTTCTAAAACTAAATTTAGTGGCGATGGAGAAGCTCGTTGTTGAACTCGGTGCAATGCTTTTCTTCAGTCTCACCCAAGGATTGGTGGGTACCGGTTGATGTCCCTGGCATTGAAAATGTAAGTTCAGCATTGCACCGAGTTCATTTAACCAGGGACATCAACCGGTACCCACCAGGTTAAGTAAAATTCTTGTCATCCATTTAAATCCAACAGGTTGATGTGACTGAAGTTATCGAGGGTCACTCCTCTTATCTATGGAGAACCCAGCAGATCATAGAACAGCTCGAGTTGGAAACTCGTTTGTGAGAAATGAGCGTGTACATTCGGGTAAGAATTCTTGTGTCTCTACTAAAAGTCAAAATGCATCAAAAGAAGGTTGAAACTTGTGAACTACAAATTAGAGAGAGATACTTATGTGAGGTTTCTAGCAAGCTAAAAATGGGAGTCCACGCCACAATTTTGTGTTGTGTATAATTAAACTTGATTCATTATACGTGCAGGGGTAAAATTAGGCGTAACCCTCGATAAACGAGTGAACCAAGTGGTTTAATTTATTGAATATTTTTTCAATTGTAAGATTGTTTTGGAATTGAATTTCGGAGATAAAAACACTACCTAACAACTAGTACGGAGTACTACATAGTAACATAAATTAAAATATGATTCTCGTTCTTAACAAGTTACTGTAATAGATAGAAAAGAGCAGAGTAAGAAAAAATGATCCGACTAACCTATAAGTAAGCCGAACATAATAATCTACCGGATCTCTCCATTTCAATAGAAAGCGAATCTTTTGATTCTTTTGGGACGTCTTTTCTCTCTTGTGCATCAAGGTTTTCCATAGACACTCAGTGACTTCCTCATCATCTTTGAGGATTACACTGACATTAACTGCAATAATGTATCTTGGACGAAAAATACGAAGCAAAGCATTTAAATACTGCGTAGGGGAAATGGTATAGAGTTAACCGACATAGATCGATACTCAAGTGTTCCACTACAACTGGGTGGTCATTGAAATCCTATTGATCAATCTGTTTTATCTTCAAATAGAAACTATCAGAAACTCTCAGAAAGATTTGAGATTGACTTAATGCCTTGAAAATCGTACACACAGTAGCGGAAATTTAAATGTGACTTCCACTCCGAAGAAGTTGTCGTGAGATATAATGTAGTTGGCAACTAACTGTTGACAAACTCAAAAAAGAGTATGTTTGGGACCTCGACAGCAATCTTCTTGATCAAATGCCGTAAATGAATAAGTAGGCGCTTGATCGAACAACTAGATAGCTTGATTTCATCAAAGCCATCACAGTGGAAAAGCACGAGAAGTTGACAAATGGCTCTGTAGGCAGATACACTTCTGACAGATACAAAGACTTGAGATTAGGGAAGTAGTTGTTGTGGAAGGCAGATACCAATTCGAACATTCCCACAATTTGGATGCTTTCAAGGGTTGGGGAGTCGAGTTCAACGGAAGAAGTCTCATTATCGACTCCATTGCAAGAAAAATGTTCAAACTGATCGAACGAACGCGCTAAGGAATAATTATACCGAAAAATGTTCAAACTGATCGAGTTCAATGGAAGTCTCAATTATCGACTCCATTGCAAGAAAAATGTTCAAAGTAGTTGAGATGATGATTCCTATTTGCAATATTGATGGTTTTCAACCCCTTGCATTCATAGAGGTCTACACGGTTAACCAAAGGACAGCCTGCGATTATCTTATCCAGAGCTTCGTCGGAAATGTCAACGCGGGAGAGGGAAAGAGTGAAAACATGAGTGTTCATAAAATGAATTTGTAAACATAAGGAACGAAGTACTATATAACAATTCATTCATAAAAAATAAAAATAAAAAAACTACTCAAAGGTACCATGATCATAACCTTTTCACACAAGATATAGATTTGACAAGATCATCATATATTGAGCAGGTTAAATTAAATCAAAATTATATAATATGACACTCTTACTAATTTAATAAACAAGTTAAGCGAGTTACTTAGGCTATTGACAGGTTCATTCCCAGTTAACTCGCGACTGATTCGCTTTTTAATCGTGCATGTTTCGTTTCAAAACGTGTTATCAAGTCGTGTCGGGATCGAAATGCATATACTTCAACATATAAATACAAACATCCCCAAGCAAGAAATCTCTATGCAGGGCTTTCATCAAGGTCAAGCAAGGCTATCACCTCCGCTGCATCAGTTTCAATAGGGAAGAACTGTTAGTTTTTTCGAAGCTCAGGTTTTAGTCGAAAGTTTCTTCAAAGGTGTGGATTATGTTGAAGTACTGTTTAATATATCTTCATTGCCTTTTGTTGTAATCTCTAAAAAATCTCTGTGAATCATTTAAAACAATGGAAAACATTTCAAAATTGACATCAAACGCAATACTTTAAATTCGTTCAAAACAACAATGTTAACACCATGTCGGCCTTTGACAAATCAACCTTAAAAAGTTAAGAAGGAAGTAACAGCTGTTAAAAAGTTAATAAGAACTATACACATCTAGCAAACTCGACTAACCTATAAGCAAAGCCGAACTTAATAATCTACGAAATCTCTCCATTTCAATCGAAAGCGAATCCTTCGATTCAATGAATGTTCTGGCAAACAATTCCACTGGGCATGATGCCATACTATTCTCTTCCTGTCAGAGGCTTCAATGCTCACTTCCTCTAGATGTTGATCTCATCCGCATTCCGTTTTTTCTCTCTCGTGGGTCAGGGTTTTCCATAATAACTCAGCGACTTCCTCATCATCGTTGTGATTTAGACGATATGCACATAAATGTATCTCGGACGAAAAATACGAAGCAAAGCATTGAATTAATGTGCAAGGCCAGTAAGGGAATCGGTACAGAGTTTAACGATATCGAGATTCAAGTGTTCCACCACAACCGGGTGGTCGTTGACTTAATGCCTTGACCATCTCAAACAACTTAACGACTTAATGCCTTGACCATCTCAAACAACTTAACGATCCTCGGTTGTGAGATAAAATGTAGCAGATGGCAAATAACTGCTGGAAAACTCAAAATAGAGTATGTTTGGGACCTCGACAGCAACCCTGTTGATCGGACTCGGTGATTGGATAATTAGGCGCTTCATCGAACAACTAGATAGCTTGATTAAATGTGAAATATATAATATTAAGTAGGAAAAAAATATTGTATGTATCTTAGTTTCTTTATAATTTATATATGTTTTCAGTATATAATTATTGTGATATGTATAACAACTTTGTGTACATTGAAATAACTATCTTAGTATTGTAATTAAATGTGCAATAATTATTAACTAAGTATCTTACATTGAAATAACTATCTTAGTATATACGAGCTACTGTGATATGTACAGTATAACAATTTTGCTACTTTCTGTACTATTTTAGTATTGTAATTAAATGTGCAATATTTAGTAACTAACAAATAACTATCTTAGTTTTTTTCCATTAATATATGTCTGTTTGTAAAACAAGTTTGTGTACTATGTAATGACTATATAATTAAATGTTAATTAATGAAATAACTATAATAGATTATGAATTTGTAATATTTAAATAAATAAGTAATTAACTATACTATAATTATATATTATGAAAAATTATTTATTACGATAAACTAGTTTAGAAGTGGTGTAATTAGTTGTAATAATAGGGTAGAAGATTTTGAAGTAGAGATTAATAATTTTGACTTTGGATCACTTACTAATTCAAAACTTTTAAATTTCCGAGGGTGTATTCAATTAGGATTTCTTATATTTGGTTAACCAAAAACCGAAATTTCTTATATTTGGTTAACCAAAAACCGAAATTTTCAGTTCGATTTCGGTTTTAACCAATAACCAAAACCGAAATTTCCACTACTACAAAACAAAAAAGTAACAATTGATTTTTTATTATCTTATCTTATCTTTCAATTGAATGGTCCGAAACTCACAACTTAATTTAAAAAACAAAAACAAAAAAACAACGTCCACATATATACAGTATATGTCTCCACAATTATTCTCAGAGTTTCATTATTGGAAAACCAAAACCATGGCAGCTTATGCATCCTTGATTTCTCTGATGGAAGTCATTGATGATCTCGAACATCATCCTTCCCCTCCGATTACTCTCGACAAACAAATAGTCGACTCCATCACTCAACGCATCACATACTTTGAAGAATTTCTCCATTCCTACATTAGTACAAGTCCTGTTGCCGACGATGATGAAGAAGTTGCAGATCCATTGGAGATGCGTATTGCAGCTGCAGCTTTCGCAGCCGAAGATGCTATTGAGTATCATATTGTGGACTGTATCAAAAAGAAAAAGAATAAAAAAAAGGCAAACGATCATAAAAAGGCCAAATCCCTCAACCGATGCTATGGTATCCTGCAAAGTGTGATTGAAGAGATGGATTCCATCAAAAAAGTTGCGGTCGATACACAGAAGAAGAAGAAGGTGGCGCTGGTCCATGATCAAGTGGGCAAGACAAATGTTGCTGCATCCGTTGCTGATCGAAGTGAAACCTTGGTGGGGTCCGATGGCGTCTTGATCGAAATCATGGAAAAGCTCGACGGAGGCCAACTTGATTTCCAGGTTATCCCGATCGTGGGAATGGGCGGTATAGGTAAGACCTTTCTTGCCAAAACTATTTACACTAAACCACTTATTAAGGAGCGTTTTGATATCTGTAATTGGGCTACGATTTCTCAAAACTATGACACAAAACAAATCCTCTGTGAGCTTCTCAACACCAACAAGGAACAACAGAGTGTTGATGAATTGGGATTACAGCTCCATAAATATTTATTTGGCAGAAGGTTTTTTATTGTGATGGATGATATGTGGAGTATCGATTCATGGGATCAGATACAACGCTTCTTTCCTAACAACTATAACGGCAGTCGAGTGCTTGTGACCACCAGGCTATCCCAATTGAGTTCGCAACTAACAACTAATTATAGTCTCAACATGAGTTTCCTAGATAAGGCTAACAGTTGGGATCTGTTCTCCAAAACAGTATTTGGTGAGAAGAGTAGTTGCCCTCCTGAACTTGAGGAAATCGGAGAGAAGATTGTGGACAACTGCAAAGGTCTTCCTTTATCAATATCTGTGGTGGGAGGTCTTCTCAAAAATATGGACGGCACTCGTGCATCTTGGAAAATAGTACGAGACAACTTCACCTCGGTGGTGAACATGAGGAACGACAAACATTGTTTGAGATTGTTGAAGCTGAGCTATAATCATTTGCCTGTATACTTGAAGCCATGTTTCTTATACATGGGAGTGTTTGAGGAGGACGAAAGGATTCGTGTCTCTACGCTTGTCCGGCATTGGGTTTCCGAAGGGTTTCTTAAACCAACGAAAGGCGAAGCTTTGGAGATTACCGGTAGAGGTTTCTTACAGGACCTCGTCGGTAGAAATCTGATTCTAATTGATAAGTTGGGTTCTACAGGGAGCATAAAGTATTGCAAAATTCACGATTTGGTTAGGGACATGTGCTTGAAAGAAGGTCAGAAAGAAGGGTTTTATCATGTCATGGGGAAATGTAATCATCCTTCATCTCAGGGCATGAATGCCCAACGCCGGGTTATTATACCTGATAACTCTTTCAAAGAGTACAACGTACGTGGTGACTTGAGATTTATGTCACACACTCGCTCGATTATTTGCAAATATAATAATGGTAGGGTTCCATTATGCAAGAATCTGGTATTACTGAGGACATTACAGATGTATGATGAAATAGACTTGAATTCTGTTGTGTCTCGCTATGTCAACCTGCGACACCTTGCTATGGAAGAAGCTTCATTACGGATGCAGCAATTCCTTCCCTCTATTCGCCACCTTTGGAATTTGCGTACACTTGTTGTTTATTATTTTTACGATGTTGTGGTCGTTGATTTCTGGGAAATGACTCAGCTTAGGCATATGCATTTCACCCGTAACTTTGCGTGTCTCCCGGATCCTCCGAGCTGCGATGAGCGAGAAGGTGATGAGGTTGTCATCATGGAAAATCTACACACCCTTAAAGGAATAAGTAATTTCAAATTTACAAATGGGGTGGTTAAGAGAATTCCCAATATCAAAAAATTGGATCTGGAGTATAAATCTGATGATGTTGATTTGAATGATGATGTGTATTTTTTGGGCAATATGAAATATCTGTGTGGATTGGAATCCCTATCCGTCTACATTTCACCCGCAATTAGGCCGTTTACTCCATTGCAGAAGATTACCTATCCACACTCCCTTAAGAAGTTGAGTCTTACGTTGGACTTTGAGCTTGAATGGGACGACATGCTGGAAAAGATCGGTTCGTTGCCTCTTCTCGAGAAGCTCAAATTAATGTTTGGTTGCTTCGAGAAAGGGAAGTGGGAAATAGGCCAAGGACAATTCCCCTGCCTCAAGTACTTAAAAATGTGGGACTGTGAGGGTCTCGAAAACTGGAGTGCGGTGGAAGAGGATTCCTCCATCCTTCCACGACTTGAACATCTTCATCTTAAATACTTGGAAGAGCTGAAGAAGATCCCTTTAGAGCTTGGAAACATTCATACACTCAAGAGTATAAAGTTGGACAGGTGCGGAGAAGGAGCGGTGAAGTCTGCGAAAGAGATGTTCGACGAGCAAGTCGAGTTACAAGGAGGGGAGGATCAACTAAGCTTTCACGTTGAGGTTAAGGTTAGAGAGCAGCACCAACACCTCGTGAGCTTAGCGGGTTCTAACTTTTATGTCAGCTTGTTGTAAACGGATAGTTAGCTCTCTCAAGTTTCTGGGAAATGACTCAGCTTAGGCATATGAGTTTCATCATGAATTCTGGGTGTATCCTCCGAGCTGCGATGGTGATGCGGTGGTCATCAATCATCATGGAAAATCTGCACACCCTTAAATGAATAAGGAATTTCAAATTTACTAGTGAGCAACTGTCGGGGTCTCGAAAAGTGGAGTCTGTGAAAGAGATGTTCGATGAGCAAGTCGAGTTACAAGGCGGGGAGGAGGATCAACTAAGCTTTCACGTCAAGGTTATCGTTTATAAAGAGCAACAACACCTGATGATGAGCTTAGCGAGTTGTAAATTTTCTGTCAGCAGCGACTTTTCTACTTTTATTAATTGAGTTGTAATACTGTAGTAAAATATAGCGATGCACACAGAAGACTCGAATTTCTCAACTTCGTGTTTTTTAATTAAGTTGATAAAATTATTGTAGTAAAAAAATTAAAGTTATAAAAATAAGTGGAAAAATAGATGTATAATTGTATTTTAAAGTGAAAAATAAATCAATATAGTTAAAAAAAATCTTGATTAATGTTTTAGTCTTTTGAAATCATGTTTGCAAGTCAGAATGATAGTAGTATTTTTTCAATTTAATTTAGTACTCTGATTTGTTACACTGTTTTGTTATTTAGTTGTCACATTAGTTTTATTGTAGTACATATTTTCACATTAAAATTATTATGAAAATTACACATTTTGTATCTTTTTTTTATAATTTCAAAAAAAAAATCTAATTATCAATTTTTAATTTAGAGTTAATTTAATTTTTTTAGTCAAAATTGCATATTATGCATATTTTATTATTTTATATGATATAAATAATATAGTCAAACTTATTATAAATAATATTTTATGTGATAATGATGAAATTATTATTATGAATTTATAATTATGGTGTGAAAAATAATTCAAACTTATCAAGTAATATTAAAAAGACAGAAATTTGCTTCATTTGCAACATTATTGAAAGAAGAAAAGCACGAGGTTCACAAATTATCTAACGAGATTATTATCATATTGATAATATTCTCTCAACAAGAACGTACGTTACAATCGGCACAAAATCTCACACGAGTTTTTCGAAATATGGAACAACCGAGATAAACAAGAATAATAAAATTCTCCACAAATCCCCACTGAATGAATAACGAGTGTGTTAATTTTATTTTTTAAATTTACCCCAAAAACCTAAAACGAGTTTTAAAGCTTCAAAATAAAATCGAAAAGTTATAAATTCATCTAACTCAAAATAACTCTCTTCTTCCACATTTTAGAATAAAAGCATGTTAAGCACAAAGAGATTCAAACACACAAACACAACCACAACATATATCAGAGAAATAATTCTAACATCCCAACTAAAATAACCACGACCAAAACCGGTCATCATCCAAAATGAGCCACACGACCATAATCCAAAATCAACAAAATTAATCCATCACCAAAACAAAGTCTCCAAAATAAAGAAAAAGTCTAGAAATGATAAACGAACAAGAGAGAAGGATAGAGAAAAGAGGAAGAAGTAATCACGACCAATCCTCAACTCTCGTACGGAGGCGGACTTTATGCTGATGGTGTGGAATATGGACGGAGACAGGCTCAATCGATCGAGAGTGAGAGCGGTGGTGGATCTAGAATACCTAATATCGATCCCTAGATCAACCAAGCCGTATATTCTTCTACCAAAGCTCCAAGCGGATCTCATCCTGCTTCTACCGTACATTGAGTTTTTGCTATCCCAAAAAAGTCGATATATAAATAAAATAAAAACTACAATCGAATTATAATATTTTTATGCCGAAATATAAATATACATACCAAAATACTGAATTATGTTGATTATGTTCCGTATGTTCACATCAAAACACCAAAAAATTCATATCCGTACTGAAAATTATAAACATGATCGATATCAAATCATATTAAAAAATTTAACATATACATCGTAATTAAATTCAATACTTTTTGGCAATTTTTTATATGATATGATACTTCTAGTTTCGATATAGCCCCTTACCTCATCAATGACAATAAAATTAGGAGAGACCTACTTTGTGGACTTTATTCTAATTATAAGAAACGCATAATAATTCATTGAATAAAATAACAATCCACCATTAATTTAATCCCAATAATTTACTTTATTCCCTTCCATTGTGATTTTTTTTTTTTTGTAAAGGTCAATCACATAAAAAAAGAAAAAGTGTATGATACAGTACATCGCATAGGGAATGAAACCCCCACCGCATCAACGAGCTAACAGGCTAGCTCTTCAACCAACCAACTAAACATATAGCACTAAAAAATACAGACACAATCACCAGGCTATATGCCATACCCTTTTCAGCGCACGTGCCTGAAGGGAATCTGGAAGTCGCAACGAGCGGATCCTCTCCTGTATAATAGAAATCGCCTGAGAGGCCACCACTCCAGGCGACACCGAACGAGCCTCATGAATCCTCGTGTTCCTCTCGAGCCAAATGAAATAGATTAGAGCAGCGAGAAGTCCACGATACGCGCAAGATATCAAGTGCTTCCCACGCAATCGACTAGATGCCCGTAATACAGCACTATGCCAACTACCACGTGGCCATAGAAATCCCACCTTCACCTTTAGTCTCCGCAAGCAATCTCGTGAGAAGGGGCACTCAAAGAAAAGGTGAGAGTGTGTCTCAACGCTCTCCCCACCACAAAGCACACACGAGTCATCCCCCCGACCAATCCAATGCTTATCCCTAGTCGGCAGCCGACCACGAATAGCCATCCAAAGAATGAAACAATGTCGTGGGATACGTCCAGGTCCAGTCAAAAGGGCAGCCCATGGCACCCTGGGCCTCTCCGGACGGAAAAGTGTATATGCCGAGTCAGAGGTGTAGGTCCCTGATCTATGCAATGTCCATCGCACTGTATCTGTCCTCACATCTATACTCGGCAATCCATCCATCAGATCAACGAACTCCGCCGCAAAGTCTGCAGGCCACCTCCACACCCCATCAACTATGACCATACTCAACGACGCAGCTCTAGGAAGCCTGCTAAGCCATGGTCCCAACTGACACACCTCCCAACTGTGATTTTTTCTTTTGTATAAATTGCACCTCCAACTCCACCAAGACCCTCTTCTTCCCTCCTCTCATTTCATCCTAATTTCCATACATATACAATACAATACAATCATAAGCCTTAAGTACGTACCAAAAACACTAAAGAGCTTCATGTGGAACTCATTTCTACTACCCGAAATTCGGAGCCAATCATGTCGCCGGTACTAAGCGAAATCCTACTCTCCGGTTTTACCGATAACTCATATCTTCGACGTGGTTCACACCTTGTTCAATCTCTTTCGATCGTCTTCCTCTACTGGTTTTATAATTTCTTATAGTAATTAAATACATATATTAATACTAGCTAGTATATACTATATATTATTATTATTATTATTATTATTAAATAAACACATATAACAATACATGGCATCGAGCTCGGAAGAAACCTTGACCGACTCAAGAAAGCGCAAACGGATGCTCTCAAATCGCGAATCCGCTCGAAGATCGCGCATGCGGAAGCAGAAACGCATGGATGATCTGACCGATGAGGTGGCTAATCTAAGGGCTGAGAATAATCTCATTCTCAACAATATCGGTTTTGCCGCTCAACTCTCCCTGAGTATCGAGTTTGAGAACTCGGTTCTTAGAGCTCAGATCTCCGAGTTGGACCACAGGCTCAAGGCCTTGAGTGATATTGCCAGCTGCATGAGCTCGACTAATGACGCTTTTGCCCCTGTGCTTGATGATGTTTTGGATTCTTGGAGCATGATCCATGTGAACCAGCCTTATTCAATAAGTGAATGCATTATGTAATTTGGTTTAATTTCTTGAAGAGTGAAATATTGTGTGATAATACTTTAGGTAAATTATTGGTTGTAATTATATGAGACTATATATGGTTAATTATATGAAATTATGGTTGTGGTGTGTAATTCCATAAATTTCTATATGAATAAATTTGTGATTGTTATCGTTGAATGTAACTTAGTATTACTTCATAATTAAAACGATCTTCCCATTGGATTTTGTAAAGTTCGATTCGAGATAATTATTGCTATCTCTGAATGCAACTTAGTGCACAATTAAACGATTTTGATTTAAATTTTGTGTTTTTTTTTAATGACACAATTTCACATGTATATATACTAATCTAAACTCTAAAACTTTTGTGACAATAAAGCTCGATCCTATTATTGCCTTTTTCTCAAGTCCAATTGATCCTTAGCAAGTTGTGTTCCAATCGAGAAGTCAATATATTTTCTTTAATTGTACTTACATTACATAGGACTATATGAGTATATTATCCAATTGATCAACCAATAGATTTGTTACACGTGTGCTAGAATTACCTAACTTAACCTTATTATTCTATTTCTTTATTTATAATTATTTGGCTTTTGGAGATGCTAAAATTTGTGAATGGGTGACACCAACATTTTGAATTATTGGGGTAATGAATTATTATATACTAAAACAAATATAGATGCAATAATGCAATCAATATTCTTTGTTGATTGCAATATTCTATGATGATATATTTACTAGTACAAAATTGAGTGTCCATTATGGGTTCTTGGATGGTTACGGTTGAGTGATGTATACGCATGATTCAATTTAATATTGAAGGTTTTTAAATTCAATTATTGGTCACTAAGAACTAAGAAGGTTTTTATCGTTAAAAAATAAAGAGATCCAAGAGGAGGTTTAATCTGATATCTCATTCACTTAAATTAAAATTTTATGAGAAACCAATATTGTTTAAAAAATACTACTCCGTATAATCAAATGTTAAAAAAAATAAAAAATTAATAAGTCATTTCCTAGGTATATAAATGTAGGCCTGTCAATCGGGTCGGGCCAGCCCTAACTCGGCTCATTCGGCCCTAAAAACAGACTCGTTCGATTAATATTGTTTAAGATCGAGTCGAGTTTGGCCCAAAAATTGAAGCCTATATTATATATGGGCTGAGCTTGGGCTTTAGTAAGCTCGGCCTCGTGTAGGTCTGGCCCTATATAATAATTAATTTTAATTAATTTTAATTTTATAAATAAAAATAAATTTGAAATTATGATTAAGAAAACAATTAATCTTTCAATGGTCAGTACAAATAATATTTTTCCTGTAATAAGTTTGATTTTCCTCTTCTTGTTTATATTTATTTTATAATTTTATTAATACTTATTTTTAAATATTTATTTTTCAAATTATTTTAAGTAGAAATTTTGACGTACATTAAAATATGATAATCCTTACTTTTGTTTTGATAATATTATTAGTTTATGTTTGTTTTGTTGTTATTCCATCAATTTTAATGTTTTTTTTAAATATATATAAAAAAATTGTGATTTTTTTTAGATTGAGATTTTAGGGCTTAGCCCGTTTTAAGCCTGAAACCCTAATATGCATATAGGCCGAGCTTGGGTTTTAAAATTTCAAGCTCAAAGGCTAAAGTCCGAAGCCTATAGCCTTTAAAATTTCATGGGCCGAGTCTGGGCCAACTAAAGCCCGACCCATATGGCTCAATTGACAGGCCTATATAAATGTAATGAGAAACCACGGTTTGAAGAATCTCATTCACTTAAATTGCTCAGTCCTAGGTGTTGATGGTGGAAAAATCGTGCTCTCCAATAATCAACTAAAAATAGATATTTTGGGGATTGAGTAGTGAACAAGTTAGTTATGCTCTCTAAGAATTTTTGGGGAAATGTGTAGATATATCTAATAAAATATTACACCTACTATTTATAGAGAATATAAATTAGGGTTACTAAAGCTAGTTAATGGGCCAAGCCCACTAACCCATCTTCCATTAGGCCCAACCCCTCCCAGTCGAGCCCAAGATGAAAGAATAGACTTGTCGTCGGGCCGAGCCGACTTTCTCGTGATCGTCCTTCCTTCGAACTGCGCGAAACGAGCTCGCCAATAATCTTCAGCCGAACTCGTCCTCTGTTCGCCTCGGAGTGTCTGGGGGTGATCTTTGATGACGAACTATTCTATGTGCTCGTTCCTCCTTTTCATGCGAGCAGGGGGGGGGGGGGGGGGGGTATTTTATGCTCGGGACATAACCTGAATTTTACCGCATAACAAATGCCCCCCGAGATCGCTCTGTTCGGAAGGAAAGAGCGGTCTCGGCATGCGGATGGTTGTTAGATGGTCCGAGCATACATCTTGATTTTGCGGTTACGGCGGGTCATTAAATGCGATAGGACGGTTACTGCCACCTGTCGCTTTCTGACTGGTTTCTACCCGAAGTGACGCTTCGGTTTTCGTCAACCGTCTTTTCAAATTCAAATTTCGAATTTTGCCGCCCCTCATCCTTATAAATAGCTCTCGACTCCCTTCATTTTGCACTTTCCGCTCCCAAGCTATCGATTTCCGAACATCCAGACCCTCTTGCTCGGCTTAATACCAACGGTGCCCGGCCTCATCTCCGACTAAACACGTAGGTTTCTCTCCCTACTCTATTTACAGTTGTTTGGGGGTGCTTAGCGGTAGGATTTCTGGTTTTTTTACGAATTTTTAGTTTTACCCATCTTCGATTTACCATTTTTCGAACGAGTGAGAATGAGCGACCATGATAGTTCCGCTACCCTCTCTGATACTTCCAACAATTCCTCGCGCTCTGACACTTCGGCTTCTTCTCCGTCTGAGGGCGAGCAAGCTCCCATAGTCGGATTTTCCGAAGAGGAGAAACTAGAACTGTTCGCCGGGGAGGTTTCTGATTGCTATCGCCGGTTTATCGACATGATGGGCGAGATTCGGGGCCCCCTTCCCCCGTTCATCTTTACCCATTATCTCCACGAGAATCCCTACGTTTTTGTAGAGCGCACTCGATTTGGTGCTCGCCCCGGCCCTGATCAGGCGGGGTTCTATGCTAGCAACCGTAACTCAACCTTCCTGACCGAGGAGGAGCTGCAATCCAAGAGGTCGGCGTGGGGAATTCCCTCTGACGTGCACATTTATTGTCCGACCCCCGATGAGCGAGCTAACTGCCCTCCCCCGGGCATGGTCGCCGTCACAGGCACGATGATGGAGGCGGGACTTCGATTTCCTATCCACGACTCTCTAGCTGCCGTTTTGCAGACGTGGGGCATAGCTCCCATGCAACTGCACGCGAACTCTTGGTCTTTACTTATTAATCTGAACATCCTGTTCGGCCATTATGGCCTTTATCGCCATCTCTCTGTCCCCGAGATTTCCTTCCTTCTTATTATCAATCACTTCAGAGGTGGGGACCACTATTTGCGAGCGCCGAGCAAATTACTTGAAAAGCTTCCCAACAAGTTAACAGGCTGGTGGGCTGATTGGTTTTTCGTGGACGGCGCCTGGGGTTCCGAGGTGTTCCCCATCTCGACCTCGTTTGCTCGCCAATACTACCGTTAAGTCTTTTCCTCGTACACTTCTTTTCCCTGGGGTTTTTCTTTATTTTATTTTTGACTCCTTCTTGTTCGGGCATTTGTTGTTCGGCAGGTCCTCCTACCCCATCTATTCGCGACCTCAATTGGGATTTTGCTGCGGTTTATGAACGTGTTCGTTCTCTCTCTGATGCTCAATTGATGATAGAGAACGTGTTCACTAGGGCCCATGTTCGGTCATCCCGTTTTTTTACTATTCCCCGTTATGTTCGGGACCAACATCCTTGTGAGTGTGGTGGCCCGTGTTTCACTTCCTGTTTCATTTAAAATGTTTTGTTTTTTAACGGTTTCCATTTTTCTTCTTCTTCCAGTTATCAGATTCCCTACTTTTCCCGAACCTCCGCCCGAGATGGCCGGTAATAATGCTCGCGCTCG
The DNA here is from genome assembly GCA_954870475.1 of Euphrasia confusa. Lineage (NCBI taxonomy): Eukaryota > Viridiplantae > Streptophyta > Magnoliopsida > Lamiales > Orobanchaceae > Euphrasia > Euphrasia confusa. Next base: position 29,090,677 of record OX940968.1, on the reverse strand, counting down.
TTTGGCCGCCATTGCTGATCGTGCCCGCAGGGCTGCCGAGGCGGCTGCGGCGGCCGCTCCTGTCCCACCGGTGGTGCCTCCTACTCAACTTGCTCGGCCCGCTCGGTCGGGTAATTCTGAGGCCTCTTCGGTCCCTCTGGAGGGAGGGTCCGGTTCGGCTCCCCCCACCTCGGTCCCCGCTTCGGAGCCCGTGGGTCCTTCGAACCCTCGGGCCTCCAAACGACGTCGGGGCAAGGACCCAATGCCGGAGGTCCCCGAAACCCTTCCCTATAGCAACGTGGCCACCGTCGACGAGGAGGCCATTGCTCGGTATGTTCCTCGTAGTTTCTTTTTCTCCTTTTCTATGTTAGCTTCCTCCCTTAACTCCTTTTTTGTTTGCCAGCCTGGGTGGCCCTCGTGCGAACCTATCCACTAGCCTCGCCCAATTTTTGGCTGCTCGTCCCAACGACTTTCCGACTCTGCCCCCCTTGATGCGAGAAGCGATGGAGTGCATTCCCCGCGCTTGGACTATCCCGGCGGAACTCGCTGCTCAGCAACCTGAGCACGCCGAGCAGATGGCCATCATTATGGCCTCGAGGGTCCTCATGCTTTTGGTCACCCTGAGTAAGACTCGGGGCCACCCTGCAACTGCTCCTGCCGCCGTGACGGACAGGTTGGCCGAACTGGAGCTCGAGGTCGTTAGCCTCCGGTCCTTGGTGGATCAGTACCAAGAGGCAGAAGTGGCCCTGCGATCCAAGGTGAACGAGGCGGAGTCGAGTGCCGCGGGGGCGAACAGGGAAAGAGACACGTGTCAGGAGGAGCTTGATAAGCTAAAATCGGTGTTGGCGTCCGAGCAAGATCGGCTCATGGAGATGACGGAGAGGGTGCGAATGGCTGAGGAGAATCGCAAGACCCTAGATCTCTTGGTCGGGGAGCTGAATCGCCGAACTGAGGCGATGGAGAAGGCGAAGAGGGATCGGGAGGCCGACCCTATGCAGGACCTTGATCAAAATAGTGATTATTCTTACTATCTGAGCCATTTCGGCTGCATCCGCCGCCATGCTCGCGCCGGCCAGCCCTACGACCTACTCCTCGACGACCTCCGCGAACGCCGTCTGCGGTCCAACTTGTATCCCGGCTTTCTCTTACCTGTTCTGGACCTGGTGGAGGTCCACGGGATCGACCTGTCTTGGTGGCCCGATCAGGGTCAGTTAGTCCCGGCCGAGGAGGAGGAGGTGGTAGAGAACCCGATCAATGTCGAGGACGAGTGAACTCCAGCCTGCATGTTTGATTTAATTTTATTACTGTTGTTTGTGTGTAAACAATCTGTCCACGATTTCCGAACAATGTTTGTGTGTTTTTGGGATTGCGCCGGTTGGCTCAACTTTTAATTTGATCGTGGGGCGTTTGTTCCTTGTTTTGTCCAACTTATCTTTCGTCGTATGATTTGTCTGCTAAATCTCTGGCTTTACTGACTTTTATCGTCGATATATTCTCCTTTTATCAGGTAACCATGATTCGCCTTGTTGTCCGAGATGACTACAGTTACGTCGATCAAAGATTCAACGGGAGGTGGCATGCTCGCCGATTCCCTTTGCCAGCCGCGTTTCGGCGGGCTGCTCGCTCACCTCTGGTACATTTTGTGGTTGTTCGGGATTCCCTCGGTCATCCCTGGTCGTTCGGGCTCCTTCGTCATCCGGCGTGGAGGCGTTTCGTTCTTGAGAAGGGGCTTCGCCATGGCATGGTCGTCAGATTTTTGTGGATTGATGATGAGGGTTTCTCCATTTGCGTATACGATGAGAGAGACTATCCCTTGATCGCCTGATCGCCTTATCGACCTGTTGTTTCGTTTGTTGCCTTTAAGAACTGAATTGTTGTTTATTTTGATTTGTGGGATCTCTTTTTTGCTCGTATTCCTTTTTGGGGTTGTCCCTTATGATATTTGTGACTTGCTATTTTTCGGTTTTCATGTGTTTGTCGTGTTCGCAACATTTCTTATTTTGTCGTGACTTTACATGTTCGGATTTAATCTCGTTATTTCGTTGCCCAAGTTCTGCTGACCGATCATTAACCCTTGTCCCTTTATGTCTGGGGCCTCCTTCTCTTCGCACCCTTTTGCTCGGAAAAGGAGCTTCCTGGCTTTCTTGGATTCCCCTTTTTTTTTTTGTCAGTCCTGTACCTGGACTTGTCGTTTTGCTCATTCATCACGTGATGATTTGACCTTGCGGGGACAGCCAGCACGACCTGTCCCTGCCGTGCGCGCCTTTTCATACGGGAATCTGTCAGCGGACTTCCGTACATACCTTTGGCTCGCTATATATAGTCCTTTAACCAGGGCACTCTATCGCAATAGCTCCAGTTTTTGTTCCGATCTTTTATTCGTCCCCCCTCAGGCTGCATAGATCGCTTCGCCACGATGGTGCGTATCCATGTCGATCCGAGCGGGTCCAAATGGTTCGAGCTCCCTTTCGACGATCTTCGCTATACGATCCGGCTGCCTTTGCCCGTTGAGTTCACTGCCGATCTAAATCAAGAGTCCGCGCTCCCCCGATTTCTCCCGCTGGTGGATGTGAACGGGGATCGGTGGGTTATGTTCGTCTCGCGTCGTCGGGGGCAATATTTGTTCGAGGGTCCGTGGTGGAGAGGCTTCGTCCGCCAGTTCGGGCTTCAAGCTACCAATATCGTTCGTGTTCGGTATAATGTCAGCAGCGGATGGGCCATTGCGGTGTTCGATGCCGACAATCAACTTGTGAGGCTCCCGGTCCAGTTCAGCCCCCCTAGGCCTTGATGTGTATTTTCCTTATCTTGTTCGGTATTTTCGGCGAAGGTGCTCGCACTTCGCCGAAAATGCCCCAGTCTTTGTTCGGAACAACTGTTGTCTCATGTAATAAATCGATGTTGTTTACTTTTTAGGGAATCGTTTATTTTTGGGCGGGATGTTATCTGCCCAAAAATGCCCCAGTGTGGTGATTTTTGAAACATATATCTTCTGGACCCGAGGGGCGCCTGGCCCATGCTCGGTCATTTCGGGCACCGGGGGAGCTTGGCTCTACCTTTTTTTGTTTTAAATATAAAATCTCCCGGACTCGAGGGGCGCCTGGCCCATGCTCGGTCATTTCGGGCACCGGGGGAGCTTGGCTCTACCCTTCTTTGTTTTAAGTATAAAATCTCCCGGACTCGAGGGGCGCCTGGCCCATGCTCGGTCATTTCGGGCACCGGGGGAGCTCGGCTCTACCCTTTTTTGTTTTAAATATAAAATCTCCCGGACTCGAGGGGCGCCTGGCCCATGCTCGGTCATTTCGGGCACCGGGGGAGCATGGCTCTACCCTTCTTTGTTTTAAGTATAAAATCTCCCGGACTCGAGGGGCGCCTGGCCCATGCTCGGTCATTTCGGGCACCGGGGGAGCTCGGCTCTACCCTTTTTTGTATTGTTGTGAGGTGGCGAGGGAACACAGAAATTTTCATTTTATTAAATGTAAAAAAACGAAATCGCGATACAATCTTCAAGACTTACTGATGATATTTTCTGAGGTGCGTGGAGTTCCAGAAATATTGGTCGGCCACTCCATCTAGATGTTCCAGCTCGTACGAACCATTTTGTAAGACTTTTCTTACTCGAAACGGTCCTTCCCATGTCGGACCCAGAGCCCCCGTGTTAGCCCCCAGGATTTCCTTAAGTACCAGGTCACCTTGTTTGAATTTTCTCACCTTTACTTTAGAGTTGAAGTATTTCTCAGCCCTTTGCTTAGCTGCTGCGTTTCGATAGACCGAGTTGATCCTCCGTTCTTCTAATAGGTCTAGCTCCACTCGCATCGCCAGATCGTTCTGGTCGGTCAACTCTTGTGTCGTCCGATGGGTAGGTACCTCCACTTCTGAAGGCACTACTGCTTCGCATCCGAATGCCAGGGCGAAAGGTGTTTCCCCTGTGGCTACTTTGCTCGTTGTTCGGTATGCCCACAGCACATCGGGCAGTTCGGCGGCCCATCTCCCCTGCCTTTCTTCGATCCTGGCCTTAAGGGTATGCTTCAGGATTTTGTTCACTGCTTCCACCTGCCCGTTCGTTTGGGGGTGATAGGGGGTGGAGAACACCTTCCTTATTTTCCACTTGTCGAAAAACTTCATAATCTCCAGTCCATCGAACTGCTTCCCATTGTCCGAGGAGATGGTGTGTGGTAACCCGAACCGACATATGATGTTTTTCCAGATAAAACGGATAATTTGGGGCTGATCGATTTTGTTTAGTGGCTCAGCCTCTGCCCATTTGGAAAAATAATCTACAACCACTACTGCGTACTTGACGCCGCCTGGCCCTGTCGGGAGAGGCCCAATCAGGTCGATCCCCCAGGTCGCGAACGGCCATGGGCTGTAGATGGAGTTCAGGAATTCTGGTCGCGCCCTTGCGATCGGCGCTGTTATCTGGCACCGATGGCACCTTCTTGCATACTCTACTGCGTCCCGTCGTAAGGTCGGCCAATAATACCCTTGTCTGATGGTCTTATGCGCCAGGGATTGTCCGCCGGCATGATTTCCGCACACGCCGTCGTGAATTTCTCCGAACACCTTCCTCCCCTCGGCGGGGGTTATGCATCGTAACAATGGCATGGTTAGGCTCCTCCTATATAATGCTTCTCCGATCATCGTATATCGAGATGCGCGTATTCGGAGTTGCCGAGCTTCGACCTTGTCGCCGGGCACTTCGCCCGTCCGTAAGTAATTCGTGATGGGATCCATCCAATTCTCTCCTCGGTCGATTAGCTCGACTCTATTCACCTCGTCTTTATCCAGTGCTGAATGATTCTGGCTTAACAGTACCACGTTGGACAAATCGGCCGTTCCCTCTGAAGAGGCTAGTTTGGATAGGGCGTCCGCCTGAGTGTTTAGTTCCCGAGGGATTTGTTCGATTTCGACCCGGGGGAGCTTGTTCATCATCTTAATTACATGCTCGTAATATTGTTCCATCCTTGTGCTTCTGGTTTCGTATCTCCCCTTTACTTGGTTGACGACCAACAGGGAGTCTGTGAAGATTTTCAATTGCTCGGCGCCGACGGCCAAAGCGAGCTCCAAGCCTGCTACCAGCGCTTCATATTCGGCCTCATTGTTGGTGGCGTCGAACTCGAAGCTTACCGCGTGTGCGAAGGATTGACCCCCTGGTCCGACCAAGACTATTCCAGCCCCAGCGCGGGAACTCGTGGACGACCCGTCTACATAGAGTTTCCACGGTGGGATCGGAAGCGAGGAGTCAATTCGCGGGAAGGTGAGTTCTACAATGAAATCGGCCAATGCTTGTCCCTTGATCGCCGTACTGGGCGCGTAAGTGATATCGTACTGGCCCACTTCTAGGCTCCACTTTAACAGTCGGCCCGTGGTGTCTGGTCGCTGTAACACTTGCCTCAGAGGCATGGTCGTTAACACCTCGACTGGGTGGTCGAAAAAAAGGACCTCAGTTTTCTAACGCTCATCACTAAAGCATAAGCCAGCTTTTCCAAGGGCGTGTACCTTGACTCGGCGTCCTGTAGAGTTTGACTAACGTAATAGATGGGTTTGTGGAGTTTTTCTTCTGCCCGCACCAGGACCGAGCTGATCGCGTGTTCGGACGCTGCTAGGTACAAGAACAATTTCTCTCCTCGGACTGGTTTTGAAAGGATCTGTGGGTCTTGCAAGTGCAGCTTCAATCTATCAAAGGCTTCCTGGCTTTCCTTTTTCCACTTGAACTTCTGGTTCTTTATGGCTTGAAAGAATGGGCGGCTCTTATCCCCTAACCGGGGTATAAATCGGCTCAGTGCGGCCAGGCACCCGGTCAAACGTTGGACATCTTTCAAGCAGCGGGGCTCCTTCAGGTCGACTATCGCCTGTATCTTGCTCGGATTCGCCTCGATCCCCCTGGTGCTGACGATATGTCCTAAGAACTTTGTCTCGAAAACTCCGAAGTGACACTTCTTCGGGTTCAACTTCATGTTGTACTTTCTCAAGATTTCGCATGTGGTCTCTACATCCTTCACATGGTCCTCCAGTATTTTGCTCTTAATAATGAGATTGTCCACGTATACCTCCATGGTTTCACCAATCTGTTCGGCAAACATCTTGTTCACCAGCCGCTGATATGTGGCTCCCGCGTTTCTTAATCCGAACGGCATTCGTTTCCAGCTCAGCACCATCTTTTCCGTGTAGAAAGAGGTGTGTTCGATATCCTCGGGAGCCATTGGGATCTGATGATAACCCGCATAACAATCACACTTTGAGAGTACCGCGTAGCCTGACGTGTTGTCCACGAGGTGGTCGATATGGGGCATGGGGAAGTGATCCTTCGGGCATGCCCGATTGAGGTCGGTAAAGTCCACGCATAGCCTCCATGTGTTACCTATCTTTTTCACGAGCACCGAGTTGGACAACCATTGCGGCTCTCCTTGAGCTTCTACTACTAGGTCGTTGTCCACTAACTTCTTTACCTCCACAGCCAGGGCTTCATACTTTTCAGGTCCCATCCTGCGTCGCTTCTGTGCCACGGGTTTTTTCATCGGATCAATCTTGAGGTGATGACATGCGTGCTTCGGATCGATTCCCGTCATGTCCTTGTGCGACCAGGCAAACACGTCCATATTTTTCCGCAGGCACGCTACCAGCTCCTGCTTCACCCCTCCGGGCAACTTTGCTCCGATCAACACTACTGTTTCTGGCCGACCTGGGTCAAGGCAGACGCTCATCGTCCACTGCTGAGCACTGGGAGGGGCCCCGGGGATCGACGATTTCTTCGTTCGCTTCGCCTAAACGAGGCTCCAAGTCGTCCGTCTCTCGGATCTCCTTTACTATTGTGATTACCAAAGGCGCATGTCCGACCTCCCCTTCCTGCCAAAGGGTGGCTAGGTAAGCGCTCTCCTCGATCTCCATTTCTTTCGTGGGATCGATCTCTTTGACCTCGACCCGACCGTCTTCGGTCAAGGTCCTCGTGACGCCGAATTGAGGGTTATTATTCATCGCCTGCGTGTTTTTCATCAAGCCCTCCTCCGAACATAAGTCATAATCGAAACACTTCTTTGCCATATATTGATCTCCCTTAACGGTCCCAACAGATCCGTTTAAGGTGGGAAACTTGATACAATAATAGTGGGACGAGGCCACAGCTTCGAATGCCTCTAGAAATGGCCTACCTAAGAAAGCATTGTAAACATTCTCTATGTCGACCACGACGAACTCCGTAGTTCGTGTGATGCGAACTGCCGCGTTCTGGTAGTCGACGAGCTCTACGGCCAATTTGATCCTTCCATAGGGTCTCACCTCCACATCGCCGAATCCTCTCAGCGACCCTTCATACGCCTTTAGGTACTCAGCCATATCCCCCAACTGGTCGAACGTTCTTTTGAACAGGATGTTGCAATGAGCACCATTGTCGATCAGGATGCAAGCTACTTCTACTCCCTGGATCCTTGCCATCACGACCAGCGACTCCATCTTTGGGTACCTGACCCCTGCTCGATCTTGGTCGGTAAACTGTATGACAACACCCTTCGCGATACCCGGCTCCTTCATCGGTATGACTGCGTTGATGCTCTCCCACGTTCGTAGTTCGGCTTTTTTCTGCCTTTTTGATTTCTGGGTTCCGGGGGCTATGCCCCCGATCATGTTAATTCTTCCGCCTTCCCTCATCGGCGGCACATCTCTATTCCCTCGGACTTCGATCGGTGGAGGTGGCGGGGGCTGTTCGAGCTGCAACCTCTGGGGTTCCGGTAGTCTCTGATTATGGGGCACATATGGTCGGTCCCGATGGCCATTTCCTCGTCGACCTCTTCCCCTTCCCGGTCTCCTCAGCAGTTTTTCAAGCCTTCCCTCCCTGAACAGCTGCTTTAGCTGATCGAGCAACTGCCTGCACTCATCCGTAGGGTGCCCGATGTCTTCATGAAATTCGCACCACTTGTTCGGGTTTCTCCTTTCGGGAGGCCCGATGAGTGGTGGCGGCGGCATTAGAGCGAACACATTGTTATCCCGAAATATTTCTAGAATCTTTCCCGCCGTCTTTCCGTGAAACACTCCATTCTCTCCCGGCTCAGCATGCTGCTCTCTTCTCGGGCCGTTGAAATTTCTGGGGCCAGTGTTCTTCTTAACCCAATCCTTCCTCTCGAAGTTGGGTTTCTCCTTCTTGGCCTGACCTTCGATTTCCTTCATCCTCTGTTCGTAGACCCGCTGCTGAACGATCTCTTCTCCAGCGCGCCGACGAAACTCAGCGTACGTCTTCGGGTATTCCCGCATCATAGGTTTGAACAGTTCCGAACTGGGCTTCAATCCTCCGACCACAGCGTGTACGAGCACATCGTCAATGATAGGTTCCCCGTGGGAAATTATCTTTTCTACTCGATCCAGATATTGCTCGTCAGTCTCCTCGTTTCCCTGCTTGATTCCCATAAGTCTCTGTCTGCTTTCTGGGCGTTGGATCTTAGCGGCGAAATAAGTGACGAACAGATCTCCCAGCTCTTCGAAACTGTCCACGGTCCGATTTGGCAGACTTGTGTACCATTTATGCGCCGCATCTCCCAAGGTAAGAGGAAAAAGTCTACACTTCGTCGCCTCGCTGGCGCCTCGTCCAACCATATAAATTTTGTACTTGCTCAAATGGACTTCCGGATCTCCCTTTCCGTCATATATCATGTTCATCATCGGGGCGATGTCCGCCTGAGTTCTCGCGCTGGATAGACGACGGGATAAAGGATCTGTCAGGGTGGTCTTTCGAGGTCCTTCGCCCCTCTGCAATGCGATTTGCTTCTCCATTTCTTCCAGCCTTCTCATAATGTTCTCGTCAGGACGACCTCCCATATGATTCCTCGGTCGTCGGGCGCATCTCCCCGGGAATTTGGGCGTTCTGACCTCCCTTTGGTCATCCCACTCTTCACGACTTTCCTCTGAATTCCGCGACTCGCTAGAGCCGCCGTCATACTCCTCTTGCCGGATCACTCCCAACCTTCGGCCTTTCTTACGGGTTCGCCTCGGGGAGGCTCTGTGCGTTTGTTCTTCTTCCTCAAATTCCTCGTTTCGAAACTCCTCGTCTAAATCCCTCACTAGTGGTCCTCGATCTGGGTTCTTGTTCGCCCTCTCCAACCGGGCTGACTTTTCTTGCAGCAATTGTATAGTTATCTTGATGTCTTCAGGGGTCTGGAGGCACTCAAGATTCAGGTCGGGCAAGCCTTCCCCGGAACGCGGGTTCCTGATGGCCTTCCTCCTCTTCTCCTTGAGGACTCGCTGTTCTGCCCTTATCTCTCTCTACTCGGCCCTTAACATTTCAATGTGGTCGAGCTGCTCCATCTCCATTTGGGATATCTCCATCCCCCTCGTCCGGACACCACTAGGATCCTCGGGGCCTTTCCCCTTATCTGCCGAGGTGAGGCCTGATGCTCCGGCTATTGCTTGAAGATTTGCCATACTGTTCGGATGATTTTAGTTTCTGCTCGTTCAGTACCTACTCAACGCCCGAGGATCCCCCCTCCTTCTAGCGCCAATTGTTGATGGTGGAAAAATCGTGCTCTCCAATAATCAACTAAAAATAGATATTTTGGGGATTGAGTAGTGAACAAGTTAGTTATGCTCTCTAAGAATTTTTGGGGAAATGTGTAGATATATCTAATAAAATATTACACCTACTATTTATAGAGAATATAAATTAGGGTTACTAAAGCTAGTTAATGGGCCAAGCCCACTAACCCATCTTCCATCAGGCCCAACCCCTCCCAGTCGAGCCCAAGATGAAAGAATAGACTTGTCGTCGGGCCGAGCCGACTTTCTCGTGATCGTCCTTCCTTCGAACTGCGCGAAACGAGCTCGCCAATAATCTTCAGCCGAACTCGTCCTCTGTTCGCCTCGGAGTGTCTGGGGGTGATCTTTGATGACGAACTATTCTATGTGCTCGTTCCTCCTTTTCATGCGAGCAGGGGGGGGGTATTTTATGCTCGGGACATAACCTGAATTTTACCGCATAACACTAGGTATATAAAATTTAAAACAAACTTATGAATGACTGAGAGGTTGTTCTTTTTTATTGAAACATTGAACTGAATTAATTTGAATTTAATAAGTTCGAATTGAACCGACTGAATAGTGAACTGAAATGAACTCAAATTAAGTTTAATTTAATTTAATTTTTAAATATTAAAATAATAATAATAATAATTAAATGACTTATCTGAACTGAACGTAATGAATCTGAACTTAACTTAATGGAATCGAATTTAATAGATATGAACTTAATCGAACTGAACATAAGTCCAAAAGAACATGCATTTTCGACATGGGTGCAAGGGTGTAAAACTTGGGCTGAAATAGTTTTGGAACCTCAACAATTTGGATGAATTACAATGCTATTTTTGGATTATATATTCGATCTTATGTTTGTAAAAAAAATACATAACTTTACTCACACAATTTGCTACCTCTTATAATTCTTTTCTTCGATATTATTTCTTGCATATCCGGTGAAATCTTTCAAGAAACAATCATTTTGCAGATGACGACGAGCCTCGTTTTTCTGCCATCTTTTATAACCCTTTGATGAAATATGACTCAAACCGCTCAAGGATTGAAAAAGAAACTGAAATTGTGTGTGCACCGTGAAGTAGTAACACAATAGAGATTCTTGTATGAACTATGTTTCGTATTAACACTCCGAGATTACAAAACATCCACAAGCTCTTACGAACTTGTGAACTGGTCACACAACCAAAAAGAGTCTTCCTCTTCGAATACGACTAGCGCCGATGTCGAAGTTCAGACTACTACAAAGACAGCTATAGTACTCGATCCCTCTAGCGAGCCCGTCCTATGCTATCTCAAACAACTAAACAACTAAACAACTTTGAACTATTTAGCGAATCGCTCAAAGTACAATGAAAGCTCTCGCAAATCTCCGTAAAAAAAAAAACTAAGTCTACAAATATTTTAGCGAGTATTTATAGTCTTCTCGTTTTTGTTGGGCCAAGCCCATGGGCCGATTTGCGTAACATTCCATACATGAAATGTTTTCATCTTGAGTTCTCCTCCGGACGTAGATCCCGTTCGTCGTGGCCTAGCGGTACTTCGAACTCGTCGATCAATTGGTTGTAGCACCTTAGCAGGACTTCATCCAATGACTCTTGTTGACATCGAACTCAAGATTGTCTAAGACATTCTTCATCACATCATCATAGTCTTCAAACAAAGCTTCTCTACTGTCTATGATGTCCTCTGCTAAGAGGTTCTCTGTCGTCCTTAACTGTTGTCTTCTATGAGGATGGTTGTTGTCCTCTACTTACTGTTGGAGTCCTTCATCACTGTCGCCCTCCATCCTACTACAGTAGTTGTTGTCCTCCATCACTGTCGTCCTCCATCCTACTACAGTAGTTGTTGTAAGGATAAATATGTTTGGGCATTACAATGCCTTAAATGTACCTAGACAGAAGTTGTTTTGCTAACATATTTATTTGTTTTATTTCTTTCTTCACAATTTAAACTGTTGTAATCACTTGTCATATTGGTGATTTGATTTAGCATAGTTCATTAGTTGGAACGTGCTTGAAAAACAATCAACATAGAAGGTTTCTGCCGCAGCACAGCCAGGCAGAGTCATGCCGCAAGCAGTGCAAGGCTTGGACAAGAGGTTGAGTCAAGATATCGAGCGAAGCATGAGTGTAGGGCAAAGGGATGCTGAAGTCCAGATAGTATGGAAGGGAGTGCAGTGTGGCAGAGCATTCCAGAAGAACTTCAGAAGGCATTCCTGCGGCAGTGGTCAAAGCAGCCTGCCCTATAATATCTCAACCGATTGTTGACCTAGCTTTTCAAGGGAATTAGTTGAATACTCTCACCTATAAATAGAGGACGTCTACAGCTGCATTCCTCAACAATCCAGATTACATTTCAACACCTTAGAAACACTTTCCGATCTTAGGATCGATCATCATTTAGTGCCGAGAGCTTCACGTGTGAAGTTCGTCGTGCCGTTTGTTCTCTCACCTGTTCGAGAGTTCTTTTATTCCATTGATGATTCGATTACTGATCATAGGTGTATGAAATTCCAGTAGCTAGGTTTTATTGTTGATTGTTCATACTCTTCGGATACGATTAATACGAAGGCATACATGTGTATAGCCTTTGGTAATATCTTTGTAAATCCAAGAGTATCATTTTGTAAAGACTCGTTCTTTAATAAAGTTTCTGGTCGTAAGACCGTTTCGTATGTGTATAATTTAAATGAGAAAAAAATTTTACAGGTCCCATAAAAGTATGCTTTTTTCGTTTCAGTCCCACAGACGTTCACTTTCTCAATTTAGTCCCAAATATCACGGATTTAGTCTCAATTTAGTCCTTTTGGACGGAAAATTTCAAAAATGACCGGAATCTGACCACGTGCACATCACGTGAGCTCGTCGCCGCCCCCCTCAGCTGAGTCAGCGCCACGTGTCGTTACGCTATTGGTCGATGTCTTTTTTCAAAAAAAAAAAAATAAAAAAAATCTGAAATACGTGCCATGTCACGTATACATGAATTAAAAGAAAATTAGAAATACACAAGAATACGGTTTGAATACGGATCTAATAAAATTAAATGAAAAAGAAATTCAGACATCATAAATGAAGGTTAAAAAACGGGAATTACATTCATCTCTTTCACCTCTCTCTCATTTACTGTATTTCGTCCCCAAATCAAAGAAACCCTAATTCCCCAAATCTCCAAGAACACCGAATTCGCAAAATTCCATAGAGTCGAAGAACCCTAATCAGTTTATTGTCGCCCTAATCCACAAAATTGAAGAACCCTAGCTCTGATTTCGCAACAGTGCTGCGCAAAAATGGTTCATGTTCGAGCTAAGAAAAAAGGGGCAAAAGATTCGGGCTTGCCACAATATGGTATGTTTAACCTCCTAAAAGTATATATTTAGCTATTTATTTGGTGGGTTTTGACTAATTTTTAATTTTTTTTCCAGACCATAAAAGTCGACTTATATCTGTTGTTGTGCATACTGGGGGTACATTCATAGACTCAACAAGCACTGAGTACGTTGGGGGTAGGACAGTTTACCTTGACTGGTGCAATGTTGATCAGGTAACATCATTTGATTTCAACTTGTACACTGGGGTGGAGTTTGGGGATGATATGAGATACTACTTGAAGTTGAAGGATAATAGCTACAAACTACTTATTGATGATGCTGATATTAAGAAGTGGGCTTGTACTTTCCTTGATGTTAGAGAGATGCATGTTTTTGCTGAGAAAGTTGAAGATGATGATTCTGAAGAGGACCCTAATTATGAGTTAGAAGTTGATGATATTGATGATGATGATATCTTTGAAGAGGAAGTTGATATCTCTGACTGTGAGTATGAAGCCATCAGTTCTGGAATTGACATTGTATATGCAGATGAATCAGATTTGGATATTGATCCTAATTATGTGCTGGAAGATGATAATGAAGATGATGATGCTCTGTTTGATGTGGAAGTTGATAATGTTGAGGATGAGTATGAAGCCATAACTGAAGCTCACATAGTAGATGATAATGCACCTGCATTTCCAGTCACTGAGAATGTACCTGTATTTCCAGTAGAAGCTGCAGGAGATGAAGAAGTAGCACATGAGAGTCCAGTAGAAGCTGAAGAAAATCAGTTTGATGGGCATGAAATACCAGTAGAAGCTGCAGGAATTGAATCAAATGAAGATGCTGATATAGATATGGAGTTGTTTGATGATTCAGATTTCTCATCAGGTGGTGACTCAACTGAAGGCAATGCTGATGATATACATGATAATGCACCTGCATTTCCAGTCACTGATGATGATATACATGATGATGATATATTTGATGAGTTTGGGACTGAGGACAGTGGTGAGCATGAGGATGATATTATGAGGGAAGGTGAGCATGAGGAGAATAACAGTGGTGAGCATGAGGATGATAACAGTGATAACAGCAGTGGTGAAGATGATGTTGTGGACACCCCTGATCTGTTTGATGAAGCTAGGTTTTCAGAAGATTCTGATGGTGAGGCTGAACAATACCCACTCTTCAATCCCAAAACAATATACAAGCCACAGTTTGTGCTGAAGCAAGTTTTTTCCACCAAAAAAGAGTTCAAGAATGCAGTGCAATCACATGCTATCAACCAGAGGAGGAATGTGAAATTCACAAAAAATGATAAGAGGAGAATGTATGCCAGGTGTGATTCTGATGAGTGTAAGTGGATGGTTAGTGCACTGAAGATGAAGGATCAGTCTTCTTTTCAAATCAGAAAGATTCTTGACAAACACAGTTGTGCTCCATCTCACAAGGTGAAGCAAATGACATCTACATGGTTGAGTGAGAGATTTATGCAAAGGTTCCAAAGTGATGGTGGGAGGTCAGTGAAGGGCTTCATGGTGGATGCAATGCATGATACAAGGTGTGAAGTTTCCAAGACACAAGCATACAAAGCAAAGCACAAGGCTCTGTCAAAAATTGAAGGTGACCCTGATGCCCAGTATTCAAAACTGTGGGCATATGCAGAAGAGCTAAGAAAAACCAATCCTGGATCAACAGTTATTTTAGGAACCAAAGTTGATAATGGTGTAACCATGTTCCTCAGTTACTACTGTTGTTTCAATGCATTGAAGAAAGGATTTAAAAGGGGCTGCAGAAAGATTCTTGGAGTTGATGGTTGTTTCCTCAAGGGCAAACATGGAGGTCAGTTGTTGACAGCAGTTGGAGTGGATGGAAACAACAACCCTTTCCCTGTGGCATTTGCTGTTGTTGAAAGAGAGAATCAGGAGACATGGGAGTGGTTCCTTTCTGTGCTGAAGTCTGATTTGGAACTCAATTCTACTGACTTCACTTTCATGTCTGATAAACAAAAGGGTCTTATCAAGGCCATGGAGACAATATTTCCTGGAGTTGAACACAGATTTTGTGTAAGGCATTTGCACAACAATTTGAAGCTTGCTGGTTTCAGAGGAGTTGAGTTCCATAGGGCTCTTTGGAAGGCAGCTTTTAGTACAACAGTGGGGCAATTCAATTCAGCCATGGATGAGATGAAGAAACTGAGTGAAGCTTGTTGGCAGTGGTTTCATAACAAGCCTCCTCATCAATGGTGTAAGGCTTTTTTTCAAGAAAAGGCTAAATGTGACTTGCTGCTAAACAATGTGTGTGAGACTTTTAACTCCAATATTGTTGAAGCAAGGGATAAACCTATCATCACCATGCTTGAGTGGATCAGGGAGAGTTTAATGGTGAGGCTGCAGAAGAATAGAGACAGGGCATTGGCTAAGTGGAAAAAGACACTCTGTCCAAAAATTCAGAAAATCATGAACAAGAACACTGAAGCTATCAATGACTGTACTGCTCTGAAATGCAATGATACTAATTACCAGGTTTCATCTTTTGATGGTAGCCAGTACACAGTTGACTTGAAGAAAATGACTTGCACTTGTAGAGCTTGGCAACTCACTGGGATACCATGCACTCATGCTATTTGTTCATTGCTAAGGCAGAAGCTTGACCCCATTGAGTTTGTTCACCCCTATTATCATGTAGAGACTTATAACTTGACATATGCAGAGCCAATATATGGAGTTAGCTATGATTTGTTGTGGGGAGACTCAATGTATGTTCCTCCCCTGCCTCCAAAATTTGGTGAAAGAGTTAGAAGGGGTAGGAAACAAAAGAAGAGAAGATTGGAGCCATTTGAAGCACAAGTGAAAGGGAAGAATGTTGCTGGAAAGCTGCAGAAAATGAAGAAGCAATGCAACCCATATAAGTGTAAGAAGTGTGGAGTGGCTGGTCACAATACCCTCACCTGTGGCAAGAAACCAAGAGAAACACCAAGTACAAGCACTGCTGGAGCTGAACCAAGCAATGCTGCTGTGAGTGGAGCTGCTGTGACTGAGCAAGATAGAGCTGAGGCTGGAATCACAGAAAGGGTAACCTTATTATTTTCTTTACTTTTTTTGGAAATGGAAAATAACATGTTACATTTTGCATTTTGCAGATGGCACCACCACAGTATAGACCTTTTGAAGACATCCAAAGTCAAAGTGAAGATGTGGGCACCCAACAAAGTCAGATTTCATTCCAAGTTCCTACTCAACCACTGATGCAAGGCCCTACTATGCATCAACAACTTCAGATGGCAAAGAAGAGAAGGGGATGGACTTGATGTTTTGAAGTTATTTTGAGTATTTTGTTCTCAGTGGATCTTTTAGTACTTGAAACATGTTTTGGTACTTTTGAATTTGGTTTTCCAGGATTGGTTTTCCATGTTTTGGTACTTTTGAATTTGGTTTTCCAGTAGATCATTTGGGAACTTGTTTTGGTTATGTTGATGTTATGAAATTGGTTCAGTATGTTATGAAATCACTTTTGCGCATTTGGTTATGTTGATGTTATGAAATTGGTTCAGGATGTTATGAAATCACTTTTGCGCATTTGGTTAATTTCTGTTAAATAAAGATTAGTTATTTCATGATGTTGTGTTGATCAAACGAAATGGAAAAAATTCCAAACAAATGTCATTCAAATTACAACAAAATTTACCAATCCAGTTACATTTAAAACAGGGATCAATAACAAGAAATCCCAAACTAACCAACACACAATTCTACTTCAGCAAGTACAGCACAACCACATGACCAATCACCAACAAAATAACTGATTTGTAAACACTTTGCATGATCTTCATCTTCTGATCCTTCAACTTCATGTTCTTCTCTTTCAATCGTTTAATCTCAAGCTTCAACACTCTATTCTCAATCTCCAAATCTTCATTCTTACTGTTAACAGGTTGAGTTTCATTTAGACGCTTCAACAACCCGGGAATGATTTGCTTTGACCTCTCACACATTGGTGGATCAATCCACTTGAAAAATTTGCACTGTCCATCATTCTAAAAAGAAATCACAAAATTTACCAAATTAAAATTTAGGTCGGAAACACTAAAATAACAATTAATTCACTTTGAGTTCAGTTCTTACCGGATAATTTCCACAACCCACAAATCGACGACCCGGATTCGAACTCTTCCATGAAGTAGATCTTGAAGCAATTTTCGGACACAAACAAAATATGTTTTCAGAATTCCCGCTTGATTCAGACATACTAGTATAGGGTTTTGATAGAGTTGATGGAGAATTTCAATTGCGTAGACAATTGGTATGAATTCGGTTGATGGAGATGATTAGGGTTAGGGTTCTTAAGAAATTTGGGAATAAGAGGAATGGGGAACGGGAAACCGGTTTTTAAAAACTCTGATTTCTATTTCTTTTTCATTTAATTTTATTAGATTCGTATTTAAATGTGTATTCTTGCATTTTTGATTTTCTTTTAAACCCGTATACGTGACATGGCACGTATTTCAGATTTTTTTTATTTTTTTTTTTTTGAAAAAAGACATCGACCAATAGCGTAACGACACGTGGCGCTGACTCAGCTGAGGGGGGCGGCGACGAGCTCACGTGATGTGCACGTGGTCAGATTCCGGTCATTTTTGAAATTTTCCGTCCAAAAGGACTAAATTGAGACTAAATCCGTGATATTTGGGACTAAATTGAGAAAGTGAACGTCTGTGGGACTGAAACGAAAAAAGCATACTTTTATGGGACCTGTAAAATTTTTTTCTCTAATTTAAATACACATACAAAGATTTAAATTTGTGTTCTTTACATTTTCGTACGTGTGTGTGTGTTCGTTCGAAGTGATTTATTTTTATTAATTCCGCTGCAATTCTTATACATATATCACATATAATTTTAACAAGTAAACTACTTGGTTAATCTGGATAAAATACTTAAACTCAATTAAATCACGTAAAACGAACGTTTTCTGTACAAGGCATCGTGCTGCGGCATACGCTGTTCTGCCGCAGAACACTGCCTTGTCTAGGCAGCGCATTTTACTGCGTTTTATTTACTGCCTACGACTTTCAAGTGGTATCAGAGCGGGCACTAGACTTACTTAGTGTTTAAGGTCCGTCTGATCACGCACACTTACAATGGCAGATCCATCTTACATCGTACGAACACCGGTTGTTCTTGACGGTAGTAATTATGGATTTTGGAAAACCCGCATTGAAGCAAGGATCAAATCAATTGATCGCAGTGCGTGGCTATCCGTACTTCGAGGATGGAAACCACCTCAGGAGGAAATCCCTGAAGGCGGCACGATTGAAAAATCACCGGAGAAGTGGTCTATCGATGAAACTGCCGCAGCTACTGCCAACGATAGGGCAAGGTGTGCCATCCTTGAATCCATCGATTGCAATATGTACAGAATTGTCAAACAATGTACTACTGCCAAACAAGTGTGGGATTTGCTGGCTCTTCATTGTGAAGGTAACGACACAGTGAAGAAAACCAAGGTCCGTATGCTTATGTCTCGTTTCGAGAACTTGCGTATGAACGAAGACGAGACTTGCCTTCAGTACTTTGGAGAATTAATGTCCATTGTTACTGAATGTGCTGACCTTGGTTCACCCATTAGCAATCCGGCAGTATGTAGTAAGATAATGCGATCGATGAGCAAAAAGTTCCTGACGAAGGTCACTGCCATAGAAGACAGCGAAATGTCTGAAGAAGATTATGTTTCATTAATGGCGATCTTCAAGAAATATGAACTGAACCATGAAGATCGTGAAACTCATGGGAAATCACGTTCACGAGGCGACGAGAGGAACATTGCCTACACCGTGGCAGAGCCCGACGGCAGAGAACAAGGCAATAGTTCTCAAGGCAGCAGCCCCACCTCTACCAATGACTTGACCGATGAAGAGATCTACGAGCTACTTGGATCTGATGGTGGAGATGACCAGTTTGCATTCCTCGCCCGGAAAATGGATGCTGTACTTGTTCGCTCGCTGAAGAAGCCGTACGATCCCCGACGAAGGAAGTTCCCGGCAAGGTCACCACAAACTCAAGATCGACGACTTGTGATCCGCCAACCAAGCACGGGATCCACCTCAAGTTCAAGTCCAAATTCAAAGGACTGGTCGAGGATCAAGTGCCACGTATGTCAAGGGATTGGACACTTCTCAACCGAATGCCCTTCAAAGGATCGAGGCATTGGAATTTTGAATTCCATGGTTGCGCAAGAAGATATGGAACAATATTGCCTTGAAGACTCAACCACTGCGCTTACTGCTCAACTCGAAGGCACAACCCTATCTGACGCTGAAGATGACAGTCCATCCAATGTGAATGCACGACGACATGTTGCATTCTTTGCCTCTGCCGCAGAAACGACAGAAAGCCCTGCCGCAGAGAACTGCCTGTGCCTCACTGCCTCAGTCAATGGCTATGAATCTGAAGAGGAGACCATTCCCATTGACATTTTCATCGAGCTCAAAGAAAGTTTCGATGAGCTACGCATGAAATTTGCCCGGCAGACCAAGATGATGAAGATGCTTACATCAACCAAAGCCGGATATGAAGAAAAAGTGAAGAAGCAGGCCATGGCAATTGAACAAATGCTCGTCGAGAAGAACACCTTTGAGGAACGATTGAAGAAACTTGATGTCCAACTCACCAGAAAGGATATGGAGGCCGAGAAACTGAAAACTGACTTTAATCGTGTAAATGGAAAACTCGAAGTTGCTAACAATACTTTTGTAAAACTTAACACAGCAACAACAAAATTAGATGCCGTAATGAGTATTGCACATGTTGAAAGGCAAGGCCTCGGACATCAAAAAGTTGTAGATGCCGTTTTTCCAAAGAAAAACTCAATGGACATGGCATTTGTAAAGGCATCAAATGAAGATTTAAACGCTGCCGCACAATCCTCAACTCCAAAAAGGGATGAACAAACCAAAGGCAAGGCCACTGCCCCAGCAACAGACTGCCGCAGAAGGCTGAAGCAAAGACAGGCACCATCAGGCAGGATGAAGACAAGGAAGCCCCTGCCTAAGCAACATGTTAAATCAAAGAGACGATATGTTTGTCACTACTGCCTAGTACCTGGTCATATTCGACCCTTCTGTTGGAGACGCGAAGAGGATCAAGCAAGAGGACATTACTTTCACTCCAACACTGGACCACGGCATCCCAAATACCTCTCGCATTCTCTGTCTTCACGACACTTTTTCAAAAAGAAGGCAACAATTATACGCAAATGGGTGCCCAAAACTAAATCCTCCACTAATCATTGTTTTACAGGTCCATCAAATGAGTCTTCTGCCGCATCCAATGCCATCCAAAATGCTGAAACATGCAATGTCATTTTCACTGCCCTCAAAGCTACCAAGGATGATAAATGGTACTTCGATAGCGGATGCTCGCGGCACATGACTGGAAATAGTAATCACCTCATCGACTACAAAGCGTTTCACGGAGGAGAAGTCACGTTTGGAGGAGGATCCAGTGGTTCAATTGTTGGACGAGGCACATTAAATGTGAAAGGGCTGCCGAAGCTACAACAAGTGCTTCATGTTAAAGGCCTCATCACGAATCTCATAAGCATAAGTCAACTATGCGATGAAGGCATGAATGTAAAGTTTACTCACCAAATGTGTGAAGTGTTTGATAGTGCAGGGAACCCACTCATTCAGGGGGAGCGTTCCAAGGCAAACAAGTGCTACTCCATTGGAGAAACATGCCTCACTGCACAAGTCAAAGATGACATTGACCTATGGCATCAAAAACTTGGACACACAAGTCTTGGAAATTTGGAGCGCCTTATCAAGCTCAATGCTGTTCGTGGACTCCCAGCTCTCCCAAAAATCCAGAAGACAACATGTGGATATTGCAAACAAGGAAAAATGACTCGTACAAGTCATCCAGCATTACCTGCCGCAGGACAGACTGATGCCTCTGCCGCAGGACCTGCCAACTCCAAGGCAGAACTGTATCAAAAGCAAACCAAATGCTTTGATCTCCTCCACATGGATTTAATGGGACCAATCGAGACTAGGAGCCACTCTGGAAAACGCTACGTACTTGTCGTAGTAGATGATTTCTCAAGATACACTTGGGTGGGTTTTCTCCAAGACAAGAGTGATACATTCGATGAGGTGTCCAAGCTAATCAGGTGGATAAAGACCAACCATGAAGCCTCAGTAAAGAGAATAAGAAGTGACCATGGCACCGAGTTTGAGAACCAACGGCTTTCTCGTTTTTGTGACGCGCATGGCATTGCCCAAGAATTTTCTGCCCCCATAACACCGCAACAAAACGGCGTGGCTGAAAGGAAGAACCGAACCCTCAAAGAAATGGCGTGTACCATGCTGATCGCCAAGGGCCTAAGCAAGCAATTTTGGGCAGAAGCATTCAATGCCGCATGCCATATCCTGAACCGCATCAGCATACGTTCAGGAACATCAAAGACGGCTTACGAAATTCTGAACAATAGGAAGCCTAATTTAAAATATTTTCATGTTTTTGGCTCTGTTTGTTATGTTTTAAATGATAGGGAACCTAGATCGAAACTTGATCCAAAATCCCTTAAAGGATTATTTGTTGGATACTCTAGGAATAGCCATGCCTATCGTATTTTTGTCATACAAACTAGAACCATCATTGAATCTGTGAATGTTGATTTTGATGATCTTAGTCGACTCAGGAAACCTAAAGAAGAAGATGTGAAAGGTTTGCTCGAGCCTGCCGCAGTAGCAGAAGTTGAAGGCAGTATCACACCTACGCAGCCTACTGCCGCACCAACTGGCTCGAATGATGATGCCCAACCTTCAACAGCATCTCCTGAGCAATCAAACGATGATAGCACCCCACATCAATCAGATTCATCTGATGGTGAAGAGGATTCAAACCAACGACGAAGGGATCCCCCAAGGCATGTTGTCCGAAACCACTATAAAAGTAAGATAACTAAAGTTTGTAAACATCCACAAAGCGGTAAACAAATAAGGTTGTCTAACAATAGTACTTATTTATTTCATTTTGTTCAATTGATATCCAATATCATTGTCCCTTAGAACAAAACGATCCCGAGATCCTCATCTTGCAAATACTTAAGCCGACTGAGTCCGCACTTAAGTATTTCAAGATAGGTAGACATACCCATGTCAATGATATCTAATATCACTCTCGGTCGATGAGAATCTCATTCTCATCTCATGTCTCTATAGCCACGCCTGCAGTGGATCTATCGATGAGAAAACCAAACTCACGTGTAAAGGTCTAACCTTTACTCCCACTTATCCCAAGATAACAAGTAGTACCCCGCTGAGGCGGACCTACCAACTTATGATCGAGGGCTTCATGAGTGTGATGCTTTGGAGAAGACATAATACTCATTATTCTGGGAACATGCATGTTTAAGGTTGTATGTATGTTGGTTGAACATTTATAACATATATAAACCTAGAACTAGCACAACAAGCAATACATACTCGAATGGCCCCTAAACCTCACAACACACAGAAAAAGGAACGAACGAAAAATAAGCAAAACTCCATGAGTAGCGCCCCGTACACCGAAACGTCGCCAAGCTGGTTTTTGAGGGGGTAGCGACCGATACCCCTAGGGTAGCGACCGCTACCTTATTCCAGGAGGTATTTTGGTCCGGGCAGCGATCGAGGAGCGTTGCGCCTAGCGCTCGGGGTAGCGACCGCTACCCCTAGGGTAGCGACCGCTACCTGCTCCAGAAGCTGAAAAAACACTTCTTCTTGCTTCGTTTCTCTTCGTTTTCGTCGGTGCTTCGAGATCCAAGGTCGATCCGTAGATCAAATCCACTGCTTACAAGTTGTACAATACATATATAAAAGAAACCTATCTATTACAAATGATTCCAAGGCACGCAGTCCTCCAAATTACAACTGATTCCAAGGCACGCAGGCCTCAAAACTAAAGCCATTCGGTACGTAAAAAACATGATTGCATTCACCCAACCACTATCTGTGGTTGGCCTTACATCTAAGACAAGCAATCAACACCACAACAAAGAAGCACATAAGAGCAATTATGTTGTTTAAAATTGTGTCCAACACAAAACATGTGCACGAGCCCTAGGCTCTGATACCAATTGAAGGTTTTCGATGCCGATCCAATCGCTCGATTACCTTGTTCGTGTGTGCGGAAGCGTGTAAAACAATAGAACACGAACAACATGAAGATCTAGGCACACATTATATGTATAGACACGTTTATATATATACATCCAATATATATATATATAGGGATTAACGAGAACACTTACAACCGGTGTAGCGTGCCTCGTTGATGTTGATGAAGGTGGTGTTGAGTCGATTGAACCACCTTCATGGATCAGTCACTAGATGCTCTCCTTGTGAATGACCTCGTCACTCTTCTTGTCTAGATCGCCCGGATGTTGAAGCCGCACAAATGGCCCGGCCTCTACGTGTTGCACACGAACCCGGATGACGAACACTTTGCTTGCTTGAGTCGGTTCTCCAAGAACACTCTCTCCTTTCTCTCTTTTGTGTGAATCTCGAAATTGGTGATCAAGTCATTGTGAAAATCAGATTTTCACTACTTAACACCTTCATTACCACCTCCATCACTCCCTTGTAACCCCCATATTGAATATGCACCATTATATCACATAATGGGTGGTTAATGGGGAGGTGAAAGGTCATGTACACATCATTATGCCACAATGGCATAAGATGTGGTCCCTCTTGCTTGTGTGGCATTCCATGTCACACTATGTGACATGCATCCATGCAAGCCATGCAATGCATCCCATGCATGCATATAAATTCACGTAAATATTGATTCTAAATCAATATAATTAACAAGCATTGTACATCATCTACGAGTCCGTGTGTGACCCTGTAGGTATGATTTATCGATCCATATTATATTGTTCCCAACAATTAATATTATCGAATAATCATTTAACATCCAAAGACGACCTCATGACTCTATCGATTGCACACGTAGGATCGAAGGACATATCCCAACAACCTCAACATCACCTTACATCAAATGGACGTGAAGGCAGCCTTTCTCAACGGCATACTTGAAGAGGAGGCATATGTTGCGCAACCCAAAGGCTTCGAAGATCCGAAATATCCTGACCATGTGTATCAACTACACAAGGCATTGTACGGCCTAAAACAAGCTCCTAGAGCTTGGTATGGCTGCCTAACTGATTTTCTACTCAGTTTCGGATTCACTCGAGGCACTGCCGACAAAACACTGTTTGTGAAATTCAATTCTTCCAATATTTTAATTGCACAAATTTATGTTGATGATATTGTCTTTGGATCCACATGTGAGAATATGCTTAAGGCATTCACCTCTGCCATGGCATCAAAATTTGAGATGAGCATGGTAGGAGAACTAACTCATTTTTTAGGACTTCATATCAAGCAATCATCAACTGGGACGTTTATCTCACAAGCTTCATACGCTAAGAATCTCGTCAAAAGATTCCAACTTGAAGGATCCAAGCCCATGAAAACACCTATGGGCTCAACGGACAAAATCTCCTGAGGCACTGATACTGCCGCAGTGGATCAGACACTCTACCGATCCATGATAGGGAGTTTACTTTATCTTACGGCAACTAGACCTGATATCATGTATAGTGTTTGTTTGTGTGCCAGGTTTCAAGCTGATCCACGGGAAGAACACTTGAAGGCAGTCAAACGCATCATACGCTATGTTGCCGCATCAGTCGAGTTAGGCATATGGTATACCAAAGATACCACCACCGATTTAGTCGGATTTTCAGATGCCGACTGGGCAGGAGACACGGAGGAGCGCAAGAGTACAAGCGGAGGATGTTGCTTTCTTGGAAACAACATCATTTCATGGCAAAGCCGCAAGCAAAACTGCATTTCTCTATCCACTGCCGAATCAGAATACATTGCCGCAGGGAGTTGCTGTACCCAACTGATTTGGTTGAAGCACATGCTTGATGACTACCACCTGGATAGCAATGTTCTTACACTCTACTGCGACAATACGAGTGCTATAAATATCAGTCATAATCCAGTGCAGCACTCAAGAACCAAACACATCAGCATAAGGCATCATTTCATCCGAGATTTGGTGGAGAAACGACTCTTGAGGATTGATCACATCCCAACAGAAAATCAAATAGCTGATATCTTCACCAAGCCACTGAACTCAGATCGATTCATTGCCTTAAGAAAGTCTTTGTGTATGTGCACCATGCCTTAGATGCTGATCTGCATCATGCTGCCGCATTGTCATGCCTACTGAACCTTTGCCACAGCATTCTGCCCTTGTCAACTTATGAGTTTAAAATTTTCCGAAGGAAGAGAAAATACCCAAACCACCTTAGGCAACATGGTCAAAACCATATACATGTAATTAATACTCAATGGGTTGAGATACTATGTACTAGGTGAACTAAGTATTTGATAATCTCATTTTTGACATGGCATTATACCTAAGTAGAGTATAAGTACTTATGATGCAGCATGATGTTTCATTAAGATTAGATGTTTGTATTCTTTTCCTAATTTTGCTTTGTAAGCTTTGATTTTTCACACCACCAAAAATATTTTACTTATTTTTATTCAAAAAAAAATGAATGAAAAATGAAAAATAGAAAAAGAAAATATTCTAAAAATAGAAAAAGGGAATATTCAAAACAGAAAAAGAGAAAAATTAAAAACAGAAAAATAGATAAAACAAAAAAAAAAAAAAAAAAAAGGATTTTGGATTTTGATTTTTGGCAACGACCTGCCGCAGAGGCTTGCCCCACTTGACCGTTGGGCAGCACTCGAGTGTGCGGCAGGCGACGGTTCAGCTTCAAAAAAGTAATCGTTGCCTAGTTGCCCATCCCATCAACTGCCATCCGTTTCGTTTTCTTAAAACTCTTTCAAGTTTATTTTTTATATTTACTAGAAATCAAAAGTCCTAATCCCTCTCAAACTCTAACTCTCTCTATCCAAATCCGACCAAGAGTTTGATTTTACTAAAATTCTTCAACCCTAGCTTTTTTTTCTATCGAACGCACAATATAAATTACCCATCTCTTGCGTCGATTGTGATTGTGCTCTGTTTTTATCCTTGAACCCTAATTTCTTTTTCTCCTCACAAACTCAAAATTCAATGGCTGGTGCATCTCCGATTCCAAATCCGTTCGCCCGCTACTTCGAGGACCCTCGATTTCTGGAGCTGGTCAGAGAAGTTCGCCCCAACGCAACGATGGACGACCTCAACGAAGGTGATTCGATGCACGCCATCAACCGCCTCAAGGCTCTCAACGCCGCCGCCGCCACTGCCGCCGCGTCGCAACAGCCATCTCTCTCTCCAGAATCGCCGCCGGTCGACGTCGGTGAAGGATCAGGTAAGGCTTCTCCAATGAACATCTCCCCGGACCATGATGCAGGGGGAGAAGCTGCCGCAGAAGACGAACCTGCCGAAGAGGGACGAGTATTTCCCGAACCAACTCCACTGTCCATCATTCGCCCTGAAGATGTGAACATCTCCGGCGACACTGAGCCGTCTCAAACTCCACGGTCGCCGGTGGTCATTCCGTGCGTTGGAAACGTCATCGATTATGAGGCTGCCCTGAACGAAAGATCCCTCAACACCTCGGATTTCAAAGGGCTTTTTACACCTGAACCCTCTGTCACTGCCGCATCCTCTGCTTTTCCCCAGGCAGACACTGAAGTGCAGCAGCAAGGCAGGCAGATGCCCTACAACAGGAGGGATGATGATGATGACTACGACTACAGCGAGCTCTATGACAACTACCCGGCTCAGAAGAAGACCAAGGATCGCAAACCAACTCCTTATCCATCTGCAACTCCACTCTCCGATGCGGAAGATTCCGACCACTCAAGTCAGCAGCATCGTGATGCCGCAGACTCTGATACAGAATCTGACCCACTGCTGCAGGATCTTGCCTCCAGGAAGCGCAAGAAACAGCAAGTGCCCCTTCCTCCTCACCGACCGTCCACCAGATCCGCCACTGCCTATGCTAAAAGCAAAGGTCCGGCTGTGCCCCCAACCTCAATGGAAAACCCCATTGACGTAGAAGCCACCACTGCTAAGAAATCCCGTAAAGGGAAGGAGAAAGCTGCCGCAGTCAAACCCGACAGCTCTCATAGTGGTGATGCCGCAGCACAACCTGCTGCGAAGAAGGGCAGGGCACCAAAGATTGATGCCCCCAAGGAGGATTCAGATTCTGATATGAAACCCGGCAAGGGGTACTCAAGGCGATTCTGGTCAGAACGCCGTTCAGTGATTGGGCCCCAGTTCTACTCCAACAAGCCCATTCAAACGGATCGTTGTGTGGACATGCCGACTTGTGCCAGACACAAAGTTGATAAGTTCTTGAAGAGGATGAAGTTGGTCAAGTTAGTCACCTACGCAGGACCCTACTGCGAGGATTTGGTGCGCGACTTCTATGCCAACTTGCGCCCATGTTTTGGTGATGATGGTTCCCGTGGCTATGGGAAGGTGTATCTCAGGGAGAGAATTTTCAATTTTACCCCTTCTGCCATTAACGCCTTCTTGGAGCGCTCAGACATCGAGTATCCTGCCGCACTTGCTGACCCCACTATTGCCGCAGTCTCTCACCGTCTGACCAAATCACCACCTGATGCCGCAAACAACATTTCTTGCTCAAAACTCTCTTCTTTTTACTACTTTTTGTTCACTGTTGCCAGGCACAACTGGATTCCCACAACCAATGTGCACTTTGTGCATACCCAAATGGGGGAAATCTTGTTTCACCTTGGTGCAGGTAGGCAGGTGAACTTGGGAGAAATCATCTTTGAGAAGATTGCATCCCAGGCAGAGAACATCACCCAGACGCAGAGCCTTGCGTTCCCTTCCTTGATCTGGGAAATGTTGAAAATCCAGGGGCTCTCAACCAATAGTGCTGATCAACTGACTGCCGTGCCACATCCCTATAAGTTGTCTGTTCGTGAGTACAATGATCTGCCGTGGACTGGTTTTCATGCTACTGCCGCAGTGCCTCCCACTCCACCTCCAAAGAAGGCTCCCAAGCTGCCGCAGGCTACTGGACCTAGCTCATCTGCTACACAGCCGGGTATTTCTGCCTGAGTTCAGGCATTTGCTGACCAAGTTGCTGCAAACCATATGGTCATCATGCAGGACTACATGTCAAAAGCACTCGTGGATGCCATTATTTTCTTTCTTGAAGAAGAGGGCTTTCATCCACAAAAAGGGGGAGTATCAGCAGCCGAGGCCAGAATGGCAAAGAGCACTGTGTTGAGGATGTTGAAGAAGCGTGTCGATCAAGATCTCAAAGAAGTTGAAGAAGAAGAAGCTGCCGCAGCAGAGAAGGCTGCCGCAGACACTGCAGCAGAGATTGATGGTGAAGAGCGTGGATCGTCTCCTGAGCACGATGATTGAAGAATTCAAGGATTGCAGTTCTGAAGACCCGAAGAAATATCATTTCTTCGGTTGCTTTAAGTTTTTATTCACTCTGAACAATTTATTTAATTTCTGTTTATTTGCTGTTTGAACAATTTAGTTTTTAAGTTTGTTTTGGTTTGAACAATTTTTAATTCTAGTAGTTATTTTCCTTTTGAAAAATTGGTGTGTTATTTTTAAGGCTTACTTAGTTTAACTTGTTTTTGTTCTATTAGTTAGTTGTTAAATAAATTTTTTGTTCTACTTAGGAAGTATTAACTAAGGGGGAGTTTTATGCCTTAGTTGTTTTGTCAAGATAAAATCCATAAACTTCCAAGTAAGATGTATTTCATTGAGGGGGAGTGCTCTTTGCGCTGCTGCCTCATGGTTTTGTGAAGAAAGATAAAAAGGGGGAGTTTGTAAGGATAAATATGTTTGGGCATTACAATGCCTTAAATGTACCTAGGCAGAAGTTGTTTTGCTAACATATTTATTTGTTTTATTTCTTTCTTCACAATTTAAACTGTTGTAATCACTTGTCATATTGGTGATTTGATTTAGCATAGTTCATTAGTTGGAACGTGCTTGAAAAACAATCAACATAGAAGGTTTCTGCCGCAGCACAGCCAGGCAGAGTCATGCCGCAAGCAGTGCAAGGCTTGGACAAGAGGTTGAGTCAAGATATCGAGCGAAGCATGAGTGTAGGGCAAAGGGATGCTGAAGTCCAGATAGTATGGAAGGCAGTGCAGTGTGGCAGAGCATTCCAGAAGAACTTCAGAAGGCATTCCTGCGGCAGTGGTCAAAGCAGCCTGCCCTATAATATCTCAACCGATTGTTGACCTAGCTTTTCAAGGGAATTAGTTGAAGACTCTCACCTATAAATAGAGGACGTCTACAGCTGCATTCCTCAACAATCCAGATTACATTTCAACACCTTAGAAACACTTTCCGATCTTAGGATCGATCATCATTTAGTGCCGAGAGCTTCACGTGTGAAGTTCGTCGTGCCGTTTGTTCTCTCACCTGTTCGAGAGTTCTTTTATTCCATTGATGATTCGATTACTGATCATAGGTGTATGAAATTCCAGTAGCTAGGTTTTATTGTTGATTGTTCATACTCTTCGGATACGATTAATACGAAGGCATACATGTGTATAGCCTTTGGTAATATCTTTGTAAATCCAAGAGTATCATTTTGTAAAGACTCGTTCTTTAATAAAGTTTCTGGTCGTAAGACCGTTTCGTATGTGTATAATTTAAATACACATACAAAGATTTAAATTTGTGTTCTTTACATTTTCGTACGTGTGTGTGTGTTCGTTCGAAGTGATTTATTTTTATTAATTCCGCTGCAATTCTTATACATATATCACATATAATTTTAACAAGTAAACTACTTGGTTAATCTGGATAAAATACTTAAACTCAATTAAATCACGTAAAACGAACGTTTTCTGTACAAGGCATCGTGCTGCGGCATACGCTGTTCTGCCGCAGAACACTGCCTTGTCTAGGCAGCGCATTTTACTGCGTTTTATTTACTGCCTACGACTTTCAGTTGTTGTCCTCCATCACTGTCGTCCTCCATCCTACTACAGTAGTTGTTGTCCTCCATCACTGTCGTCCTCCATCACTGTCGTCCTCCATTCTACTACAGTAGTTGTTGTCCACAGCTGATGTCCAACATCCTACTACAGTACGTAGTTGTCCTCCACAATGTTGGACTTGACTCTCAACACCTCCATGCCACGTACACAACCTCAAACGTGAAGTTAGTCTAAAACACATAAGTAGTGATAGAATGTTAAGTTTATCAATGAGTTAGCACTCAACATCGAACACCAACAAACTATACACTAACAAAAACGACATCTTAAACAGAGTAAAATTAAGCGCGACAAGCTCCAAAAACTCAATAGTCACAAGTGCGGTGCACTCGAGTTGTGTTGAAAACCCAGAGCTGCGAGCCCGTTTTCATTTCGCGATCGTTTTTTCAATGTGCTGATCGATCCAAGAGTCATATTTACGTTTTTTCAATGTGCTGATCGATCCAAGAGTCATATTTACGGATTAATTGGTCAGGAGATCAAGTAAATAATTTATTTTATAAATCATGAAATTAAAGCTATATTAGAAAAATAACACTTATTCTTAATTCTATGTATTACCTAATTTATAAATTTTCACATCTACAACTAATAAATTTATATTAGTTAAGTGTTTATTGCTATATGTAATTTGATTGGTAATGAAAGAATTTTCCTATTATTATTTTATAAATTTATAAATATATTACATGAATATATTATTAAATTTCATTAATTAATTCTTTAGCTACATTGTCAAATGAAAATACATAGCTATTCTTTGTGATATAACCCAAATATCAAATTTACCAGAAGTTACTGCACGAACACGAGCCTCGACTGAAGTGATGGAATCGCATGTTATCCCTCACAACAATCTCCCTCCCCGTAACCTCCGAAGCACCACACATAAACAAATGGCAATCTTCACATATCCTCAGATTCTTCACAATCCTAATAACCGACCCTTCGTCTTCTTCATCCTTCTCGAGCAACGCATACGCCAAAGCCAGCTTCTCGCTGTGCTTCATCAGAATCCTCCTCTTCTCCTCATCACTCACATCATAAAAAACCGAACCCAAAATCGGACTGTACCCGTTTTCCTTCATCCGCTCCACGAGCTTCTCAAGCACCCCCACAATCTCCTCCGACCTCGGGTGGGCCATGTCCCCTGCATAAAACTCGTGAATTTCCCCTTTTGCCCCTTCCACCCAACTGAACGCAGGGCTCTTCCTCAAACCCTTTTTCTGAATCAGTTTTCGAACTCTCAACACATCATCCCACCTCTTGGCCTTGGCGTAAACA
Source organism: Euphrasia confusa (assembly GCA_954870475.1). Lineage (NCBI taxonomy): Eukaryota > Viridiplantae > Streptophyta > Magnoliopsida > Lamiales > Orobanchaceae > Euphrasia > Euphrasia confusa. The sequence continues at coordinate 29,059,556 of OX940968.1, read as the reverse complement.
TCCGTGAGCAGTACGTAGTTCCCGATATTCAAAGGCTCGAGCTTGAACAGATTTCTAGCAGCCACTTCAGCTACATCTGGGTTCGCATGTATACGAGAAGCTCCAAGTAAAGCTCCCCAAATACCTGCATTAGGTTCCATAGGCATATTCTCAACGAGAGACAGTGCTTCGTCTAATCGTCCTGTTCTTCCAAGAAGATCCACCATGCAGTTGTAGTGATCTACACACGGTTTCACATTATAAGTCGACTCCATTTTTTCAAAGAGATTTTTGCCTCGATCGACTAACCCTGCATGACTACACGCGGAAAGGACTCCGATGAAAGTCACCGAATTCGGGCCCACCCCCGTTCTCACCATCTCATCGAACAATTCGACAGCAGAATCTGCTCGCCCGTGTATCGCGAGCCCAATGATCATGGAGCTGTAGGAGTACACGTTCCTCTTGAGCATACTATCGAACACCTTGCGTGCGTCTTCCACTAGCCCGCATTTCGAGTACATGTCGATCAGAGCCGAGCCCAGATGAAGATCGTTCGTCGGGCTGAAGCCCGAACTCTCGGCCACGGCCCGAACCCAGTTCGCGAACTTGGCTGCGCCCAATTGGGCACAGGCGTTTACGACTCCAACTAACGTGATTTCGTCGGCTCCAACGCCTGCGTTTTGCATCTTCTCGAAATACTCCAGTGCCTCCCTCGGCTGGGCGTTGTGGACGAATCCGGTGACCATGGCAGTCCAGGCGACCATGTCCTTCTCCGGCAAGTCGCGGAAGAGGTCGGACGCGGGGCCCATGTCGCCGGATTTCGCGTAGGCGTCGATGAGGGAAGTCTGAGAGATCAGGTCTCGTTGGGGCATTTCGTCGAACACCTTCCTCCCGCAAGCCAACCAGCCGCATTTCAGGTACATGTCGATCAAGCCGTTCCCCACGAATAAATCCACGCCGAACCCACCGAGCTTCACGGTCTCCCCGTGAAGCTGCCGGCCGAGGTTGACGTCCGGCGCCGCCGCCGCGGCCTTGAGTAAGGCGGCGAAAGTGAAGGACAAGGGGGTGAGGCCCTCTTTCCTCATGGAAACATACACGCTGACGGAGTCTCCGAACATGGCGTCGTTCAGATAGCTTCTAATCAAAGCCGTGTAGAGAAAGGGGTTCGGGTTTCTGACCTGAGAGAAGACGGGAACGGCGTAAGATCGGACGGGGACGTTTATGTTGGAGAGGGTTCGGATGAGCTTCGACATGACGAAGGAGGATTGGTGAAGGCATTTCCGGATGATGTGGGCGTGGGCTTGCTTGATCTGAGCGAGGGTTTTGCAGTCTTGGAGGACGGAGGTGAGATGGAGCTCGAGGTGCTTGATTTGTTGCAGCTGAGAAAAAGGGATGAATTCGAGTTCGACGGTGGTGGTGGTAGGAGTTATCGAGGGTTTAACGATGTGTGTAATTAGCTTCTTTGAGAGAGAAACCATTACACGTTTACTCTGTTTCTGTTCAACTATCAAAATTGCCAAACAAAATGGAGAGTATACTCTATTTTTTTATTTTTTGTGTGATAGAAAATAAAATGAATTTTCGTGATTTTAGTTATTTAACAATATTTTATAGTAATAAATTAAAATAAATAAATTGAACTTTTAGAGTGGAACACTTAATCCAAAAAAATAAATAACTGTGTATTCCCAAAACCCATATTTGATCCTTGTTTCACCGATTTACAGGTTTCTCTCTCCATTAAATTTCTCAGTGTGTTTTATGATAATAAAAAATAGCTATCCAGACATTTGATAAATAATCGAGCTCAATCTGTTTTGATTCTATGTTCCTCACTTCATTGTATAACATGTGTTTTTCTTGTTCATTTAAATGCACGTAATGTGTTCGAGGAAATGCCTCAACCATATTGTATAAACTATTTTTTTACTCCAATTTTTATCTATGGTGTATCAAGTTGAAATTGAGATTCTTGATTTTTGTGTTTATGGAATCAACGTACTTTATCTGTGCAGCTGAGAAAGGAGAAAAGGGTTGAGTCACCATGTTTGCAACTGCAATCCGATTTATTGGGAGGAAGCCGAAGCCGAAGATGAAGCCGATAGAACTCAAGACTCCTCCAGAGCAAACACAGACGATCACGAGGGTTATTTTTGACATCTTGAAGGAACATGGCCCGCTAACCATTGCCGACACCTGGGAACATGTCAAGGTACTATTTCTTAACCATTTGAAAAAATGCTTTGTCTAAACAGATTAAACTACAAGTGAAAGAAGTCCTTTTTTTATGACGATGATTGAGACAGCCTAACTTGCTCTATAATACTCGAACATGAAATCTGATCCCAGAAGCACGATCAAGGTTCATTTGCGTAGCCCACTTTAATGATTTTGTTTTTCACTTTTACGTATATGTGTTTGTTTTCTTTTGCATGTCATACTACTGCACCTTTTATCGCTATCGGTTATTTGAAAAATTCAACAATTCGATTAGGATGGCTAATAAGTTGTTTTGGGTATGTTGAATCAGGAAGTCGGGTTGAAAGGGCTCACAAGCAAACGCCACATGAAAATCGTAATGAGATGGATGAGGGAGAGGCAGAAGCTAAGGCAACTGTGCAACCACGTTGGACCCCACAAGCAATTCCTATACACTACATGGTTCACAAAACCGTATGTCAAGCAGACGAGGCCGCCTGGAAATGATGCTTCAACACCAAAGTCATGAGCATGATTTGTAATATACTCTTTCAATAATAGGAATGGAAACAAAAATAATTAAACATAATGTGTCGTAGCTATTTCCTTGAGTAGGGCATAATGATTATTTACCCTACAAAAATAAATGAAATTAATATAAAGGCTGAACTTCTTTACCACAAACCCAGAAATGAAATAGCCAAGACAATGGAATGAAAAGCTATGTACAGTAATTGTCTCTTATGGCTTCATCCAAAGCACTGCTGATTCCTCACTATTTCTCTTAAAATCAGCATCATCCATCACCTTCATTCTCATCTATGTAGATGATATCATTTTGGGAGGCAATGATTCAGAGTCTCTTGGCAAGTTGAAAAGCTTTCTTGGCAGTCACTTTCAACTCAAAGACTTGGGTGATTTGAAATTCTTTCTTGGTATTGAGATTGCTAGAAATACTTCTGGTTTTGTGATCAATCAGAGGCAGTATACTCTTGATATCATCTCTGACCGTGATCTTCTTGACAGTAAATCTGTGAGTTTTCCTTTTGAACAAGGACTGAAATTAACAAAGGATGAAGGTATTGCCCTCTTGTGATAATGTCGCGGCCATGCATATTGCTTCCAACCCTGTGTTCCATGAACACACTAAACACATTGAGATTGATTGTCATCTTGTCCGAAAATGGAAGGTCTCATTAAAATGTTCTATCTGAAAACCGCGGACCAGGTTGCGGATTTATTTACCAAGGCGCTCAGCTCCAAGGCTTTTGCTCATCTTCTGCGCAAGATGAGAATTAAAAATATTTATTCCCATCTTGAGGGGCTATTGAATATACATGCACGCCCATGCATGTATATTACTGGAGAATAACTCCTCTCCCTTTAAACCTATAATTCTATACTGTAAAGATTGAATTTTTATTCCATTTTATTTCCATCGATTCCAATCGGAGGCTTTATAGTTCTGGGATTTCACAGATCTTCGATCAGGTACAATCTACTTTTTCGATTTGTTGATTTCGCTTCTGATGCTTGATAGTAACAATGCGAATCTTACATTTTCTGTTCAATATCTCGGATCACTTTCAATGGTCCGTGGTTGATTCGGTGTTTCCCAGATTTCTGTGATTGTGTCCTTTTGCCGACTCCTCTCGTTCGTCAAACCATAAGTATAGCCAGTGAATCACTTCTGAGCCTCTAAGTTTTTTTTTGTCTCACCTAACTTACTCACGCTTACTGTAAGTATAGGTTAATTAACATTATCTCTTTAAATTAGCATTATCTCTAAGTAATGTCAATGTTCATATATAACGCGATAAAATCTTGATTATGTGTTTTCTTTTGTCATTTTATTTACCCTCCATGATGACTTGCAGAAGATTAGCGTTTCAATCGAGACTCTCAGATTATTTATATATATGTGGTTGGTATATGTGATAATTTTAATGCAATTTTTTTTCTAGAAAAATTCTCATTTTTTCTTTATATGTGCTCACAACGTGTTTGAATATATGTTTCTCTTACTGTCTTACACAACAACCATGTTAGATATTTTTGGGGGACTTAATGGATGTTCATTTCTTTGGATTTTTTTAGCTCTGCGCATTGAGGTCTGTTATGGAGTTTCAAGCCCATCATCGACGCTACTGCCATGTATAAGGTTTTTTGCCTTTATCTTCTTCGCACATGTTTTTCTATTTTATTGTTCGATATTGTGTTGTTTCAAAATGAATATTTTCCTTGTTCGATACTTTTGGTTATGTATTTTACCAAAAGAATTGAAACGAGGGTAAGTAGTATAATTCATTCAGTAGAGAATGAAATATTATACTAGAATATATAAATTTTATTTTTGTTTGGAAATATGAAAATAAAATTGTATTTAAAAATATTTAAAAATTTTATTTTACGATTTCACATTAATAAAATTTAACCAAGCTTGTTATGATGTTAATGCTTCACCTTGATTTAAACATTCTTTATTTATTATTGCAATTTTATTAAATAGCCCTTGTATCTTTTGGTAAATTTTCAGGGATGAGTTGATTATGGATATAATGGGATGCCTTGAATCTGAGTATTACTTTTTCTTTCTTCCTCCTCTCCACTTCTAATTTTAATAATAAACTTTCTTTTACTCTTCCTTGCAGGATGTTGGTACATTCTATTCTCTGAAAACTTCTCTCCACTTCTAATTTTAATAATAAACTTTCTTTTACTCTTCCTTGCAGGATGTTGGTACATTCTATTCTCTGAAAACTTGGTAAATTAATTCCATTAAAATTGTATCACCCCTCTAGCATTCCTGAATCATTACTATATATAATTCAATTTGAATTTGTATCGGAAATTAAAATGTGTGAATTCATTGTTATTTAGTCTGCTCTTTTCAATTGTTAAATGTTGGGTTGGCGGTGAAACTGCTTCTTTGAAAAAGAGGTCGACTCGCAGTCCACGTGCTTAAAACAGAAAAGTCAGTCACTGTAACGAGTTTAAGTTCTGCTGTCCAGAGAACAACAGATGGAGTACTGCTGTCACAGAACAGCAGATTCAGTTATGCAGCGGAAATAGTAAAAAGTACAGCAACTGGAAATCGTAGAGAAGAAAGATATAATCTTCGTAAGTTGTATTAATCAATACAACCTACCAAGCTGCTTCAAAAGCAATAAACTTTCACTATAATCGTGAATACAAAATAATCCGAGAAAAATAAATAAAGACTAAACAATCACGAGATTGAATAGTTAATACTCGGATAAATATCTAAAAAATAAAAACGTGTGCTGGAAATTTTTCTCTCTCCAATATATCGCTCCAGCTCCCTCTTTCTTCAATCCACGTGAGTCTTCTATTTATAAGACACAAGTCTTCTCCTCCAAGTAATAGGTCTTCTATGGTAAAAAGACTCCTTCCATAACTAGAAGATCTTGTACTTTATCTTGTAGATCTTGAATATCTTTTCTCTCTTTATCTTGGATTCTCCTCCCAATAATAAATATTCCCAAAATAAATATTCCACCAAAGAAAGTCAAAATTTAGTCAAAGTCAAAATTAATTAATTAAATTAATTTCGACTCCAACAAACTCCCCCTTTTTGTCTTTCTGAAGGTGTCGTCAATTCTTCGATGTCAATTCTCCTCTTGAAGTAATGTCGAGACGACTCCCCCTACAAATATGAACTCTCTTGGCAAATGTCAGTCCACGTGCTTAAAACAGAAAAGTCAGTCACTGTAACGAGTTTAAGTTCTGCTGTCCAGAGAACAACAGATGGAGTACTGCTGTCACAGAACAGCAGATTCAGTTATGCAGCGGAAATAGTAAAAAGTACAGCAACTGGAAATCGTAGAGAAGAAAGATATAATCTTCGTAAGTTGTATTAATCAATACAACCTACCAAGCTGCTTCAAAAGCAATAAACTTTCACTATAATCGTGAATACAAAATAATCCGAGAAAAATAAATAAAGACTAAACAATCACGAGATTGAATAGTTAATACTCGGATAAATATCTAAAAAATAAAAACGTGTGCTGGAAATTTTTCTCTCTCCAATATATCGCTCCAGCTCCCTCTTTCTTCAATCCACGTGAGTCTTCTATTTATAAGACACAAGTCTTCTCCTCCAAGTAATAGGTCTTCTATGGTAAAAAGACTCCTTCCATAACTAGAAGATCTTGTACTTTATCTTGTAGATCTTGAATATCTTTTCTCTCTTTATCTTGGATTCTCCTCCCAATAATAAATATTCCCAAAATAAATATTCCACCAAAGAAAGTCAAAATTTAGTCAAAGTCAAAATTAATTAATTAAATTAATTTCGACTCCAACAAACTCCCCCTTTTTGTCTTTCTGAAGGTGTCGTCAATTCTTCGATGTCAATTCTCCTCTTGAAGTAATGTCGAGACGACTCCCCCTACAAATATGAACTCTCTTGGCAAATGTGATCAACTTCGCTCCCCCTACGAGAATAAACTTCATGTGAAGTCGTAAAACTCCCCCTGCAAAGCTGGCGTTGTACTAAGTACTGGTACTCCGAACTGGGAACTCTTGCAGCAGGTCTTGAACTGGGAACTGGGAACTGAGTAATGGAACTGGGAACTCTTGAACGAACTGCGGTCTCTGTACTTAACGGGAAATATACACAGAGTGTACTAAACAGGAACAGTGCTCTCATCAGGTGAGTCAGAACAGGAACTGGTGGCAGACCAGTCGCACAACACATGAAAAACAGGAACTGAGAAACCAGTCACAAAACTCATGAAAAACAAACTCCCCCTTGATGTGAGACTGGTCGAACACGTACAAGAACCATACTTCACAAAACATGGGTTAGGAGATAATGAAGAGAAATCGGATAATCAAATATCAAATATACCAAACAGAAATAAAATTGAAGACAACTATCGTGGCAATCAAGAAGATCAAGAGTTTTAAACACTTAGAGAGAACTCAGTTATCAGTGCACACACAACTCACCACGTTCCATGTCGAGTCAACAATGGCCGAAAAACCAAATGCTACTAGTTCAGCAACTAAACAATAGTTATGTCGAGTTCAGCATATTGAATGGTGAATAGTCCAATAAGCGAGAAAATCAACTCCGATGCTCATCAATACATAAATTTAATTCTACACTCGGTTTTTCAGAGACACTTTTTTTTATTTTTATTTTTTTTTTTTGATTTTTTTTTTTTTTGATTTTTTTTTTTTTGATTTTTTTTTTTTGATTTTTTTTTTTTTTTTTTTTTGTGTCTCTGGTACCGAACGGTGTAGAAATATGATATGCAAGCAAGTTATACATCAAGAGTGAAATAATAACACTTTCATCTCTTTGCGAAATTTTTAAGACCTCGAATTCTCAACTGAACTGAACATAAAAATTGATTAGTCACTAGACCAGAATACATACCAGTCAGTACTCATGTTGACTCAACCTCCTCGATCACTTCATGCGGTGCAAAGATAAAGAGATTTCCTTAGTGTCGAAAACCTCTCAAAACTTAAAGGCTTTGTTAGAATATCAGCAAGTTGTTTTTCTGTATTGACATATTCTAATTTGATTACCTTTTTCTCAACAAGATCCCTAATGAAGTGATGACGGATGTCGATGTGTTTAGTACGCTGGTGCTGAACTGGATTGTGACTGATGCTGATAGCGCTGTTGTTGTCACAGTACATGATGAGAGGTTCTGATTTCAGGCCATAGTCCTGTAACATCTGTTTCAACCAAAGCAGCTGAGTACAAGTACTTCCTGCAGCAACATACTCGGACTCGGCTGTGGACAACGCAATGCAGTTCTGCTTCTTACTGTGCCAAGACACAATGTTGTTGCCTAAGAAGCAACATCCTCCACTTGTACTCTTACGGTCGTCTGTGTCTCCCGCCCAATCAGCGTCACTGTACCCAAAAAGATTTGAATTTGTATCCTTGGTGTACCAGATTCCAAAGTCAGCCGTCGAGTTGACGTACTTGATTATTCTCTTCACAGCAATGAGATGAACTTCCTTGGGTCTGGACTGGTACCTAGCACAAGTACAGACACTAAACATAATGTCAGGACGGGTTGAAGTTAAGTATAGTAAACTACCAATCATTGATCTGTATGTAGTTGGGTCAACATCAACTCCAGTCTCCTGACTAGACAGTTTTTCAGTAGTACTCATGGGCGTTGTGGTAGTCTTTGCACCTTCAAGACCAAATCTTTTGACCAGATTTTTGGCGTACTTGCTTTGACATATGAAAATGCCATTAGCCTTTTGTTTGACCTGCAAGCCTAAGAAATTTGAAAGTTCTCCAACCATACTCATTTGAAAGTTAGTAGACATGGCTTTTGTAAAGTCATCAAGCATGATAGAATTTGTAGAACCAAACACAATGTCATCAACATAAATCTGTGCAATCAACAAGTCAGTCTTACTCCTTTTCAAAAACAAAGTGTTATCAGACGTACCTCGAGTAAATCCAAATGACAGCAAGAAGTCAGTTAAGCAGCTGTACCAAGCACGTGGAGCCTGTTTCAAACCGTACAGTGCTTTGTGTAGGTAGTACACATAATCAGGATGTTCTGGGTCCTCGAACCCTTTTGGTTGTTCAACAAACGCTTCCTCTTCGATGACTCCATTTAGAAAGGCAGCTTTGACGTCCATTTGATGAAGTCGAATGTTGAGTAAACATGCAATGGCAATCAAAAGTCGGATTGACTCCAGTCTCGCGACTGGTGCAAACGTTTCGTCGAAATCGATGCCTTCAACCTGTGTGTATCCCTGTGCAACAAGACGAGCTTTGTTTCGAACTATTTGTCCGAATTCATCAGTTTTATTCTTAAAAATCCACTTTGTACCTATAACATTTACGTTGGGGGGTCTGGGGACTAAAGTCCAAACTTTGTTTCGAACAAACTCATTTAGTTCTTCTTGCATGGCATTTACCCAAAACTCATCATCAAGTGCAACTTTAAAATTTTTGGGTTCAATTTCAGACAAGAAAGAAACTATTTTAATATTGTTGAAAGTGGAGGACATACATGCTGCATTAATCATATCTCTATAATTAAGTTTAGGTTTACCTCGCGTTCTGAGCTTATCATGCATACCTCCAATGACTTGAGATGATGGATGACTTTTCCGAATATGTCCAGGTGCATCTCTTCTTGCGGTTCGTTTAACATCATCAATCTCAGTCTCAGTACTGACTCGTTCTGAGGACTCATCATCAGATGACTCTGACTCATCTGCATGTTCCTGGACTGGTTCTGTAACTGGTTCTGAACCTGGTTCTGTGACTAGTTCTGAACCTGGTTCTGTGATGTGTACTGGAACTGCATCTGAATCAGTGGGTTGTGGAACATGTTTGATTTGCACAAGTCCTTGTAGGTCATCTTCCATTTGTTTTCCAGTGGCATCTTTCAGGTCATCAAACTTCACGTTGACTGTCTCTTGGACAGTTCTAGTACGTAGATTGTACACCCTGTATGCTTTACTGTTTGTTGAGTATCCAACAAAAATCCCCTTGTCAGATTTTGAGTCGAACTTCGAGAGAGTGTCCCTGTCATTCAACACAAAACACAAACAACCAAAAACATGAAAGTATTTAACGTTAGGTTTTCTTCCATTTAGAATCTCATAGGATGTCATCGAAGTCCCTGGTCTCAGATTCACTCTGTTGGTTATGTGACAGGCTGTGTTGAGAGCTTCTGCCCAAAACCCTTTCGACAATTGTTTGGAACTAAGCAGTACTCGTGCCATTTCCTGTAGAGTGCGATTCTTCCGTTCTGCCACACCATTCTGTTGAGGTGTCTTTGGTGCTGAGTACTCATGGTGTATCCCTCTCTTGGTACAGAAATCTGCAAACAAAGAATTCTCGAACTCCTTTCCATGATCAGTCCGTATTCTTCTTACTTTTCCTTGAAAAAGTGTACGAATACGAGTATATACTTCTTTGAAAGCATCAAAAGTTTCAGTCTTAGTACTTAAAAATTTTATCCATGTGTACCTAGAGAAATCATCTACAATAACCAAAGAGTACCTTTTACCACCGAGACTTGCTGCTTCGATTGGACCCATAAGATCCATATGAAGCAATTCAAAGCATTCAGTAGTGTTCATGTAAGTTGAGTCACCTCCAGTGTGTGAAGCACGTACTTGTTTTCCTTTGAAGCACTCACCACAGACTCTCTTGTCAATATTGCTTATCTTTGGCAGTCCAACAACAGCATCATACATCTGAAGTTTTTGAAGATTCCTGAAGTTTGTGTGTCCAAGCTTGTTATGCCACAGAGTTGTGTCGTCAACCTGTACAAAATTACAAGCGACATTTTCCGTCGAATAACAATTGTTTCGAGACCTATCACCTTTCATGACACACTTTGAATTATTGTCAAACACTTCACAAGATTCTTTATTAAACTTCACATGCAAATTATCATCACAAAGTTGACTAATGCTGATTAAATTGGCCTTTAATCCTTCAACATGCAACACGTTTGTTAAATTAGGTAGACCATCAACATTTAAAGTACCTTTGCCGACAATTTTACCTTGAGTACCACTGCCATAAGTGACACTACCTCCAGTGAAAGGAATGTAGTTAACTAAGAAGTTTTTGTTACCTGTCATGTGACTGGAACATCCACTGTCAAAGTACCATGCACCTGCAAACTTTGATTTAGAGACAGTGAGAACAACATTACACAGTATTTGGGACTTTGGTACCCAAACAGTCTTTGGTCTCTGAACAGAACTTGAGGTTATGTTGTCATGTCCTGTACTAATCTCAGTCTTAGTACCTGAACCAGAATTGTTCAAAATTCCTTTTCTACTGTCTCTCATTCTTATCCTGCAAAAAGGCTTAATATGTCCTGGTACAAAACAATAATGACAAATATACTTCTTTTTCTTTATGGTTTGTTTAGTACTAATTTGTTGTTTTTCAGTAACAACTTGAAGTTCAGTAACAAGTTCCGAAGTACTGGAACTAGTTATGTCAGTCAAAGTACCAGTACCAGATTTTACAAGAGATTTTTCATTTGCTGAGACACCAGTAACAACTTGATGTTCAGTGACAAGTTCAGAAGTACTAGGACTAGTTATGTCAGATGAAGTACTAGTACCAGATTTTACAAAAGATTTTCCATTTGCTGAAATAACTTTTGAGAAAACAGCATTTGAGTTTTTTTGGTCTTGTACTTCATCATCATTATTTTGAAAACCTAAACCACATTTATCATTATGTCCCATAACTAACAATTCATCAAGAGTAATTTTACCTTGGTTCATCTTCTTGAATGTTGCGTTTGCTTCCTCCAACTTGTTTTTAGTCTTGTTCAGTTCAACGTCCTTCTTAGTCAGCATCCTTTCAAGTCGTGTCAAATCAGCTTTATGAGACTTGTTCTCAATCTGCAGTTGTTTTACTATACTGCACTGGTCTTTGTACTTGACATTAAGGATGTCATACAACGATTTGAGTTGAAAGAATAGCTTCATGGGATCTTCCTCAGATGCATACTCGTGCTCACCATCTGAATCATACGCAACAGAGTTTAGACAAAATAATGTAGAGTACTCAGTGTCATACCTTGTTTTCATAACATCAGAATCTGTTGAGTTATCGAACTCATAGTCTGAAAGGGTCCCCTCGTCAATGTCTGCGAACAAGGCACTTTGATCATGTGTTGGGGTACTCATGTCACCTTCGTCTTCACTCAAGTTGTCATCATCTAAAGCAACATAGGTGACTTTTCTTCCCAATCTCCGTAGCGTGTTTGCACACTCATTGGCAATGTGTCCGAACCCCTTACATTCGTGACATTGAATAGTTGACAGATTCTTCGATCTCGTGTTTTCAGAATAAGCACGTCTTTGACTAGTCGGAGGACTATCAGTATGTCTTCCAGGTCTTTGTGGAGTGTTCAGCTGGTTGCTGTTACTCCCAGTATTGGTACCTTGCTGAAACTGTCCTTCAGAGTTTTTGTTCCTGGTCTCCTGACTAAAACGCCTCTTGTACAGATGCTTCATTTGTCTAGTCAATAGGGCTACCTTGTCCTCAGTACTAGCATTCAGGAGTTCCATCAGATCAGCCTCTTCATCATCATCTTCAGTCTGTTGACTGGACAGAGGTCTGGAACTGCTAGCTTGTGGTGTACCGCCTGTTTGGTCTCCTTTTGACCAGAGTGCTGTGACGTTCAGAGTACTGGAACCACGCTGATCTCGCTCAAGCATCGTCATCTCATACGTCTTGATATCGTTCATTAATTCTGAAAATTCGATGTCACCTGCAACTTTTGCCGTTTCAATAGCCGTTACCTTGATGAGAAATTTAGAGGACAGTGTTCTCAAGGCTTTGGATACGAGTGTTTTGTTGAGCATGGGCTCTCCAAGTTCTGCACATTCGTTGGCAATGTCATACAACGCATTGAAGTAGCTTGTTGCGGTTTCATCTTCTCTCATCCTCATGTTCTCGAACTTAGTTGCGAGAACCCTCAGTCGAGACTCCCTCACGGACTTGTTTCCTTCACAATGGATCTGCAACGTGTCCCAAGCCTCCTTTTTCTCTCTCCAATATATCGCTCCAGCTCCCTCTTTCTTCAATCCACGTGAGTCTTCTATTTATAAGACACAAGTCTTCTCCTCCAAGTAATAGGTCTTCTATGGTAAAAAGACTCCTTCCATAACTAGAAGATCTTGTACTTTATCTTGTAGATCTTGAATATCTTTTCTCTCTTTATCTTGGATTCTCCTCCCAATAATAAATATTCCCAAAATAAATATTCCACCAAAGAAAGTCAAAATTTAGTCAAAGTCAAAATTAATTAATTAAATTAATTTCGACTCCAACAAACTCCCCCTTTTTGTCTTTCTGAAGGTGTCGTCAATTCTTCGATGTCAATTCTCCTCTTGAAGTAATGTCGAGACGACTCCCCCTACAAATATGAACTCTCTTGGCAAATGTCAGTCCACGTGCTTAAAACAGAAAAGTCAGTCACTGTAACGAGTTTAAGTTCTGCTGTCCAGAGAACAACAGATGGAGTACTGCTGTCACAGAACAGCAGATTCAGTTATGCAGCGGAAATAGTAAAAAGTACAGCAACTGGAAATCGTAGAGAAGAAAGATATAATCTTCGTAAGTTGTATTAATCAATACAACCTACCAAGCTGCTTCAAAAGCAATAAACTTTCACTATAATCGTGAATACAAAATAATCCGAGAAAAATAAATAAAGACTAAACAATCACGAGATTGAATAGTTAATACTCGGATAAATATCTAAAAAATAAAAACGTGTGCTGGAAATTTTTCTCTCTCCAATATATCGCTCCAGCTCCCTCTTTCTTCAATCCACGTGAGTCTTCTATTTATAAGACACAAGTCTTCTCCTCCAAGTAATAGGTCTTCTATGGTAAAAAGACTCCTTCCATAACTAGAAGATCTTGTACTTTATCTTGTAGATCTTGAATATCTTTTCTCTCTTTATCTTGGATTCTCCTCCCAATAATAAATATTCCCAAAATAAATATTCCACCAAAGAAAGTCAAAATTTAGTCAAAGTCAAAATTAATTAATTAAATTAATTTCGACTCCAACATTCTTATTGTTCGCAGATGATCCTGGGGTACGTCGAGCCGATCATCTTAACTTCTTAAAAGAGCATGTGGTTTTTAAGGAGGTAAATATTCCCCAACATTTTTTCGATGTCAATTTGGTTTCGACTATAATTAGATTTGTTGTTACACTGTTAATTCTGCTTATGTGATGTTGTATAGGCCATACACTACAAAAAAACTGGAAAATGTTTACGGCCAAATTCGTAAGCAAATTGTTTACTTACAGATTTGAGCCGTAAGCAAACCCTTCGACAGTAAGTATTTTCTTACAACTTTCTTTCCGGCATGTAAAGAATGTCTTACCAAATGCCCGTTCCTGATCAGGAATCGCGAACGGCTTTGCTTACGGCACGTGCTGTATTAGGAAAGCTGCAAGCATTTGCTTACCCCAAAAGCCATCAGCAATTGTATTTTTTTATTTTTTATTTAATTATTTTTGTACCTATTTTAATTCATTTCAATTAATAATAATAATAATAATAATAATAATAATAATAATAATAATAATAATAATTTTTTTTATCGGAAAAATATATTATATATAAAAAGTACTAGAGGTACTCAAAATTTACAAAAAGATTACAAAAGACCACACCTAAAAGAGACACAACTGATGATTACAACACCGATCTTGAAAAGAAAAGTTTCTAAGACTGTGCCCCTTTAAAGAAACAAGACTCCAAGACTTAGCTTTGACTTCCTCAAATTTTTTTTCAGGTGTAGTTTCGATGCCTAATAATAATAAAAAAATCTCAAAATATTCATAAATAAATTCGATAAATATTGAAACCAATTCCAAAATATTGTTTTTACACTATTCCAAAATATCAAAACAATTCCAAAAACTACTAATAACGTCTAACAAACATAAATCTCGTCCTGCTCCTCGTGTGTTGATGCACACCTGTCAACCAAATTTATGAGGTAATTAAAGTAGTAAATTTGATTCAAATTCCAAAGAAGCATGTAGTAAAGTCATATAACAGCATACCTCTTCATCCTCAACCAAAGCTTTGAGTATAATATAAATTAAACGGCACAAGTAAAAATTTCACAAGCAATTAAAGAAAACCTGCACAAAGGAAGAAGGTTACTAATCACAGAGGCCCAGTTCGTCAAAAGGATTTTCTACATGCAAGATGTGCATGCAGACGATGTAATGTAAAGAGACGTTGGTGTTTCCCAAGACTCAAAACCTTTCAGTTTCTAGACCTTTCAGTTTCCAGAGTGAAATAAATTTATTTCATCTGTTCTTTATTTATCTCATTCTTTCCCACACTTAGGGTTAGAAAAAACCTAGAATGCATACGCAGCCACCAAGAATCAACCCGTAAACCAACAATATCTCATTGCCAGTAAACAAATTCCTTTTATCACTGCCGGTTGTTGAAGAAGTGTTGAAAGACTCTTTAGCTTCTTTGAATTCATGAATTTGGAGAGAATTTGGAGAGGCAAGTGACTATTTGGCTTCCGGTGAACTTGAAGGGCCAAAGGTTTCATTGATGTGTTCAATGAACATGCCATTGTTTGGCAACTATATATAAAAGGGTGATCAAGGTGTTGATCAAAATAATCCCAACACAATAGAGTTTATTACTAAAGCGTGAGTTAGAACAAAGTCGAGCTTGTTCGGGTTTCAAGTGTGTGTAACTTGTAATCATTTCTCCAAGTAATAAAAGAGTGTGTTGTGAGCCCGAGGACGTAGACATTAGTTGTCGAACCTCGTAATATCGTGTGTCACGTTTTATTTCTTTTCTCCGCTACAAACAAGAGTGTGTGTGTGTGCGGTTCATATTATTCGAACTATTTCCGCAAGCCTTGAATATCAAGCTGTGGTAAATTGTTTTGGAGCACAATTTATCGCAACAAGTGGTATCAGAGCCAAAGGTGTTCGTTCTCTAGATATTCAAGAAGGTTCGGAGAAAGAAGTCGGAACGATCTAGTTCTTCGCTGAACTTTAGCTCGAAAGATCGTGGGAGAGAACGAGGAAGTAAGAGCAAGGGCAAAAGCAACTTTGATGCTCGAAGTCGATCCAAAAGTCGAGGACCATCTAAGCGGTCGAACTCGAAGGGTCGCGACTATAGCAAATACAAGTGCTACAATTGTGGAAAGATTGGCCACATCGGAAAAGATTGCCCGGAGGCAAGCCACGACAACGGCAAAGGTGCTGCCAATGTTGTGAAGGAAGATGAAGCCCTCATTTGCTCGCTGGAAACCAAGAACGAGTCTTGGATCATCGACTCCGGCGCCTCGTTTCATGCTTCTCCGCAAAAGAATGTTCTTCAGAACTATGTGAGCGGGAACTTTGGCCGAGTTTACCTTGGCGACAACCAGCCGTGCGACATTGTGGGCAAAGGAGATGTTTGTCTATCCCTTCCTAATGGCTTTGAGATTCAATTGAAGGACGTACGTCACGTTCCAAGTCTCAAGAAGAATCTCATCTCGGTGGGCCAACTCTCGGAAGACGGCATGGTATGTACGTTCAATGCCGAGTCTTGGAAGGTGTCCAAGGGCGCTAGGATGTTGGCGCGCGGCAAAAAGGAGGGGACGATGTATGTCGCCAACGGGACTTATAATCCCAACTTCATGGTGGCGAAAGCAACAGATGCATCCACGTGGCATCGGAGGCTCGGCCACATGAGTCAAACCGGAATGAAGATCATGGAGTCTTCCGGGAAGCTTGACGGGTGCGGAGAAATCAAGCTCGATTTTTGTGAGGATTGTGTCCTTGCAAAACAAACTCAAGTAAGTTTCTCGAAAGTTCCGCGGGAGTTGAAATCTGAGAAACTAGAACTTGTTCATTCTGACGTTTGGGGCCCCGCTCCTGTTCCCTCAATCGGTGGATCGAGGTACTATGTAACTTTTGTCGATGACTCTTCAAGGAAGTTATGGGTGTACTTCCTGAAACACAAATCCGACGTCTTTGGTGTGTTTAAGACTTGGAAAGCTTGTGTAGAGACTGAAACCGGACTAAAGTTGAAGGCGTTAAAATCTGACAACGGTGGGGAGTTTTGTGGTGAGGAGTTTGAACGGTTCTGTTCAAACAACGGAATTCGAAGAATCTTGACTACGCCTATGAAGCCGAGGCAAAACGGAGTTGCCGAGCGCATTAATCGGACGATCATGGAGCGCGCCCGAAGTATGAGAATTCATAGTGGTCTTCCTCGAAATTTCTGGGCTGAAGCGGTGTCTACGGCAGCCTACCTTATCAATCGGGGTCCCTCGAGTCCCCTAAACGGAAAAATACCTGAAGAAGTCTGGACCGGCAAGGAGGTGAATTTGTCTCATCTCCGAATATTTGGGTGTACGGCGTATGTACACTTAAATCCTCAAGATCGAAGTAAGCTCGATGCTAAGTCCAAAAAATGTGCTTTTATAGGCTATGGGAGTGATGCCTATGGTTTTCGTCTCTATGATTTCGAGGCAAAACGAGTCAGGAGGAGTGTTGATGTGGTGTTCAACGAGGAGGCTTTGTACAAGGATTGGGGCAAGGAGACCAATTCTGACAACAAGGAGAACGAGTATGTGGAGGTGCCATACGAATCCAATGACAAGCCCACTCCTTTACAAGAAATTGAAATCCCAAATCAGCAGGAGGAGCCTGCCCAAATCCCACTCAGGAGATCGGAGCGATCGAGGAGGATGCCTGACAAGTTTAACGACTATGTCCACTATTTGCTACTTTCTGATTCGGGGGAGCCGGAAAGCTACAAAGAAGCCCTTGAGGTGCAGGGTGTCTCGGGCGAGTGGGAGTCAGCGATGAATGACGAGATGTCGTCACTTTCAACTAATGAAACTTGGGATTTGGTGAATTTGCCGGAGGGCAAGCGAGCACTCCACAATAAGTGGATATATCGAATCAAAGAGGAAGCCGATGGGAGTTTACGACATAAAGCTAGGCTGGTCGTAAAAGGCTTCGAACAAAGAGAAGGTGTTGACTACACCGAAATCTTCTCGCCGGTGGTGAAAATGGCGACGATTCGATCGGTGCTCAACATAGTCGCAGTCGAGGATCTCCACCTCGAACAGTTGGATGTGAAAACGGCGTTTCTACATGGAGATCTATCGGAGGAGATCTACATGTTCCAACCGGAGGGCTATGCGGAGAAAGGCAAAGAAAGTCTTGTGTGCCGTCTAAAGAAAAGCTTATACGGCCTCAAACAAGCGCCTCGACAGTGGTACAAAAAGTTTGATAACTTCATGGATGAAACAGGGTTTTCTCGGAGTCAATCAGACCATTGTTGCTACTACAAATCATGTGGTGATTCCTATATCATCTTGTTGTTGTATGTGGACGACATGTTAATCGCCGGAAAGGATAAGAGAGAGATCGAGAAGGTGAAGGCAAGCCTATCAAAGGAATTCGCTATGAAAGATCTTAAAGATGCTAAGAAAATTCTGGGCATGAGAATTTCTAGAGATAGAGCCTCACGACGATTATGGCTCTCGCAGTCCGAATACGTTGAGAAAGTGTTAGCTCGGTTTAATATGGAGGAGTCTAAGCCTGTCAGTACTCCACTCGGAGCCCATTTCAAACTGTCCAAGGAAGTAAGCTCCAAGGACCAAGATCAATCAAAGATGTTTCCCTACGCATCGGCTATTGGTAGCCTTATGTATGCAATGGTGTGCACCCGACCCGATATTGCACATGCAGTGGGAGTTGTGAGTAGATATACTTCCAAAGCTAGCAAGGAGCATTGGGAAGCGGTGAAGTGGATAATGCGCTATCTACGAGGGACATCTAACTACGCCTTGTGCTATGGCGGTAGTGATCTTGCATTACAAGGATATGTCGATTCCGACTTTGCCGGCGATGTTGATAGCCGAAGGAGCACGACAGGGTTTGTGTTCACGCTCGGGAGTGGAGCAATAAGCTGGGTTTCCCAACTTCAAAAGTTGGTTACTTTGTCAACAACCGAAGCCGAGTATGTGGCGGCAACGGAAGCATGTAAAGAGTTGACTTGGCTCAAAAGTCTTCTAAAAGAAATCGGTCACGAACAAGAGAATTGCAGGCTTTTCAGTGATAGTCAAAGTGCAATTTGTCTCGCCAAAAATGCTACTTTTCATTCAAGAACAAAGCATATTGATGTCAAGTACCATTTCATCCGAGAGTTGTTGGATGAAGGCAGTTTCTCGTTAGTGAAAGTTCATACCGATGAAAACCCGGCGGACATGCTAACCAAAGTGGTCACGGTGGAGAAAGTCAAGAGTGGTTCAAAACTCGTTGGTCTCTCAAACGTCAAAAGAGAGACGGCTGACACACAAACGGAGAGGAAGCGATGTACGCTAGTTCGGAAAAGTGTTAACGACATGGTGAGTCTTCCAACAAGTGGGAGATTGTTGAAGAAGTGTTGAAAGACTCTTTAGCTTCTTTGAATTCATGAATTTGGAGAGAATTTGGAGAGGCAAGTGACTATTTGGCTTCCGGTGAACTTGAAGGGCCAAAGGTTTCATTGATGTGTTCAATGAACATGCCATTGTTTGGCAACTATAAAAGGGTGATCAAGGTGTTGATCAAAATAATCCCAACACAATAGAGTTTATTACTAAAGCGTGAGTTAGAACAAAGTCGAGCTTGTTCGGGTTTCAAGTGTGTGTAACTTGTAATCATTTCTCCAAGTAATAAAAGAGTGTGTTGTGAGCCCGAGGACGTAGACATTAGTTGTCGAACCTCGTAATATCGTGTGTCACGTTTTATTTCTTTTCTCCGCTACAAACAAGAGTGTGTGTGTGTGCGGTTCATATTATTCGAACTATTTCCGTAAGCCTTGAATATCAAGCTGTGGTAAATTGTTTTGGAGCACAATTTATCGTAAATTGTTTTGGAGCACAATTTATCGCAACAAGGTTTGTACTTAACACCGGTAAGGGTTTTTAATACATTTTTCTGGTTTTTTTTAATTATATGCCGAAACTCCATTTTCGCAGCTCCATTTTTATTTTTTATCAATTTGTGGTCTCGGTGTATGTGCATTTGTGGGTGGGGCTGGAAACGAACCTCGCAGTTCGCGAGCTGCTCGAGTCAACGCTCGACTCGAGTTCGGTCAAACTCGAGCTCGAGCCGAGCTTGAGTCGAACATTATTTTATACGAGCAAGCTCGAGCATCAACTTTGAAAAATCGAGCGGCTCGCGAGCCGCTCGAAATTATAATTTTTTAATTAAATATACTTATGTATATATATTGAGTCGAGTCGAGCTTTTTGATCAATTTGATTCGATTCGAACTCAAGCAATATGAGTCGAAGCACTCGAACAAGCTGAACTTTAATTAATCGAGCGAGCAAAAGCCGAGCGGCTCGATCGAGCGAGCTCGATCATGAAAATAATTCACGAGCCGAGCTCGAGCACCCTCCCAAGCGGCTCGAGAGTTGAGGCTGCTAACTTTTTTATGAGCCATCTCGATAAGCTCAAAGTTCAACTCGACTCGGCTAGACTCGTTTTCAGCCCTAAGTTCGGTCTATGTGCATTTGCTTTTGTTAAAGTTATAATTTTTGTTTGTATGTGTCATCTGCCTTTGCTAAAAGGACCTTGATTTGGCCTCAAATTTATTATGTTTCGAGTGATTCATGTTTGGGATTAAAAAATTAAGAAGAATGATTTATAGATGATAAAATTGATTTTTCGGGCTTTGTCGACTTGTATCAATAATCTCATCCGGGCTCTAGGTTATGAATTCTGTCATTCTTCCTGGAAAACCATAATTTTGTAATATTTTCTCGACTCTTCGTTTTCCTCGTAAGCTTTTGACCCTCATTTGTATCTCACTGTGTTTTCGTAATATAGGTATGTCTGACATGCATCAATGCAAGAACCAGTTGCAAGAATACACCCAAAAGTCATCCATAGTACTTCCGGTGTATGAGACTTTCATGGAAGGACCTCCACATGAAGCCCGATTCAGGTCACAAGTGTGGGTAGGCGGGGTATGTTTCAAATCACCGAATGCATTTTCAAATAAAAAGATGGCTGAACAAGACGCGGCCAGACATGCGCTTAGTGGGGTTCTTGAAAAAGTGAATAGCAAGGAATCTTCACAACCTTCACAGGCACTTGAGGAGGTTAGTTTGCCTAAAATTATTCCGAGTTTGTTTATATCGAAAGTTTAAATATATTTAGGTCAATTGGGAAATTCTTTGATTAGTGGATTGTACGGAACCCATTCTCTTTGTCACGTGTGAGCATAGATTTTAGGGTTACATTAGCTATTTAAATAGGATTTGTATACATCCGCTTTCTATACGATTAGTGAGATCAGCTTTCATTATCTACTCGACTCGAATTGCTTAATAAGCTCGACTCGACTCAATATATGTACATATATAAGTATATTTAATTATATATTCGAGGCGAGCAGCTCGATTCTTCAAAGTTGATACTCGAGCTCGGCTCGTATAAAATAATGCTCGACTCGAGCTCGACTCGAGCTCGAGTTTGACCGAACTCGAGTCGAGCGTTGACTCGAGCAGCTCGAGCGCTCGCGAACTGCGAGCGCTCGCGAATTGCTCTGTTCGTTTCCAGTCCCACCCACAAATGCACATACACAGAGACCACAAATTGATAAAAAAATAAAAATTGAGCTGCAAAAATGGAGTTTCGGCATATAATTAAAAAAAAAACCAAAAAATGTATTGGAAACCCTTACCGGCGGCGATAAGAGGAATTTGTTTACCGACGATGAGATATTGTTGGTTTACGGGTTGATTCTTGGTGGCTGCGTATGCATTCTAGGTTTTTTCTAACTCTAGGTTTGGGAAAGAATGAGATAAAGAAAGAACAGATGAAATAAATTTATTTCACTATGGAAACTGAAAGGTCTGGAAACTGAAAGGTTTTGAGTCTTGGGAAACACCAACGTCTCATTACATCACATCGTCTGCATGCCTTGCATGGCTTAGTAGACGATTTGTACCCTGATTGTTTATCTATGTTTCCATTAGTAATAGCTATTTTGTATCTGTGTATATCCATCCGAGGCTGTGTGAGTTTCCGGATGGGTGGCGATGTAATGAGGGTAAAGGAATAATAATTGTGCATGTAATAAAATTACTTGAGACGTAATTTAGGACAAGTGTATTTGACCGCGTCCATGATATGACATGGCCTAATGATCAATCTGTTGTATGTGTTCAATACTTCACAACTTGAGATTACTCTGTCATAGTTTGATTATTCTTATGTCACTTGTAAAAGTCAAAAATTGATTATTCATTGCAATTAATCTTATGTCACTTGTAAAAGACAATCTTGTAAAGTATACATATATATGCTTTATGTTTAGTGTACCTTTTACTATATACCCATGCTACTACTATTAATAGTTAGACATGATCCCAAGCAGATAATTATGACACGTTATATTATATTGTTCAAGATAATGTATTATGAAAAAGACAATCTTGTAAAGTATACATATATATGCTTTATGTTTAGTGTACCTTTTACTATTTACCCATGCTACTACTATTAATAGTTAGACATGATCCCAAGCAGATAATTATGACACGTTATATTGTTCAAGATAATGTATTATGAATTCTACCCTTCATTCTACCCTTCACTTACCAGCCACGGTAATTTCCTCTATTGCAGAAAAAATTGGGTATCCATCAACCTTAATCTATCCCCCAAAGACAATAATTTCTTGTTTTTACAGTTTCTTTTGTGGTTAATAAGTAGATTCTGAGTATTCTAGATATGGAATGAGCTTATTTAAAAGATTTTAGAGGGCAGGCTATCATGTATTGATGCTGAAGGCCCAATATCGCATGAACCCAGAGGTTCCCGACTTTTTCTCCCATTCTCTCGTACTCTTTCCTCTAGAATATATGTAGAAATGATATAGAGGGCTTTTCTAGAATTACAAAATAATGCACTATGCATATGTTGCTTTTCGATTAAAGAGGATGGATTTATATGCAGTGGTCTAAGTCATTAGCCTAAGAGTTTCAAAAGCCGTCAATTTTGGTACTAATTTTTTAGATAGTTACAAAAATACCAAACTTTAAAATTTGCAAAAGCTACAACATTACCCCCAACAGTTAGTTCACCAGGCACAGTAGGTTGTGTCATCAAATATTACATGATTACACCAATACACGGCCAACTTTTCAACATATTTCAAATAGCCAAGATTTTTATCTAATTATTTAATATAGTATTTAGGAAAAGTGTTTGTCATGAACTTAAAATATTAAGCTGTGAAATCGAAATTGAGGCTACATATTTAGAAAAATTGAAATGTGTAATTGTAAAAACATCAGACGATGTCATTAATCTTCAATATTGTAGTTTTTGTAATTTTAAAAATCATTTTATTCTTCTTCCACTACAAAAAATTCGCAGATCCTCTACGGCTTTTCCCGTAGGGAAATCCTAAAAAATCCGTAGGGAACCCTGTTCCCTACGGCATTCCCTACGGGAATCACGCCGTACGGGGGTGCCGTAGGGAAATCCCTTGGGGATAAGTTTCCGCCCCCTATAGGGAATAAGCTTTCATTTCAAAATGTGAACTCCATTGGGCCAAGCCACCCGCCCGACCCGCAACCCAAGGCCCAACCACATCCCACAACCCCAAGGCCCGAAACAAGCCCAGCTCTCAATAGAGGGCTTTATAATAATTATTCATGTGTTTTGCATAGTCCAGGGTTTGAACCCTTGACCTTATGAATGAAGAGGAGGATGATAACCGCTAGGCTATCTGAGTTATATGTACAATTTTTAAAAGATATTATATATGTATCATTAACTTATATTTATTATGTAGTACTATATATATTAAATAAAATAATGTACTTTTATATAAAAGAGCATTTAAATATATTAAATTAAATAAAAATTCGAATTTTTTATTATTAATTTTTAAGGGATATTGTTTTTTAACTTTTTTTGCGTTTACAATTATTTAGTAGTAGTTTTTTAAATATGTTTAGATTATAATAACTTTTTATTATTTCTTGCGTAATTGTAATATTTTTTTAATTAATTATTTTTATAAAATTATAATTGGATAATTGGGTAGTTGTATAATTGCGTAAACAGTTAAAAAAACTTTAATAATAATTTTATTATTTAGTAAAATAATGGTTTAAAATAATTTATGGTAATTTTATATTAATATTTAATTAATTTACTAATATATAAATTAATAGTTTTTAAAAAACAAATACTCCCTACGCCCGTAGGGTATTTTTCTTTTAATGAGTAGTATAGTTTAAAAAAAATACCCCCTACGGCAAATGCCATAGGGGACCCCTACGGGAATAATACCCGTAGGGGATTTATTATTTCCCTACGGGGGTTTTCCCGTAGGGACAAGTTCCCTACGGCTAGCCGTAGGGGATCCCGTAGGCCTCTTGGAGAGAATGTATGCGCGCGAATTCGCGCGCAGTCCCCTACGGGAATCCCCTACGGGAGTCTCCCCTACGGCTGGAGCCGTAGGGAATGCCGTAGGGGAACTCTGAATATGATTCCCGTAGGGAATGCCGTAGGGAATCCCTACGGGAAAAATGCCGTAGGAAATCCCCGTAGGGGATCCGCAGTTTTTTTGTAGTGTTCTGTGAGATACTCAACTATCAATAAACACATGTCAACATTTTAAGGGTACAATTTTATTTTATTTTGGCATAATTGCTCTAATGAATTCAAAAAAAAAATTGTTCTTCAGATAAGGAGTTTTAGAGGATGGTCCAGATGTTGAATTTCAAACAAAGCGCGAGTGGCATAAATTTCATTGTTTTTGACTGTTTTGCTTCTTTGATATACATGAAGGGAAGGAGTCCCAACCTTCCGGAAGTGGTTCTTGGGTAAATATTGAGGAGGTCGATTGTGTGTCCTTGCTATGCATGTAGTATTGGTGAGTAGATATCCAGAGCTCTAGACAAGTTCCCGACTCGCTATTTTATCACTATGCCGACATCAACTCAAGCTCTTCAGAGAAAAATTCTGTTACACTTTTGGTATAGATTCTGAGACGGTTGTAGATATCAACACTGTTGACCAATTTCAGGTTTTTTTTTAATTCATTTTTTCAATTATAGATTTTTCTTTGGATGATATATTTAAACATATAACTACTTTTGAATCCATTTGATTTTAGGACAATTACAAATACTAGGCTTGAGGCTTGGAGTAATTCAAAAGAACCCATGTAATCTCATTCGTGACACGCGTTGATTCGAACAATTTACTCGCATACATCATACATTATATACATTATACATCATACATACTTCTTTGGCTTCTGAGTTTAATAGCTTTCATATAAATTTGTTTATTATTTTTACGTATTTTTTTTTTGTTTGTTCTTTATTAAATTCCTTTTTATAAGTTTTCGTGTTTTCAATTCTATTGTAGGTTCTCCGAGACCTTTAACTTTTCATATTCAATTCTGGAAACATATTTGTGAAAACTGGATTTAGTATATATACAACTTATTTTGTTTGTTTAAGGTAGCTAATGAGTTTTGTTTTGTGTGATATAACACGCGGTTCTTGATTTTTTGTTTTAGTTTTGTTATGAATAAACGTACGTAACGGAGGAGCGAGTGTCATTCCAACCGCAGTTAAAGAATTGCCCTGATTACTCCACAATTTATCATAAATAAATGATTGAAATTGTTGCCCCTTCTACGGTTCTACCATTGTTTTTAATTTATTACAATTTCATCACTATTTTTTTTTACGCTATTATACATTAAAAAGAATTTATATTCAGCTAATAGTCTATAAGAAAGCTGAAATTTGACTTTAATAAATAAGATATGTCACAAAAGAAAATTTTATACTCTTCAACATTGATCTTGTGAGAACACATAAATAAGATATGTCACAAAAGAAAAATTTATACTCTTCAACATTGAACACATGTAACAGAACAAATAAATAAATAAACAAAATAATTTTAAAGTGTGTATTATAAAAAAAAGTGCATATTAAGAAGTTAATAACGTGCAGAAACGAGTTATCACCCCTAAAACAAATATTCCGACTATATTCAATACCACAATACAAAAACAACAATTATATAGATTTGATTATTGAAACAAAGGTCACCTGACCTCTAGCCATCATATTTTGTATTTGCTTAAGGTCACCTCTTCGGTATGCAATTCAGAAGCCATCAGATTTTGTATTAGCCTCGTTAATTTCAATTTCCATTAATTAAATTTTCATTAATAAATTAATTAGCGATGATGTAACAATTGTGATTGGGGAAGAACTAAGGTAATTATCAAATGATAACACTAGTAAAATTGTGATTTGGGAAGAACTAAGATAATGAAAGGATAACAAATAGTTTTTTAAAAAAAGTTGAGGGTGGCAGAAGTATTTTGTACCCTTGTTCATTGTACTACTTTCGTATTACTTTCATATAATACGACTTTATCAAGTCTATTGGAGAATGAGGGAGAAACAAGTTGTAAAGTATTTTGTCAAAGTAAAGATTGTGAGCGGGCAAGATCATAAATAGGTGAAAAGTTTTATAACATTTCTAAGTATGCAATTCACAAGCCATCAGATAGATTTTGTATTCGAGTACTTTCAATTTGCATTAATTAAATTTGCATTAAATAAATTAATTTGAATGCTACTAATATTCAAATTGCAGTCATGTGATATGTACGGCATAAGTCTTCAGACTTCCATACGTATTTTAGTTGTACATAGAAATGTAAATGGAGCGAGTGTGGAGCGGATGTAGAGCGGATTAACGTTGATCCAGATCCGTTTCGTAATAAAAACAACTACCTCATTTGAGTCGAAGTAAGAAACCCTAGCTCACTCTGGTGTCTGCATATTGCTCGGCGCAAATCATCCTCAGATCTGTAATCTGTAAGGTACGCTAGTTTTTTTTTTCGTTTTTTTCTTTCTCCGATCTGGTCAAAGTATCCGGTCACTTGTGACCGGATCTGACACTGATCCCACACCCGTGTCTGTGTCGACATGGGTGTGCCGCCGCAAACCGGCGAGTCCGGGTATCATAGCCTGTCTCACCACGAATTTTTCGAAGATCTTTGGTGCTCACTCTCTTTGGCCAAGAGACTGTCTCAAGCAACTTTATTTAAGTGTACCAGGCCATTCTAGTTAAGAATTGAGCTTCACGATTCATTCTTCCACTTATAATTTTTTCCTGTTATAGATTCCGAGATCTTTTAATCACTGTTGAATTCTCTCTCTCTCAATTATTGTTTTTTAGGTTGGTGTTAATCATCACATTGATTGATAAGAATCAAATTAGTGGCTAAAACATAGGCAATGTACAAAGTTGAGCTGTAACTGTGTTCAATGACAACACCGTGACACTTTTCAAAGATCCAAATTGTAGCAATCAGAGAATATGGCTTCTTAACAAAGTTAAAGGGTGGGTTTTGAACAGTTGTGATGAGAAATATTAGAAAAGAAAGAAATACCTTGATAAAAGTATAATACTATTAGTTCTTCAGATTAAAGTGTTTTCTTTTCTCAACTCCATATGCCGGAATATAATTGATATAATGATTCGTAGTTGCTCTAAGTGTGAATCAACTGGTTTTCTTTATTCCTTCTTAATAAAGAAACAATTTATTTTTGTCCAACGTAAATAATTAATTTAAATTTAGTATTTAATTAATCACTAAAAATAAGTATTTTTTCAAAGAATATGACACAAATATAATTAATTACATATCAAATAATAAATAGAGTTGTATTTAAAAAGTAACCTAGAATAATTTAAGATAAAAATAAATAATTAAATGTTTTAATTAAATTTTAATAAGTAGTCCTTCTAAACCAAATCAATGATCACATGTTTTTTTTTAATTTATAAAGAACATGTAACCATTACTTTTATTGTTTTTTTGTGGGGGAGTGTCCTACTCCAACTTACTCTAAACCAAGAGAAGGGAGAGAAATTAATTTTAGAGAAATTTATTTATAATCAAATAATTCAGTTTTTTTAATTATAAAAATGAGTTATGTGCCTATTTTACTCTTTTGAGTTTACACTTTATTATAATTATATGATAGTGGGTAGTTGCTACACTAAAACAGATCCGTTTCGTAATAAAAACAACTACCTCATTTGAGTCGAAGTAAGTCCGAACCAGTAGATGCTGAAGTCGTAAGTATTTCTCTGGTTGATCTTGTTTCATGACAACCATCAGCAATTCACTTAGTCATCTGTTACATATCAAGGTACGTGGCGTCAATGCCCTTAGCTTTTATTCTTGGCAGAGGGAGACGACGCCATCGTGTTCAGATCTTATGCCGACATCGTCGGAATGTTCTCTTTGCTGGAAACACAAATTTTTTTGGCCCCTTCACATTAGATCCTAATCATTACAACTTGAACATAAAATCCAGACACAAAGCTGTTCCCAATCATAAATCAGAACATAACCCTAACCCATGGGAAACCCCAAAAAATTAAATTGAAGAGGCAGATTACACAATTAAAACCCTCAAATAAATTACAATTCCTAAAGGGCAATCTAACCGAACAAAATGGGAAATTGAACGACAATTGGTTCTCAGAAGAACGAAATAATTAAACTGAGAAACTGATTGAAGAACAAATTGTTTTTACCTGGCCGAGCACCTAACAATATACCGGTTGCACCCACTTCGTTTGAGTCGAGAATTTGACACCGCTAATGCGTTGCAGCTTCAATCTTCTGCAGGTGAATTACAATTTCGCAAGACGAAAACGAGGACTGTAAATTTTGTTTCTTTTTATCGCAGATGAAATCTGAGTTTTCTTTTACAAGAAGAAGAAAACGTGCGAGGCGGCCAGGTGGAGCTACGTGCCTTCAGGAGATGAATTTGCTGAGGACAACTATTATTCATATTTGTGCATTATTTAATTAAGCAATTTAGATACAACCACATACACACACACATTTGATTCGTACATTAACAGGTCCGAATCAAAGCTCGCTCCATTAACCGGTATAGTTGTACAACCATTAAAGAGAAACCGAAATTATATATTGAACTCACTTGAGGGAATGAAATACAATTACCTTTACAAAAGGCAATGCAACTCCACATTCACAAGTCCAAGTGACCAATGCATGTGAGACTCCTTTATATTTCTTTTAGTGGTTGTGTGCCTCAAACCTATTGAATTTTAGGCATAATTATTATATATTTGCTCCATACTCTCCCGTGTTTTTTATATGTAGCATTTTGCACACAAATTAATGAAAAAAAATAATGCCTAATCTATCCCTATTAAAACTAATAAGTTATTATTAATTCGGTCATTGAATGGATGATATTCATGATAGTAAACAGTATATATCGGCGAGGATACCATCTAAATAACCTACCACCGGAGAATTAGCCGCTTAAGAGAGTAATCTTTACTGAGCTAATATCCTGATTCTATCAATTTTTGATTTAAGGTACGATGTGAGTTTGGATATAGAATTCGTGAATATGAATAGTAATCACCTACAACCGAGAATTAGCAGCAATAATCTTGACTGAGCTCATATTTGATTCTATCCATTTTTTATTAGGGTAGGATGTGAGTTTGCATTGTTTATATACTTGGCCATTATTATTATTGCACACAAATTAATGATATAAAATAATGTCTAATCTATCCCTATTAAAGCTAATAAGTTATTATTAATTTATTATACTTTTACTTATAACAAACTCTTAAAATTAAAAAAAAAATTGAATACTTATCATTAATGATAATATCATTAATAAGCAATACCTATATCATTAATGGTCTGTTTGTTTTGGGGTGAACCAGGGTGAGAGTAAATTTTTAAATTTACCCCAGGGAAAGGTAATCGAGGTGAATCGAAGTAAATGTTTTAAATTTTGTGTTTGGATACAAAATTTTCTTACTAGGTAATCTATTTAAATTTTGTGTTTTAAATTTTTATTTTTCATTGATTCACCTTCATTCATCCCCAATTCGGGGGGTAAAAATTAGAGGGGGAATCAGTGTAAATAAATTCCCCTTCATTCACCCCGATTCACCCCGATCTACTCTGATTCACATTCTGTTTTTTGGTCCCAAACAAGATTAATGATTAAATTACCCTTGATTTACTCTGATTCACCCCAAAACAAACGGACCATAAGGGCATATAAAATATTATTATCAAAACAACATGTAAAATAAAAAATCGAGACTCGATCAACCAATACTTATTCAACAAGTTTCCAACAAAAAGACATTAATTATTATTCACGGCGATGTTGAACATTCTAAAGTAATATAGAAAGAAGTTTCTTACAACCACGAAATGGATGTTGCAAATCGCCATTGACGTAGAGGAAACCTTGCATGAGAAATATTATTTTTTCAATATTTGAACATACTAAAGTACGGAGTAATATAGAAAGAAGTGTCTTACATCCGACAAAGATGTGGGATGTTGCACATCGCCGTTTTAGCATAGAAAGAAGTGTCTTACATCCGACAAAGATGTGGGATGTTGCACATCGCCATTGCTAAAACGTACGTAGAGGGAACCATGAGAAATATTACTTTTTAATATGGGTGACCCTAAACTATAATTACTATTTTAACCTCGTAACTTAAATAATCATTTTAAATTCATTAATATTTCTCCCTCTCGTTTTATGAATTACTTTGTATAATGAGTTCTCCATTTTTTATCACCCACTCTTTTAATTAATTGCTTCATTGATTGTTTCATTATTGAATTTCTTGTTTGTTTATTTCTCACGTGTAAATGGTGCAAGGATTAAAAAATCACTAAAATAGGATTTGTGAATGGATTATTGTTTGTGATTTATTAAAAAATGTTTTATGAATTTTGAATCTTACTTATATACTTTTTTTTTCTTTTAATTTTTTAAATACAATAAATATTTAAATAAGAAACAATGCAAAAAAAATGTTTAACTGCAAGTTAAAAAAAATAATCACATAAAAATGTTTGATAATACATATTTATATGTAAAAAATAATTTAGAAAAAAAATAAGTGTATGAGATGTGTGTTTTTTTACCATTTCATGGTACTGATGAAATATTTATTAAAACAAACAATTAAATAAAGTAAAAATAAAAAAATCATTTCAATTAAGTGAGAAAAAAATTGAAAGAATGATATCGTTTATAAAAGTTTTATAATATGTTTAATTTATCATACATTTAAACAAAACTTAAAAGATAAATACGAATTAAATAAGAATTTGTTATGAAATTATATATTGTGGATGTATTTTGGAGCACCGTAGTGGGCATGCAAATGGACACACCCACACATTGATGAAATATATTTACTTCTACATAGTGCATGATGATATGTGTGTACCTATAAATAGGTGTCTTTGTTCTCCATTGTAATGTACACTTGAATCCTTGAAAGATAATAAGAATACTCTCCTTCTCCCTACTTCTATTCTCTTGCGTACCTTATATTTATATTGTCATGAGCTATTAAATTCACAACACGTTATCAGCACGAATGGCAAGATTAGCAAGCACGAATAGCAAGATTCACAAGCATGAATAGTAAGATTCTTAAGGTACACATTTTATTATTTTAATGTATTATTATTATGGCTAACATTAACAAAGTTGATTTCACTCTTCTTGATCTTAGTTAAATGAATTTTTAATCGTGAAAAGTCCACTAACTTTGTGGAAAGATTTGAAAGAAAGATACGATCACCTTAAGATGGTCGTACTAGCAAAAAAAAAAAACATGGTATGATTGACTCCACTTTCGACAACAAGATTTTAAATCTGTCGAGGCATATAATCAACTATTATGAAAGTAGTTGTCAATTAAAATTATGTGGTGAAACTATAACTGATGAAGGCATGCTTTAGAAAACATAATCTACTTTCTATGTGTCGAATGTGCTCCTGCAGTAGCAATATCGAAAAAAGGAAATACCAAATATTATGAATAAATTGGTTGTTGAAAAATCACAAAATCCCGACCCACCGGTTCGATCTAGTCCATTTCCTGAAGCAAATGAGACTCAAATTCAAAATTATGAACGTGGTCGTGGTGGTCGTGGACAAGGTTGTGATAATAGTCGTGATGAAAGTAAAGGAAATGGAAACTATCATGTTCGAAATCATGTTTGGTGTAGCCATATAATAAAAATAAGAATGTTGAAAAAAAAATGTCTCCCAGAAGAGAGAACATGAAGAAATAATAAATAATAATGAACAAAAAAAAGTTCATTGATCTCGTATATGACGAAGATCAGATCATTTTGTTGATCTTTATAAATAAATAAAAATCGTTGAAAAGAAACGATAAAGATGTGGACATAAATCATGTTGATGAGAAATTAAATGTCAATGATGATGACATGAATTATGAAAGAGATATCAATGTTTCCATCTTGTATCAATAATATTTTCTAAGAAAAAATTATAAATTGTCAAATCTTTGGAATGAAATAATTATGGTGATACTTGCCTAATTGATAGTGCTCCAACGCACACAATATTGAAAAATCGAAAAATATTTTTCTCGTCTTGAAGAGGGAGAAATAAATGTTAATACAATAAGCGGAAGTGCAAATTTGATTGATGGCTCCGGAAGAGCAATAAGTTTTCTCCCTGAAGGAAATAAAATTGTTATTGAAAATGCACTACTATCTCCTAAGTCTCGAAGAAATTTGATAAACTTTAAAGATATCCGAAAAAATGGGTATCATATTGAGACTATAAACGAGAAAAATAAAGAATGCTTATTGATTACAAAAATCAATCCGGAAAGAAGTGTGTACTAGAAAAATCGTATTCATTATTTTTGGGCTTATATTATACGAATACATTCAATAGAAATATATCACCTAATAGACCAGAAGTCTATTGTTCCAAAAGATTTTATGATTTGACATGATCGATCGACTTAGAAATCCAAGCTCGACAATGATGAGACGAATAATTGAAAGTTCCCATGGCCATATCTTGAAAAAATAAAAGGTGTTGAACACACATGAAATCAATTTTCCCGACATTAGGGGGAGGAAATGATCAACCGAAAAAAAGAACTCAATTGGAAAATAAAATTGGACTTTCTTGATCCAAGAACAAAAGAATGTGAACTTGAAGTTCAATGAATTTTGCATTTGCAAATAATTGCAAATCAATCACTAAATGCATTTACTGACTCCCGAAGAGTTACTAAATCACATATTCCTGGAGAAATTGTTCTGGTTAAAATTTATGTCCCCGAAAGACAAATTACAAGTGCTAATGAATCAAAAGCACGTCTGAAGCGTGGAAGACCTATCGGTTCCAAAGATAAAAATCCTCGAAAGAAAAAAGGATTAAATAAAAGTGACGAATTAGAAGAAATAATGAGAAAATATTATCTCCTGAAGAGGTTTCTCCAGAAGAAAAAAAAGAACAAGTTTCTGAAGAAAATGAAACTATAGAAACTTCAATAAATTATGTCACTACGAGAAAATGTTGGAATCGAAAAGAATTGTTGTTGATGCAATTTTTGCATGTAATGTAGCACTTGAAATTATGAAAGAAATTGAGGAAAATGAACAAAAATCGGTTGATAAATGTCAGCATAAAAATGATTGGCCAAAATGGAAAGATGCAATCCAATCTAAATTAGATTCGTTGATAAAACGAAAAGTTTTTGGACCGGTAGTCCAAACACCAGAAAATGTGTGATAATTGCGGTGTATGTTGATGATTTAAACTTGATCGAAACTCCTGAAGAGCTTCAAGAAGCCGCTGAATATTTGAAGAAAGAATTTGAGATTAAAGAATTTGGAAAAACTAGATTCTGTCTTGGTTTACACATCGAACATCTAGAAGATGGAATTTAAGTTCACCAAACAACTTATGCCCAGAAGGTATATATTAAAGCTATTCAACATGGAAAATGCATATCTCTCAATTACTCCGATGATCGACCGATCACTTAATCCTAAAAAGGATAATTTTAGAGCTCGAGATAAAAATGATGAGAACATTGGTCCTGAAGTACCATAACTCAACTAAAATGAGAATATTTTAAAGGAGATTAAATGAATTGCAAGAAAAATGTGAATGTGATGTGTAACAAATTCGATAAAAGGATAATTTGGCAGATTTATTTACCAAAGCATTACCGATTGCAACATTTGAAAAATTGGAAAGAAATATCGGAATGCGTTGGTTAAAATATCTCAAATAAATACGCGTTGCACTCTTTTCCTTCACTTGGTTTTTTCCCAAAAAGTTTTACCTTGGAAGGTTTTTAACGAGGCAACTTGTTGAGCGTATTAAATAAAATTTTGTTTACTAAGGTTTTCCCTCCGGGTTTTTACTTAGTAATTGGAAACCAAATATAAAAGCGATGCTTGAATCAGGGGGAGAAATACGAAGATGAATAATGGACATCCAAGGGGGAGTGTTATGAAATTATATATTGTGGATGTCTTTTGGAGTACCGTAGTGGGCATGCAAATGGACACACCATTGAAGCACACATTGATGAAATATATTTACTTCTACATAGTGCATGATGATATGTGTGTACCTATAAATAGGTGTCTTTGTACTCCATTGCAATGTACACTTGAATCCTTGAAAGATAATAAGAATATTATCCTTCTCCCTACTTCTATTCTCTTGTGTACCTTATATTTATATTGTCCTGAGCTATTAAATTCACAACAGAATTATGTTTGTTGAAGATAAAAAGGATTGTAAATCAAATCAACTTGTAAAATCTAGTAATCTAGGCAGCTAATTACTTCAAACTTTAATCATACCGATCAATTGTATTATCTCAAAATTGTTTACTTATGTAATCATGTATGTGTATATATTAATGTTTTTATTTTTGTCTCTTTTGTTTTAATTGTAGTTGCAAGCATACTTCAATAGTGAGATTGTTTCTATTCAATAATAGTAATGGAAACAAAAATAATTAAACATAAATGTGTGGTAGCTATTTCCTTGAGTAGGGCATAATAATTATTTACCCTACAAAAATAAATGAAATTAATATAAAGGCTGAACTTCTTTACCCCAAACTCAGAAATGAAATAGCCAACAAGACCAAGAATATAGTATCCTAGTAGTTACTACTAATCTTTCCTTCTCAATTTCAACATATTTAGCACATTCTCATACACAATGAATGTTACCGAAGCCGCAGGAGCATTTTTCAGCACGTTGGCAGTGATACCTCTATAGAATCCTCGTAAACCCTCAAATCTGTGAAGCAAAGACGGAAAAACTAGTCATTAAAATTGTGACAGGGTGTGACAAAGCTTGCAAAATAACAACATCTATACTACACCAGGAGTATCAAAATTTGGTGTGGTGGATATTATATCAGGTGTCTACATACCAGGTGTACCATCTACAGACTTTTGTAAACATAGTATATATACAGTATCAAGTAATCAAGTAACTGGATCGATCATGTGATCACATGATTTTAGGGGTAATTTTCACATTATCTATAAAAAACTATCAGAGGTAGATCTGCAAACTGCACATTAATATGAAGCATTTGCCAACATCATTTTTCTTATGTGCATCATTTTTAGATTAAATTGTGAAAATAGAGTGCATAGCCAAAGGGTCATAAGATACACACTCACCGCATAGTATCTTTCAGAACATGCAAGCTGTCCATGTATCTCGGGATGCCCTTAATGTCTGGACGTTGCTGCAGTGGAAAAAACAAGAGTTGGTGACGATTCAAAGAGAATAGCATTTGGAGTTATTTGGCATTAATTTTCTTGTTCTTTTTAAAATAATAATAAAATAGCACTTTGGTCTATAAGATTGGGGGTGAGCTCTTAAAATATATACTACATATACTAAGATATTTAAGAGATTATAAGCTCTTATAATTTTATTAGAATTAGAAATTTTTTATTAAGAAAAAGATTTTAAAATACTACTAACTCATAGCAGGTTATCAACTCTTTAAACAACTTATAAGATGTAGTTATAAGTTCTTTTTAACAAGCTTTAGTCAAACACCCTCTAAGACCTCTGACGCTTTTGGTCCACTAGTCCCTAATAATTGTTCTTTTAGAACTTTTGGGACTAAAAATGTAACAATTGAATCACAAGAGACATTATGCTCAATTTTTAATATTGAGACTAAAATTGTAATTTATGAGACGAGTAGAAATGGAAAATAAGTACTGATGAGTGGTTCATTTTTACCTGCAATCTAGCACGAATAACCTGTCAGAAATGACACAAACCAACCAGATTCAGCAAACAAGAAAGACAAAAGGTATATCATTAAGAATGAGGTTCACTGCTTATTTATCAATCTTCAAATGGTTCTTACCTGAGATGGATACGTCAAACTAACAGCAGCTAATTTTGAAGAAGCGCCTAATACAGCATAATCAAATGAATCCTGCATAGATAATGGCAGATAATATATATCTCATATACTTCAATCCACAACAAATTATAAGTAATTATCCGACAAGTCTACTGGAGGAAAAAGAGAGGCAATATAAATTGAGAAATTTTGCAACTTTTACAAACCTTGTAAAACCAATTGAATAGGCAAAAAAGTCCAAGTTACCAGAAAAAGGGCACATACATTAATGGTCCATTGGGGTGCCATGAGATGGAAGAAAAAAAAGTCAGAGCTTCATGTACTCATTATTATGAGCCATATAAGATGTAGTCATTTGAAGAAAGCAAGTGGATCTTGAGATTGAATTATCATGTTTAATTTTCAGAAACCAAAACATAGTTATCTCACTTTTCAGCACAACCTTTAACAAAGGCACTAAATAAAGGGTTTTGCGTATTTTAATGAGCGTAAAAAAATGCACACCGGATGTTTATGCAAGGCACTGATAAAAAAGGGCTTCCGGATTCAATTTCTTTTGCATTTTTACATATGAGCTCAAAGTGTGCAAAGCTTCGCAAGGAAGTTTTAGCAGACCAATTTTGGTGATTCTCAGCAATAGATGAGAAAGGAAATAACATTTTAGAGTCTGATATTGATTTGAATTTTCCCACAGAAGTACTGTGATCAGATATACCTATCTAGGAAAGAGCATGATTAATTTTATATTTATTTTTTCTACATAAATGCACGTGTTTTCAAACAGGATATTCATTCCTACACAACAAAATGGTAACTGGTTTCAGAAATTCACCAATGCGTTAGTAGAAATGTCAGAACTTCTATCATTTTTTTCAGTCCTAAATTTGATAAGCATTTTCCGAAGTTCCTCGTATGCTGTAAACTGGATAGCGCCATGTGTAACCTGCTGAAGCAGTATCAAAACCATTAAATTCCTTAACTCCAAATTTTTATGCATCAATGAGTGTTTAGTGTTCAAGCATAAAGAATGTTAAATGAAGAAAAAAAAATTGCTATAGCAAAATTAGGAAAGGAGGTAACCAGGAAAAGACCAGGCACGAGCCCTTTGTAAAGAGCCCTCCATCCCTCTTCTTTCAGTATGGTTCTTACAGCATCTGAAATACAGAAGATGAGAAACATTAATATCCTATTTTAAATTATTTAAATGATAAAAACTTATAAGTTATAAGAAACTTTTAAGAACTTTTTTTTATTTTAAAATCACAGGAATAGATACGATTTTCAATAAACGTCCGGACAAATACCAGGGGCACAGTTTAAATGTCTATAGGCAGATCATTAGCAAATGAGATAATATTACAAGCATCCTGTAACATAGACCCATCCCAGTCCATTTTTTTCGAAAAATCAATACGCATCTTATTTGACGATTTTTAGTTGAATTTGAACAAAAAATCGTCATATAAGATAAGTAATGGGTTTTCGTAAAATTAAATGATCAAATGTGAGATTGACCTATATTACAGGATGCTTTGTGATATTATCTCTTCGCAAATTTAATTTTAGCAGAACATACTGCACCAATTGAAATCAATGCATAAATACTATATCGGTAGCTCATTTCACAACAATGTTGTATGTAAAATAATTCAGAAAAGAAGAAATTGTTATCAGTTATCCTGAATATTGATAACAATCTTCTCACCTTAATAACAAGGAAATAATAATTAACACCCAAGGACCAAAGAGGCAAAGATGGCTAACAAAATACATGGGTTTTATTAAAGCACATAAATTATAAAGATCAGGGCTGACCATGAAAACCAGAATATGGTTGAGCATGATGGGGAGCCTGAAGCTGCATCCGTGTTTTCACCAGCCATATAGGATTTGTGCAAAGACAGACCTTAAAGATCAACGAATATACATTAAATAAAATACATGCAAAAGTGTGCCGATTACAATCCTTTTTTTCCTAATAGAGCAACTAATTTCAGACTATCAGAGAAAAAAGGTAACAGATGTGCTACTTATTTTATAGAAAAAGGCGAAAAATAGTGACTCGACTAGAAAAATAACATAAGAGGAAATAAATAAAAAAATACATGAGACTATTTTTCAAACTAACCATGTTCCCCCTATAGTTCAAAGATAAGAATTTGATATACTGACCAGGCCTCCAGCCTCAGCAGCCGCCACAAGATGAAGAACAGGACTCAGCTGCTCTCTGCTTCTCAAGTATCGTTGTTTGGCTAAATTGTAGCTGTAAAAAGTATGACATAACCATGGCTATAGATCAAATAACTTTGGCAAATACCTAACTAGTGGTAAAGATGATAGCAAAAAGAAGAATTATCAGCCCAAACAAATTAGCAAGCCATAGTTCTTTCATGGTCAATTGGTCATCACACTCAAATTCACAGGTTGGAATAAAAATTGTATTGTAACTAGAAAGTAAAAACCATATATAACTAACAAGGAAAGGAATACACTGTTTCATGCTTAATAACCTGAGAAAATGACATAACAGTGGTAACAATGCTTACAAGTAGAAATATAAACCCCAGGAAATAGTCGATCCAAGAACAGCAGGGTAAAAGCCAGCATACAGCCCTCTAAATCCCTGAACCAGAACATATAATGTTAAAATGCTTTTTTTTTTAATCTGAAACCAAACATATCACAAGAATCATGTGATATATGTAGCAATGAAAGCTTCATATAAATGAAAGCTAAATGTAAATCAATTGTCCAAGATTCAAGTCCTGGTCACACACATATATATGAATAAGACAGAAATAGAATGATATTTTACACCTTAACACATTCCAAATTAAAAGGATTTCCTTTATATACTATTTCGAAAGGTACCCACACCAGATATACCAGTTTGTGTTTCTAGACTACATGGAAAAACACTTCACTAAGAAAATCGACATTGGAGTTAGATTTGCATTGTTCCTAGAACTCCAATAAATGTAATCCATGGCCGCGTTCAAAAACGGATTCAACAACATTCAAATATAGTGCCAATACAGTCATATCCTTCAAGCAAGTATGATTATCAACAGCATCTTCAAATTTAGATGTGTGTTCAACAGGATATTACGTCATTGGAACAGTGAATTAATTTGAAAAAAAAACACAAAATTCAAAAAGAAATAATAAGAAGAAAAACAAGAAACCTCAGAGCGTGCAATGGTGAACAAGGCGTGAGGAGTGTTCTTGTACGTAGGTATGTGCGATAATCTCCCGTCGTTGACTAAATCAGCAAACGAAAGTCAATCAATTGATTATTAATCCAAAAATAAAATCACGAAAAAATTGCAGGCTTATTTACAAATGAAACTGCGGAAGAATAGACCTTGGAATCGCGTGCGGACGACGTCGAGCGGGTGAGTGAAGGTGGCGGTGGCGACGCCGGCGGAAGATCCGGCGACCGCGTTCTCCCACTGCCATTCAGCCGCCATCAATCATCGGCTACTCTCATAGTTCTCCAGAGTTTCGATTCCATTTCAATTTTTGGATTGTAGAATTAAAACCCCGTTCTGTATCAGTACGAAATTCCCAACTTTAGGATTTTTTTTTGAAGACGTAAGATTTAGGTGTATATACATAAATTCCCCGTTCTGTATCACTAAGAATTGGGATTCTCTATTAATGACTTTTTTCTTAATATCTCCTAACTTCATTTTATATACATAAATATCTTTTTAAATCAATTAAAAATACAATATATATTTTAAAAAAACATTTTCATCTCTTTTTATTGTGCTTCATTTTCTTTTTTAAATATATCGTTTTTTTTACAAATCTACAATTACCTTTTTATTGTGCTTCATTTTCTTTTTTAAATATATCGTTTTTTTTACAAATCTACAATTACAAAGTCACGCTTTTATCTACCAAAATATTTGGAATTGTTGTTACAATTCTCTAAACATAAAAATATAATTTAATTTTCGCACGTGCACACCAAATGTATAATAAAAGTTCATTATGAATTTTCACAAAAAATATGATT
The DNA here is from genome assembly GCA_954870475.1 of Euphrasia confusa. Taxonomy (NCBI): domain Eukaryota; kingdom Viridiplantae; phylum Streptophyta; class Magnoliopsida; order Lamiales; family Orobanchaceae; genus Euphrasia; species Euphrasia confusa. Next base: position 29,019,483 of record OX940968.1, on the reverse strand, counting down.
ATTGTTTCCCTTGAAATTGATTAACACATTCCTTTATTATAAAATATGAGTCTCACCTAACTAATTTTTTAAAAGTCGAGTGAAATTGTTATTTTTTAAAACATGCTTCTATTCAAAAAGATATAATCTCTCCTTTAAAAAAATATATTCCTATCAAACTCCACCACTATTTTTCTAATTAATTAAACTAAATATAAGCGTTTTCTTTATAATTTTTCTAAAACATTCGTGTATTCAAAAAGTAAAAATAAAAATCATTTACTATAAAGAGGTTTATATTTATTTTAATTAATTAAAAAAATAGTGGAGTTTGATAGAAATATGTTTTTTAAATGAGAGATTATATCTTTTTAATTGATGTTAGAAAGATCATGACCATGTATAAAATAAACGATTAAAATAAGTCATTAGGAGATATTAGAAGCAAATCCGTGAGGAGAGGATCCAAATTCGTATAGTACTAATAATAGCATTAGAATTATTTTTTGAGTAAATGTTTTTATTTGCAAATAACAATATTACATCAATTATTAAAAAAATCATTTATCTATATTTATTGACAAATTATCATTTCATACTTGGTTATGGCAACTCCTACTCCGTATTACTTACTTTTTTAAACTTTAGTTAAACTATTTTACTTTAATTTTAAAAAAATTACAGACTTTTAATTTTTGGTTAAAAGGCATTTTTTTCTTAATTTTCTTGTTTCCCATTTTTTATTAGACAAAAAGAATTAAAAAAAAGAAGTAAGAGTGTGATTGTATTATAAAATGAAAAGTATATATATATATATATATATAAATGTAATTAAACAATAATTATTACAACATGAACAAACTTTAACAATCTCATTCATGTACATGTTTTGAGATATTATTAACAATCCTTTAAGTGGCAAGGTATGACTCAAGCTTCCTCATTCAGTTCTTCACCTGCACTTACTTTCTTTAATACTGAGGTTGGAAGAACTTTATAAGGGTTGAGTATTCCATTAGGATCGAGTAGTTTCTTGACCGAAGCCATTACTTGCACCTGCAGATAATAAAATATTATCCGACCATGAAAATTTGAACATAATGAATCCAACCATGATAGGCTAATTAGAAACGAGGTTAGACTTACCGTTTCAGCAGATTTGCTGTAATGAATTTTATTTGCTTTCATTAATCCAAGGCCATGCTCAGCACTGATGCTCCCCCGTTGCTTGGATGTCCACTCGTACACAAATGGTTCAATTTTCTCTAATATCTGAAACAAATATTTTCAATTAAAAACAAAATTGTCGAGGGTTTCTAAGAAATTCCAATCTCACAAGATTATCAACCTCAAAGGGCAAGTAATTCCTATGTAAACAAACTTTTTCTCGCTCGGTTTATTAAAACCCCAAATTTAAACTGGCCATTTTACCAGGTACTTCATAAAAAGTATGTTCAGAATCGACCAGAGTAGAAAAAAAGAACAATGTCATACACTGTCGTCGTATTTTTGTGCTGAAATATTGAGATGTAAGTTTGCATCTCCGAGATGCCCGTATGCCACTACATTTGCCTCATTACCTAGAAAGAAAATTTGGGTTTAGTCTAAAAAGTTGTCAAAAATATTTGTAGTGAACCACTGAGGAAGATATACATCAGGATTACATAACAAGTAGTAACATTAATTACCAAGACGCACACGCATTTCCTCAACAAGATCGTACATCTTTTCTGTAGGCAGAGACAAGTCGTATTTATACACAGCTCCTGCTTTCATCAATGCTTCAGATATTCCCTGTAAAATATAAAAGAGTATATATGAAAGTAATTCTGTTAGGTTTTGACGAGGCTCTGATACCACTTGTTGAAAGTACGATAAACAAGAACCGAATAGAAAGCAAATAAAAAAAGACAAGAATTTTACGTGGAAACCCAAATCGGGAAAAAATCACGAGAGGAACGACGAAATTCACTATGAGAAATAACTAAAGAATTACAAAGATACCTCACTATGTGATAAATAAACACACATATGAATCCTTACTATGTAATACCTCGCGTATTCGCCAAAATGATGATGCTTGATTCACATCTTGTGCTACAACTCCATCATTTAACAATCCACTTTCCATAGACTGAAGAAGGAATGATTCAAGCTTCTCTCTTGGGGTTTAGATGCAAACGACAGATATGAAAAAGAACTGTGTCAGCTTCTTAAGTCACAAATCATAAGCACCAGCACTATCATGAAGACATTTAGAATCAACAATCAAAATAAAGATATAAGAAACTAGTGATTTTAGTTACAACGGTGGCACAAAAAACAAACCAACACCAAAATAAAAAGTACTCATTCCGTCCTGAAATAACAGACTCACTTTTCTTATTTAGACATCCCATAGTTAATAATCAAACCCCAAAAAAATGAAGTAAAATTTAAACTATCTACCCTCAAAACAACAATTAAACCATATTTAAACAACATATTTTAACTTAACACAATTAATTACAACAAACTAATTAATCACATTATCTTAGATTCTTCCACCCAACCACTACCTCGTTTCTGCTTCCCACTCCATTATCACTCTCACTTAATTATGTATCTCTCATCTCGATTGATCGATTCTACTTCCCACCCGACCACTGTGAAACCCCAATTCACAGAACACTCATCTCACTCAAACCTCGCCATTTCTCGCTCATCTCACTCAAATTTCAGAGTTTGAAACATTAGATCTGTTTAAAACATGTTTATTTTAGCTTCTATCTTTTTTTAATACGCTGATGATTTATCTGGCCAAATGGAGTCGGAGAGTAAGTTTTCTGAAGAAACCTACTCATACAAAATTGACCGTGAGTCAAATCTGGATATTTCCGCTTCCGACCTGGTGTTTCTTATTTGGACCCACATGAATAAGTCTAAAGAAATCTGCTCATACAAAATTGACCGTGAGCAGATCTGGATATTTCTGCTTCCGATCTGGTGTTTTTTATTTGGACCCACATGATTAAGTCCAAACTACTTTCAGAGTGATTACTGTTACAACCAATATTTTAGTAACAAACATGATTTTCATGGGATGTTAAGTGGTCCCATGGGAAATCATAACTTTGACTAACACTGAGAGTTTGACGGCACAAAACAGGAAAAAGGACAAAAAAAAATCACCGTGGATTATTCAGCAACTTTTCTTATTCTATCTAAGATTGCAAAAATAAGTCATTTTTCAATAGGGAAAATGTGAGATAATTACTGGTAAGCTAGATGATAATTACTTGTCATGAGATTCTGTGCTGCCTGTAGTCTCAATCAGAACGTAGAAGTTGTGTTTTGAGGAAGGTAAAGGATCACGAAGACCATCTAAATGTTCCAAAACCTATAAGATACAGCCCGAAATGTCGTGTATGAGAACACTCTCTGAGTAAATCTACAAACATGGAATGATGGGCTAAGATATGTAATTGAAGTATTATCCTAATGTAATCTTACCAGATCCATAGCATTGATGTCCAGAAACTCAAATGCAGAAAGAATTTCTCCAAGCTTCCTCTTAGCTTCGGATAAGAGTTTCTAGAAAGAACATTTAAGAAGTTTACCAATAGTTTCAGCATCAGCCTTCAATTCAAATAGCCAAGGTATAAGATTTTTATAAGAGCAAAGTGCTTTAGCACAATTAACTTAAGCAGTAGTGCAAAACAATTTTTTTTTAAGATTACTAAGATATATAGCCGATATTGTACACTCAAACTTTACCTGACAGCTGGAATAATCTTTGCAAGCAAGGAAAGCAATATTAACCGAAGACAATTTCGCAGGGGTAAGTATGGAAACTTTTGTTACGATTCCCAAAGACCCCTCACTTCCTACGACGCATGTATAATGGTCACAGTTTATCCCAAAATTAGGCAAATGTTACCAACATATAAGAACAAGAATACTTTATTCACCTATAAACAAATGCTTCAAATCATATCCTGTGTTGTCTTTGCGTAAAGTCCCAAGCATATCAAGCACAGTGCCATTTGCTAAAACAGCTTCAAGACCTGACAATGTCAGACAAAAGAGCTTAAGAAAAAAAAATCTAACAAAATATAAACATAGTGGCCCATAAAAAGTCAGCACTACAAAAATTTAGAAACTGCATGTAAGACCCAAATTGCTACTGCAAATGTTCTGAATCTGATTTTATTTTCAATTATCTGTTATGTTGAACAACCTTACAGTCTTGAAATTAACCTTATAGTGACTTCATACATCTAGGTGTGACCAAGTAGGAATAGTACTTGTGAGACTCTAAAAATTCAACATCAATTAGATAACTTCCAAAACCAAAAAGCTTCCAAATCTTTAATCTATAAACTAAGTTCTTCTCTCATTCTTCCATAATCCTCAAAGAATTGTTCATAATTACTACAATACTAATTAAAATGCAACATCAATACAAAGTAATACAGCACCACGTGCAAGGGATATAGATAAACGGATACCAATCAGATGGGCAAGAGAAAAATAGGAAAAAGAAAAAACTCACCTAGAACATTTCCATGAAGTGAACCATAGCGAATAAGGCGCAAGCCCCCAGCATTTGTTGAGACATTTCCCCCAATTTGACAGCTTCCTTTAGCACCTAAATCCAGTGGCATAGTGTATCTGGAAAGAGAACATGTATTGGAAGCTAGATACAAGGAGCATACATGAAATAAACTTTAGAAAATTCAGAGGGCACCTATGAACTATTAGAGGCACATACAAAACAAAAGTGAGAGATGAACAGATAGACCGATGTGAACATTGAATACAGAAACGGTAATGTATAAAATTTAAAATTATGTTGAAGTCTATGAGATCATCAGCTAATGAGATTAATATTCAATAATTCATTATTTGATACTCCCATTTCCCTTTTTCTTTATGTACATGAATTTACCCCACTTCTGAGAGTAAATTATTTCAAAAAATTTCCTCTCAATCAAGATAAAGGAATGATCTGCAAAACCTTCAATTTGCATCACATGGATAGGAATACCAATCCAGTTTCAAGCCCACAGATTGAGAAGAATGCCAGTCCAGTCTGTGGAAAAGGGCATTCCTATCCATGTGATCTGCAAAACCTTCACTCTTTACGGCCTAAAGACCGTAAAAAGGAAAAGTGCCAAAGATTTTCAACCCACCCACCCTTCAAAAATGAAAACTCGCCCGGACTTAATAGCTCTACTACAAAAGGGCTCACCTGGTACCAAGTAGGCTAAGTGGCTAACCCAATTGACATCCCTAATCATGGGGCATCAAAGTGGGATGGAGAATCAATTTTTTGAGGAAGTTTAAATATAGGAATTTGTGACATAATCAATCAGATTTCATTCTTATGTTGAATTGGACAAGTAAAAACACTTCATATAGCATAAGGATAGTGCCGATTCATGTCATTCCATGATTCTCTAATAAGTGAATCAACTTATAGAATTTATGAACTTATGCAGGATGTATGAAAGAAAAATAAGTGAAGCGTGTTTTTGTTATGTTCTGAAACAGAGTGAGAATGACATAGAACTTCAAAGTTCAAGTATTTGCATCAATCAACAGAACTCAGAATTTACCACGATGTTGAAATGAATTGTTAAAAAGTGAATTACCCTTCACTATCAAGAAAAGAAACCAAGTTTTCCAAAATGCATCCTGCTTCACATACCAGTATACCACTAGCCTATACAAATAAAAACAGAGTCAGAATTTCATGTGCAAGCTAATCACAATAACAATGTTAATCTAAAATATTTGGAGGTTTTTAGATCATATTTGAAAGTGTAACTGTACTGTTGCTGATTTTCCAACACAATACAGTTAAAACTTAAAAGGTGTAAGGACATAATTGCAATAAGCAATTAATAAATTGATGGGAAGTAAAAAAAATTATAGATTGTGAGACTCAACAGCAAGAAGGTCTAGGTCTATAATATCATCTGATTCTGACATTCTGTTAAGCATCAACAGAATACATACTGGGTGTGTGTAAATCACTTAGCAAAGTGAACTATTACCTTGTCAAATGAAAGGATGTTATTCATGGAGCTAACGTTGATAATTACCTGAAAAAAGATTGATATAGAGGAGGTTACAAAATAAACTAAAACATGAGGGAATGATAATAAACTTCAAGTACTTGAACAAAATATACATGTATTTCTTTCTTTAGTTAGTCACAAATAACTATTGACGCTCAAAAGCAGTTATGATGTGTATCCTTACACATTATACTGTACAATTGTACATAATAACTTAAGATTCATGTCTGAATTATTACGATATTCTGCGGAATAAACTATACAAATTATTTGTAAGGGAACATCCATCATCTTAAGTTGATCAGTTCGTATTTAGAATTGGTATGTATTGGATTCAATTTTATTTATTTGGTGACAGTTGTTGGCATTTAGATGATTTAGTTTGTATTGATTGCATTCACAGAGTATCCAAATTCCAAATGAGACTTTGATGATATAAACATTCAAACATTGAAATAAAAATCTTGATTATTTCAAGAGGAAACCCACAGTTTCCATTATTAGTAACACTAACACAGCAACCACCATCATGAAGAATTAAACTCCCTTCTCCTTAACTAACTTTTTGGGGAGTACGGAAAAATAGAATCATCATAAATTCATAATAATGGTTTCGTAGAGTACAGATAAAGAATTCCTGGTAAATTAATTTGAAAGAAGTGAGATATACCAAAACAAAGTACTTGTTATGAACAATGAATGAATAAATGTGATATCCGATGGTTGGATGGTCCTTATCATAAATGAAAAGGATAAGACCATACCTCATCAAACACAGGTACACTTCCTCCAACGAGACCTGTGTTTCCACCTTGGGGAACAACAGCTAGACATCTGGAATTACAGTACTCAAGAATTTGAGAGACCTATAAAGAGAAAGAAGAGCAATTACAGCAGCTAGATATAGAGTGTCCTAAGAAAGAATAAGCCGGCTTAGACAACAATTATAAAATATCAAGAAAGCAAATAGGGAAATTCAGAGTGCATTATACAGCAAAAAAAGGTAGAAAATAAAATAAAAAGTGTGTCTTTCTGAAAAGTGCATTGTAAACTATAACATTTATCATCAATTAAAAAAACATAAACTTTAAACAACAAATATTCATTTCTAGAACTCACACAATGACTCAACTCTCAAGTATTAAAAAAAAACTTAAAACTTAAACTTTTGTCCAAAACATAATAATTTTATCATGTACTCAATAAGCCATACTAGGAACAATGAACTCACGCAATTAGCCCTGCTGCAAGAAGTATGCCTGGCTAGCACAAACTGGTTTTGAATGTTTTTGTTAGTATTGAGTACTATTTCAGACATGCAATATCACAAAAGCTCATGTTTCAATACTTATTTTCTCTCAGGTCCGGAAGGGAGGGGAATGAGGTAGATGCCCAGACACAGATATATAGAGAGAAAGATCAAAACTTTACTCGTGATTAACGGAAAACTATACAAAATAAACTGAAATGGAAGAAATCAGGCCAAAAATGTTAAATCGAAGGAATACAGATGATTTTTAAAAAACGAGAACAGCTTAAAACCCATAAATAGATAACACCCAAGTGAAGGTTTGTTAGATTAAAATATCTAAGCCTTCAGTGAAAAATACAGGAACTGCCAAAAACAATTGGGCCCAACCAACAGAAAATTGTTATAAAAAAACTTTTAACGAAGAATAACAAGTTGAGGGCTCAGAACAAGACACCAACCTCTTGGGTGCTTCTCGGCACTAACATAATCTTACTTGAGCCTTTGAACTTCCGCATCCAATCTGTATTTGCATCATCCAGCTTCTCCTTTTCCTGGATCACACCTCTGTCCCCCAGTACCTTCTTAAAATAGCTTATATCATCATCATTAATCGTAGCAAAAGACTGGTTTCTCACGGGTGCTGAGGCCACGGAAGCAAGATTTCTGCAATGAACTCCATAACCGATGTGGGAACCACTTAAGAAGCAAACATTATGCATTGAACACTCTGGTTTGTGATAGACATCTCGTTTGAAAGGATCTGAAGCTTGAACACAGTTATACCTATGGCCTGCCATCAATTACAAATGGTAAAAGGAAATTAGCTACCAAATTGTTTTACAAAAATGTACTTAAATTTCTATTTTTCCTTCTCTCTCCTAATCCTAATTTTTTCAATTTCTTCTAGTCAATATCCCGTTTGCTCTTACATCAACTACGCACTTATAACATGAAAAAAAAGGAGTACAAATTTTCCCAGTACAAAGAACGTAGCTACGCTGAAGTGAAAGAACATTATACATCATCAACTTGATTAACACGATTTTTTTTTAAAATAAATAGTAAAAGAACTAGAAAAAGTAAGATTTGGTGTATGAACTATGCGCAACTTTTTTCCGGCGACCGGCGAATTATTTACAGGTACCTGAACTGGAGGACCGAATTGAGCTGAAAAAATCCCGATTCGTGCGATGACGATCGAAGATGTTTCTCGACGAGCGTTTGAGTAAACGATAAGCCACTGTCAAGTTCGCCATTAGTTCATCGATTTGAGCTCAAAACGGCGTCGTTTTTTTTTATTCCGGTGGATGGATTTTGCTGATTGAGGCAGCGACGTTTCAATCGGAGCCCGCCGGAATCTATTCGTTCTTTATCATATCCTTATTGCGTTTGGGCCTCAATTTTGTTTGCAGTTATTGGATCCAAAATAGGCACAAGGCCCATTACAAACCACTCCAAAACACACTTATCCATTTTTCACAGCTCTCACACACAATCCGGCTGCCTCCCATGGCGTCTTCCTCTCTCACTTCCCTCTCTTCGATTCTGAATCAACAGCAATGCATCAACCTCCCAAAGCGATGCTCAATCCTCACCGTCAGATTCTTCTCTGTAAACCTCCGCCGTATTTCTCCGACGCCAGCCGCTCATATCTACTGCCGCCGTCGCGCGCCTTCCGCCTCGAGCCTCTCCCACAGACTTTCCCGAAGCTTCTCTAAGTGTCATTCAACGGCATCCATCGCCGGAAAGTTTTCGGAAACTCCGAGTCTCCACCACTTCATGTGCAAAGCCGCCACCGCCGCAGCTGCTGACGTTTCCGATCCCCAGCTCGAGTAAGTGTGAGCTTTTGTGTGTGTTTAATTAGCTAAATTCAGTTCAAGTTTGAAATTTTGCCTCTTATTCCGACCTATGATTTCGTTGAATTGCTCAATTACATAGCTGAAAATTGTTTTATAAATTGTTATTTTGCTCAATCCGTTTCTTATTTATCCAGCTCGATTACTGTATCCGATGTACTTCCAAGAGGTCGAATATACCACGAGACTTACGGGTGCCAGATGAATGTCAATGACATGGAGATTGTTCTGTCTATCATGAACAAATCTGGATACAGTGAAGTAGTGAATGCTCCCGAGAGTGCGGAGATTATATTTATAAACACGTGCGCCATCAGAGAAAATGCAGAACAAAAGGTGTGGCAGAGACTAAATTATTTCTGGTTTCTCAAAAGGGAGTGGAAGGGTAATGTTGCTTCTGGAAGGTCACATTCACATCATCCTCCGAAAGTTGTTGTCCTCGGATGTATGGCCGAGAGGCTAAAAGACAAAATATTGGACTCGGATAAAATGGTTGATGTTGTTTGTGGGCCCGATGCTTATAGGGACTTGCCGCGTCTCTTAGAAGAGGTCGACTCGGGCCAGAAAGGGATCAACACACTTCTCTCGCTCGAAGAAACTTACGCTGATATAAACCCAGTCCGAATATCTAAGAACTCTATAAGCGCTTTCGTTTCCATAATGAGGGGTTGTAATAACATGTGCTCGTTTTGCATTGTCCCTTTCACCAGAGGTCGAGAGCGGTCCCGCCCTGTTGAGTCCATTGTTAGAGAAGTGGGAGAGCTTTGGAAGGAAGGGGTCAAAGAAGTAACTCTGCTTGGTCAAAATGTGAATAGCTATAACGACACGTCGGGTGTGGAGGAGGTCGAATCCGGAACCAACTGGAAGTATAGTGACGGATTTTCCAGCAGGTGCAAAGTCAAGGATATGGGTTTACGCTTTGCTGACTTGCTCGACAAGCTTGCGGTTGAATATCCGGAGATGAGATTCAGATACACTTCGCCTCACCCTAAAGATTTTCCGGATGAGTTGTTGTATGTTATGCGGGATAGATATAATATCTGCAATAGCATCCATTTGCCTGCACAATCGGGCAGTAGTGCCGTACTGGAAAGGATGCGTAGGGGATATACCAGAGAAGTATATTTAGAACTTGTCGATAAAATACACACTATAAATCCTGGTATGGGGATAAGCAGCGATTTCATATGCGGTAAGTTTGGTTATCACTTTGTTATTTTTTTCTCTCTTTACATCCTATAATATGTTGGAATGGTTTACAAAATGCTATTGTTATATGATGGATATAAGTTATTGATTTAAACAAATGTAAAAAGTTATATCTGAAACTGTTTTTATTGTTATTCTAGGTGTCACTGTCCTTTGGTCAAGGTAAGCTAGATTAGACATGCTTTTGTGCATAAGATGGAGTACTAGATATAATCACGCATCTATATGTTTTATGCTCATCATGAAACTAATAAAATAGAACATCTGTCGAGTAATGAGGGATGATAATTTGTCATTTGATCTAACCAGTGAAAGTTCTAATGCGTTAAAATGCATACAATACAAATCACTATAGAGAAAGTTTTTAAAATTTATTTAAGTTAGGAACATAAGCAGCGATTTCATATGCGGTAAGTTTGGTTATCACTTTGTTATTTTCTCTCTTTACATCCTATGATATGTTGGAATTGTTTACAAAATGCTACTACTGGATATAAATTATTGATTTAAACAAATGTACAAAGTTATATCTGAAACTGTTTTTATTGTTATTCTAGCTGCCACTGTCCTTGGGTCAAGGTGAGCTAGATAAGACATGCTTTTTTGTATAAGATGGAGTACTAAATATAAACACGCATGTAAATATTTTATGCTCATCATGAAACTAATAAAATAGAATAGCTGTCGAGTAATGAGGGTTGATAGATCCATATTATCTAATTTGTCAAATTTCTAAGGCATGAAAGTATTATTGCGTTAGAATGCATATAATTCAAATCACATTAGAGAAAATCCTCCTTTAAAATTTATTTATGTTAGGAACCTAACGAATTATTGTTCCCCTGTGATATAATATATTTCCGCATTAACAAATAGCACTTTCAAGCTTCACAGGTCTAAGGTGCTTTAAACTTGCACAAACATAAAGCTTTGCATATTAACCACTTAGTTTTTTTATCGTTAGGTTTCTGTGGAGAAACAGAAGAAGACCACCAGGACACTTTAAGCCTTATCAGAGCTGTCGGCTATGACATGGCCTACATGTTTGCTTACAGCATGAGGGAAAAAACCCATGCCCACAGAAACTATATTGATGACGTACCTGAGGATGTAAAACAGAGGAGGTTAACCGAACTTATTGAAGCCTTTCGTGGAAGCACGGGGCAATGTTACGACTCCAAAATTGGATCGATCCAGCTCGTATTAGTTGAAGGGCCGAACAAGAGGGCACCTGACACAGAGCTCATTGGCAAAAGTGATAGAGGCCACAGGGTCTCGTTTGCTAATCTTCCTATCCCAGATAAAGTCAACAATGATGACGTTACGCGGAATCCGAAAGTTGGTGATTTTGTAGAAGTCCGTATATTGAAATCTACCCGTGCTTCTCTTCATGGAGAAGCACTCGGGATCACGAAGCTGAGCTCGTTTTATACTGATATAATGCATGAGGAGCCTCTTGCTTGTGCTAACGGAGCTTAGAATTGTTTTTCAAGGTAATATGGCTACGCTTTTTTTTTTTTTTTTCGTGTTTTGCTTTGATGTAGGGTCATTTGTGACTAGGGAAAAACTTTTAGTAGCTCCCTTATTTTGCTACTAAATAAATTAGAAGCTAATTCTAAGTTAACTCACTACCTAATAAGTGTCAAAAATCGTATTTTCTTCTACGAATTGAGAATAACTAAAACTTCTCTTATAATTCGTTAATTTGCTACTTATTTTATGTTGTGAACCATATGCATTTAGATGAAAAGTAGTATAACTTAAATCAAGACTCAACCTATACTCTTGCTAGACTAATCTAATTAACAAATTATATTTTTCTTCGAACTTGGTGTCTCGGTTTGACGGTTCAAATGAGTGTTGAAAATGATTCTTCTCATGCATTGAACTTTTTGTTGTTAGTTGGTAAATGGAAATTCGGGTTGAGCTTGAAGTGTACTATATTCAGTTTTATCAAACAGGCCTTAGGCAGTTAGACATTTATATTAGAATGCAATACTCAACCTAACATAATAGGTAAATTGAGCTTTCTCTGACCTTCCTTTTTTTCTGCAGATGTGGGTTGCTGTAGACGAAGTAATTATCTACTTACCGACATCGTAAATGAAGAGGAAGCTTCCCATCACTATCATGTCCTTACCCTCAGTGAGATTCAGCTAACAAAACTTTTGAAGGACTCGTTTCAAGTTTTAAGCCGCGCGAAAATAAAGGATAATTTTTTATATTTTATTTTTCTAAACCTAAAGTGTACTTTAGGTTAGGGTGCTAGTTGGATTAGATGCGAAGTGCAAAGGTGGCGCAGTCCACAGGCTTGTATTATATCTTGTTGATTTTATTCATCAATTGGTGAATCAATTAAACTTTGGTATAAGATAATCTTATAGATTCACAAAATGAAGAACACACCTAAAATATGCATGCAAAAAAAGTGAAAATATAAAGAAAAAACTTGGACCAAAACGAGCCGAAGGTATTTATTATGAAAGAGGATTTTTTTTTTATACATGTAAATTCTCATGTTCCTATTTTTTTAGTTTAATTATTTGTGTGGTAGTACATAAAGTGAAAAAAAGTGTAACCTTGATAAATAAAAAAATCCTACTTTGTATCAAATTCATATATCCTGCCATTGTGATTGATCAAGAGGGAAATTCAAAAGATGTACACTCGAATTTTTGGTGCAATCAAACGAGAATTTGGACAGTTAAATTTTACTAAAATCATTTTATTAGCTCTCGTAAGTATTATAAAAAAAAATGAAATTTTAAGGTATTTGAAAGAAAAATATATTAAGAATTAGATTATAAAAAAAATGAAATCTTAAGGTACTCCGTATTTGAAAGAAATCCGTATTTGAAAGAAAAATATATTAAGAATTAGATTAATTCTTAGATTGTGTCTCAAAACATATATATTGAAAATTATCTATTCTTAAACCAATAATTATGAACTTACTCCTATCATTGAAGATACTAAACATAAACATCACCTCTCACTAAAAAAAATTATCACGCCTTATTCATGTGTAATAAGGCCATGCATGATAATAAATGAACTAAATTCATGAAAGTGGAAAATAACATGGACTAAACATTTGAAACAAATACTCACGAGATAAAAACTCTAATAGTATCATATAGAGATACAAAACAACGGAGTCTGAGATATTAAGTTTCTTGACGCTTTTGCCCATAGTAGTTTTCTTAACTCATTGTTATTCACAAAAAACTTGTATTAGTAAGTAATTGATGTATGTAGCTTTGAAAGACTTTCGTTCTTCATTTAGACCGACTACAAACCCACAATAAATATCATATATTAGTTAATTTTTAACTCATTGTTATTTACAAAAAACTTGTATTAGTAAGTAATTGATGTATGTGGCTTTGAAAGACTTCCATTGCTCATTTAGACCGCCTACAAACCCACAATAAATATCATATATTAGTTAATTTCCTGTGTTTTATTGGTTTTTACACACTATAGTATTTCAATGCTACTAATAATCTAAATGCTACTAATTAAAATCTAAATGCTACTAATTAAATTAATTAAATTAATCTTTCCTTGATTACTTTCAATTAGAATTAATTAAATTAATCTAAATGCTACTAATATTCAAATTGCAGTCATGTGATATGTACGTATGAGTCTTCAATACGTACATTAGTTGTACATAGAAATGTAAATGGAACGGGTGTGGAGCGTGTGTGGAGCGGATTAATGTTATTTGAATAGTGTAAAAATGATGTATTGATTAAAAAATCACTAAAATAGGATTTATGAATGGATTATTGTTTGTGATTTATTAAAAATGTTTTATGAATTTTGAATCTTACTTGTATACTTTTTTCTTTTATTTTTTTAAACAAATAAATATTTAAATAAGAAGCAATGCAAAAAAAACGTTTAACTGCAAAAAAAAATGGTTAAAAAAATAATCAAATTAAAAATGTTTGATAATTAATATTATATGTAAAAAATAATTCAAAAAAAATAAGAATATGAGATGTGGTTTTTTTACCATGGTATCAATGAAATATTTATTAAAACAAAAAAATAAATAAAAAAAATCATTTCAATTAAGTGAGAAAAAAATTGAAACAATGATATAGTTTATAAAAGTTTTATAATACGTTTACTTTATCATACATTTAAATAAAACTTAAAAGAGAAATATGTTTGTTATACATTTAAATAAAACTTAAAAGAGAAATATGTTTGTTGAAATAAAAATTGTAAATCAAATTAACTTGTAATAATCTATATAGCTAATTATATCTAACTTTAATCATATCGATCAGTTGTATTATCTCAAAATTGTTTGTGAGATTAATACTTATGTAATCATGTGTATATATTTATCAATTGTATTATCTCAAAGTTGTTTGTGAAATTAATACTTATGTAATCATTTGTATATATTTGTGTTTTTATTTTTATCTCTTTTGTTTTAATTGTACAAGCATACTTCAATAGTGAGATTGTTTCTATTCAATAATAGTAATGGAAACAAAAATAATTAAACATAATTGTGATTAGTTATTTTTGTCTCTTTTGTTTTAAATGTGATTAGCTATTTCCTTGAGTAGGGTGCCATAATAATTATTTACCCTACAAAAATAAATGAAATTAATATAAAGGCTGAAGTTCTTTACCCCAAACCCAGAAATAACAACATCCATAATACATCAGGAGTATCCAAATTTGGTGTGGTAGATATTATATCACTATCATGTCTTTACCCCCGGTGAATTTCAGCTAACAAAACTTTTGAAGGACTCGTTTCAAGTTTTAAGACCTAAAGTAGGATAATTTAGGTTAGAGTGCTAGTTGGATAAGATGTGAAGTACAAAGGTGGTGGGGCTTGTATTGTAACTTGTTGATTTTGTTCATCAATTGGTGAATCAATTAAGCTTTGGTATAAGATAAACTTATGTAGATATACTTTGACCATGATTTTATCTACTGAATATGAAATTGATTTCGATATTCGTTGATATTGAAAGTGTCGTTTTTGTAACTGTTGCATAAGTGTTTCTTTCGAATCCAACAAGACACGAACTATGAAAGGTAGGTGTTAGTATTACATAAGATCATCAAATGCATCATCACATAAACCCTTTGCATCTGCTTGATCATGGAAATATATCCCTCCTTCATTAAACAGAGACAACAATCTCAAAAGATCATCTTTCGAGAGCTTACACGGTCTCTTATCCGAAAATCCACCCGATTCCAAGACACTCACAACCTTCTCCTTGAACAACTCAAACTTACTATTTTCGGAACATTGTCCGAGTGCAGATGTTACCATTAGCTCCATCAGTTTCCTCTTTTGCTTAAAAGTAGCGCCCAGCGTTTTGTTTTTCTTACTAAAACAAGTCCTCGTGAATGCCCACCACTCATCTATGTCCACATCCGGGATCTGACTTTTAGGGATAATCTTGATTACCGAGGAATCGACTTTTGGGCATGGCAGAAAGTCCCTCTTGCTAACGTTCGTTACAAACTCGACTTCAGAGACAAGATTCATGTTCACGGCTAATCTATTGAACTCGGAGTCGCCCGGCTTCGAGAGAAGCTTCTTGGCAAACTCTTTTTGGACCAACAAAGTTGCGCTTCTAAATGGGTTATGTGTCAACCCGTAAACTAGTTTAGCCACAAGAGGCGAAGATATACAGTAAGGAATGTTGGCCACAACAAGATTGAATTTGGGAAAGTTGATTCTTAATGCATCACCATTAATAATCTGCAAAACAAAGTAGCAACGAGTTTAGTTAAGACGTTATTGTTATGGTGTGAATGAATATTCGGAAAATAAATAAATTTAGGGAATTATTTATCATAGCACAAGTAAAAAAAAGTGGGCAATTGGCATATATAGCTTGCAGATAGAATTTCAAATTTTAATAAATAAAACGGCGTAGAATGTTTGGTAAATAAGTAGTCGCGAAGAACATTTTATTTATGCTGAAAAGTGAAAACACACAAAAAAAAAGGAAAAAAAAAACAAGATTAGAAATCTAAAAGACTCTAGACCTTACTATCAGGTATTCAGGTTGTCCGTAAATTGTACAATGCATAACGAGGGGTGGCAAGAATTTGTGTTGTGTTGATGTTTCAGACTTTGTGAGTCGGGATGGACTCAGTTCAATTGAAATCTGTCGAACTCGTTTAATCACTCAGGTCAGAGCCATCAACTCGAACAGATACAGAAAATGACCGGTATAAGTTCTAGACTTGGATACCTATATGAACATGTATTCGTTTTTAGATGACAACTACAGAATAAATTAAAGAAATGTAAAGGAGTAAAATTCAATTGTTCTCAACTCTTCCAATTGTCCCATTTCAAGCCAACCAGAAACTTGCCCGACTGTAATTCGAGTTAGCTTCAGGTAAACAGACCCGAACGGAAGAACTCAAAACACATCAACCACAACTCTTTCCCCTTAAACCCATTAACTATTCCTTAACTGGCTGCAATTTCGATTAAGTTTCCTCACAGACATTTCATCGAACACAAAAAGTGCACACATTTAGAGAAAGGAAAACTCACATTCAATCGATCCTCAAACCCTCTCTCGGTAACGCGTTTACGAAGAACCTCGACCATACGACTGTCGATCTCGACAGCCACCACACTCCTCGCGGCCTCAAGGAGCTCGAGAGTGAGATTCCCAGTGCCCGGCCCGATTTCCAGAACAGTATCATCGGGCTTTACGTTCGAAGCCTGAACAATGGAGTGAAGCACCCCTGGGTTGATCAGAAGGTGCTGCCCTCTGCTCTTGAACAAATGTAGCTTCCCTTCTTCATCGTCTCCGCGCCTTTCGGGTTTGATTTTCCGGTAGTGATCGCCGGAGCCATGACCGCCGGGCTTTGTCCGGAGGCAGCGGTGGGAAAATGGTAGGCGAAAATTGGGGTTGAAGAGATTGTCTGATAAAGTTTTTCGCCAGTAGAGCATTTATTTATTTCTTGCTTTTTTTTTTCTACTAACTGTTTTTTCTGCAGGTATGAAATTAAGCCCAGCTATACGGCTATACGACTATACCTTTTCCGTTAACCGAGTACCGAAAATAATACCTCCCTCGCTTTTCTAATAATAAGAGAAAGAAAATTATTTTTACTTCTTCAAAACACAATTTTACTTTTATTTTTTAATTTTAAAATATATTTATATCTTTCCTTCTTTTTTGTCAAAAAGTCATAGTATTATTCTTAATCTTCTATCTGAAAAAAAAAAGTATTATATTTATGAAATGGAAAGAGTATACTCCTAGTATATCGTTAACAAAAATTTGGTGTTAATTTCGATTTTCACGACAAAAAATATTACTTCTTCTTTTCGATTTTCACTAACAAAAAATATTACTTTTTTCAATTTTCACTGACAAAAAATATTACTTTTCTTCTTAATTGATTTTCGAATTGAACGTCGAATTTACAGTGTTTGATTTTCCCACCCCTTTAAATGACGTTGAAGGGTTTCTTCTTAAGTAGTTCAAGGTTTAACTGATAATATTTTCATTATTCGACAAGAAATCGAACCAAACACTGAATTAATACCAAAAATCGAACTAAACACCAAATTTATGATGTTTAGTTTTCCCACCCCTTGACGATGTTGGAAGGGTTTCAAAGACTCGCAAGTACTATATATACATTTATAAATAGATATAGTCAATTAAGCTAAGAAGAATAACCATATTGCTTGTAAGAAAAATAAATTATATTTAAACAGAAGTGTTTACACAAAGTTAACTAGTTCAAACTGTGTTAGAACACCAAAAAAAGCTACACATGGATCAACTTTCTAAAAATGTATGTGCCAACGAGAAACCACCCGACGAGAATGAAAAAGAAGATAGCCAAAAAAGTGAGGAAGTTTTGTCCTACGAAAACGAGCCCGAGGCCAAACACTATAAGAAAAGGTAAATAGGTTCGAAGAGTAGCTAGCTTACTAATGAACCGTCCCTTGATGAAAATAAGAACAGCCAAGTTTACCACATTCCAATGGCCAGCCCGGAATTTCAACCTATTCAAACAATTGGCCACAAAGGAATGGCAGTTGCAAGTTAAGATGTTGTAGGATTGGTGTTGATACTCTTGCGTGCTTTTGCGTAAAGCGTCATCCCAAGACGAGATTTCTCTTCTCTCTCCACTTTGAATGGACTCGTCTTCACGGTTGTGTGGGTAGGAGTTCAGCAAAGTGAAGCACTGCAAGACAAACAGAAAGAAAACAACTAAGAGAAAATATATACTCCATGAAATGGTTTTCTATGGATTCATTTTACCATCTCGGCACTTTATTATGGAGAATCATTGTGAAATTAGGAAATTATGTTGGGAAAAAAAATCGAGTAGTAAGAGTGTATGCAAACACTTGAGAAACACAAAAGTAAGTAAGCTTTTGGCTGTTATTTTAATGTATTCAAATGGCTATATTTTGCTTCTGATTCTTCATAACTTGATCATTATCCACAATTGGAGGAGAGTGGATTTTAAATTTATACCTTTTGATTGTATTTTTGGTACTATTTTACAACTTAGTCGAAAGACGACATCTTCTTAATTCAGAGTTGCAGCGTCTATTTGAGCAAACACCATTCTCAACAATTTCTCATTTTTACTACAATTAATTACTTCAATGTAAATGCAAAAGTTTTTGCAACCACTCCCCTAAGGTTCAACACGCATAAAATTAGACGATGAGTTGTTTTTTTTGCCAAGTACAAAAATCCATTTTAAATCGAGGATTCCTCATGGGCATGTGTGTAGGACAGTAGGAGATAAATTGAATGAAGCAATGTAGGAAATAATTTAGACCAAGAACATCATAATCGCACGTTGAAAAAAGCACTTCCATGAAATGATTTCTACAAATAAAGTGAATTGTCTTATATAAAAAAATAATCTCTGTTTGAAATACAACAGACTAGTAAGTAGTAAGAGTATGTTCCGAAAATGAGGAGAGTTCATTTTATATTTTTAATCCTATTTCTTGTTTGTCTTCTACACACTAAGAAATCACTTTTAGAAACATTATTCACTACACACCATCTTCATTTTGAATTCAAGTTTTAGCTTCTATTTGAGCAAATACTACCCATCTTCTCGTTATAACGTCGTAAAAATGTTTTTACTCGGGGTTGATACACACAAATAAAACACTTTTACGACTTTATTAGGAGAAAACACTTTCTAACTTAATTAACATTTCACCTTCTATTTGAGCATACACCACCACCAACATCCATTTCTCGACAACTTTTCACGTACGATTATGCATTTCCTCCAAAAACAATAAGTTTACGCAACACTCCCTAATACTCAGCTTAACACATCAATGAAACCGTATGTGTATGTGTGTGTGTAATACTATAATCAGGACCAAAAAACCAACATTGTAGTCATAATTAATCAAACCTACCTCCTCTTTTGTAAGCTGAATGTAGCGAGTCGGCGCACCAAACGCGAAACTGTCGACACAAACGAAGTTGGGCCCGGCAAAATCTAAGATGACTCCATCCTCCCTGCATATCCCAATGTGCCCAATACAGGGGATAAACCAAGACATCACAGGAAGGGGAGACCAGACAATGCACCATGGAAAACGGCTTCTTTCCGGATCGATTTGCATCGAGCTTTCTTCGACCATCAAGCTAGTCTGATCCCCATCGGGCCCCATTACCTAAATGAGCTCAAACCTGTTTTGAGGAAATCGAAACAAATTGATGTCGATTGAAACGTGTATAATTATTGAGGTGCAGAAAAATTCACCATGGGAGCATAAATCATTCGGATGTACGAGAAATCGTAGAAGCATTTTCAAACCCTAGTTTTGACTTACAAGTTTCGTTGACTAAAATAAAACATAATCGGAATCGAGAGCTTGAAGCTTGAAGGAGATACCTTTGGCGGAGTTTCGGCGTCGAAGAGCGAGGCGTTAGATCAGTGGAGCTTTAGCTCTGGGATTAGCAGGAATGGAGACAACGGTTCTAATAGGAGGTATTTAATTAAGAGATAATATCAATTTACTTCCGGTAACTAAGGCCGAATCCAATTTTAATCCTGTGTCTTTCAAAATCATCAAATGTCATCCTTTCCGTCCAATTTTGCAGATAATCGTTAACTATTGCTGACGTGGCAAAGATCTCCGTCTAACCAAAGTTACGCAGTGCGCCGAATCCAATTTTGGTCCTGTATCTTTCAAAATCATCAAATAACATCCTTTACGTCCAATTTTGCAGAGCAACGATTGTTAACGTGACAAAAACCTCCGTCTAACCTAAATCCACGACACAAATATATTGGGGGTCGTTATGCCACGTATATTGGGATGCATTCCCCCCTTAAAAAACGGATGGCATATTTCGTAATTAAAAGCTATAAACACCAATATTTTGACACCCTCAAAATTATTGAATCGTAATTTGGGGAATTATCATGAAATTCTATTCATTCTCCTTTGAACCCTAGAACTGAGAGAGCCAAAATCCGAAATCAAAAGCACAATAATCCAACTATAAACTCGAATATAAACGCGCGCACCGGGACCTGCACCTTGCTCAAATTATGTTGAAGCTTCGGTTGATCCGCCGAGATCCCAAACTCCTCTGTCACCTACATCAGCGTCTTCTCCGTCTGCACCTGCAGCATGCTCACGTGGTCCAACACCGTCTGCAGCTCCCCCCGCACTTTCGTATTCTCCTGCTTCATGTTCAGGATCTCCCCTTGCACCTTCGCTTCGATTTCGGGGTAGTTCATCCACTTTGTTATTGTTGTTTCCTTGCGCGTGGCTGAGTTTATCGCGGACGAGTTCGATCTCTTGGTCCCTTTTCAGGATGCCTTGCTTGAGGTCTCTCATCTGAATGGTCACGTGGAATTGGTGATCCTTTTCTTTCTTTTCTTCGAACCCCTGTAACTTTTTAGTGTCATCTATGATTTCAACATGTTGAACATTACTGTTTTCAGACAAAGTAATCTTGACAGCTTCATCGGCGTCTTCCACGTTCGTCTGCACCGTGCTTAGCTTATCCGAGAGGTGGTCGAGGCACGAACGAGCCTCGTAAAAATTCGTCTGGAGATTCGTGATCTGATTCTCTACGTTCTTGTTTAAACTCTCGACTCGCCTGAGCTTATCCTCCATTTCCTTCACCCATATGCTCAGATTTTGCTTGTCCTCGATCAGACTCTTCTTTATGTTTTCAAACTTCTTGCTAATTTATAGGGTTACATCGATTAGGGTTTCAATGGGGAAATGAGATTATTCGAATTTAAAAAGGAATACGCAGTCAAATATTACGAAAAAACCATTACAAATTAATAAGAAATTGAAAATGATTTCCACGTCAGCAATCGTTAACGGTGCTCTACAAAATTGGCGAAAATGATGAAATTTGATGATTTTGAAAGATACAGGACCAAAATTGAATTCGACGCACCGCGTAACTTTGGTTAGACGGAGATCTTTGCCACGTCAGCAATAGTTAACGGTACTCTGTAAATTTGGACGGAAAGGGTGACATTTGATAATTTTGAAAGACACAAGACCAAAATTGGATTCGGCCTTAGTTACAGGACGTAAATTGATATTATCTCTTTAATTAATCTAAATTTATACACAAGTCTATAAATATTTTATAGTATTCAATATTGATTTAAGAAGTTTTAAAAAAAATTGTAGTTAAATTTTAAAACCTTATGGATTTTATTTAATTCTCTTTAAAATATACTCCCTTTCTATCCACTAAAAATATAGACACACTTGGTCAATCTTGATTTTTTTAAAGTAAAATACATATAATAAACTGTATATAAAATAATTAAATTTTATTTTAGTTATTTTTTTATAATTTTTGTATATTCTTTATTGGAATGGACAAAAAAAATCAATGTTGACCAAATTTGTTTATTTTTAATGAATAGAGGGAAGATCGAGAAGAAATGATAAACCTATGGTCAGAACAAATATAAGACGAAGAGGGGAAACGAGTGTGATCCTGGAAACAAACATATTTCTATATAAGATATAAATAGAAAAATTATTAATTTTTTTAAGGCAAGTCGTGCCTAATAAGACCGGTGTTAAAAAAATTTATAATTTTATTTAAAAAAATGAAAATACTATTAACACCGATCGAAAAAAAACGGTGTTGTAAATGAAAATTGAAATTTAAAATGGAACATTTAACATCAGTTTGTACAAAACTCGGCCTTAAAAATAGTTAAACCTCCTCTTTTTTCGCGACTGGTGTTATAAACATTTTTAATACCGTTCTCAAAGTCGTTCAGTGTCTATGAGACACATTTCCATTGTGCTTGTGTGGTTTTTGTTTCAGTAATTAATTAATCATGAAATGCTCCACATTTTTCCATGATTCATAGTTGTTTTGTTTAGTTTGTTTTATATGTGCGTGTGTTTCTCAGGTGGAGACCCATATGCTCAAGTTGTTCACGCTTATTGAATATGTCATTCTTTGTTATAATAGAAACAAGATTATTGTTCGCATTTTATTCTTTGTTCCAGATTTTTATCCTATGTGAGATCATTTTATTTACCTTACACTTTCTTCATCGTTCTTCTAATTGCTCTCCTCTTTAGAACAAGAATTAATTCCCGATTTTGCCAAAAGAGTTATGAGGGAGCGGATACTTGAAAGGTTTGGAAATCAGTTATCAACTTGAGCAAAACAAAAGTATGTGACTAAAGCTAATTATGAGGTGGTTAATGTTACGGTGACTTCAACTTCTAGCTTTGAGGAATTGAAGGTTGCATCCACTGAAGAAGGTCGTAGCTTTGCGCGTTTTGGCTGGAAGAGTTCACGAGCAAAATTACTCAATCAAAACTTGAACTGAAAGGAGTCCCTCACAACTTACTTTTAAAAAATAGTGCCGTACTCTCCTCCCCTCCCCCACTACAAGAAAATAATAATTTAGAGACAAACCATGTTTGTCTTAAATTGTACCAATTTTGTGGCTAAATAGAATAAGAAACAAAAAAATTGTCACTAAATTTGTCACTTAAAGTGATTTGTAGATAATTTTTTAGAGAGAAACTATAAATTACGCATCTAAAAATAATCAAGACAAAATTATTTTGTTATTTATACACTTATATTTTGTCACAAAAATAATTTAATAATGACAAAATAAGCATTATTATTTCATTTTAATGACAAGATTTTATATATCATTTACAAATAAATTTGACAATAAAATTTAAATTAAATGTTATTAATAATTTTAAAATTTAATATTTACAAATTCTTTAAAAAAAATTAATTACAAAATAGGATCTATTAATAAATATTATTTAATTAAAATATTACAATTGTTTGTAATGACTTAAAAAAATAACAAGAAATAAAATATACTAAATTAACAAAAATATTTCAAACTCGTCAAAATACTACACAAACAATAATAGTCGTAATAAACATCATCTTAATTAATTCTTCATTCCTTTCTCCTTCATTATATGATTTATAGCATTTTCGTAATCACCATCATATCATACGTCGAAGAAACTTCATGCGGGGCTTCAAAGTCAATCAATGCCTACAGAAAATTAAAAATAAATAAATATGTAAAACCTATCCTCAAAAAATATTATTATTTATTATAGACTCATTACAAAAATTTAATGAAATTCTGAAATTCAAGAACCATAATTATAAAATTAATTAAAAATAAAATAAATTATATTACCATGAATTATATAAATTTATTTTATTTCTAATTAATTTTATAATTATAAAATTAATTAGAAATAAAATAAATTCATGAAAAAATCCCACATCAAAAAATTACTAATAAATTTATCAACTCATTTCAAGAAATTAAATACATGAATATATAATAAAAAAAATCAATTTTTATATTTAAAAAAATGTTTACCTTGATCCGAATGCCAGACTAAGCAACTTTCAATTTATTTTAATTTTTACAAGAAATCAATAAAAATTATTGCAAATTTTAGATTCCACTAAATTATATTGTATGACTCTATAGAATAATTTTAATTTTTACAAGAAATCAATAAAAATTATTTTAATAACGTGTTGCAAATTTTAGATTCCACTAAATTATATTGTATGACTCTATAGAATCTTTTTAATCATGGGTCGTATTTTATTAAAAAAAGGTAGTCCAACAAAATTTAATGTATTAGAAACAAAAAATTATTTTGTCATAAAAAAAATTCAAAAACAAAATATTTTTGTCATTTATTTATTTATTTTGTCATATAAAAATTTGCCAAAATCAATATTATAAGACGATTTTTTAGCAACAAAATGTTTTAAATTTTCTCACTAATAATAGTAATTAAAAACGAAATTCAATTAGTTACCTATAATTTTGTTTTTAAATTGCTTTTTTCTTGTAGTGCCCTAACATTACTCTTTTGATTTTATGTATGGTATGAGTTTCAATATGTACATTAGTTGGATAGAAATGTAAATGAAGCGGGTGTGGAGCAGATGTGGTATGAGTTTCAATAAGTACATTAGTTAATTGTGAATGGATTATTGTTTGTAATTTAATAAAAATGTTTTATGAATTTTGAATTGTACATTAGTTAATTGTGAATGGATTATTGTTTGTAATTTAATAAAAATGTTTTATGAATTTTGAATCTTACTTATATACTTTGTAGTATGAGTTTCAACACATACGTACATTATTTGATTGTGAATGGATTATTGTTTGTGATTTAATAAAAATTTTTATGAATTTTGAATCTTACTTATATATTCCGTAGCGATCTCTCCATCCTCCTTTTTCCTAAAGAATGATGCCTCTCCTCCATCCTTCGATCCATTCCAGTCCAATCTCATTTCCTATGTTGGTGTGTAAAGCATAAGAGATCTTCGATCATCTGAATCTTCCATCTTCATTGCGATGGTCCTGTCGCGAACTGTGTTTGCGAATGTGTTTGAACGCAGAGATTTGAGTGGAGATTGAAGGAAGATGAATGAATGTTTGGGGGTGGAAAGATGAATTTATTATATAAATTAAAATTACTTTAATACCCCTCATTCTTATACATATGTTCTACTCTTTTAATCACATTTTATCAAATTACTTAGTAATTACTAAAATAAAATAAAAAACATTTCTAATTTGTAAAAGTAAAATTTTACCGTGTTAATTAAAATTTAAATTAATTGTGATTCATGTTTAAAAAGTAAATAAAAAATAATAGAAATAAAATGTAGCTTAAAGAAAAATAGTATTTTTTTTAAAGTATGCATATTAAGTGAAACGTACTTACAAAAGTGCATATCTTTGAGACAGAAATACGTAGTACATTTTTTGTTGCGCGTTTTTCCTCTTGAATTTTTTAGTTTTTTGTTTGTGTTTAAGGTACTTAGATATTTCTTTGTTATCTCTTCAATTTCAAGAAATTGAATTTAAATCAGTCAACGTTATTTAATATATATAAAATGACAAAAAAAATTATAAATCATGTTTTTTTTTTCTTCACATAGATACATTTATCGTATTCACCTAGATACACACACGTTAATTGAGAAACATTTTCAAACATTTTTTTAACAACAATCTTTTTAAATTACAGTATTTTCTATCAAGTATGCAAGAAAATAAATCTTAAATGTCAGTTTTTTTAATTCTTGTATGTCTGTCTTTGTTCATGATTCAAAAGTGTCTATATTTTTCTTTTATTAAAATCAATACATTGTCCAAATAACGAGTGTAAATAACTAATATTTCATGTAATAGTATTAATATTATCAATATGTATACACTTTGAGTATATATTATAAAAAGATCACATGCATGAACGGTTATAAAGCCATGCCATATTGTTGACCGCAAAATATTAAAGGGCTAAAAAGTCAACAATGACCGTAAAATGTAAATGTTTGATTTCAATGTGTGATGCATGGAGAGTAAATATTGTATAAGAACTCATGATCAAGTCTATTGAAATTGAAATAAAACAGGAGGGAAGACCTTAGATAATTCTTTGTTATCTTTTCAATTTATTTCTTATAAATACACACACATGCTGTCAAATAATGAGTGTAAATAACTAATGAGTGTAAATAAGTGAGCAGTTTTTAAGTTCTTGTACGCTGTCATTGTTCATGATTCAAAAGTGTCTATATCTATTTTTTTTAATTAAAATCAATATATTGTGATTTATTTTCATCTAAACTAATTATCGTTTTCATAATTTAATTTACGAAAAATTAAAATTATCTTTATTGAGATATCTTTTTTTATTCAATACAGTTTCTTATAGTTCGTTATCAAGATATCATTTTTGCATCGTTTTTGAGGAATTTTTAGGTAATCTGCTCACATGTTGCAAACGATCAAATCTGAACTTAACCTTGTAGCTCTTGACCGAATGGAAAGTTGATCGGAAGAGAACTTCGATTCGCCCAGCCCGGTCCAGTAGGCAGGCGACGTGCTTATCTTGTGTGACAAAACTACAAAGCGAGTGATTTTTCTAAGCGGACAACTGCCAAATCTTTTTTTGTTTTTTAAAGATGAAAATTGTCAAACAATTTAACATCAATCAACATTTTTTGGAACAAATTTGTTTTACTTAGCTTAATATACTTCAATTTTATCCAAACAACATATAATTTTAAAATATTTGTTCTACTTTTAAGTCACTTTCGTGATTTGATCCTTACCCTTGTAGATCCTTACCCTTGTAGAGATTTTATTAAAAATTGTAATATAGTATTTGATCCTTGGGGATTTTTATTAAAAATTGTAATAGAAGCTTCGTCCCACAAATTATGCATTAATCCCATCATTTTCTAAGTTTAAAATCTGCCTTAATCCTAAATTTATTTATACGAATTTAGAATTCATCTTTACTCAATACTCCAAATCATCATTTTGTTTTATCTGAAATCATTTTTAATTTCTTTTTTCGCAAAACGAAGTATGCCACCGATAAGACAAAGCCAAATTTAGAATTTAGAATTCATCTTTACTCAATACTCCAAATCATCATTTTGTTTTATCTAAAATCATTTTTAATTTCTTTTTTCGCAAAACGAAGTATGCCACCGATAAGACAAAGCCAAATCCCGGCCACCGCCGACGTCATCGACCTCGACAGTGACGGCGAGGACGGAGGGCCGGTGGTCTCGGCTGGTGTATCAAGAATCAACAGAACCAGTGAAAGTAAACCTTCGATTAGGGCGAAATTACAGACCAATACACGCACGGCAGCTCTCTTTCCGCCTCCGTAGTTAACACCGGCGTGGCGTTGGCGGCGGATAATCGGCCACCTGAAAACCGAAGTTTCTGGAGAGCCGGAAATTATGAAATTGGTCTCACAGTATCCACTCTAATCCAAGGTTCGTCTTAATTTATTCTGTAGCTATTTTATTTTTCCGGTATTAAATGGGTTTGAACTTTGTAACTGCTCGGAGATGAATTTGGGATATTTAACTTGCACAAATTTAGGTTATTAGTTGCCAAAAGGCACAATGTAGCTTGTATGATTTCATTTGAAAAAAAAAGTTGTGTTTTCTTGTAATGTTAACTAATACTACATATGTGGTTTGTGTGTGAAATGTCAATTATAGGTGATCTGGATCATGCAAGAGTTCATCCGAAGTTTCTGCATTCGAACGCCACCTCTAACAAATGGGCATTTGGAGGTGATCATATTTGATATCTGGTTTCACCATGATGTTCTAGAATAATTGTTGAGTTGTGGGAGGGATTATTCGACATTAACTAAATGGTTTTCCTTAGTTTTTCATCCCAAGTATTTATATGGTTCTTGTGTGTGTCAATGAGTGCTTGAATTGTCAGGGATTTATTTATTTATTTATACATTTATCCTTTCTATATTACTATATACTATAAAATATGTTCGGATCGTGATGAAGGAACAACAAAGAGAGATAGAAAAAATAATGTCATCTGGTTTGTGCTGCAGTTTTTTCTTACACGAGTACCTTATTTGTTGCAGCTATTGCTGAGCTCTTGGACAATGCAGTGGATGAGGTAATCATATGAAATGTGTACTCCTTACTCGATTGTCACATATTTCCACTATGAAATTGCGTTCAGATTTTTTTAACTTAATACAGTGAATTGCACACCACTTGACAAAGGCCTTATGAAATCTATTTAAGTTTCAAGGTGTTTTTTATTATCGAAAAGGGGAAAGTTTATAAACTTTGATTTTAAAATACATCTGAACTCATCTTTTCCTTGGGTGATGATGCATAGTGTTGGATGCACTCTGGGCTGAACCCCTCTCACTTAATTTCTGCTACCAAGATCAACTTTTACGTGTTTTAAATCCAGATTGTCAATGGTGCAACATTTGTGAAGGTAGATAGAGTTTATAACTAAAAAGACAATTCTCCTGCCTTACTTTTCCAAGGTGCAGTATTTATTCTAATGCTGGCCTCTCTTAAAGCATTATGTTCTATGTTTCTTAAATTTGGCTATGGAAATTAGTTGATTTAACTTTGGGCTGCAGATGATGGGGGTGGAATGGATCCAGAATGAATGCGAAAGTATAATAGCTTGGGATACTCCTCAAAGACATCAAAGAAAACTATTGGACAATGTAATTAACTTATTCTGCTTTCCTGAACTAACCACTACTGTTTCTTTTGGTGTATGTGTGTGTGTGTTCACATGGTCTCATGCATACATCAGTTTTTATCTAGTTGGTGATGATTACATCTTACGTTGTTTTTCCTTTTCAATTTGTTTTGCAAATCCTGTTTTATTGAACCCACACCCTGTTTTTATTCAGTACAGTTTTGACACATATTGAGATTTTTTAGCTATATCTTTATTCATATCTTGGGCTCAAGCTCAGCTTTAATTACTATTTTTCAATCAACCATACGTTGGATCCGCATTGCAGTTCTTACATTTTTATCCTTGATCATTTCATAGAAATTATGTCTATATTATTCTTATAAATAAGGCTTCAACAACTGGTGCTGACAAATCACAAGCATTCATCCCCTCATGAATGGGCAGATTCAGTACCTCCAAAAACACAATCGGTGCACAAGTTATGTTGGAATTACTACCTTTAGGTCCAAAACTTGTCTGAGGTTTTCATCCAGTTTGCTCCCTAAATTGCACTGTCCTGTTTGTTTTATGTCAACTATACCTATTTTTACAAGGTCCGTGCCAGGCTTCTCCAAACAAAGAGTTCAATTTGATTTGCAGTTAATTACGATTCTATGTTTAGATACTGGATTATTTGCATTTCGATCATACTTTGATTGACACTCTATCTAGGTCTTAACCAAGGATCTTGTCAATTATTTGTGATCATGAAACTTTTCATTAATGTGTTTTTTTTTTTCTGAAATCTAAGACTAAATCTATATATTATGTACCAGATGGGACTGGATTCAAAACAAGTACCATGCGACTAGGAGCTGATTCAATTGTTTTTAGTCGTGCAACTCAATCAGGGTAATTTCTTATCTACATGAACCTTTAGTTGTTTCTTTTAACCACTGAAGTGACTAGACATGGTAAACCTGATATTTGCTTGGCACTTGAAAGATCTGTTGTGGTGACATGCCTCTGGAGTCTTTTGAAACACTTCATTATCAACACTTGCAAATATCATATATCAGTGAAGTCACGTAAGTGGCTTTATGGGTTGGGTACCTGTGTCAATTTCGTTAGAGGCAGGGAAAGAAAGTATGAGTTTGCAAGTATTTATTTTTATGCTACCCTTTATGAACTATCATGGCAAAGTACTCCCATCCTTCTGTTATAGAATTGATCTCCCTTTAATTAGAGTTTACATTTATATCCTTCAGTCGAGCAACCCAAAGTATTGGTCTTTTTTCCTACACTTTTTTGCGGAGAACAAGACAAGATGATGTGATTGTTCCAATGGTAAACTCCTCATTCTTAACACTGTCTTCCTTGAGCTGTGATTTCCTTATGTAAAACCTGAATGTTTAAATTTTCTGATTTTTTTTTTGTTATTCTTACCTATTTAAATTTTATCGCAGATTGATTTTGATATCTCAGACAACTGGGCAGAGCCTATTATCTTTAGCTCCAAAGATGATTGGTCTAGTAAATTGAAAACCATCCTTGAATGGTCTTTGCTTCAAAGGATGGTCTTATGCCTCAGGTTCATTTTACTAGGAAGTAGATATTCATACTTCATGCACTTTTTGAATTTTTTTATGACTGGATCCTGTTTAGGACTGGGTTTCTATTTGTTCGTAAGAAGATAAGAAGCTGACTCATACAAGCGATATATGGCTCTTCTAAACTATGAGTTTCATTGCTGGAAAATGAAATACGAGATTCATGCTCGGATTTAGGTGTTTTGACACCACTGGAGGTTGAAATTTCATGTCACCCTTCACAATGGTTCTAAGAATATTCTAGCTGCAATATAAAGCCATGCTAGTATAGATAGAGAGGATATTATTTCTAAGAGTTGGGGGTAAAAAGATTGCCGTTTTTGTAACAGTTAACTGCATGTCATGAATATATTTATCATGAATTAATTGTTTTATTACCTTACTTATTTATGAACTCATTTTCTCAATTTTATGTACATGGCTATTCTGTGGAATACACTTCGTAATTTTCCTTTTATATGTTATCTGATATGGGATTTATTCTGTGTGAAAGTGAATAT
This sequence comes from Euphrasia confusa, assembly GCA_954870475.1. NCBI lineage: Eukaryota > Viridiplantae > Streptophyta > Magnoliopsida > Lamiales > Orobanchaceae > Euphrasia > Euphrasia confusa. The sequence goes on along the minus strand of OX940968.1, from coordinate 28,988,466 downwards.
AACTTGATCTACTTTCATAGATTACAGTCAATATTTTCATCTCCGTCTTTCTTATTTTCATTTGGCCTACTTTCTATTGTTTCTTCCAGTTCGAGGATATTGGATCGCATGGAACAAAGATTATAATATATAACCTATGGATGAATGATGAAGGCATTTATGAATTGAATTTCGACAACGATGAGGAGGTACTAACTGTGTGCTGTTTGTAGACAGTTTGTTTGTTTCATAATCTGGAAAGTAAAAAACGTGGGGCTTGTTTGAATTGAGAACACTTTTTAAATGGGCTTTTGGGTGAAAGACAATGTTCATAATATTAGATGTCTGGACAAATACTTACCCATGATGTCCATTTCAGAGAAGTAAAAGGTATAGGACTTTGAAGAATATATACAGTTATAGTGTAGAGGATGAGACTTCGATTTGACTTTCTCTGTGTTTCAAGTTTCTCCTTCTTAAAAGTGAAAGATGAAGCAAGTTTAAATTACACAAACTGTACTATGAAAATAGATCAGTAGATAAAAACTTGTTATATTTTCCAATCCTCCAAAAGGGTCAAAAGTTCTGAAGTACTCCATGTATAGGAAAGGTAGTTCTTTTTCCTATGTATCCAATTCTCGTATTATCTAAAGGCTAGCTATAATTTTTTTTCACACGATTTCGCAATATCATTTGTGCTTAACGTTATTGTGCACTGTAGAGTGTACTGCCTTAATGTATGTCTGTCAGACTTATGAGGATGACTGACTCAACTGGAAGTTAAAACTCTAACAAACATGTGTTTGTGTCTCTATATGAATGAATTTATAAAAAAAATCTTGTAGCATAATTTAGATTATGAGAGGCTCCAGTGTCAACAAACTTTTTTCTCACCTAATCAATAGTTGAAGTGCATACAACTTGTTATTTACTTCTTTGTACTGTCGGTTACTTGAACTGTATCTGTAGGTACTTCAACTCTCGTGTTGTTAAATAAATTTCGGAAGCACAACTTTATTCTAAAAATATTTTTCTGTTGCCTTCAATTCAGGATATAAATCTGAGAGATGAAGTCCAAGGGAATGTGCCGAGAGTTTCCAAGAAAGCCCTTGAACTGCAGTCTCATTTGTCATACCGCATGCGGTTCTCGTTAAGGGTGCATATAATCTATCTTTCCCGGTTATTGTTCCTATGACTTGAGATAATGTAACATCTTTATAAAAAGTTTAAAATGTCAAGGTTTTGAACACATTCAATTTCACGAAAGAATAATATTTCATTTGCTTTGCAATTTGTTAGGACTTATGAGATAGGAACTGCAGCTGCAATTAGGGTAGAGATAAGTAGACACAGGTTTCACCTCCAATTGCTAGGCATGGCTTTATTTCTCATTCATAGAATTATATTTTTAAACGATTATTCCTTCATAACATGGGAAATTTGTTTGGTATCTTACAAATTAATGTTTGATTTACTCTTAAGATGTTGCAAACATTTGTGCACAATACCTGCTTGCTAGGTATACATGGGTTGTGACTGTACCGTAGAGCATTTCCCCTAGTTTGTTTGAATCAATTTTATTTGCTTATAAACGTGCCTTTTTCCTCAGGCATATGCTTCAATATTGTATCTCAGAAAATTTGTGAACTTCCAAATAATTTTAAGAGGGAAGCCTATAGAGCAGTACAGTATCGCGGATGACCTGGAACATTCCAAGAAAGTCACATACAATCCCCATGTTGGCCTGGGACAGAAAGAGGTAAGATGCCTTTACTTTACTCACTGTTGAGTGAAAGTCACTCCCAAATATTTACTATGATCCGGTGCCAACTAATTCTCTAATCTCTGGTCACTAAGTTAGTGGCTTATGTATGGACCCATAGCAAGATTTGGCTAACCCATATTTCATATGATTGGGATACAGATCAACTTAACCGTTAACAATTGGATTGAACTTATGATACTTAAAATACACACTTAAATGGTGAAGATTATAGTGCATGCCTTTTTTTTCTTTTCCTTTTTACAAATGGCTAAAATTTTAATTCTCTATTGGTCAAGTTTCAATTTTATATGCATGGAACCAAATGTTCCAGAAATGAGTTTCACTTTTCTGCAAAATTACTGGTTAGATATTTAGCTTTATTTGATGTCTTATTTGATGTCTAGAACCTCAAATAAATAATGACTTTATGAATGACGCAGGTGACTGTGGAGACCACCATTGGCTTCATTAAAGAAGCTCCTGCACTTTCAGTTAGTGGATTTAACGTCTACCATAAAAACCGTCTTATCAGGGTATGTTTTGTTAAAATGAAGAATCGTTATCTTCTAAACAAATGTTTTTGCCTGGTACCATTTAACTGAATTCAGTACTACTGCTTTCACAGTTATAGCTAAGCTGGTGGTAAGATATAATGATATATGCTGTGTATTTTGCTGTTATTCTAAAGATTTATTAAGTCTAATAATTAGAAAAAAAAATTACTTGAGTTGAATTGTTGATTAGTTTTATATCATAACAGCCCTACTGGAAAGTCACTGCAGATGGGAGTTCTAAAGGACATGGGGCTGTTGGTATGCTTTATTGATTCAATTTTATAATATGATAATTTTTTTAATTTTTATATTTTAAAATATTTATTACTTTAAATACAATAAATTGCATTTTATTTTATTTATTTTATTTTGCGATAATATATTTACATGTGCAGTGCGTTGTATTGCATGCGAGTACACATTTAGTTATATAAAATTTAGAAAAAATATATATATTTTAATGGATTAATATCTTAATTTGAGTCATTTTTATATTTTTATTACTAAACATATTTTTGTTTCCTTTTTAGTGATTGAGCTAGACAATTTTTGCACTCTACTTTTAATTTAGACGAAAACCCACCACATAACTTTGAGTCTTTGACACGATTTTAATTTATTTTTTAATTATTAATATAAACATCAAATATGTAATACTTTATTACCCTTGTTTTCGCATAAAATAAAAAACATAGTATTATAATCTGTAATAAAAAAAGATGATTCTAAACAAAATAAAATTGGTGATTAAAAAAATGTATTGAAAAACTCGGCAGTTGTTAAATTAGTTTGTAATTACCTACTAATTAATAAAAATCGATGGTCGTTAAATTAGTCTGTAATTACCTACTAATAAAAATCGATGGACAATTTTAATTTTTTAAAAGTTGGAAAAGCGATCGTCAATTACTGACGGATAAAATCGATCGGTAAATTTGGTACTTATTCAACCTTTTTTTGTGTAATAAATGAAAAAAAAATGATGGGAATTATAAAGAATAAAATTATTTGAGAGCAAAACTAATGATATAAATAAAGCCAGCACATAATAAAAGCATTGCTAATTGCCTAGAAATAAGTTGGACTTACATATTATGTAGTTTAAACACATAAAATTTATTTATTTCGGTAAGAATGTTTTCATATTTTTGTTAGCATCCTAAAATTAATATTAATTTAGATTTTTTGTATGTCCTTTGGAAGTTTTAATAGCATAATAATTTCAAGTTAAGAGTTAAAATTAAGAGTCTATTAATAAAAGATGTAATAAATGCAACTTAAATGTCTCGAGTCTTGACGGCTTTTAGAGTATAGTGGAGTAGTAGTTAACTAGTTATATAGAGTATTTGGTCGTAATAAGATATCTTGACTACAGTACTTCTATTTTTTATTGTCAAATGATAAGATTACAATTTATTTACAATCACATAAATAATTAAATTAAATAATTATAACCCCGCAAATTAAAATGTGTTTATTAATAAAAGATGTGAGCTACCGAGCTGAAGAAACAAAAAGTCACTTTTCTCAACTCCTTTTTGTTTGTAGCAAAGAAGCCAAAAATAAGCTCCTTCTTGTCGGGCCATCAGAATTAATGTCTCATTTTTTACACTTGAAAACATACTACGGGCCCCACAAGAAAAAAGTAAAAATATAGTAGTATTTTATTTTGAATTTCCTAAACTCACACCTGCAGATTGAGGTGCCGACGAGCTCTGCAATTTGAGGAGGATAGGATCGTCTGTAATAAAGTAATACTAATTTTTTACCTTAAGCAGTAGCAGCAGCTAATCGCATTTTCTTCCTTGACATTATTAATTACCTTCTTCTTTGAAATTGTTACTTAGGGTTTTGATCTGCGCGCCGCTGAGAAGTTGGTACAACGGGCCCACAGAGGTATGTTGGGATTTTGAGAAGAAAAATATAGAATTGCTAATATGTTATTTCTTAGTATTATGAAAGACCGGAGTACATGGATTATTATTTATAGAACAAATTAATGATCACTACATAAATGCACACTCTTTTATTACTATTATTAATTAAGGAACCACTATTGCAAATTACCTTAATTAAGATCCTTTTTTCAACCATAAAATGAACTTTACTTGGTTCACTCATGAATCTTGAAATCTTGAACAATATCTGGTCTTGTGTTCATAAGATAAATTAATGAACCAACAAGACTCCGGAGTAATTTTGAATCAACCTTTTCAACCCTGTCTTCCTTCATCAATTTTTCGGTTTGTTCCCATGGGCGTAGAGACAGGTTTGCAAGACTCCATGTGAAAAAAAATTCATAAGATCTTCACTGTACAGTACTTCTCTTGAGAAGTAAATATTTCGCCTTTGGATTGCTTGACTTGAATACCAAGAAAAAAAATACTTTTCATTAATCCCAAATCGGTCATTTCAAATTCTACCACCATTTTTCTCTTGAAATCTTCAACGAGTTTCATGTTTGTGCCATGTTAATAAGATCGTCAACATATATACACCACCTTGAGTTTTGACATACAGAGATGGCTCGTTTGGACTTCGATTAAATCCATTTTGTGTGAAATAGCCATCGATCTTGCTATTCCAAGCTCTCGGGGCTTGCTTAAAAGCCCATAAAGTGCTTTTGTAAGTCGATACACTTTATCCTCTTTCCCTTGCACCTCAAAACCTTGAGGATTCTGCACATACACCTCTTCTTTTAGCTCTCCGTTTAACATCGAGTTAAAATACTTGAAGCTCAAGTTGAGCCGATGCACCCTTCATAAATGTCAGATTTCTTTTTCGATTTCTGGAAGTCACCATTTGTTTTTGCTTGAGAGGCAGCAACCCTTTGTTATTTAGATGTCCGTATCTCAAGTGCCACGGAGAAATAGGTCTAAGTTTTCTCCTTTATACACAACATTTTCTTCAAAAGGCATAATCATAGGGAACACCTTATTCGAACTCATTGGCACGGTAACTATAGAGCTTTTATTTTTCTTATCAAAGATCTTGCAATTCTCATCATCACATAATACAGAATATCCTTTCCTCATCAGCTGACCAACACTTAGATATTACTTGTCAAACTAAGCACATAAAGAACCATCATCAATAATTCATTTGTTACCTAGTTTAGTTTGAACAGCAATAGACCCCTTTCCATGAGATTGATGCAACTTTCAATGAAAGACGGATTTTACTTTGTGTGTTTCTTACTGATTCTATAATAATTCTCTGTAAGATAATAATGTTCATTAAAATTTGTGTTTGTATTTTACTTTTTTTATAATATATTGTATTTTATATTGAACTTCAGACCCATTAGCAAAATGCAAGATCGACATACTACATTCTCTGGTTTTGGAAAAAAGGCGGCAGGTACGTATTTGCCCATTTTGTATGTGTGTGTTTATTTATTTATTTATTTATTATTATTTACGTATTTGTCCATTTGTATGTGCGTGTGATTTATTTATTTTATTTTATTTTGTCTATAGATTTTCTTATTAGGGGTTTCGTCCCCCATAAGAGAGTGCCAGTCTCCGAGACCATTCTATCTATACCGGTGAGCTCTTTTTTTTGGTTTGCTGTTGTTTTTCTTCTATTGAAAAATAAAAGACCTATTTTATTGATTCATCAGAATGCCTTACTTTATTTTTGTAAAATAAGAGAGCTTACTCTTTACTTTTGAAAGGCAAATATAAATGACTACAAAATAAATGTAAATGAGATACTCAACTACTAAATTAAAATAACCACTTTTTTGGTTATAACAATTTTTTTGGTTTTACAGGTGTTAGGTCAAGGGATGCAGCCCCGTGTATCTGTTACGAAATCGGATGTGTTGAACAAACCAGACCTGGTCGAAATATCACTCAACATGGACTCATTAACTTTTGCAGACTCATTGACTCTTGCACTCGGCCTAGATGCAGCATATGACTTGACCTACCATAGATGGCGAAAGTTCTCCATTGGCTTCGATGTCGAGAAGACTAACTCTTGTGCTTCTATGATTCTGTAAGTTTCTAATTACATTTTTCGATTGGTCAAACTGAAGGTTTGAGCCTTGCAACTCTTAAACCACACTAAACCACACTTATTATTTATTGTAACTTGACATTTTGAAAATTATTGTAAATTTAGTTAAAATAATCTTTACACCTACTGTTTTTAAATTTGTTTAATATAATATTATTTAATAGTAACTTGCGATTTCAAAGTGACAATGTTGTTCTTCACTTCTTGTAGGGCTGATCATCCTAACATTATAAAGGCATCATACATACATTTTCTAACGGAATCGAAGAGTGTCATTGTTGCTGATTTCACACGAAATGCGTACACAAAAAAGAACGTGCTCACAGTCGGCGGGTTGTACCCAATTGGTGGATCAGGTTTTGTCAAAGTTAAAGTCAACAATTATGGCTTAATTGGAGTAGCTTTGCGATGCAATATCTTTGGAGTCGTAAGTGTGAACCTTGGTCTTGATTTCGACACCAAAGCACCCCGCAGAGGCCCAATGTGGTGTGGGTCAATTTCTCTAAAGTAGCTTGTGGTTGTTTATGTTTGAGAGACTTTTGAGATGTGCACAGAAAGAGTAGATTGATTTGTGTCAAAGTATAAATGTTTAACAGTGATTTCTTATTAGTCAGCATATCTTTTGTTGCAAGCCTTGGTGCTTTTATTGTTATGAGCATTCTTTGCCAAAATCACAGTGCTCAACATGTAAATGTAACTAAAGGTGTATGCACTGTGTTTTCTTATTAGTTTGTAACAAAGAACCATTTAAGTTGTGAATGTTGTGATAACCTTAATTGTAAGAAAATGAAAATTAATCCATTATTTTCTAAACAAATATATTATTATTTATTAAACAAATAATGTATTATTGTAATATAATAAATATAAAAAAAAAATTTAATAAAATGAGTTAATCGAGTTAGTTTCATGTTCGCATGTCGGTTCGATGTAGAGCGTTGGCCCATTTAATAAATGGGTCGTGGTGGGTTTATCCATTGTTGATTTACTTTCTAATTGTGCGGGTTCAACTCACTTTATTTTGTACCGTTTTGAAATTGACAAGTCTAAGTTAACATTATGTCAATTTTCATAATCAATAAAATTGGTTCAACTCACTTTATTTCGTACGGTTTTGAAATTAACAAGTCTAGTTAACATTATGTCAATTTTCATAATCAATAAAATTATTTCAGTGTATTATTATTTATAAAACAAATACTCCGTGTCCATCCGTCAAAGTTGACACACTTTGAAAATATTAAGATTTTTTTTTATCAAAAGTAAATAATAAAAATGTATTTTAAATTCAAAAGTAAGGTGATTGTAAGTAAAGTTTAAAAATACGTGGATGAAGTAGGAGTAAAATTATATAAGTGAAATAATTAAAATGTTTATTTTATTTTTTGAGTTATGTCAACTATTGTGTGTAGGTTTGGAAACGAATCGAACAGCTCGCGAGCTGCTCGAGTCGAGCTCGAGCCGAGCATTATTCTATTCGAATCGAGTTCAAGCCCTAATCTTGAAGAATCGAGCGGCTCGCAAGTTGCTCGTAGAAAAGAATTTAATAATATATATATATTAATATGTGTATATATATCGAATCGAGTCGATCTTTTCGAGCAATTCGAGTCGAGTCCAACTCGAGCTATACGAGCAGAGTCACTCGAACAAGCTGGTGTTGAACTAATCGAGCGAGCAAAAGTCGAGTGGCTCGATCGAGTCGAGCTCGAGCTGCTTGATCTAGTCGAACTCGAGCATGAAAAAAAATCGCGAGCCGAGCTCGAGCACCCTCCTGAGCGGCTCGTGGAGCTCGAGCCTGGTAATTTTTTTCCGAGCCGACTCGATAAGCTCAAAGCTCGACTCGGCTCATCTCGGGGAAAAAAAATAATAGGCTCAAACTCGACGAGCCGCTCGGGAGGGTGCTCGAGTTCGACCTTGGTTTTTTTTCATGTTCGAGCGCGACTCGATCGAGCCGCTCGGCTCGATTAGTTCAACTTTAGCTTGTTCGAGTGCCTCAACTAAAATTGCTCAAAAGTTCGACTCAACTCGAATAGCTCGAAAAATTTAACTCGACTCGATATATATATGCGTATAAAGTGTATTTAATTAAAAATATATATATTGAGCGGCTCGTGAGCCGCTCTATTCTTCAAAATTGGTGCTCCCATAAATATAAACCTCCCATAAATATAAACCCCTAATTTCTTAAACCCTAATTCGGTAATCGGCTTGGGCTTGAATAAAAATTAGGTCCTGTAAACCCCTAATTTCTTAAACCCTAATTCGGTAATCGGCTTGGGCTTGAACAAAAATTGGGTCTTTACATGTGAATATTACCTAATTTTATTTTACTTGTATATAAAATTGTATATAAAAGGAATCGCATTGATTGATGAATCAATAGTTCAATAAAATTCGTAGTTTTATTAGATGGCAAACTCCGCAGCAGCGCCGGCGTGTGTGTTCTTTCCGGCCTTCTTCGCTTTTCCTCATCTCGCCGAACGTAATAGGTACGTGCGTTGTTCGATTTTTTTTTTTGTAAATTCAAAAACCAAAATTCAATTCGATAGTATTTAATTTCTACGTAGAGTGCTGGAATCTCCGTACAAGCTGTTCTTCGGAAAGATGGTTTTGAAATCTCTCTTCGACGATTACTTTGAACAAGCCAATAATTGCTTCAGTACCAAAGTTATGCTTAAGCCAACTGATTGTGACGATGATATTGATGACTTTGATTTCATTGCCACTGTATCCATTTTTTTTGTTTTTTTACTGCCTTCAATGTGTTTGATTTATAACATTGTATAGTTAATATGGAATCTCCTTAGCGTGTTTGATCGATCAGTTTGATAGTCCACTAGACCATAAGCGAGAAGAGGGTATCGTAGGCAACACACAGTTTCGCTTGAAAAGGTTAATAAGTTTTTGACGAATTGATCATCAAAAATCAGTTTAATACGATTTCATCTTTAGCGGTGTTTAACGTTTTTTTGTTTTGTTTTTGTTTCATCATTGTTTAGCCGTTTTGATGAACTTGAAGTGTGCAATGACATCTGTTTTTCTTCTCCCGGAAGGTAAGAGAGAGGGAGAGAGAGCTATATAGATTGATTCTATTGAGTTATTAATTAATGAATGAAGCATATATATATCATGTGCAGTAACTGCTTGATGAAATCAAGTGCATACTTCCGAGAGCTGGGGTTTGGAGCAACTTGCATACTCCCGATTCTTTCCAAGTCGCTGTTTCTCGGAGATCCTGCTGTCTTGGGTTGTAGGTGGGATTACTCTTCACATGTGTCGAATCTGTCGGTTGGAGCTACATTCGATACCGGTATACATATGTCACGTCTATATCTTGTCTGTGGATGTAACTATAAACTTATCGAAACCGAAATTGCGTTTATACCCTTATCGACAGGAGTTGGTGAGTACCCGAGCACTGCATGGTTATTATGCAGGTTGGGAAGGGTAACTGCCGGAGTGCAATATGAACCAAAATGTATGTATGTGTATAAGTTCTGTTTTGTTATACTAATTATATACGAGTATTTTTATATTACAATGTTTTGTCTATGTATATATACTATTATATAGTTGGAAGCAAATCCGGGGGAGCACTATACGAAAACTTAGACAATTATAGCTATGCAATCAGTTTCAAGTCGGCATTAAGCAACCGATTGCCCTCGTCATTTTTCAATTTCGGACTTGAACTTGCTAATAACTCACGGGTAAGATACGTCTTAGCTATTACATTTCTCAGACTCAAACTAATTAATGAAAACATATATTTGTTAACATTTTGCAGTTCATCGCTTCTTTCTATAAACATATGGTGATCACAAAACAGGTACTTCTCCCTCCCAGTTATCTATCTCATTTAAATATATTAATTGCGTTATTATCTTAGTGTTTTACGATGTTTGGGCTTTGAGATCTTTGAATCGTGTTTTTTTGGTGTTCATCTTACCAACAATAAGCATGTCGAAGATATATATTTATTGACATAATATTTTATAATGAATAGCTTAGAACCCCACTTCAAGGCGCTAATGGAAACACCGCTAGGTGGGTTAACAATTACATTGATTTCGGTTTGGAATTGCAGACGAGGTATTTTTACTCTTGATTGATCTTGTTTAAAATCGTTTTTTTTATTTTCCTAATACGAAGACCAAACTAAGAGTACATGCGCATAACACGACTTTCTTCCAAGGGTGAATGACGGCAAATTATCGAAAAAGATGAAAGATTTGGCTTTCCAAGTTGCTGCATCTTGGCAATTCAATAATGACCTTTTACTCAAGGTAACCACACTACTCGAATTAGCATTTCATGTCACATGTGTGTGTGTGTTTGATAGATTCTCGATTACAATTGGCTTTAAAATGACGTACTGACGTGTCCTTAATCTATATATATATATATATAAGGGAAAAGTGGGACTTCTCAGCTCGTCGTTAGCTTTAGCTTACAAACGATGGTGGATACCTTCTTTCACATTTAACGTGTCGGGTATTTTTCAAATTAATCTTTATTTTTTACAATGTCACATTTGTTTCTTTGTGCATAACAATTGCTTGGGACGTGCAGTTACTAAAGATCACACAAATGGACAGTCATCCTTCGGATTTGGTATTCAGATCGACAATATTCGAAAAAAGAGGTTTGATGCAAATTTAATTTACTATATTTGAATTATATATATATATATATATATATATATATATATATATATATATATATATATATATATAGTATATATGATTTTCTTCAATGTCATTGTGCAGTTTTGAAGGGCAATTCCAATTATAATTATGCAAGGTATAAATAATTAGGTAGTTCTTTTAAACCTAGTTCTTGAGATCTTGAGTCATACATATACGTAAGGATTTTTTTTGTCTCAGCTCTTTTTTTAAGGCTTTTAGTCTCAATCTTGTAGATAATGACATTATTAACTCTCAATTTAACTATTTGGTTAATGGATTTGTGATATTATTTTTAGATCGTAGTTAGTCTATTGAAATAACTCAAATTGAGATTAGTTGTCGAATGATATTATGTTTGCGATGGATATATCTTATCCTTAGATCTTATGTAGCCTATTGAAATAACTTAAATTGAGAGTAATTGTCGAATAATATTATCTAGTCTTAGACTTACAATTGTACATACATTGTGCTTTTTCAATAACAAATTAACTATTACACTATTGAATACAATTAGAGACACATGTTTTGTCCACTTTCTTTTGAATTTTTATTGTACAACACATTCATATTTCAATATAAATTTCATATTTCAATATAAATCTAAAAAGTCTCATTTACTTCTCATTAGGTAAATATTACTTTTGCAAAATTTTATTGATAAAAAGTGATAAAAAATTGATCAATAATATTATTTTTTACAATTATTCTTATCTCAATTTGAATTTTTTATTTTATTTAATTGTTAGTAAGTAAGTATTAATATTGAGATTAAATAAAATCATTATTACATAATGAATTAATATTAAGTGAATATTTATATATGAATTTAAAAAAAATTATTCCAACCAATAATAATATATCTTACTACATAAGGAATATACTCCCTCTGTCCCACACTAATGGTCCTCGGTGGTCAACATTGACTTTTTTCGTCCGTCCAATACATACGATAGATAATATACAAAAATTATGAAAAAATTACTAAAATAAAATTTAATAGTTAAATTTTGTTTTAGTAATTTTTTCATAATTTTTGTATACTATTTTTCGTATGTATTGGACGGACGGACGAAAAAAATCAACGTTGACCACCGAGGACCATTAGTGTAAGACAAATGAGTATGACAGAGAGATTATATTTTAATGATATAAGTTTGAATTATTTTTTACACCATAATTATAAATATTTGTTTAACTATAAAAATTATAATAATATAAAATATAAATAAAATCATAATTATTCAATTTGATAGTAAATGCTATATATTGGTCACATTTTTCATTTTTTTAAATCAACTAGATGTTTCTCTTTGCCTTACACGAAATATATTAATTTTAATTAATGTATTATAATAAAAATATATATATACATATATAATTTTAAAAATAAAATAATATAAAATTTCTTGTTAAATTTAATAACCAAACAAATTATTTTTTGTATTTCTTTAATTTCCATAAAAACTAAATAAATGTATAATTTATGAGCGAGAAAATAAATAAATTTATAAGTTAAATAATTAATTAATTAGCCAGACAAAAGAGAAAAATTAATGAATTTGAAAATTCTATATATGAGTTAATATATACTATTTTCATCTCAAATTAGCGATCACATCAAATTATTAAACATATTATAAATAATAATTCTTTAATTTTTTTAATAAGTTTTAATTATCTATGTCAATTGCAGTGTCTTGGGATTTGAACCAAGACCTCAAGTCCCCAATTCAAGTACTCAACCAACTGAGCTAACAACCCTCTGTTGATTTAATTTGATACTTTCTCAAATGAATTAATTTTATTGAGAGAAAATTCATTTTTCATTACAATAAATTTCAAAAATTTTACTTTATTATTTCTTAATTTTAAATACTTATTATCTGTTAATAAATTTCAAAAATTTTACTTTATTATTTCTTAATTTTAAATACTTATTATCTGTTAATTAATAAAGTCAACACTTATAAAAATAAAAATTACACCAACTAATTAACAAAACAAATTAAAAATTTATTACATATAAGTAGATAAATTATACATTACAATAATATCATTATAATTTATTAATTGATTAAGTATATTTCTACACTTAATTTTATCATCTCAATTAAATTAATTTTAAAATTAAATTTTAAATAAATTAAAATATTAACACATTTGTTTGTTAAAATTTAATTTAAATATGATTTTATAGTTTTATTGAAATTTAAATTATAATACTTCAACTATACTGAAATTTATAAAATTATATTGATATCGCAAAAATAGTAATATGAATTGTTTTATTTTATATGTAGTTTTTTAATTAATAAATTATTATTAAAAAATAATAAAACATTGAAAACTATATTTAAAGGGACAAAATAGAAAGAATATAATTTTTTGAAGAAAAAGATTGAATTTAGAGAAAAAAAAATTCAAATATTTTAAATAACAACCGGACTATAATAATCAATAATTAGAATATTTTGTTATTTGTTTGTAAGTGTTTTATTATTTTAGTATATGATTTTATTTATTAATATATATTGTTCAATATGATTTCTTAAATGGTAATAGTGCAGTTGATTTATTCTTTAGTAGACATGTAAAAGGTCTAAAGTTCGATCCTTCCACTTATTCTTTAAAATATGACTTAATTTTTGTTATACGATCTATACATAAATGACACATCATATGTTCACCTACTCTGCGACATGTCCAAGGACTAATTTTGAATATTTTTTAAAGATAAATCACTACTGATGGAACTACAGAAAAAGACTTTATGATATATTATCCCTACCAAAATACACTAAATAAGCACAGAACACAGAATGTAAGGGAGTGTGTGGGGAGGGGGAGTATTTCCAAGGGTTATATATCTTGCAGATGTTCCCAATAGATTGCTTCTTATTACAGTAGTCCGCTTGATTATCACCTCTCTAGTGTACTCATCAATCACTGAAAACCCAGTGGATCAAGTGCTAGAGGTACATCCACGAGCAGATCCACTAACGTACGGTAAGCTGAGAGTTAGAACATATGTCGTCTATGCAAAGGCCTCAATTCATTCTGGAATATGTCACCAAGGGCTTTCAAATCGCCAATCTTCGTCATCAAGTACCGCAGTCGTGATACTTGCGCTTAGGCAACATGTTGCTGCTCGCGGTTTCTTCACTTATTGCTTGTTCCTCAACCATTTTCCCTCCGTTTTAGCTCAATTTTCAATCATAACCTACAATACCACCATAGTGCAACAAAATTAGCCTAATAAAATGAACTGGGTCACAAAATGAAGAACACACCTAAAATGCACTCAAAGAATGTGAAAAAATAAAGGAAAAAACTTAGACCAAAACGTGCAGAAGTTATTTATTATGAAAGAGAATTTCATTTTACACATGTTAATTCTCATGTTCCTAATTCTTTTATTGTAATTAGTTGTGTGGCTGTAAATGGAGTGTAACCCTTCTTCAGTGAGATAAGAAAAAATAAAATTTTGACCCTTGTGGTGGGACAAGGGGAGTATTAGTTATGAACTTACTCCTATCATTGAAGATACTAGCACATGTGAGCAGAAGTTTATAATGCACAAAACATCATCCCTCATAAAATATTATCAATGTGGCCTTTTTCATGTTGCTTTTCACCATTTTTTTTTTTGTAATAAGGCGATACATGATAGCAAATGAAAGAAAATCATAAAGGTTCAAATCGAAAAAACATGGACTATAATCTCACTCACCAGGTAAACAGAAAAACAAATATGAATGAGCTGATGAGCTCATGAGATAAAAAAACAAAACTAATGGTATCATGCAAATCACAGTCAGAGAGATGAAGTTCTTGCGACACGCTTGCACTTACCCAATATTAACAATATATGAGCACTCTAGTGAAAAAAGTGTATGAGCAGTAAAACAATCTCAAATTAGTTGCAACTCATTATTATTCGCCAACTTTTATGACTAAAAGTTTTTCAAAGTATGCAGCTCTCAACGCCTTTCATCGCTGCCTTGGCCGACCTGCAAACCAACGGTAAAGAATCATCGCATTAGCCAACTTACTGTGTTGTGTTGCTTTTTACACACACACACATACAATCACACAGTGATTCAGTAAGACAGTAACACGTTTACACTATTGATACAATCCACTATCTCACCTTTTGTTCTCTATTGACTGCCAAATCACTTTGTACCAAATCAATATCCTCGTCTAGGTTGTTCAAACAAAATCTATAAATTTATATATACACAAGCCGAAAATAAATTATAATTGCATTAACCAAGTTTGTTAGAGACAAAGAGACGAACACGAAACAAGTTTATTGAAAGAAGAATAAACGTAGAAAACGGAAGCACTCTTCCGTCCAAAGTCAAAGACTCCAAAACTTAATGATCCAAAGATGACCCTAACCTAAAACTTAAACATGTATTTATAAGAAATAAAGACCAAGGCCCTGCTACTCAAAGCCCATAAAACTAATAATAATATTATTAAAAATACTAAATAAACTTCCAGAGAAGACTACCTCATTGTACTTAATATAATAAAATTACCTCATTCAGTTTTTAGTATGGTCCAAGGTTGTTGAATCCTGTGCAGGGGCACCGACCTCGGAAGATCAGGTGGCGTTTCAGCAGCAGCAACAGCATTTCCCTGAAAATTGAACAAGTTATCAGTTGGAAATACATGGAATTCTTTCCCCCTCTACCCTAGTGTTTAAACCTCTTCATCCTTGTCCTAATTATTCTTTTTTTGGCAATATCAGATAAGTTATTAGAGAGAAAGTATGACCTCTTCAATCGGCATTGCACAAGGTGCCTCTCCAATCGGCATTGCACAAGTAATTTCACCATCACACTTTGTTTTCCCCTACAATTTTCATACCAAATCATATTTATGAATACGATCAATACACCAACAACTTGTATAAGCTTTTCTCTCGTATTACCAGATAGAAAATGAAGCTACGGATTATAACTCTCAATTCCAACAAATACAAAATGCCAAACTAATGAAATTGTTGCAGATCCTAAAACAATCGATCACCATCACACTTTGTTTTCCCCTGCTTATGTATAATTTTCATACCAAATCATATTTAATGAATACGATCAAGACATCAACAACTTGCATAAGCTTTTCTCTCATATTACCAGATGGAAAATGAAGCTACGGATTATAACTCTCAATTCCAACAAATACAAAATGCCAAACTAATCAAATTGTTGCAGATCCTAAAACAATCGATCACCATCACACTTTGTTTTCCACTGCTTATGTACAATTTTCATACCAAATCATATTTAATGAATACATCAAAACATCAACAGCTTGCATAAGCTTTTCTCTCGTATTACCAGATGGAAAATGAAGCTACGGATTATAACTCTCAATTCCAACAAATACAAAATGCCAAACTAATGAAATTGTTGCAGATCCTAAAACAATCGATCACTCACAAATTGATTTCATCATCGCGAAGAAGACCGATCAAACTCACAGTGAATCAAACACACAACAAAATCAACAAATGAATTTATTAAAACGCACTGACATCGGGCAAAATTAAGCAAGCCGATGCCCGATCCTATAACAATCGATCACTCACAAATTGATTTCATCATCGCGAAGAAGATCGATCAAACTCACAGTGAAACAAACATAACAAAATCAACAAATGAATTGAAAAAAACGCACTGGGCAAAATTAAGTAAACCGATGCCCGATCCTAAAACAATCGATCACTCACGAATTGATTTCATCATCGCGAAGAAGAACGATCAAACTCACAGAAATTAGGTTTTCGGATTAGAACTTACAGTGAACCACGACTGCACTGTCTTCCAGTAGTAGTCGATCTCTTCGAACAGCACCTTGAAGTCCATTGAGACCTCTCCGTGCTCGGTTTTCCGGAAGAAGCTCGCTTCTCCTCCCTCGTTCGATCCGTTCCAATCTAGTCCAAGTTCCTCGGTCGGAGTCTTGTGGTAGAACATAAGCGATGATTTCTCCTTCGAACCCTCGGTCTTCACAGCTACTGTAGTATCTCGAACAGTCACAGTCACTCCCGCACGTACCATGGTTGATCGAACGTGTTGTCTTTGAGAATTGAGAAACAGAGAGAGAGGGATCGTCGAGCGGGAAGATGAATGAGTACTGAACCCGTCTAATGTATTAATACCAACAAAATTACTATAATACCCCCAATCTCCTTCTAATCACCTTTTACTCTTTTAAGTTTTAAATGAAAATATTTAAATAATTATTTGTTTTGTATGGTGTGCTGTGTGCATACTTGAACGTATGAAAAAGATGTACTACATATTTGAGAGGAAATATGTACATTTTTTGTTCGTGTTTTTCCTCTTTAATTTCTTTGTTTTGAAGGTCCTTAGATATTTATTTGTTTAAGTTTTTTTGTGATATTAAATTTAAATTGTTCACCATTGTTCAATATAAATATGAACAATTTGTTATATATATGAAGTCAAATCACTTTGTATTCCGATGGATTTTGAAGGGAGGACTATTTCCAATGACTTAGTATAGGTGTGTAAGGATATATATAAGGGTGATAAATTGTATTGGTTCTCAATTTATAGCAACACAATTTATGTTAAATTTCATTATATCATTAAGATTTACAATTGACTTTATAATTTATGTAGAAGAATCCTATTTATAAGTGTAAAAAAAATTATCAAATAAGATAATTATAATTAAGAATAAAATTATTTTATTAATACAACTTTAAATCTCATAAATAATAAAATTATAGTGATAGGTATTCCACAAATTAAAAAATCCTAAATTTATTTATAATTCATCATTTTTAAGGTTAAAAACTTACTCAATAAATATTACTACTAATTATTACTCAATAAATATTACTACTAATTAGTAATTACAGTACTTATCTCTGAACTTTAAGCAGGGCTCTAAGTAAAATCATTTTTAATTTCTTTTTTCGCAACAGACGAAGGTATGCCACCGATAAGAAAGCCAAATCCAGGCCACCGCCGACGTCATCGACCTCGACAGCGACGGCGAGGACGGAGGGCCAGTGGTATCGGCTGGTGTATCAAGAATCAACAGCACCGTTGAGATGAGTCCTTCTATTAGGGCGAAATTACAGACCAATACATGCACGGCAGCACTTTCTGCCTCCGTAGTTAACACCGGCGGGGCGTTGGCGGCGGATAATCGGCCACTTGAGAACCGAAGTTTCTGGAGAGCCGGAAATTATGAAATTGGTCCCACAGTATCCACTCTAATCCAAGGTTCGTCTTAATTTATTCCTGTTAATAATTCCATTCCATAGATATTTTATTTTTCCGGCATTAACTGGGTTTGCACTTTGTAACTGCTCGGAGATGAATTTGGGACATTTAACCTGCACAAATTTAGGTTATTAGTTTCCAAAAGGCACAAAGTAGGTTGCACGATTTCATTTGAAAAAAAAAGTCGTGTTTTCTAATGTTAACTATTCTGTGGTTTGTGTGTAATGGGAATTATAGGTGTAAATGTTGATTTTGGCGACAACGGTTTTGTACTTGTGTTTCTGTTGATTTTCAGGTTTGCAGGTGCATGGAAAAGGAGACTAGAGTCTCCGGTTTTGGCACGATGGAATGTGCATGGAACGGCGACAGGAGTCGCCGCTTTTGGCATGACAGGAACGGCGACAGGAGTCGCCGATTTTGGGCACACATGGAATGACAGTGGAACGGCGACAGGCGTCGCCGCTTTTGGTGCAAGCCATGGAACGGAGACAGCAGTCTCCGGTTTTGTGCATGGCATAGGAACGGCGACCAGCGTCGCCGCTTTTGGCATCCATGGAACCAGCGACAACAGTCTCCGCTTTTGACATGGGATGGAACGGCGACTGGCGTCGCCGCTTTTGGCAACGTCTTGGAACGGCGACTAGAGTCGCCGTTTGTGGCATTTGGCTGTGACATGGAATCGGCGACTCCAGTCGCCGGTTTTGGCTTTTGTGCATGTCATGGAATCGGCGACTGGCGTCGCCGGTTTTGGCACTGGCACGGTTTCGATGTTGCTTGTCCTCAAGGCACGGTGCCAGCGACTATGACATTCTTCAACGACGATTTTCACTAAGTACTTTCAACGTGATTTCTTTCACCAAGTACTCATATCAAGGAATGAAGAATGGTTCCGTGTTTTTCTACTTCAATGATATCGACGACCATGAAGACGATGAAATTCCGAGGCTTCAACACTTAGAGTTTTTCACGAGAGTTTGAAGATGAAGAATTGAGATCGACGGAGTCAAGATTGAATTGAAGTTCTGATTTTGAAATTGAAGATTCAAGATTCGAAGATTCAAGAATCGAAGATTCAAGATTCCAAGATTCAAGAATCCAAGTTCTACAAGAGTGATGTCATCCATGGAGAAGTGACATCAGCCAAGCATGTGACCAACCAGAACGTGCCACGTCATCACCTCACATGTGCGGGCTGCCTATATAAACCCATGGATTTCGATTTCACCTTCGACGATTTTGAGAGAACGAAATCTGATTTTTAGAATCGTGACTGACAGCTTCGGCTTCGAGTTTGTGTAGTAGCATTTGCGCCTTGTGCCAAGATTAGAGTTAGGAGATTTAGCTCTAGGCACTAGTGTGCTAGATTGCAAGTTAGTGGGAGTTGTTGCGACACTCGGGAAACTTCTTGTAATCATTTTGCCTACCATACTCAGTGTAATAGTTTAGTTTCGTTGTTTCAATGGAATGAAAACATATTACATAACTTTGCTTTTGTCTTCCGTCTTTCATTCCACGAACTTGTGTGATTGTTACCTTGACTGAAGCTGGTGTTCGTTGTTTAAGTCCAACTTCGCGAAAAGTTGGTATCATACGTCGAAGACGTAATTTCAATTGGTATCAGAGCGGGACGTCATACGTATAAGACGTGATCCGTTACTTGACTTCATATTTCCGCTACAATGGAGTCGTCCATGTTTGTCCAGAAACCGATTATGCTAACTCATCAGAACTACTCAAACTGGAAGGCCAAAGTTTCTGCTAGGATTAAGGGTTTTGATTCCAGATCTTGGATGGCAGTGTTAGAAGGATGGGAACGCCCATATACGGAAGATGCCGATGGCGTGAGAATTCCGAAACCGGAACGTAGTTGGACGAGAGAGGAACATGACTTGTCCACGGCTAACAGCAAAGCCTTACTTATTATCTGTGAATGGCTAGACCTCAGTATGTATCAGCTGGTCAAGAATTGCACATCTGCCAGAGATGCATGGGAAACGTTACAAAGAACTTGTGAGGGAAGTCATGCTGTTAAGCGATCGAAAATCCGAACTATCACTGCTCAATTCCATCAACTCCGAATGAGGGAGGATGAAGACATCAATGACTACTTGGACAAGATCATGAGATATGTAAATGAAGCTTTTGAACTTGGTGAAATTTTTCCTGCTCCCATGGTATATGAGAAAGTCCTCTCCAGTGTTAGCACTAGGTTCGAGAGTAAAGTGCTGACTATCGAAGCACGCAATGACGAGAACCAAAACTGGGACTATGCCGACTTGATGGCTGATTTGAGAAACTATGAACTGACTCTCAAAGTTCGAAGCAACCCAGACATGTCTCTTGTCTACGAACCGATGACTGCTCTCAAAATTTCAGAGAAAGGAAAAAGTTCAAGAAGCTCTAACTCTCGAAAGACTCATTCGAAAAATGAGAAAACTGAAAGTAGTTTTTCTGCTGATCTGGGTGAATCTGATGATGAGGAAGCTGAGGAAATTGAAAAACTGATGAACTCTAGTAATCCAGACAAACTGGCTGCACTGACTGAGATAGTCACCTATCTCGTGAAACAAGAATTTAAGAGAAAGAACCGTGCACGAAATTTTCAAAATTTTCAGAAAAGTTCTAACTCATACCCAAGTACTCCTGACAACCGAATTCAGGGATCGTCGTCGGACAAACAGTTTAAAGGGACAAAGCTCTCACCATACTCCTCTACTAGCAAGGATGTCTCCAAAATCCAATGCTATGAGTGTAAGGGTTTTGGACACATCAAAAATGAATGTCCAAACCTACATCGAAAGAAGAAGCTACCTGTCAGCTACGTGGTGATAGATGATGAGAATGTGTTCTCTGAGAATGATGGGACGGATGTCGAAAACTCAGATGACGATGAGGACAATGCTCTAGTTGTCACTTTTGGTGAAACATTTGATCTCGAGAATGTGGAGGTTGAAAACTTTGTTTTTGATGCGTTTCTGAAAGATACTGCAACTGCTGACAACATCCTCCGTGTGGCGTCAGCAAACCGAAATTTTTGTGATGATAATATTTTCTCGGACGATGAATCTGAGCTTGAGACCGAAAAGGAAGAGATGACATCTGATGTTCATCAAAGTGTGTCTGAGTCGACTGAACTGGTTGATCTGAAAGAGAGTTACTCTGAACTCGAAAAATTATGTGACACTACTATCACTGAAAATAGCACACTTGAAGTGTCTCTGAAGTTCCTTACAGAATCTCTTGATGAACTCTCTGAAGAAAAACGAAAAATGAATGATGAGGCTGTAGTCTTGAGAAACTCAGTTGAGAAGACGAAGGACGAGAAAAAGAGGTTGAACAATTCTCTGACAATACTTAAAGTCAAATTTGATGATCTGTTTGAAGAGAAGCACAAATTCTTCAAGGAAGTTGTTGAACTGAGAGACTCATGTGAGAAGTTGAGTAATGAGAACTCAAAACTGAAAACTTCTCTGAAAAAGGAAACTGCTGAAGTTAAGAAACTTCAAATCTTGTTCAAGAACTCAGATGCTGAAAATGATGAGCTGAAAACGTCTCTGATGAAAGCTCAAACTGATCTTGCCATGACTGACAAGGAGCGCTATGTTTTGAAAGAAAAACTTCAGATGACTGATGAACTGTTGAGGAAGATGAACACGAATTCTTCGGTGTTTGACAACGCTGCGTCATATATGAATCCTAACCGTTATGGACTTGGATTTCAGAAAGTTTTTGAGTCGATATACTCTACACCTGAGAAGAAGGAAGTGACATTCGTCAAAGCTTCAGATGATCAGCCAGAGGATAAATCTAAGGATGATGCTGAACATTCAAAACGGAAGGAAATTGCTGAAGGAAAGAAAGTTGTTGTGTCTCCGGAATCTAAAACTCAAAAGTCGATCTCGACTGCTTGCTCTAAATCCGAAACTTATCAATTTCCTAAAAACATCGTGAAACATCCTCGAGGAATATTACCATATGAAGCGACTTTACTTAAGAAACTTGACAAACCCATCAACTCAAGATCAAATGTGAAAAACTCTCAGACTAAGTCTAGCATGATAAAACCCTCTGGGAGAAGAGAGTTTCGACAAGGGCGTGAATATGTCTGTCATTACTGTAACATGCCCGGACACATCAGACCTTTCTGCTATAAGCTGAGAGATGACATGAACCGGAACTTAGTGATTGAGAAGAAGAAGAGTGGAGCTGTCAAAGGTGTGAAGAAACACATTTCTCAAACTCAGAAAATTGAGAATAATGTGAAGTCAGTGATCAAGATAAATTCTCGAAATTTTGATGTGAAGAAGAGATGGGTGCTGAAGCCGCAAAAAGGTGAAGTTAAACTTAACTACACCACTTCGAATGGTTGGAAACCAAGGGAACTGATCTTCGGAAATGTTGAACTCAATGCCTCTGAAACTGGAACCAAAAAGGCTTGTCGGGCGATGCTACACTGAATCGTTGGATGTCTATCTTATCGAGAGTGCTCCATTAGTGCTGTATTGTGATAACCAGAGTGCTATCAAAATCAGCGAAAATCCTATCCAGCACTCAAGAACTAAACACATCGACATTCGACATCATTTCATTAGAGATTTGGTTGATCGTGATATAGTCAGTCTACAGCATATTTCAACGGAAAAACAGCTTGCTGACATCTTTACCAAACCTCTTGACTTTGAGAGATTCAAAACCTTAAGGAATTCTCTCTGCATGTGTTCTCTCTAAGAGTTCACGAAAAATTTTGAAGTCTGAAAGAGTAGTTTCTTTACTTCTGAATATGCACTCGGAATCGTCGTGGATTAGTCTAGTCAGACAAACATGGATTCGAGGCCGCTTCTAGTCTTCGGACACAAGAGTATTTATTCCGCTGAATGCGAACATGTGAACATGGCTTAAACTCCTCGCTTCATTTGCATAGATCCATAAAGCCAAGTAACGGAGGACGCCGGTTCCCCCGGCTCCCCTCTTCGAAAGGTTGTACATGGACGCTGAACTTTAAGACACTCTCCTATCACACTTTGGAGGACGCAAGAGAACCTTGCTCCCCTCTGACTGCTGTAATGAGTGTCTGTTGCATTTCATCTAAAGCTAAAAACTCGTCTGGAGGACGCCGGTTACCCCGGCTCCCCTCTGATTGAAGTAATGCTAGTTCCTTCGGAGTGCCTTAAGTGTTCACCTTGCATTCATGAATTAAAATCTCTTGTGCGGCGCTAACTCTGCCAATATGTTTCGACGAAACACGACTGCTTCCGTGTGACTGCGACGAAGGACAAGTAAACATGTCTATCACATACTTCGGTCCATCTCACCGGTTTTTATTATGAGAGATCTTTCATTACCTCAAAGTTCTATTCACCTCGTGTGAAATTTTTGGTTTTGGAAAAATGATGGAAGTGTCTCTTTTCTGGGAAAATATTTGCTCTTCATTGCCTAATATCACCCCTCGAATCTCCACTAAAATGTGTTTGAATGTTTGCGTGTGTTGAACTCTTGAATGACTAACTTGGGATGTGTTGTTTTTGTTTTGGTATTTCTGTAGTTCATATACAGGGCTATGTGGTTTACCATCTTGGATGTCTAAACATTGAGTGCAGCGACGACAATGTTAAACTGTTGGCGAAATTGGAATATCAAAAATCGGAGACTTCTGTCGCCGAAAAAGCGGCGACTCATGCCCAGTGTCAAAAACGGAGACTGGACCCTGCCAAACTCGGCGACTCGCAAATTCCGGAGACTCTTGCCCATGACAAAACCGGAGACTCATGTCCATGACAAAACCGGAGACTCTCCATTGCCAAAACCGGCGACTACGGTCGCTGTTCCAGCGCCTGTCCATCGCCACGACCATTTCCGAAGACTCGAACCTATGGCACTAAACTTCGTCATTCCAACCTTCGGTTTGATCTTCGGTTTTTCATTTTTTTTAATTATTTATTTTTATTTATTAGTTTTGAAAATTATTATTTTAATAATATTTTCAAATTAATAAAATTTTGTTCGTCTAATGGGCTCAATTTTTCTTCTTGAGATGGGCTTTTTACAGGTCTTGAGCTGTGTATTTTAAATCCGGACGGGCGGCCCAAAATTTTCCTATATATAGCCCTGGGGTGATTCTATCATGGTTACGCTTACATCGCACTTTAGAACTCTCGAACTCTCGACTCTCAGCTGCTGACTGCTTGTCCATCGCTCTTAGGTTCTTAGCTTTTCCATACTTCGTTGCATCCGGCAACTCTAGCTTCGCGCACCCGGCGCCCTGTCCATCGTTTCCGTGATTGAATTTCTCTTCAAGTGTTAGATTATTTTCCAAGTTTCCGAAATGTCTGCTGCTAAGAACTTCGATGACATGTTGGCTGATATGACCGTCTATCTGAATGAACAATTTGAGAACGCCGCTTCTCCCTCATCGAAGAAAGCGGCATATGAAGAACTTAAGGCTCACTTGGCAAAAGTTGAGCGACGTACTGGCATGACTTCGTCTGCTGAACCTTTGCCTGACTCCTCAAAATCTGCTATTCCAGCACAGTCAGGCTCTCAGAAAACGACTAAGTATAAGAAGGGCTTCATGCGCTGTTACAAAGGCGTGGTATCGCCAACTGAGTGGAATAGACTTGTTGACGAAGGGATTATGGACAAGGATGGAAACAAAATTGTAAAACCTGCGGCTGCAACTGTGACTGCTGTCAAGGACCCAAAACTTACAAAGCCGTCTGGCTCTGGTAAAACATCGGCGACTCCAGCTGGGAGTGCCGAAGGCAAGAGACCGTCCGTCAGCGAACAAAAATCAAAATCTCGAACTCATAGTTCGCAGAAACCGCCACTCTCTTCAGGATCAGCTGGATCCCAGAAGTCGACTGCCGGATTCAAGTATTTCTCGGAATTTTCCGAGTGTCCGAAGCCTCATTCTCGCGATTTCTTCACTGCGACTGCTGAACGTCGCCACAAAATTATCCAGACTCTACCGATCCTTACCGATCGAACTATTCTGAAGGAAGACTACGACCGCCACGGCATAACAGATTTCCTGAGTAAGATGCATATGCTCAAATCCGTGAGCTTGACTTACCGCTATTCCATTCCCATCCTTAACAAGTTCTACGCCAGCTTGTCCCCTGACTTCGCGAACCCGAAGAGCCGTCTGTTTGGGTGTTTTGTTTTCCGTGAGAAGTTATACAATTTCCGCCCCTTTTCCATAAACAAGTTTCTAGAGAGGTTGGAAGTTGATTCTAACTGGACTTCGCCCTCAGCTGAGGAACGGGCCGAAGATCTTACCATCGGCACGTTTGTTACTCAAAAGAAGGTTAAGTCTGAACTCCCGCCGCCGAACAAGCTGTCAGCCTTTTACGGCATTCTGCAACGGTTAGGGATGTCCAACTGGACAGCTTACAAGGACGAATCCGTGTTGACTCCGGAACTGATGCATATCATTTTTCGCCTTGGGTGTGGCGAACAGATCAACCTTGGTAAAATAATTTTTAATGACCTCTGCAAAATTGCCAGGACGACGGACGAGACCATTCTCCGGCAAGCTGACTGGCCTGAGGCAAAGAAACTTCAACTCACGCATCCGTGTCTGATCTACGGCATGCTTCATGCTCAAGGTTTTACACCTGATGATGACTTTGAGAAAAAGTTAAAGAAAAATGGCGCTGTCAAGATCACTGGCACGTACCTGAATCCGTCCAAACGTGTCATCGATCTCCCTTGGTTTGACTTTGTTGACAGGAATGCACTTCCTGAGATCCTTACTCCTCCGCCATCTCCACAGAAAAGGAAGAGAAAGTCTATTGCCAAGAAGGATAAGTCTCCCTCGGCGAAGCGTCAGAAAAATGATTCCACTGCTGCAGCTGATGAGGCGGAACCTCAAACCAAACAACAGCCGAGAATCGTTCCTCGTGAGTTTGGTCCATACTCTAAAGTTCCGCCTTACAGAAATCCTTATCATCCTATCCACAGTCATCGTGCTGTGGTGCCATCAGCGTGCGTCAAAGAATTTTATGCCGACACCTTGGCCTTGGAACAGTGTCAAGAAGAACATGCTGTGGCCTATAACAGGATGATCGACGCGCAGAAGAAACAGAAGTCATCCTTTGACAAACTTCAGCGTGAGATCCAACAAGGGGGAGGACTCGGTGATGTTGGAGCCCCCGATGCAAGTTTGAAGGACACGTTCCTTCTGAAGATGATTCGGGACGCCATCCAAGAGGCGCATGTTCAGTTAGCCAAAGGTAACAATATTGAAATTGAACAGGTACCACGAGCTGATGACGGCGAGAAGACGGATGAGGACATCTTTGAAGGCTGCATGGATATTCGCGACAAGGGCAAGGCGAAGGTTGGCGAATCGTCGAGGGCGATGCCGTCTGGTGGACTGAAAGACCAGGATGATGATGTTAACATTCTTGACGTCGAAGATGAAGGTGGAAAAGACTTCGGCGAGTACGAGATTTTTGGTCTGGGTGGTGAGACCGATGACGACGAGAAAGAGGACTCAAGTTCTGATGATGGCTTCGTCTATGGCGAAGATGAAGAAGACGTGGTCGAGAGTCCGGAACGTGAACCCACTCCAGCTGGCTCGCCAAAGGAATGAAGACTCAAGATCTTAAGTTCCACATTCCAAGTTCAAGTTCTTATTTCCAAGTTTTTTATTTTCGTTTTTCATAACTCTGGAATTCGTTTTTCATTTCTGTCATTGCATGCATCAAACTCTAAATTCGTCCATGCATTGTTTTTCATAATTTTTCTATCTCTGGATAATGTTTTGATTTGAATTTTTATCTAAGTATTTTTGATGTTTGGTTTGAATTTTGGCTAAGTCTTTTTATGGTTTTCATTGATTGAATGATTGATGTTTTTCCATCTTTTACTTAGCTTCTTTTGTGTTGATATTCGATTGAGGGGGAGATACGTATATCTCCTTTTACTTAACTTCGTATTTCTGAGTTGTGCCAAAAAGGGGGAGATTGTAAATGTTGATTTTGGCGACAACGGTTTTGTACTTGTGTTTCTGTTGATTTTCAGGTTTGCAGGTGCATGGAAAAGGAGACTAGAGTCTCCGGTTTTGGCACGATGGAATGTGCATGGAACGGCGACAGGAGTCGCCGCTTTTGGCATGACAGGAACGGCGACAGGAGTCGCCGATTTTGGGCACACATGGAATGACAGTGGAACGGCGACAGGCGTCGCCGCTTTTGGTGCAAGCCATGGAACGGAGACAGCAGTCTCCGGTTTTGTGCATGGCATAGGAACGGCGACCAGCGTCGCCGCTTTTGGCATCCATGGAACCAGCGACAACAGTCTCCGCTTTTGACATGGGATGGAACGGCGACTGGCGTCGCCGCTTTTGGCAACGTCTTGGAACGGCGACTAGAGTCGCCGTTTGTGGCATTTGGCTGTGACATGGAATCGGCGACTCCAGTCGCCGGTTTTGGCTTTTGTGCATGTCATGGAATCGGCGACTGGCGTCGCCGGTTTTGGCACTGGCACGGTTTCGATGTTGCTTGTCCTCAAGGCACGGTGCCAGCGACTATGACATTCTTCAACGACGATTTTCACTAAGTACTTTCAACGTGATTTCTTTCACCAAGTACTCATATCAAGGAATGAAGAATGGTTCCGTGTTTTTCTACTTCAATGATATCGACGACCATGAAGACGATGAAATTCCGAGGCTTCAACACTTAGAGTTTTTCACGAGAGTTTGAAGATGAAGAATTGAGATCGACGGAGTCAAGATTGAATTGAAGTTCTGATTTTGAAATTGAAGATTCAAGATTCGAAGATTCAAGAATCGAAGATTCAAGATTCCAAGATTCAAGAATCCAAGTTCTACAAGAGTGATGTCATCCATGGAGAAGTGACATCAGCCAAGCATGTGACCAACCAGAACGTGCCACGTCATCACCTCACATGTGCGGGCTGCCTATATAAACCCATGGATTTCGATTTCACCTTCGACGATTTTGAGAGAACGAAATCTGATTTTTAGAATCGTGACTGACAGCTTCGGCTTCGAGTTTGTGTAGTAGCATTTGCGCCTTGTGCCAAGATTAGAGTTAGGAGATTTAGCTCTAGGCACTAGTGTGCTAGATTGCAAGTTAGTGGGAGTTGTTGCGACACTCGGGAAACTTCTTGTAATCATTTTGCCTACCATACTCAGTGTAATAGTTTAGTTTCGTTGTTTCAATGGAATGAAAACATATTACATAACTTTGCTTTTGTCTTCCGTCTTTCATTCCACGAACTTGTGTGATTGTTACCTTGACTGAAGCTGGTGTTCGTTGTTTAAGTCCAACTTCGCGAAAAGTTGGTATCATACGTCGAAGACGTAATTTCAATAGGTGATCTGGAGCATGCACGAGTTCATCCGAAGTTTCTGCATTCGAACGCCACCTCTCACAAATGGGCATTTGGAGGTGATCATGTTTGATATCTGGTTTCATCGTACTGTTCTAGAATAATTGCTGAGTTGTGGAGGGGATTTTTCGACATAAACTAAATGGTTTTCCTTAGTTTTTTCATCCCAAGTATTTATATGGTTCTTATGTGTGTCAATGAGTGCTTGAATTGTCAGGGGATTTATTTATTTATTTATACATTTATCCTTTCTATATTACTATATACTATAAAATATGTTCGGATCGTGATGGAGGAACAACAAAGAGAAATAGAAAAAATAATGTCATCTGGTTTGTGCTGCAGTTTTTTCTTACACGAGTATCTTATTTGTTGCAGCTATTGCTGAGCTCTTGGACACTGCAGTGGATGAAGTAATCATATGAAATGTGTACTCCTTACAATTTTCATCATATTCCAACTATGAAATTGCGTTCGGATTTTTTAAAATTAATACAGTGAATTGCACACCACTTGCAAAGGCCTTATGAAATCTATTTAAGTTTCAAGGTGTTTTTTTATTATCGAAAAGGGGCAAGTTTATAAATTTTGATTTTAAAATACATCTGAACTCATGTTTTCCTTGGGTGATGATGCATAGTGTTGGATGCACTCTGGGCCGAACCCCTCTCACTTAATTTCTGCTACCAAGATCAACTTTTACGTGTTTAAAATCCATATTGTCAATGGTGCAACATTTGTGAAGGTAGATAGAGTTTATAACAAAAAAGACAATTCTCCTGCCTTACTTTTCCAAGGTGCAGTAATTATTCTAATGCTGGCCTCTCTTAAAGCATTATGTTCTATGTTTCTTAAATTTGGCTATGGAAATTAGTTGATTTAACTTTGGGCTGCAGATGATGGGGGTGGAATGGATCCAGAATGCATGTGGAAGTGTATGAGCCTGGGATACTCCTCAAAGACATCAAAGAAAACTATTGGACAATGTAATTAACTTATTCTGCTTTCCTGCACTAACCACTACTGTTTCTTTTGGTGTATGTGTGTTCACATGGTCTCATGCATACATCAGTGTCTTTTGGTGATGATTACATCTTATGTTGTTTTTCCATTTCAATTTGTTTTGCATTTCCTGTTTTATGGAACCCACACCCTGGTTTTATTCAGTACAGTTTTGACACATTGAGATTTTTTAGCTATATCTTTATTCATATCTTGGGCTCAAGCTCAGCTTTAATTACTATTTTTCAATCAACCATACGTTGGATCCGCATTGCAGTTCTTACATTTTTATACTTGATCATTTCATCGAAACTATGTCTATATTATTCTTATAAATAAGGCTTCAAGCCTTCAACAACTGGTTCTGACAAATCACAAGCCTTCATCCCCTTGTGAATGGACAGATTCAGTACCTCCAAAAACTCAATCGGTGCACAAGTTATGTTGGAATTACTACCTTTAGGTCCAAAACTTGTCTGAGGTTTTCATTCAATTCGCTCCCTAAATTGCACTGTCCTGTTTGTTTTATGTCAACTATACCTATTTTTACAAGGTCCGTGCCAGGCTTCTCCAAACAAAGAGTTCAATTTGATTTGCAGTTAATTACTATTCTATGTTTAGATACTGGATTATTTGCATTTCGATCATACTTTGATTGACACTCTATCTAGGTCTTAACCAGGGAGCTTGTCAATTATTTGTGATCATGAAACTTTTCATTAATGTGTTTTTTTTTTTCTGAAATCTAAGACTAAATGTATATATTATGTACCAGATGGGACTGGATTCAAAATAAGTACCATGCGACTAGGAGCTGATTCAATTGTTTTTAGTCGTGCAACTCAATCAGGATAATTTCTTATCTACATGAACCTTTAGTTGTTTCTTTTAACCACTGAAGTGACTAGACATGGTAAACCTGATATTTGCTTGGCACTTGTAAGATCTGTTGTGGTGACATGCTTCTGGAGTCCTTTGAAACACTTCATTATCAACACTTGCAAAAATCATATATCAGTGAAGTCACGTAAGTGGCTTTATGGGTTGGGTACCTGTGTCAATTTCGTTAGAGACAGGGAAAGAAAGTATGAGTTTGCAAGTACTTATTTTTAGGACAATAATCAGTTATGCTACCCTTAATGAACTATCATGGCAATGTACTCCCATCCTTCTGTTATAGAATTGATCTCCCTTTAATTAGAGTTTACATTTATATCCTTCAGTCGAGCAACCCAAAGACAAGATGATGTGATTGTTCCAATGGTAAACTCCTCATTCTTAAAACTGTCTTTCTTGAGCTGTGATTTCCTTATGTAAAACCTGAATGTTTAAATTTTCTGATTTTTTTTTGTTATTCTTACCTATTTAAATTTTATCGCAGATTGATTTTGATATCTCAGACAACTGGGCAGAGCCTATTATCTATAGCTCCAAAGATGATTGGTCTTTGCTTGAATGGTCTTTGCTTCAAAGGATGATCTTATGCCTCAGGTTCATTTTACTAGGAAGTAGATATTCATACTTCATGCACTTTTTGAATTTTTTTATGACACAATGAGTTTTAATAATAGTGATGGTTGTAGTGCGCATTCATGTTTCTATCTAGTCTACATTCATTTTTTCTATGATTGTATTTTCAATGTTATTTCATGTGTGTGTGTATACATACTTATGTACCGAAGATTATGTGACCATTTACCGGTAATCTCACTTATCAAATTCCATCGTGGAAGACACCTTATTTTTGAAGAATTCACCATGATATACCTGACCCAGGTATAATATTATGAAAAACGTATACAACTTTGTTTACTTACTGTTTACCTTAGTATCAGTGATAGTTTTGAATAAGTATCTCAAGATATCTACTTTAGATATTTGTACCCTGTCGAAGTAAGGAACAATAACATATGTCTGAAATAGATTCCGTTTTGAGAGAGTTGAAATAGCACTATCTCGTTCAAAGGTTATATACATATTCCCATATTGACACATATATATAAAGTTTATAGAATTGGATCCTGTTTGGGACTGAGTTTCTGTTTGTTCGTACTTCGTAAGAAGATAAGAAGCTGACTCATACAAGCGATATATGGCTCTTCTAAACTATGGGTTTGATTGCTGGAAAATGAAATACAAGATTCATGCTCGGATTTAGGTGTTATGACACCACTGGAGGTTGAAATTTCATGTCACCCTTCACAATGGTTTTAAGAATATTATAGCTGCAATATAAAGCCATGCTGGTATAGGTAGAGAGGATAGTATTTCTAAGAGTTGGGGGTAAAAAGATTGCCGTTTCTGTAATAGTTAACTGCGTGTCATGAATATATTTATCATTAATTAATTTTTTTATTACATTACTTATTTATGAACTCATTTTCTCATTTTTATGTACATTGCCATTCTGTGGAATACACTTGGTAATTTTCCTTTTATATGTTATCTGATATGGGATTGATTCTGTGTGAAAGTGTATATAACTTGATCTACTTTCATGGATTACAATCAATATTTTCATCTCCGTCTTTCTTATTTTCATTTGACCCCTTTTCTATTGTTTCTTCCAGTTAGAGGATATTGGATCGCATGGAACAAAGGATATAATATATAACCTATGGATTAATGATGAAGGCATTTATGATTTATGAATTGAATTTCGACAACGATGAGGAGGTACTAACTGTGTGCTGTTTGTAGCTAGTTTGTTTCATAATCTAGAAAGTAAAAGATGTGGGGCTTGTTTTTGATTGAGAACACTTTTTAAATGGGCTTTTGGGTGAAAGACAATGTTCATAATATTAGATGTCTGGACATATACTTACCCAGTTACCCATAATGTCCATTTCAGAGACGTAAAAGGTATAGGACTTTGAAGAATCTATACAGTTATAGTGTAGAGGATGAGACTTCGATTCGACTTTCTCTTTGTTTCAAGTTTCTCCTTCTTTAAAGTGAAAGATGGAGTAAGTTTAAATTTACACAAACTGTATTATGAAAATAGAACAGTAGACAAAAACTTGGTACATTTTCCAATTCTCCAGAAGGGTCAAAAGTTTTGAAGTACTCCATGTATAGGAAAGGTAGTTCTTTTTCCTATGTTTCCAATTCTCGTATTATCTAAAGTCTAGCTATAATTTTTCTTCACACGATTTAGCAATATCATTTGTGCTTAACGTTATTGTGCACTGTAGAGTGTACTGCCATAATGTCTGTCTGTCAGACTTATGAGGATGACTGACTCAACTGGAAATTAGAACACTAACAAACTTGTTTTCGTGTCTCTATATGAATGAATTTATAAAAAAAATATTGTAGCATAATTTACTTTTCTCTCACCTAATCAATAGTTGAAGTGCATATAACAAAATTTACTTGTTATTTACTGCACTTCTTTGTACTGTCGGTTACTTGAACTGTATCCGTAGGTATTTCAACTCTCGTATTGTTAAATTAATTTCGGAAGCACAACTTTGTTCTAAATATATTTTTCTGCTGCCTTTAATTCAGGATATAAATCTGAGAGATGAAGTCCAAGGGAATGTGCAGAGAGTTTCCAAGAAAGCCATTGAACCGCAGTCTTATTTGTCATACCGCATGCGGTTCTCGTTAAGGGTGCATATAATCTGTCTTTCCCGGTTATTGTTCCTAAGACTTGAGATAATGTAACATCTTTATAAAAAGTTTAAAATGTCAAGGTTTTGAACACATTCAATTTTACGAAAGAATAATATTTCATATATTTTGCAATTTGTTACGACTTATGAGATAGGAACTGCAGCGGCAATTAGGGTAGAGATAAGTAGACACAGGTTTCACCTCTAATTGCTAGGCATGGCTTTATTTCTCATTCATAGAATTATATTTTTAAACGATTATTCCTTCATAACATGGGAAATTTGTTTGGCATCTTACAAATTAATGTTTGATTTACTCTTAAGATGTTGCAAATATTTGTGCACAATACGTGCTTGCTAGGCATATATGGGTTGTGACTGTACTGTAGAGCGTTTCCCCTAGTTTTTGAATTAATTTAGTTTGCTTATATCATGCCGTTTTCCTCAGGCATATGCTTCAATATTGTATCTCAGAAAATTTGTGAACTTACAAATAATTTTAAGAGGGAAGCCTATAGAGCAGTACAGTATCGCGGATGACCTGAAATATTCCAAGAAAGTCACATACAATCCCCATGTTGGCTTGGGGCAGAAAGAGGTAAGATGCTTTTACTTTACTCAGTGTTGAGTGAAAGTCACTTCCAAATATTTCCTATGATCCGGTGCCAACTAGTTCTCTAATCTCCTGTCATTAATTTATTGGCTAACCCAAATTTCATATGTTAGGGGTGCCGATCAACTTAACCGTTAACAATTGGATTGAACTTATGATACTTAAAATAAACACTTAAATGGTGAAGATTATAGTGCATATCTTTTTTCTTTTTTACAAATGGCTAAAATTTTAATTCTCTATTGGTCAAGTTTCAATTTTATATGCATGGAACCAAATGTTCCAGAAATGAGTTCCACTTTTCTGCAAAATTACTGGTTAGATGTTTAGCTTTATTTGATGTCTACATCCTCAAATAATTAATGATTTTATGAATGACGCAGGTGACTGTGGAGACCACCATTGGCTTCATTAAAGAAGCTCCTGCACTTTCAGTTAGTGGATTTAACGTCTACCATAAAAACCGTCTTATCAGGGTATGTTTTGTTAAAATGGAGAATCATTATCTTCTAAACAAATGTTTTTGCCAGGTACTATTTCATTGAATTCAGTACTACTGCTTTCACAGTTATAGCTTAAGCTGGTGGTAAGATATAATGATATGCTGTATATTTTGCTGTTCTTCTAAAGATTTATTAAGTCTAATAATTAGAAGAAAAAAAGAAATTACTTGAGTTAAATTGTTGATTAATTTTGTATCATAACAGCCCTACTGGAAAGTCACTGCAAATGGGAATTCTAAAGGACATGGGCTGTTGGTATGCTTTTTTGATTCAATTTTATAATATGATGATTTCCTTTTGTTTTATTCCCTTTTTTCTCTTAACTAAATTTCGGTTTTTCAGGAGTCCTTGAGGCAAATTTCATAGAACCAGCACACGACAAACAAGATTTTGAGCATTCATCTCTATTTAATAAGCTGGAACCAAAGTTGAACAAATAGTTATGGACTACTGGTATCCTTCTTTTGCTTATTGATCTTTCTTTCTATTTTTTTGAATACAAATGTTTTCTTTTTACTGGTATCCCGATGTCCATTACTCTTGTAAATCATGCTTTAGCCTTCTTTAAGCTTTTCTAAATATGTTTTCTGTTTCTTTCCTGTTTAGATTGGTATGCCTTTTTATTGTTGACACTAGTCATATTTAACCCAATAAGACCATGCCTTTTATTTATAAAAACATCTGCTTATATTAAAAGAAAACAAAAATGGCACTGGTCATTACTCATTAGTTTGGCATTATACTTCTTTTAGGTTCTAATAGTAAATAATAATTGGAAATGTGCTTACCCTTGTGCTGGTAACCGAAAATTAAGCAAGAATCACATTTATCATGTTTTGGAATTTCATCCTGGCCCATCAGCCCCTACTCTTAAATATTGGCAACTAAGTTATACTCACCATGTTATATTTTGATTCTTACTATTATTTAGTTTGGGTAATGTGTGGACTATGTTATTGTTTGTATGTTAAGAATCCATTTTTCTTCTGACTACCCAGGAAAGCTAACCGTCACTTCATAGGACACCCGTCTGATAGCATGAGGAAGATTATCGCCCAAAATAGATATGCTACACGACCTCAAATTGAAGGTGTTCCCCGAACAAGTCAGAAAATGTAGGTTGCGTGCATTTTAATTAAACTTTGACAGTTCAATGGCCCACCTGCTAATGGATGCCTTTAATTGACTGGCGCAGTAGTTAGTGGAAACCTCTATGGAACTAGGGTCAACAACAACAACAATGACAAATCAGCAAATGCTCAGTCAATGTTGGGGCCTGAGACTGTAAGTCACTAGTCTTGCAATTTTTACTTCCTGAGTTTGGAATGTGTTCTTGATGGATTAATAACAAAAGGCAGACATGATGTATTGATGTTTGTTCTAATTACAATAAATTATATCTTTCAAACAACAAAAAAAACATTAGGTTTGATTTGATGCTAAATTAAGGTGTTAAGTTTAATATTTTTATACCTCTGAATGGGGTTTTTGATTTGCTTAAGTTGTGTAAAGGTAAGACTAATTAAAATCTCATGCGTATTTGTCATTTTGATTTGGCTGATCTTGTATTCTTGTAATTAGGTTAAACCTCAAGGGTATTTTGTTGTAACAAACCCTTTTTAGGCATGCCCAACGGGCGATTTGACCGGTTTGATCTTTATAGGGTTTGACCGGTGCGGTTGGAGGTTTCTCTAACCGCCAACCGCTAGTTGAGCCCAAT
The DNA here is from genome assembly GCA_954870475.1 of Euphrasia confusa. Lineage (NCBI taxonomy): Eukaryota > Viridiplantae > Streptophyta > Magnoliopsida > Lamiales > Orobanchaceae > Euphrasia > Euphrasia confusa. The sequence continues at coordinate 28,952,366 of OX940968.1, read as the reverse complement.
GGGCGGTTTAGCCGGTTGGGCAGCTCTAACCCTTTTTGCTATCAGGTTTATTGAGACGATGATCTTGTTTTCAACAAACAATTTCTGGGGATAATTACAGTAACTACACTCTAGGTTTGACCTAATTGGCTAATTACAAACTATCTAATTATCTTTCAAAGAAGCAATTACCTACACCATTGAGGTTTGGATTTTCTTAACATATATTGCCTTATTGAGTTAGGAATTTGGGAAGTAGAAACAAATACTCCCTGATCATTGAGGACTTGCCTCAGCCCTTGAGGTTTACTTCATTTTTATAATTAACCCTTGACTTTTAAATAAAGGTAGTTTATTACTGTATTTTCATTCCTGATCTTTTGAACCTAGTGTGTATTGTTTTCATAGAAGGGAGCATTACTATTACTATCAGTATTATTATGATGATGATCATCATCAACATCATGGTTTAATGGAATTGATTGCTCAGGCTTCTCATCCAATCACATCGCTGGAAAACGAATCACTCAATCAGATGTGTAAAGAGAACATCCAGTTATTCATGAGGTACATAAAGAGTAATCTAACTTCGATTATTTTTTTTGGTACTTGTATTCATTCCTGGCATCTTAACATATTATTGAACATCTTATCACAAATAGGTGTAAGGAGTACAAGGAGAAGCAAGTTGAAAAGATACGAAGGTACAAAATCATTTGCATAAGGTTTACTCACAAAGAAACACCTTGTCATGCAAATGGGCCGATGAATGGAAAAAGGTCCCATCTATATGTCTACATGTATTCATGCCATGCAAATTACAATAATGTAAATGAGAAATAATATGAACAAAATGTACATTAAAAGAAAAATATTTAATAATTATTTATTTTTTAAAGTGTGCATATTAAGTTTGGAACAACATTTCAACACATTTTTTGTTTCCAGGATCAATCTCCTCTAAGTAATGAGAATGTCAACTACATTAAGGCAAACTATTTCAGCACAACAAAATTCATGTTTTCTTTCACGTAAATACACTTATGACATGTCAATTGATAAACCTTTTTCTTAACATTCATTTTTATAAATTATTTTTTACTAAATAGGTCAGAAAATATATGCTAAAAGTTTTGACGTTTTTAGTTCTTGTACACCATTTTTGTTCATTATTCAAAAGTTTCAATTTTTTTTTATTAAAATCAATAGATGATGATTTATTTACATCCGACCTAGTGATTGTTTTCATAATTTAATTTAAGAGAAATCAATATTTCTTCTTTTTCCGAGAATAGAAATCGTCAAACAATTTAAATCTTTGAATTCAATGAGTGTGAATTTAAGATGCACACTTTACACACAATTTACATTTTTTGGCACAAATATATTTACTTTGATTAATGTATTTCAAACAACCTATAAATTTTAAATATTTGTTCAGACGTTTTGTAATTCGACCCCTATAAATTTTAAATATTTGTTCGACGTTTTGTAATTCGACCCCTTGTGAAGAATTTTATTGCCTTAATCCTAAATTTACTTATACGGATTTAAAATTTATCATTTTTTTAGTTTAAAAATGTACTCAATGAGCAAGTAAAATCATTTTTTATTTCTTTTTACGCAACACACGAAGCATGCCACCGATTAGAAAAAGCCAAATCCCGGCCACCGCCGACGTCATCGACCTCGACAGCGACGGCGAGGACGGAGGGCGGGTGGTGGCTGGTGTAACAAGAATCAACAGCACCAGTGAAAATAAACCTTCGATTAGGGCGAAATTACAGACCAATTCACCAACGGCAGCTCCCTCTGCCTCCGCAGTTAACACCGGCGGGGCGTTGGCGGCGGATAATCGGCCACTTGAAAACCGAAGTTTCTGGAGAGCCGGAAATTATGAAATTGGTCCCACAGTATCCACTCTAATCCAAGGTCATCTTTATTTATTCCTGTTAATAATTCCATAGCTATTTTATTTTTCCGGCATTAACTGGGTTTGCACTTTGTAATTGCTCGGAGATGAATTTGGGACATTTAACCTGCACACATTTAGGTTATTAGTTGCCAAAAGGCACAATGTAGGTTGCAGGATTTCATTTGAAAAAAAAAGTCGTGTTTTCTCATAATGTTAACTATTCTTTGGTTTGTGTGTGTAATGGGAACTATAGGTGATCTGGAGCATGCACGAGTTCATCCGAAGTTTCTGCATTCGAACGCCACCTCTCACAAATGGGCATTTGGAGGTGATCATGTTTGATATCTGGTTTCATCATAATGTTCTAGAATAATTGATGAGTTGTGGAATGAATTTTTCGACATAAACTAAATGGTTTTTCCTTAGTTTTTCATCCTTAGTATTTATATGGTTCTTACATGTGTCAATGAGTGCTTGAATTGTCAGGGAATTTATTTACTTATTTATCCATTTATCCTCTCTATATTACTATATACCAAAAAATATGTTCGGATGGTGATGAAGGAACAACAAAGAGAGATAGAAAAAATAATGTCATCTGGTTTGTGCTGCAGTTTTTTCTTACACATATCTTATTTGTTGCAGCTATTGCTGAGCTCTTGGACAATGCAGTGGATGAGGTAGTCATATTAAATTTTGTACTCCTTAATCAATTTTCATCATATTTCCACTATGAAATTGTGTTCAGATCTTTTTAAATTGATACAGTGAATTGCACACCACTTGACAAAGGCCTTATGAAATCTATTTAACAGTGATCTCTTCTATGTATTACATGGTCGTCTTTAATTTAATTAGGAGAATAAGCTATAACGATCTTGCTTTGAGCTTTTGGAGTTTTCTCAAATTAAAAAAGTTTGAATCAATAGTTTCTGATTCACGTAGAGTGTTGATCGCTAGGTTCTGAAAGTACGAAAACATTTTTCTATTAGTTGGTAAAATCAAATGAATGTAGGTTATAGTATTTGGATAGTTTCTTTTCGGCTTTAGCAGTTAAGAACTTCTCGATTAGTTAGTTAGCGGACTTGTACTTGCTATCATTTTGAGTTATTTCTTGTGTAATAATAAATCTCCTTACTTGTTTTAGACAAATGGACCATAATCTCGGTTCTGTGCAGCTGTGCTATGTGGCCGCATTATTGATAACTGTATATACACGTTTGCGAATTTTAACAGTTTAGTTTATAGTCATGCATATTTAATGGATGCATATATTCTAATTCATTTTTGAATAGTTTAGATTCAACTTATAATCTTTTTCCTTAGGAAATATACTTAATTTTATGGGTTTCTTGAATGTCTGATATTTTCTTTGAAAAATTAAAAGGCTTAATTGACTGCATTCATCAATATATCCACAATACAATCAACCTTCCATTTAATCTAGCGGAGTTGTGTAATGCCAGAATCTCAAAACTTCATTCAAATTTTCCTTTAATTCTCAAAACTATTTCAATAATATGAGGATATTACTTCATGACCATTTGGCAAATGAATGATACATATGCTATGAAAACCTCACATTTGTGATTTCTTGCAATCAGGAAATTCTTAAATAATTATCAAACAAATTTGAATAATTATTTTAATAATCATTCTGAAAGTTAGTATGCATTCTGAATTTTAAAGACAAAACTAGTATTTTAATCACAAAGTAATCAAAAAGTATTTTAATAATTCTGGAAGTTAGTATGCATTCTGAATTTTAATAGTAGTCATTTCGTCACCTAAAAATTGAGATTGAATTTTAAAGTGATTTCAGAGAATCTTTAAGTTTCAAGGTGTTTTTTTTCAAGTTTTTTAATTATCGAAAAGGGGCAAATTTATAAATTTTCATTTTAAAATACATTTGAACTTATCTTTTCCTTGGGTGATGATGCAAGTGTTGGATGCACTCTGGGTCAAACCCCACTCACTCCATTTCTGATACCAAGATCAACTTCTACTTGTTTTTAATCCAGATCGTCAATGGTGCAACATTTGTGAAGGTAGATAGAGTTTATAACAAAAAAGACAATTCTCCTGCCTTACTTTTCCAAGGTGCAGTAATTATTCTAATGCTGGCCTCTCTAAAAGCATTATGTTCAATGTTTCTTAAATTTGTTGGCTATGGAAATTAGTTAATTAAACTTTGGGCTGCAGATGATGGAGGTGGAATGGATCCAGAATGCATGAGGAAGTGTATGAGCTTGGGATACTCCTCAAAGACTTCAAAGAAAACTATTGGACAATGTAATTGGCTTATTCTGCTAATCTGCACTAACCACTACTGTTTCTTTTGGTGTCTGTGTGTGTGTGTTCACTTGGTCTCATGCATACATCAGTTTTCATTTAGTAATTGATGCTTACATGTACGTGTTTTGCCTTTTCAAGTTGTGTTGCATTTCCTGTTTTATTGAACCCAAGCCCTGTTTTTGTTCAAAACAGTTTTGACACGCATATTGAGAATTTGCAGCTTGTATATCTTTATTCATATCATGGGTTCAAGCTCAGCTTTAACTACTATATTTTTCAATCGGTTCTTACATTTTTTATCCTTGATCATTTCAAAGAATTATGTCTATATTATTCTTATAAATAAGGCTTCATCAACTGGTGCTGACAAATCACAAGTTTCCACCCCCCCGTGAATGGGCAGATTCAGTACCTCCAAAAACTTAATCGGTGTAAAAGATATGTTGGGATTACTACCTTTAGGTCCAAAACTTGTTTGAGTTTTTCATCCAATTTGCTCCCTAAATTGCGCTGTCCTGTTTTTTTGGATTTTTTTTATGTCAACTATACCTATTTTTACATGGTCCGTGCCAGGCTTCTCCAAACAAAGAGTTCAATTTGATTTGCAGTAAATTATGATTCTATGTTAGATACTGGATTATTGGCATTTCGATACTTTGATTGACAGTCTATCTAGGTCTTAACTAAGTAAGATCTTGTCAATTATTTGTGATCATGAAACTTTATATTAATATGTATTCTGAAATCTAAGACTAAATTCATATATTATGGACCAGATGGGAATGGATTCAAAACAAGTACCATGCGACTAGGAGCTGATGCAATTGTTTTTAGTCGTGCAACTCAATCAGGGTAATTTCTTATTCTACATGAACCTTTAGTTGTTTCTTTTAACCACTGAAGTGAGTAGACATGGTAAACCTGATATTTGCTTGGCACTTGTAAGATCTGTTGTGGTGAAATGCTTCTGGAGTCCTTTAAAACACTTCATTATCAACACTTGGTCACTTGCAAATATCATATATCAGTAAAGTCACGTAAGTGGCTTGATGGGTTGGGTACCTGTGTCATTTTCGTTAGAGGCAGGGAAAGAAAGTACTAGTTTGCAAGAACTCATATTTTAGGATAATAACCAGTTATGCTACCCTTTATGAACTATCATGGCATAGTACTCCCATCTTTCTGTTCTAGAATTGATCTCCCTTTAATTAGAGTTTACATTTATATCCTTCAGTCGAGCAACCCAAAGTATTGGTCTTTTATCCTACACTTTTTTGCGGAAAACAAGACAAGATGATGTGATTGTTCCAATGGTAAACTCCTCATTCTTAACACTGTCTTCCTTGAGCTGTGATTTCCTTATGTAAAACCTGAATGTTTAAATTTTTCTGATTTTTTTTGTTATTCTTGCCTATTTAAATTTTATTGCAGATTGATTTTGATATCTCAGACAACTGGGCAGAGCCTATAATCTATAGCTCCAAAGATGATTGGTCTAGTAACTTGAAAACCATCCTTGAATGGTCTCCCTTTGCTTCAAAGGATGATCTTATGATTCAGGTTCATTTTTAGGAAGTAGATATTCATTCTTCATGCACTTTTTGAATTTTTTATGACACAATGAGTTTTAATATTAGGGATGGTTGTAATGCGCATTCGTGTTTCTATCTGGTCTATATTCATTTTTCTATGATTGTATTTTCAATGTTATTTCATGTGTGCCTGTGTAATGTGTGTGTGTGTGTGTGTGAAAAACGCATACCATTTTGTTTACTTACTGTGTAATGTGTATCAGTGATAGTTTTGAATAAGTATCTCAAGATATCTACTTTAGATATTTGTACCCTGTCGAAGTAAGGAAAAATAACATATGTCTAAAATAGATTCCATTTTGAGAGAGTTGAAATAGCACTATCTCGTTGAAAGGTTATATACATATTCCCATATTGATACATATATGTAAAGTTTATAGAATTGGATCCTGTTGGGGACTGGGTTTCTGTTTGTTCGTACTTCGTAAGAAGATAAGAAGCTGACTCATACAAGCGATATATGGCTCTTCTAAACTATGAGTTTTATTGCTGGGAAATGAAATACGAGATTCATGCTCGGATTTAGGTGTTATGAAACCACTGGAGGTTGAAATTTCATGTCATCCTTCACAATGGTTCTAAGAATATTCTAGCTGCAATATAAAGTCATGCTGGTGTAGGTAGAGAGGATAGTATTTCTTAGAGTTGGGGGTAAAAAGATTGCCGTTTCTGTAACAGTTAACTGCATGTCATGAATATATTTATCATGAATTAATTGTTTTATTACCTTACTTATTTATGAACTCATTTTCTCATTTTTATGTACATTGCTATTCTGTGGAATACACTTGGTAATTTTCCTTTTATATGTTATCTGATATGGGATTTATTCTGTGTCAAAGTGAATATAACTTGATCTACTTTCATGGATTACAATCAATATTTTCATCTCCGTCATTCTTATTTTCATTTGGCCTACTTTCTATTGTTTCTTCCAGTTCGAGGAGATTGGATCTCATGGAACAAAGGTTATAATATATAATCTATGGATGAATGATGAAGGCATTTATGAATTGAATTTCGACAACGATGAGGAGGTACTAACTGTGTGCTGTTTGTAGCCAGTTTGTCTGTTTCATAATCTGGAAAGTAAAAGACGTGGGGCTTGTTTGAATTGAGAACACTTTTTAAATGGGCTTTTGGGTGAAAGACAATGTTCATAATATTAGATGTCTGGACAAATACTTACCCATGATGTCCATTTCAGAGAAGTAAAAGGTATAGGACTTTGAAGAATATATATAGTTATAGTGTAGAGGATGAGACTTCGATTTGACTTTCTCTGTGTTTCAAGTTACTCCTTAAAAGTGAAAGATGAAGAAAATTTAAATTACACAAACTGTACTATGAAAATAGATCAGTAGATAAAAACTTGTTATATTTTCCAATTCTCCAAAAGGGTCAAAAGTTCTGAAGTAATCCATGTATAGGAAAGGTAGTTCTTTTTCCTATGTATCCAATTCTTGTATTATCTAAAGACTAGCTATAATTTTTCTTCACACGATTTCGCAATATCATTTGTGCTTAACGTTATTGTGCACTGTAGAGTGTACTGCCTTAATGTATGTCTGTCAGACTTATGAGGATGACTGACTCAACTGGAAGTTAAAACTCTAACAAACATATTTTTGTGTCTCTATTTGAATGAATTTATAAAAAAAAAAACTTGTAGCATAATTTAGATTATGAGAGGCTCCAGTGTCAACAAATATTACTTTTTTCTCACCTAATCAATAGTTGAAGTGCATACAACTTGTTATTTACTTCTTTGTACTGTCGGTTACTTGAACTGTATCTGTAGGTACTTCAACTCTCGTGTTGTTAAATAAATTTCGGAAGCACAACTTTATTCTAAAAATATTTTTCTGTTGCCTTTAATTCAGGATATAAATCTGAGAGATGAAGTCCAAGGGAATGTGCCGAGAGTTTCCAAGAAAGCCCTTGAACTGCAGTCTCATTTGTCATACCGCATGCGGTTCTCGTTAAGGGTGCATATAATCTATCTTTCCCGGTTATTGTTCCTAAGACTTGAGATAATGTAACATCTTTATAAAAAGTTTAAAATGTCAAGGTTTTGAACACATTCAATTTCACGAAAGAATAATATTTCATTTGTTTTGCAATTTGCTAGGACTTATGAGATAGGAACTGCAGCTGCAATTAGGGTAGAGATAAGTAGACACAGGTTTCACCTCCAATTGCTAGGCATGGCTTTATTTCTCATTCGTAGAATTATATTTTTAAACGATTATTCCTTCATAACATGGGAAATTTGTTTGGCATCTTACATATTAATGTTTGATTTACTCTTAAGATGTTGCAAACATTTGTGGACAATACCTGCTTGCTAGGTATACATGGGTTGTGACTGTACCGTAGAGCATTTCCCCTAGTTTGTTTGAATCAATTTTATTTGCTTATAACGTGACTTTTTCCTCAGGCATATGCTTCAATATTGTATCTCAGAAAATTTGTGAACTTCCAAATAATTTTAAGAGGGAAGCCTATAGAGCAGTACAGTATCGCGGATGACCTGGAACATTCCAAGAAAGTCACATACAATCCCCATGTTGGCCTGGGACAGAAAGAGGTAAGATGCCTTTACTTTACTCACTGTTGAGTGAAAGTCACTCCTAAATATTTACTATGATCCGGTGCCAACTAATTCTCTAATCTCTGGTCATTAAGTTATTGGCTTATGTATGGACCCATAGCAAGATTTGGCTAACCCATATTTCATATGATTGGGGTACAGATCAACTTAACCGTTAACAATTGGATTGAACTTATGATACTTAAAATACACACTTAAATGGTGAAGATTATAGTGCATGCCTTTTTTTCTTTTCATTTTTACAAATGGATAAAATTTTAATTCTCTATTGGTCAAGTTTCAATTTTATATGCATGGAGCCAAATGTTCCAGAAATGAGTTTCACTTTTCTGCAAAATTACTGGTTAGATGTTTAGCTTTATTTGATGTCTACATCCTCAAATAATTAATGATTTTATGAATGACGCAGGTGACTGTGGAGACCACCATTGGCTTCATTAAAGAAGCTCCTGCACTTTCAGTTAGTGGATTTAACGTCTACCATAAAAACCGTCTTATCAGGGTATGTTTTGTTAAAATGAAGAATCATTATCTTCTAAACAAATGTTTTTGCCAGGTACCATTTCACTGAATTCAGTACTACTGCTTTCACAGTTATAGCTTAAGCTGGTGATAAGATATAATGATATATGTTGTCTTCTGTGTATTTTGATGTTCTTCTAAAGATTTATTAAGTCTAATAATTAGAAAAAAAAAAAAAAAGAAATTACTTGAGTTGAATTGTTGATTAGTTTTATATCATAACAGCCCTACTGGAAAGTCACTGCAGATGGGAGTTCTAAAGGACATGGGGCTGTTGGTATGCTTTATTGATTCAATTTTATAATATTATGATTTACTTTTTCTTTATTCCCTTTTTTCTCTTAACAAAAATTCGGTTTTTCAGGAGTCCTTGAGGCAAATTTCATAGAACCAGCACACGACAAACAAGACTTTGAGCGTTCATCTCTATTTAATAAGCTGGAGTCAAAGTTGAAACAAATAGTCATGGACTACTGGTATCCTTCTTTTGCTTATTGATCTTTCTTTCTATTTTTTTCAATACAGATGTTTTCTTTTTACTGGTATCCCGATGTCCATTGCTCTTGAAATCATACTTTACCCTTCTTTTTTAAAAATGTTTTCTGTTTCTTCCCTGTGTAGATTGGTAAAGCCTTTTTATTGTAGACACTAGTCATGTTTAACCCAATAAGACAATGCCTTTTATTTATAAACAAATCTGCTTATATTAAAAGAAAACTAAAATGGCACTGGTCATTACTCATTAGTTGGCATTATACTTCTTGTAGGTTCCAATAGGAAATAATAATTGGAAATGTGCTTACCCCTTGTGCTGGTAACCGAAAATTAAGCAAGAATCACATTTATCATGTTTTAGAATTTCATCCTGGCCCATCAGCCCCTTACTGTTAAATATTGGCATTTAAGTTATACTCACCGTGTTATATTTTGACTCTTACTATTATTTAGTTTGGGTAATGTGTGGAGTGTGGACTATGTTATTGCTTGTAGGATATGAATCCATTTTTCTTCTGACTACCCAGGAAAGCTAACTGTCACTTCATAGGACACCAGTCTGATAGCATGAGGAAGATTATCGCCCAAAATAGATATGCTACACGACCTCAAATTGAAGGTAATGCCTGAACGAGTCAGAAAATGTAGATTGCGTGCATTTTAATTAAACTTTGACAGTTGAATGGCCCACCTGCTAATCGATGCCTTTAATTGACTGGCGCAGTAGTTAGTGGAAATGTCTATGGAACTAGGGTCAACAACAACAACAATGACAAATCAGCAAATGCTCAGTCACTGTTGGACCCTGAGACTGTAAGTCACTAGTCTTGCAATTTTTACTTCCTGAGTTTGGAATGTGTTCTTGATGGCTTAATAACAAAAGGCAGACATGATGTATTGATGTTTGTTCTAATTACAATAAAATATAACTTTCAAACAACAATAAAAACATTAGGTTTGATTTGATGCTAAATTAAGGAGTTAATTTTAATATTTTTATACCTGTGAATGGGGTTTTTGATTTGCTTAAGTTGTGTGAAGGTAAGACTAATTAATATCTCATGCGTATTTGTAATATTGATTTGGCTGATCTTTTATTCATGTAATTAGGTCAAACCTCAAGGGTATTTTGTTGTAAGTTGTAACAAACCTTTTTAGGGATGCCCAACAAGCAATTTGACTGATTTGATCTTTATAGGGTATTAGGTTTTGACTGGTGCGGTTGGAGAGGTTTCTCTAACCGCCAACTGCTGGTTGAGCACTTGAGCCCAATGGGCGGTTTGGCCGGTTGGGCAGCTATAACCCTTTTTGCTATGAGGTTTATTGGAATTATGGTCTTGTTCAAAACAGTATTTCTTGGGATAATTACAGTAACTACACTCGCGCTTTGACCTAATTGGCTAATTAAAACTATCTAATTATCTTTCAAAGAATCAATTACCTACACCATTGAGTTTTGGATTTCCTTAACAAATACAGAGTACTTCCTTATTGAGTTAGGAATTCGGGAAGTAGAAACAAATAAAAAGGGTCTATTTGTACTTCTGAAATATTTCTTATTTTTCTTCTCATTAGACTTACCTCAGCCCATGAGGTTTACTTCTTTTATATAACTAACCCTCGACTTTTAAATAAAGGTAGTTTATAACTGTATTTTCATTCCTGATCATTTGAACCTACTGTATATATATTGTTTTCATAAAAGGGAGCAATACTATTACTATCAGTATTATTATTATGATGATGATCATCATCATCATCATGGTTTAATGGAGTTTATTGTTCAGGCTTCTCAGCCAAACACATCGCTGGATAACGGATCACTCAATCAGATGTGTGAAGAGAACATCCAGTTATTCATGAGGTACCGTAAGCGTAATCTAACTTCGATATTTTTTTGGTACTTGTATTCTTTCATGGCATCTTAACATCTCTTTGAACATCTTATCACAAATAGGTGTAAGGAGTACAAGGAGAAGCAAGTTGAAAAGCTCCGAAAGGTATAAAATCATTTGCATAAGGCTTACTCAGAAAAAACACCTCTGATGTTTGAGTCTAAATACAAACATAAAGTTACGAAATTACAAATATTCCCTTATTTGATTCTATATTACAAGTTTCACTGACAATAGGGGTGTTGCTAAAATAATACGTCATTCATGGGAATATTTGTAATTTGTTAGATGATTTTCCCCTTCTTTTGTTCTTTGACCAAACATCATGCGTATTTTTTTCGTAATCGTCCATTTATTTAACCTGTTTCATCACTCATCAGTATTTTACAAGTGATTTGACAGGTACTTCTATATTGCATGCTCTTATTACATGTTTATTGCTTTGCACTTTTGAACGAAATAGATCGAGGAACTGGAGAAGGAGCTGAGAGAGACTAGAGAAAAGCGTGCTCGAATATCTTCTGACCTGGAAACTCTGAGGAAAGTGCGATAGAAAGCATGTGTTACGGGCTTAGAAAAAGGTATGCATGTGCTAGTTTAGGAGATAATTGTATATGTGCCATTGGTGAACTCAAGAACCTCATTGTATATTATTCTCTTCTTTCCTTTCCATGTTCTTTAGCACCACGCTTGGGGTGCCTGCTTGTTGTGAACTTGCGACAGGAATGTTTTTTGTTTCTCAGCACTTAACTCTTCCGGCAAGGGGAAGCCGAGAGCGGGCATCGTAGGGTCAACATCTGTGACAACCTTCGTAATTTTATTTTATATTTTGGGGGAAATATGGAAAGACGGAGGCTATATATGGGGAACAGAGGTAGATTAGAAGAGTTTGTTAACATGATGGGAGCTTGATATATATAAAAACTCTTTCGGATTCTAGCTAACGTAATTATTGTCACGAACGTTTTTTTGTTTAATATCTTTGGTAGTCTTTGAATCACGTTGTGTACATACTGCAACTCAACAAGTGTTATATACTTCGCGCAACACCCCCAGATACTCGGAGTGGAGCATGCTCCTCCTGGATTTCTTTTCCATGAGATGCTACATCATGATCTTATTTTTTACTAAGTAATTTATTGAAGCTGTTCTTATTGTTCAGTTCATCTTTTAGCTGTACACATTAGCTTTTCATTTCTGGGTTATTATACTGGACATAATGGAGATACTGAAACTTCACCCATAAACTTTTATTTATTACAAATATGCCCCAAATATATTTTCTGAAATTCTAATAAACCTGCAAGACATGAAAAGTTTGGTACAAATTTACCTTTCTTGGAAAATACGATTTGAACAATTTCTTAATGCCCGACGTCACCGATGAAATTAAGGTGGACAACAGAAAAGGGTAATACGACCTGAACACCATTAATCATAAAAGACATAGAGCACGCACACGAGAAGAGTAGCCACTTAAATATGTAACGAGATACCAACTAACGACTATAGCACATACAAAATACTCCAGCAAACTCCAAGACAGTCAGTTGATGAAAAACAAGCATGCCGGACTTGTCAAAAGAAAATTCAAGTTAACTGAAAAGACAGACACATTCAACCAACTATTTGAACTAAACACAAAAGATGTAGCATTTATAAGCTTAGTTGCATAAGCCCTGGGTTTCATTGATTTTGCTCAAGCTTTGTTAAGAAGGTTATGCAGTCGACCACTCTGGACTGCAGCTTGAAGATCTGAATCAAAAACAATAAAGACGGATAGTTAAACAAACGATCAAACATTCAAAAAGTAAAACGCGACTTCGATTCAATTTTAAAACTAGAGAAATTGGCTAAGAAGTCGACAATCACAAGATTACTAGCCTCAAAGTCCAACAAAATAATTTTCTTGGGGAATAGCTTTCTTCACTCCTCTGATTACACTCAATATTTATTTGATGATTAGGCAAGGGTAATTTCATCTTTTATCGTTGATTTGTATTAAGTAGTAACTCACAATTAAAACAGTTGGTTCGGCTATTTTGTCCAAGTGTTAAACAAAAGCCAACATTTGGACAATTTTTTCTCCATAATTTCTTATACAATAACTAAATTAAGGGGCTAACTGTAATATTTGTAAATTAAAATGCTTTAAAATTTCGAAAGGTAGTTGGACTTAGTTCACAATTTATAAGGTAAAATGCTTTGAGCATAAGAAACTATTGTACCATCGGAGCCACCAATATGCTTGCCATCTACAAACACTTGTGGGACCGTTCGCCGTCCAACCTTGTCAAGAAGAACACCCTGAATTTCATATCCATCATCTGCATGTAATTAACCCCGATCATTAAACATTTAGTAATATCAGCTAGCATAGGTAAACTGCAATTTTACGATGTTGAAACTGATGAAGATGGACTAAAAAGAATGATAAGTTACTCACTCACAGACAAAAAAGCATATGTTTCAAAATTTCAAATACTTCCTAGGCATGTTCTTATTTTAAAAAGCTCTTGAAATGATGATGGGTTTTTTTTTTTTCATAACACACAAATAATGAAAAATGGCCTCAAGGCTCAAACCTTATCAGTTATCACTGAACCTATATACTTAATAATGTGATAGTAAAAAACAAATAAAATAAGAATGATAAATTACCTCGGAGATCAAGCTCCACAACAAAGGGGTGCTCCTCAAGTTCACTAAATATACGCTTGGCACGCAAGCAATATCTAACCTCACAATCAAACACACAAACGAAGCTTAGACAATGAGCTCAGCCTCATATAGTTTCAAATAAACATTCTAAATCAAGAATTTGGAGTAGCAAAACAGAGTCTACTCCCTCTCCTATACATGGTCCAACTGCTTTTTAATCTTCTTTCTTTCTTTATACATTGCACGTTTATTAACTTTACAAAATAAATTCTTAACTATTAACTAGAATCAATTTATTTGAACTTGTTCAATTTTTATTAAATTTGCTGATTTTCCAGTGCCCAATCTTCACAAATCAGGTTATAGAACATTCCAATTCACCACTCAAACTAAAATTATATCTGAAAACATTTATTTTGAACCAGTTGAGCGACTCACGAGTCACGAGCATAAGCGATAAGCTCGATTTAACTGAAACTCGATCCCGATTACACCTCTATGTATGATCATTAGAGCATGCTACTATACTAAAATATAAATCCATATCTGAGACGAAATTGAAGATATTTAGAGTTCGGAAAAAAGGGGACTTACGGGCAGTATGATTTGGAGAAGATAGCGATTTTATTCGAGTAGATTACGCTTTCCACGAACGCCGACGGGGAATTCGAAGCTACGGCTTTTTCCTGAGCGTTTCCCAGCAACAGTAAACAAGCTACCGCTGCAATCAACCGATGACCGCCGAAACCCATTCTCGGCGAATCAGACGACGTCGTTTTTCGCCTGTTACAGCTCAGATTCAGAGTATGGGGATAAAAGGGTTCTACTATAGAATCAAAGCATCAACAGGAGAGGGCGATAACGATTCTTTGCAAAGGTAATTTGAATAATCTTGAAATTGAAAATTGGGGAAGTAATGGGAAGTTCGCCTTTTTGGAAAAACTATCAACAATTAAAAATGGGGATAAAAGATAAATTCTCTTTACCTATTAAAATACATTTTTCATATTTAATTCCTCTGAAAAACATCTTTTAAGTAAATACTCCCTGTCCCATAATTGTTTGCTCGTCAATTGTTCTTTGACTAGTAAATACTCCCTGTCCCATAATTGTTTGCTCGTCAATTGTTTTTTGACTGTTGATTATTTATGATAAAATATATATAAAAATTATAAAAAAAAATATTAATATAAAATTTATAATATGAATTTTATTTCAGTATTTTTTTTTTATAATTTTTATATATTTTTTATCATAAGTAATCGACGGTCAAACAGAACAGTTGACCAGTGCAGCAAACAATTATGGGACGGAGGGAGTACTAAATGTTCATTTGAATTCAAACCACTTGAACTGAAAACTTTTAATAGGTCTAAACTGAATGAAAAACTGAAATTAATAGATTTGAACTAAATTGAAGAACTGAAATTAATAAGTTTGAACTGAACTGAAATTAAGTTCAATTTAATTTAATTTTTAAATATTGAAATAATAATTATAAAAATAAAAAAATAAAAAATTAAATAAGTGAAGTGAACTAACTTAATTTGTAATTAAACTTAATGTGTTTAAAATGAACTGAAGCGAACTGAATAAGTACTAAAGAACATATAAGTACTACTGTATTAGTATAGTATACAAGTAGGAGTGAGTCAACATGCTTTTCACCCAAAACAAAATTTTATAATATTTTAATAGAAAATTTTGTCTATAATATTTCAATAGAAAATTTGCCCAATCTGGAAATCGAACCGACTCGTCAATGAAGAATTTGCACTCATGTTATCATAAACCTTACTGTTCGAAATATTACCTTTCTCATAATTGTCATACTTTTTTTTTTATAAAATTACCAAAAGAGTCTTTGTATAATGTATAAACTCCTTAAATTAATACTAAAATAGTCTTAAATTTGAGGAAAAAAAATTAGAAACACCTCTCACTAAACAAAATAAAGAACTTGGCTAAAAAAATTATTAATATAAAAATAAAATAAATACATGATAAATGATATATATATATATATATATATATTCAAATTTGTAAATTAAATATTAAATAATATATATAATAGTGATAATTATGAATTTAATTTAAAATTTTAAGGAAATTTATTTTTTATATTAAAATTTTCTAAAATTTTATTATTTTATTAAATTTAATGATTTTTAAAAGAAATTGAAGTTTTATTATTTTAAAAAAATTATAAATTTATGAGTATTAACTTATATAAATTTTAATTTATTAGTTTTTCATTTGATTAGACGTGGATTTGCTTAGTAATACTATCGTTCTTTGAAAATAGATAAAAGTTGAAAATAAAAAACACTGTTAAATCTTTTCCTTTAAAAAAATAAAATAATTTCAGACATATACGGAACGAACACCACTTGCAGAAATTCTTCCTTCCTCCAGACAAAATAATCTCTGTAGTTATTACAGTTGGGAAAAAAAGCATTTCAAAATCACCCAATAAAGAGAGCATGCGTGGTGGCTGGGGTTCGGAATCGCGAATCCCCCGACCTGGTATCCACATCAGCAATCGCCATTGATGCCACCACCGAAGGCTTTAAAAACAGAACAATTTTGCTCGATCTTCAAAATCAAAAATCTCCATGGGAATCGACCGGAATCTGATCTGAGTTGCTCCGCGCCGATTGAATTTCACATCTGTGCATTGTATAAAGCTATTCGAGAATCCATGGAAAATTAGGGTTTTGATTTTAGCAAAAGTTTTAAACATGGCGACGGTGTCGAATCAGTGGATTCCTGAAGACGACCTCTTGTTGAAGAACGCTTGTGAGGTAATTTTCGTTTTCAAAATTCAATTTTTGTCACTTAATTTTCACAATTTTTTCTTGCTATGTGTGTTTTTTCTAATTGGGAACCTCTGTAATTAACCGGAGATACATGAGGTGTTGTGAATTTCTAAATATTGCTTGATTGAATGTAATCTTCAAGTATTCTTATTCTAATCCTCAAGAAATCGTTATTCTAATCCTCAAGAAATCGTGAAAGGAAATAGAATCACCAAGTCGATATTTAAGTTATTGAACGCTAGTGCTTTGAATGCGGTTTGGAATTTTGCTCATAGATTGTATTGTCACATGTTTATTCATATAGATCATATTGTTCTCAGTTGAATATGTGTGTGTCTATATCTATATCTATATATGTGCATATATTGTTTCTTTTATTCTAGGCCTCTCACTATTAACTCACCAATTACTATTCTTTTTCAACTCTCTATTTTACAGACTGGTGCATCATTAGAAGCACTTGCTAAAGGCGCAATACGATTCTCTCGCCGATACACTCTACGCGAACTCCGGGAGAGATGGCACTCTCTTCTCTACGATCCCGACATCTCCTCCCAAGCCTCCGCCCGTATATTCGATCTCGAGATCTCCGGCTTCAACCCTTCTTCAAAGCTTAATAAAGATGTTCCAAAGAAGAGAAAACACGAGAGAATGCGTAAGAGTTATTACACCATGCGGAAGAAATTCCGAAGCGAATTCTTCAATGACTCCGATCTCAGTTTTTTCGTACCCAACTCGCACGAGTTCAATGCCGGCGTTGATAATCCTTTGGGTCGAGACTGTATGATAGGGGATGGTATATCAGATCCGTTGGGGCTTCAGGAAGAGGATTTAGATATTCTCCGGCACGCTTTTCCAGGACCCATAAGGGATGCGTCTCTCAGAAAAGGCTCGATGGGTGAGATTAGGAAGCAACTCGACTCCCCTAGTTCAGATGGCTTTTCCTCTTTTCAAGATTTCGCAGACCCGGATTCACTTCTGAACCTTTCGAACGAGGATGAGATTCTATTGGTGGAGGTAGTGGATGAAAAGCATGCGGAGGATAATAAATGCTGTCTTGTTGATAATACTGATTCGGTTACCCAAGAACCTGATAAAGTCGAAGAAGTCGAGACTGTGGCACTTCCAGAAGCTGGTCAAAAAGTTGAGGTCCCTTTAGAGTTGACTTCAGGTCCCGATGTGCCCGAACTCTGTCATGGAAACATCATTTGTACCTTGAACACGGAGGACACTGAGATTCCGTGTAATGATGATATATTCTTGCTTATCCATCCTTCCACATCATTCGTCTCTTCTCCTACACAACCGAGCCCTTCGGTTTATATGAACGCATGTGGTCCTTCCTATGAAAAGGATTATAATGATGGACAAGTCCTAGCGAAAGGGAATGATTCTACAAAAGCTTGTCCTCGGCCTCAGAAAGTGGGGACGCATGGCAAAACTGATATTCCCGGATTTGTGAACAAAAGCATAAGGAATTCCGGTAAAGGGAAATCACAGTACGTGGTTCCGAAACCATGCAGTAAGACCCTGGCCGAGAAAGGAGTTGATAAGAAGGTACTTCTTTTTTCGTTTCTTTTCTGGGATGATTATAAAAATGTTTTTTTTTTTTTTTTTTTGCAAAGAAGGACAAGAGGCAATGTAGGACAAATAGTGAGGCCTATTTTTCATAGTCATCACTTTAAATTAGAAGAATAAATCCGAACTTCCAGTTGCATAATTTGGTGAGGATTCAATAGTCAGATGATGATCAGAGTGTAGTGAAGTGTGGCAAACGATTATTTACCGTTAAATTTCTTTTATTGGAGTTTCAGAAATTACATATACAATACCCACATAAAGTATTATAAGCAACCCCTTGAGCTTGGATTTATATTGCAAATAAACATCAGCACGTCAGCAGTAGTTTTGTATAGTTTTTAAATTATATCTTATACGAGTATGTGATCTCATTGTGATCTACACTTCATTTTATTCAATTGTGAACAGGTTGGAGATAGCTCAACAACAATAATACGATCCATGAAAGAAGATTCTGCATGTATCCCACCTCCAGAAACATCGGTTGATTGCTCAGCATCAGAGCATGAAGAATCATCTCAAAATGATAATGACGTGCCTTATTTTTCTGATATAGAAGCTATGGTATGACTTCATAGCTTTGATAGTTATCTTGAAGCCATAATCTGTGAGAAAAACTGCAATTAGTCTTGCTACATTGTACTTTTGCAGATTCTTGAAATGGACTTAGATCCATGTGATGAAGACACACAAAGCAGTAAGCAAGGTAATTTATCTAGTGCTTTTACGTATTTCCTTCTCTCTCTCTTTTCCATGTAAATCGTAAGTAATTTTTTACTAAGAGTATAATGATACTTTTCAGTTCCAAGTTATCAGTACGATGATACTAAAAGGGCAATAATAAGGTTGGAACAAGCTGCTCGATCGTGTTTGCAAAGGATCATGGCATCTCAAGGGGCCCTTGCTATGTTATATGGCCGCCATATGATGCACTACATCAAGAAACCTGAGGTACGTACACAACTATCTAATAAAACATAAATATATAGATAAATGACTCATCTGTAACTGTATCATGATATGATTTTTGTGCCCTAGTTTAATTAAGCATATCCCTGGATGTTATTTCTCTTGAATTTAATAATTAAGCCATGTAGTAATCGTTCTATTATGATTTGTTTTTTAAATTAATATTTTCACTTTATATATGGGCTTGTCTTTTGGGTGTTCTTGGTTAATAGCAACTTAGAGTATTGTATAAATCATTTACTTTTTATATAGTTATATTAGTGCATTTATGTGTTAGTACTTAGTAATTTGTTCGTATACATTTTTTGTTGCTCAATGAATTTGTCTTTGAAGGTTATACTCGGGAGATCCACAGATGATGTTGATGTTGATATTGATCTAAGGAAAGAAGGACAAGCTAATAAGATATCTAGACGGCAGGTGTGATTATGCTGTTTTGTCCTTCTGTATTTCACTATAAAGATCTAATATCAAAACATTTATTTCTTTACCTGACACTTATGCAGTCATTTTAAGGTTCATTGATTCAATCTAACAATGAAAACTAATAATTTATTAGTATTTTGTTTTTATCGGAGTATTTTTTGTGCGTGCATGTGTATGTAGCTGGGTGGAATTGATCTTTGCATATTTCGAAATGCTTCATTGTTGATTAATCATCTTCTGTGCTGCACAATTAATAATATCTTTATCTGGTTACCTTTTTTATTAATATCTGGTTAGGCTATCATCAAGATGGAGGCAGATGGATCTTTCTTCTTGAAAAATCTTGGGAAGAGTTCAATATCGGTGAATGGCATTTTGGTAGCTACTGGTCAGTTGCTGACCCTTAGCTCCAGTTGTTTGATCGAGGTATGAAGTAATTCCCTTCTGCGTCTTCAAAGTAAATGGTTCTAGAATTATGAAATTTGATTCGTTTGTGCTCACACCTCAACATTTTTATTTTAAAATCATGAATATAGGTTTTTATTTGTTCTACAAATTCAGTAAGGTGGAGATTTCAAAAAACAATAAAATTAGTTAACATGTTGACTTTTATTTTTGTAGATAAAGGGAATGAGTTTTGTGTTTGAGATCAAGCAATGATATTTAAGGAAACACTCTCGGGGATCTTTTGCCCGAAAAATAAAGGAAAAACAGGCCAAGTCCGAGTGGCCGGCTGAGGATGAATCATGAGCATCTTTGAAAAAAGAAAAAAAGGTTTCTTTATTGTCTGTCATTGAATTGAAATAAATCAACCCATTGAGATGACCCAAGATTCTTGCTATTTCGATTTTGCTAGTCCCTTGGAACAGCCGTACCGACTACTAATTCCGAATCAGCTGGTCTGTCTTGTGTGTATGTATAGTCAGTCCCTTTAACCCCTCAGGTAGAAATGACTTTCTTTTGCTCTACTACGTGTAAGGTGTAGATATTATTACCATGTATTGGTTCATGTAATGTTATAAATCTCGTCCAATCGAGCTACTCAGCTACATACACAATGCTGCGGGTTTTCTTATTTGCTTTGTTGTACATCATTCTTGTTAGATCAAATTTATTTAAACTCTTTCATGTTCAATCTGTAGAATGAGTACATGATTTAATTAAATCGATCATATTTATTATACTAATTCGTGTTTAAGGTTTTTGAATCATTACATGATACACTGGAGATAAACATTACAATTGGTATTTCTCAAAAGTTGCTCATTTAAATTATTCATATTTATTATTATTGTTATTATTTTATTTTAAGAGATAATTTTATTCTTAATTTTCAATTATTTTTTTTAACTTAACTTTTTATTATTTATTTTATTAATTTCAAAATATTTTCTATGTCATCTAGTTATTTAATTTAAAAAAAAAATTAAAAAACTTCCCTTTATCTAAAATCACTTTTAATTTGACATATAGTAAAACTTCTATAAATTAATTGTCTCGTGATCATGAAATTTTATTAACTTAAAAAGATTATTAATTTATCGAGTATTTTTTTTATTTAAAAGACCAAATCGGGACCCAAAAATTCTATTAATTTAAAAAAATTATTAGTGTATCGATTATTAATTTGTAGAGGTTTCACATGTAATCTGTATTCAATTTTGAAACCGGGACCCAAAAATTCTATTAATTTAAAGAGATTATTAGTGTATCGAGTATTAATTTATAGAAGTTTCACCTGTAATCTGTATTCAATTTTGAAACGTCTCACCATACTCACCACCAATTTTGAATTTATTTAGCAAATACTAAAAATATATTACTCATTCCGTTCTAAAATAAATGTCATACTTTTTTGGACAAGAAATTTTAAAAAATATATTAATTTTTTACTTTTTGAATAAAAAGTAAAAATTAAAAATATATTTTAAAACTAAAAATAAAGTAATTATGAATAAAATTTAAGAAGTAGGTGAATGACATATGATTGTTAATTAAGCTCATAAGTGAGTCGAGCTTTGAGCTTATCATATCATGCTCGAGCTCAACGTTCCTCTTGAGCGCCTCGCGGATTTTTTTCATGCTCTAGCTTGACTCGATCGAGCCGTTAGACTTCTTCTCGTTCAATTATTTCAACTTAAGCTATTTCGAGTGACTTGACTCGTATTACTCGAGCTTGATTCAACTCGAATTAATTGCTCGAAAAATTCGACTCGATTCGTTACATATACACATATTAAGTATTTTAATTAAATATACATATATTTAAGCTCGCGAGTCGCTCAATTCTTAAAAAATGATGCTCAAGTTCGGCTCGTATAAAGAAATGCTCGACTCGAACTCTAATTTAAACGAGCTCGAGTCGAGCATTGACTGACTTGAGTAGCTCGGCTCGTTTGTCGCCCTAGTTGTGAAGACTCTTTTGTAAGAATTACATATGAGACTTTTGGCTGGCCTGATCAACGGCCGAGTTGGTTCAAAACAAAAAAATCGAACTTTCAGCTTGGCCTGACTGGTTCGATGGGCAAACTTGATTTTGGGCAGATGGGTGGTATATTATTATTATTTTTTATTTATATATAGATTTTAGTATTTATATTTTTAAAGTAATTTTTATTGCTTTATTTATTAAATATTAATTTTATTGTAAATTGTAGTACTTATAAAAATGTAATCGTATTTTAGGAACCGATTTGATAATTAATATAAATTTTATTTTTATACGATTTTAATCATATTTATTAACATAAATTTTATCATTGACTATATTTTTATTTTTTTAATGAATTTAATAATTAATTTATGTTAAAAATATAAACATTTAAAAAAAAATAGGAATGATCACTAAGTATATTTATTTTATGCTTTATTTTTAAATAAAAATTAAAATTATTTGAACAACCTCATTATTCTATATTAATTTTAAAAAAATCAGGATTTTTCATTATAATGCAAATTTAGCATATATTATAAACATAACAATTGATAATGTAACATACAATTTGAATGAGTTACCTATTCTTTTGTATTTAATTTCAATTCAGGATTTTTCATTATAATGCAAATTTAGCATATATTATAAACATAACAATTGATAATGTAACATACAATTTGAATGAGTTACCTATTCTTTTGTATTTAATTTCAATTCAGTTCAAACTAATTCAATTTATTTCGATTAAGTTCGTTTCAAAATAAATTAAAATAAAAATAAAATAAAATAAATAATTTTAGATATAAAATCTAGTTAATCGTCGTGTATTATTAATATTTTTTTTAAAATATATATAACAATTTAAAAAATATTATTATTTTTATAATAAAATCAATTCAATTCTCTTCCACGTACAAAACAACAAGCCTTAAGTTACTTGAAAATTGAAATTTCAACAACAATTTAAAAATACCTTAAGTTACTTGAAAATTGAAATTTCAACAACAATTTAAAAATAACTATGTCTATGGAAACATATGATCTTATTATAATAAATATTATTATAATCATTATTTTAATTTTTTTTCCCCATAAAATTCTCACTTTCAAATTAAGCACAAATTAGAATTTTGAAAAGTATTTTCTGTATATGAGTCAAGTCATTAATCACATTTCACATGCTTGCATTTGAAGAACATATGTCAAGTACACCAAGACTGATCCTTTGATTAACATCATATTATTTAAATAAAAAAAAAGGTTTTTTCAGAACAATAATCTTACATTTCCGTACATAAAGATTAAAAAATATTATTTTATTATTTTTTATCAAGACAAAAAATTACTGAGACAATAAGCCGATAATATTGATTTTTCTTCCAATAGTGACATAAAGATCGAAAGACCAATTCAAATAATTTAATTAACAAGTGTACAATTAAAATTTAGGTTCAATTTATTCCGCGCTTGTAAAATTACTATATGGAGTATAATTTTTTTTAATGTAGATTTTATGATGAAGTAAAATACTCCTAATGTACTACAGTGGATAAAAATATAAAGTGTAACATCACATTGAGTTTAATGTGAATCAACTCCACTCAAAATCAGATATGTCCAATATGGGAAAATTGATATTGGAACTTTAGCCAAAGTGCTTGGTCTCTATTTATGATGTCATACTGACATTCTACTGACGTGCGTAAGAAATCAAATCATTTTTTTTTATTATAATTAAGTATGAACTTTCAGGCAATCAACCATACTACATACTCTCGATCCTTTTATGTTCAAAGAGATCTTTCTTTTGTATTTTACAAAAAAAGTACATGTATTCATGTTCTTTTAAAATTGAAATATTACATATATTGAAAATAGTACATTACTTCTAATCTTCTTTAAAAGTGGGTTGAAGTTTTTCGATTAAATTAAGATTATTTATTATTAGGTCGAGGCGTTGAGCATAGACTCATAAATGATTTACTTAATTAACAGCAGTTTAAGCATTAATCACTTTCGAATAACTGATCAATTTTGAGAGAGGTGAAATATCTCTACAACTATAATTATACGAAACGGAGTGTAGTACTGTATAATTAAAAATTAAAGATATGCATAAACTCTAAAGTTGAATGTTGAAATTTAAATTTTAATATTTAAATTAAATAAAAAGTGGGCCATCAGGCATGACACATTTATTAAATATTTAAATTTAGCGATCAATCCGGCAATTCAACTTAAAATTGATTTCAATCCGGCAATTCAACTTAAAATTGATTAGCTTAACTTTGTTTTCTTAAGAATATTAGTATAATTTTAATTTTAAAGTTACAATATTATTTTATAGATGTACTATGTTTAAATTTGGGTATGTCAAACGAATTACGTATTATTCAATCAGTCTCATAAAAATAAGTACTTTCGGTCTTCCTTTTAAATGTTTGTATTTTTTTAATTACAAAAGAGCTTGACAAATATTTAAAGAACAGAGTGCATATAATTTTTTAAATGAAAGTCCTAATATGCCTTAATAATAATTAAGTACACTTTTTAAAATGGAAGTCTTAACTTGCCTTGCAACACCCCGTCCTCCCCTCATGTAAAAAGACGCATCATCTAAAGACGTTGAGAAAATTAATTTTTATATTAGCGAGTCGAATATAGTTTACAATAGTCCTCATCACGTGTGGATCGATTTCAATCTATTTGAGAAGGTTTAACAAATGGATAATTAACGTTAGCATAACGCTCCGATATTATATTAGAAACTGTATCATTTTAAAGCTTGAACAATTATATAACTTAAGTAACTTGATATTTATATTAGTATGTCAAATATATTCTTCAATGAAATAAACTTCTCTTCCCGATAACTATTGACATAGAAACCTTCTTTTAATTAAACACGTTCAAAAGCCTTAATTATGATCCCAAATAGGCTACTTGTCTTGTCTTCTAATGATTCATTTGCGTTTTGAATCACTCAAATCCACCATGATATGGGAGATATATTCAAATAACCACATCATGCATGACTCATTTAATCCAATATGAGACCACGGGCCCATGTGCACATCCATATCTATATGTAGGAGAGTATATATATATCTATTACCATGCATGCCCTTATTAATTAAAATAAATACTGTAAATCATAGTATTTCAACACCCACTATGTGTGAACTATGTGAGCCAACAACCTATGTATATTCCTCTCACGTACCTCCTGTACTGCTTCCGGAAGGGATGAAAGATTCATAAAAATAAGTACTCTACTATAATTTTTTAAATGAAAGTCTTAATATTCCTCGTAACAGTAAGTACACGTTTTTAAATGGAAGTCCTAACTTGACTTGCGGCACCCGTCTCCTCGCAAAAGATGCATCATCTAGAAACGTGAAATTAAAAATTAATGAGATGAATATATTTTCCAATATTCTTCATTATTTGTTAGTTGATTTCAATGTTTTAACAAGTAAATAATTGATTTCTGATATCTCATACTCCTAGAAAACACATCATATTTAAAAGTTTGAACAGTTAAAAAAGTTTAATAACTTAAAATTTATACTAGTATTAGTAAATCAAATACATTCATTTCCTAATAACTTTTTGACATACAAAACCTTGTTTTATAGACGTTCAAAAGTCTTAATTATGATCGAAATATGCTATTTGTCTTCTAAAGATTCATTTGCGTTTTGAATCACTCAAATCCACCATGGATATACAGTATATGATATATATATATATATATATATATATTCAAATAACCACATCATGCATGACTCAGTTAATACAATATGAGACCACAGGCCACATGCATCCATATATATGACCATGCATGCCCTTATTAAAATAAATAAATCATAGTATTTCAACACCCACTATGTGTGAATTATGTGAGCCAACAACCCCTTTCCTCTCTTATATATAAACCCCTCATTAGTAGTCATACAACCCTAGCAACAATATTTGAGTTGCAAACAAACAAACAAAAACATGGAAAAACAAATGAGATCGCCCTTATCCAAGAACTAGAAACTAAACCCTTTTTAGCCCTAATCCCCCATCACATTGAGTTTAATGTGAATCAACTCCACTCAAAATCAGCTATATCCAATATAGCTAGGATACTGATATTGGAACTTTAGTCAAAGTACCGGTCAGATTCTCTATTTATGATGTCATACTGACATTCTACCGACGTAAGAAATCAAAACATTTTTTATTATAATTAAGTACAGTATGAACTTTCAGACAAATTGAAATCTATATAAATTATTACTCGATAAATTAATAATCTCTTAATATAATAAAAACGTTCAATTCCGAGCCTTGAAAAAAAATAATATAAAATAATATAATAATAATTTTTTTTGAAAAACCATTTATAAGTATTAGGTTCCATCAAAACTCTAAATTAATAATTTGTAAATATTATAATTATAAATATTATGGTAATTTTTAAAATATGAATCTATTATTACTTGATTTTTTTTTAATTTTAATTTAATTGGATTTTATCTCTAATTTTTTTAATTGGATTTTGCTGTTTTGTTTCGCTTTAATACTCCCACCCTTTTCAAAGTTGGCAGAAAAGTACTCTGATGATCTTTTGAGAGTGTTTGATATTGAACATTATTGACTAACTTCCAAACAATATTTTTCATCAACTCAATCTTGTAAATCTTTGTAAATCTTTTTAAGTGCATGTGGGATGTTCTTTTTTATGTTCACACAATGCTTTACTCATTTGATCATCCATAGATGATTTCGTGATGCCTTTTAGATGATGAGAGGACATGGTTTAGAGAATTATGAATTAGTTATTTTCATATTTAAATATATATAGAAAATATTTTATTTAATAAATATATAATTTAATAAATATAACAGTTAAGATTATACATTGAATTTATATTATACATGAATATATGAAGTAGTTACATTGAATTGGTTGATACATAAATATTATTTATTTATTTTGAATACATTGTACTTAAATTTATTGAATTTTAAACATCTTTATTTTAATTAATAAAATATTAATTTATTGATATATAAATACTTCTTAAAATTGATAAAATTTCTCCGTCATGATGGTATATATTAATTTATAAAGGTTTTAACCGGCATTTAATAAATATATTTCAATAAATATAATAGTTAAGATATACATTGAATTTATATTATGTACATAAATATATTAAATAGTTACATTGAATCGGTTGATACATAAATCTTAATCATTTATTTTGAATACATTGTACTTAAATAATCATTTATTTTGAATACATTTTACTTAAATTTAATAATTTTAAACATATCTCTTTTAATTAATAAAATATTAATCTATCGATATATTAATATTTCTTTAAATTGATATAATTTCTCAGTCTCGGAAGATATTAATTTATAGAGGTTTTAATGTATATATGCACTTATTGATCGCGTAAATTAAGAAAAAATATTAATTTTTGAGTTTTTGACCAAATATTAAAGAGTAAAAATGTATTTTTAAATTAAAGATTAATATAGTTGTGAGTAAAGTTTGAAAAAAAGTAAAAAAAGTAGTTGTAAAATAATATATTAAATTGAAAAAGTAAAATAATTATTTTCTTTTTAAGAGTGTGCATTATTAGTTGAGACGTCCAAAAAAAAAAAATGTACATAAATAATTAATGCGAAAGTAGTATAATTTTAATTTTACAGTTAGAATATTATTTTATAGATGTATGTATGTACTATGTAAGTATGTATGTATATGTAATTACTTTATAATTTTTTAAATGAAAAAGTCTTAATATGCCTCGTAATAATAAGTACTATACGTTTTTAAATGGAAATCCTAACTTGACTTGGGCACCCCGTCCTCCTTGCTGGTAAAAGATACATCATCTAGAAACTAGGTCTTAAATGGAAATCCTAACTTGACTTGGGCACCCCGTCCTCCTTGCTGGTAAAAGATATATCATCTAGAAACTAGGTCTGGGCATTTAGTCCTATAATCCCGGTCCTGAACCGGTCCCATCCCGAACTGATGTGGATGAGGAAAAGATCGTATTTTACTCCCCAAGCAATCATTATTTTATTTATTTATTTTATTAGGGTTTTTATTATTATTTATATTATGTTCTTGACATTATGTTACGCACTTGATTATTGATATGAAATAAAGTTTCGTCATCTTTTGAGGTTTTTATCAGGTTTCGGTATTTTTCGGAATCAACGAAAGTTTGATATATTAATTCTCGGGTATTCATAGAATCAACGAGTCTTAATTGTGTGTTTATCGCTTTCGCCTGCATCAGTTGGTATCAGAGCCGAACGATGCCTCCCCGTCCCCGGTCTGCTCGTGAATCCGCCGTTGAGGCCGCAGCCCGTCGCGACGCCGACGTCTCCGCCTTAAGCCGCCAAATCGCAGCCCTCGCCGTCGATCTCGAGGAGCTCCGCCTTGCTGTTTCCAACAAGCTATCGTCACCTCCACGCCGACCAATCCCCGCGCTTGAGCGCACCCTTGTTGATGAACTCAATCCATATGATGATTTGGAAGACGAATCGGCCTCGATCTGGGATGACGAACCGATATGGGATGACGAGCCAATTTGGGATGCCGAGCCAATCTGGGACACCGAGCCTACCGAGCCCGCTGAGCCAATCTGGGATGTCGAGCCTGCAGAGCCCGATGAGCCAATCTGGGATGCCGAGCTAGTCGAGCCGATGTGGGACGCCATGCCCGTCGAGCTGATCTGGGACGCCATGCCCGTCAAGCTGATCTGGGACGCCAAACCCGTTTTGCTGAATTGGGACTTCGAGCCACTTTATCAATCCACTACCCATGATCTGACTCTCCCTGTTGTCGCTACCCCTACGTCGCTTCATCAAGTCGCTGCCCCGAAGTTGAATCATGAAGTTGATGCCCCAACGAGTTATTGTCATGTTGCGGCCTTCTATAGTTTCTACCGTGTTGAACATGACCAGTTGGCTGCTTCCACAACAGTGTACAAGGTCACTCCTACTAAGGATATTTGGATGGTGTTTGATCCCGGCGGATGTGCTCGATCTTTCAGGTTCGCGGTCGAACCTTCTCCTAGAAGGGGAGAATGATGTGGATAAGGAAAAGATCGTATCTTACTCCCTAAGCTATCATTATTTTATTTATTTATTTTATTAGGGTTTTTATTATTATTTATATTCTGTTCTTGACATTATGTTACGTACTTGATTATTGATATGAAATAAAGTTTTGTCCTCTTTTGAGGTTTTTATCTGGTTTCGGTATTCTTCGGAATCAACGAAATTTTGATATATTAATTCTCGGGTATTCATAGAATCAACGAGTCTTAATTGTGTGTTTATCGCTTCCGCCTGATACCAAACTGATGCAGGCGGAAGCGTAAACACACAATTAAATCTCGTTGATTCTTAGAATACCCGAGAATTAAAACATCAAGACTTTCGTTGATTCCTAAGAATACCGAAATCTGATAAAACCCCAACAGAGGAACGAACTTTATTTCATCATAAACAACTACGGCGTAAATAAATGACAAAAGCAGAATATAAATAGTACTAAAACCCTAACAAAATAAATTAAAATAATAGATAAAATAATACTAATAGCTTGGGTAGGAAGACACAATCTTTTCCATCTTTGTATCTGCATCATTCTCCCCCTCTAGGAGAAGGTTCGACCGCGAACCTGAAAATCGAACACGATGATGCCGGGATAAAATTCGTCGGCGCAGCGCAAAGACAATGACACATTGACTTGACGCAAAGGCATCGACTTGTTGAGGCGGCGAATGAGTAGTGACTGGAAGAATAGGCGCAGGGGCAACACCTTTAGAAAGGTGCGTAAAAGCAACAACATGGTGATGTGGTGCACGAATAACGACATCAGAATTCAACGCCAGGGCAACGATTGGAGGCAACGCCGCAAGGGCAGTAGAAGGCTGGGTAGAGGCAACGTCATGAGGATGCGGCGTCGGGGCAGCGACGTGATGAAGCGGCTCATCGTCCCAGATCGGTTCGTCGTCCCAAATCAGCTCGTCATCCCATATCGGCTTGGAGGGCTCAGCGTCCCAGATCGGCTCGGTGGGTTCGGCGTCCCAGATTGGCTCGGCGGGCTCGACATCCCAGATTGGTTCGGCATCCCAAATTGGCTCTTCATCCCAGATCGAGGCCGATTCGTCTTCCGAATCATCATATGGATCGAGTTCATCAACAAAGGTGCGCTCAAGCGCGGGGATCGGTCGGCGTAGAGGTGGCGATAGTTTGTTGGTCACAGCAAGGCGGAGCTCCTCGAGATCGACGGCGAGGGCTGCGATTTAGCGGCTTAAGGCGGCGACGTCGGCGTCGCGACGGGCTCCAGCCTCAATGGCGGATTCGCGAGCAGGCCGGGGACGGGGAGACATCGTTTCGGCTTTGATACCAAACTGATGCAGGCGGAAGCGTAAACACACAATTAAATCTCGTTGATTCTGAGAATACCCGAGAATTAAAACATCAAGAATTTCGTTGATTCCTAAAAATACCGAAATCTGATAAAACCCCAACTGAGGAACGAACTTTATTTCATCATAAACAACTACTTCGTAAATAAATGACAAAAGCAGAATATAAATAGTATTAAAACCCTAACAAAATAAATTAAAATAATAGATAAAATAATACTAATAGCTTGGGCAGAAAGACACAATCTTTTCCATCTTTGTATCTGCATCATTAACTTTGTCCAAACGGGCCGGGATCGCATGTTAAAAATTTAGTTCCCGTCCCGTCCTGAATCCGTTTTTCAAAAGTGAGACGAGATCATGATTAACATAATTTAGGCCCGTATATCCCGTCTCGTCCCGAAAAATTAATATATATATATATTATTATATAATAATTATAGTAGAATACTAAGAGTCCTTTATATTATTATATAATTATATACTTATTATTATATAATATATAATAATTATATATTATTATATAATTATTATATTAGATTTATTATATAAATCTATTTAGTAGAATATCAATCGTCTTTTACTTTACCCAACTTAAAACTAAGAAGTAAAAAGTAAAAACTCTACTTCATATTCACATAATCAATTACTTTATTGCGTAAGAGAAACACACAAGAGAATTGGCTAAAAAGAATAAGCTTGTTCATCGGGATTTAAGGTTTTTATGCATGCTTGTTTTTTAGACTAAATTTTAATACGGTATATTTTATTAATTTGTGAGATTTGGGAAACTCGTTTTGGTCCCGCTCTCGTCCCAATCTCGCAAGGGATCTCAAACCGTGGGATTAATTTTCAAAAAGCATAATCCCGTCCTGTCTCATCCCGTTTAATTTTTGTTGGGATGGGATCGAGATCAAGTATATTATGTCTCATCCCAACCCATGCCCAGCCCTACTAGAAACATTGAAAATTTGATATTTATATAAGTAAGTTGAATATATTTTTTTAATACTCTTTATTATTTGTTGGTCAATTTCATTTTATTTGAAAAAGTCCAATAAGTGAATAATTGGAAGTAGCATGTCATACTCCCTTTAACTTTTACAAATGGTCACATTCATTTGTACAGTAAAACATTTATAAATTAATATTATCAATTTAAAGAAATATTAATATATAGATAAATTAATATTTTATTAATTAAAGAGATATTTAAAATTCAATACATTTAAGTACAATGTATTTAAAATAAATAATTATTTAAGTACAATTTATTCAAAATAAATGATTAAGCTTCGTGTATCAACCAATTCAATGTAATAAATGATTATTTAAGTACAATATATTCAAAATAAATATTTAAGATTCATGTATCAACCGATTCAATGTAACCACTTAATATATTCATGTATAATTAATATAAATTCAATGTATAATCTTAACTATTATACTCCCTCCGGCCATTAATAGATGTCATACTTTGCTGGACACGGAGTTTAAGAAAATTGTTATTTTTTAATGTAAAAATATATTTTAAAAGTAAAAAGTAAAGTAGTTGTGAGTAAAGTTTAAAAAGTAGGTGGGGTAAAGTAAAATAAAATTGTATATTAAAATGAAAAAGTTAGAATAATTATTTCCTTTTTTGGGGTGTGTCAACTATTGTTGGACACCCCAAAAAGGAAAGTATGACAACTGTCTTTGGACCGAGGGAGTATTCATTAAATTATATATTTATTAAATGAAATATTTTTTATATATATTTCAATATGAAAATAAACTAATTTATAATTCTAAATTGTGTATTTTCATCATTTAAAATGCATCACAAAATCATTTATGAATGATCAAATGCTTAAAGCATTATGTAAATCAGTAAAAATAAAAGAGATCACCCCACATTCACTCAAAAAAAATTACAAATATTTACAAGAGTGGGTTGATGAAAAATATTGATTGAAAATTAGTCAAAGTACAATATCAAACACTCTCAAAAAGTTATCAAAGTATCTTTCAGCTAACTTTGAAAAAAGTGGGAGTACAAAACAGCGAAATCCAATTAAAAAATGGGTAAAAAAACATTGAACTTCCAAAACTTTCGTAAAAGTTGCACTTAACCCCCAAAGTTTTGATAAAATGCATTAAACACTTAAACATTTGATAAAAGTTGGACTTTACACAATTTTTATTATTTTAATATCTAAATTATTAAATTCTTTAATGAAAAATTATTTTAATTCCAAAAAATTCATAAATAAATAAAAATATATTTAAAATAATATATATTTATTTATTTTAATAATATGAATTAAAATAATATTTTAAAAAATTAAAAAACCAGATAAAAATGGCAATATTATTTTGTTAATACATATTTAAATTTAAATAAAATATTTTAATTTTAAAGTACATTTTTAATAATATTTAATTTGAAATTTGAAATTAATACTTATAATATCATATTATCATTTTTATTTTTTAAAAGTTTTATTTTAAGTTATATTATTAAATTAAAAAATGATTGTAAAAATTATAAATTAAATTATACATCAATTCAAAAAAATTAATAAGAAGTCGACCATCGTCATGCATGACGTACACATTTATTAAATATAGAGATCGATCAATGCACCAATTCAACTTAAAATTGATTAGCTTAATTAACTTCATTTTCTTGAGTATATCAAAATATAAATTTTAAAGTTACAATATTATTTTATAGATGTACTATATGTGTAAAATGTAAAGGGGCGGAGGCATTTTAAGGCCAAAGCATAAGAGTATACAAGTTCTGAAGCCCCGTCCATAAAAATGGAAGTTAAGTAGGCAAATTTGAATGAAAAGACTTAAGTGCCCTCAAAAGTTATCTTTTCTCACAAAAAACAAATCGAATATTACAAAATAACAAAAAGAATATCAGAAAAATAAAGTTGCCCCACAAAATCAATTTTCGACGTTTGAAATTCACACGCACGACGAGCTCCGCCACGGTGAAACACCAGCCCCGACCGTTATCGTATCAACTATTCAACTCCGTCTCCGCCGATCATCATTATGGCAAGCAGTGACAACATGGACAACCCAGACAATCGAGCTCAACCTCCGGTAAGTCCATAACCCTAGCTTTCGAACTTTCGATTATTCGAGCTTTGATGCTTGTAAATCATTCGATTGTAATTTGATATTGGTATATCCTTTCAAGATAGGGTTTTTGTTTCCGACATTTTAAAATGGTTAATGGTTTATTGCTCTCTGCAATTTTTTCGCATGCGTTTGTGTGTCAGTTCTAGTAGACGACGGTTCAACCGTGAGTTTTATCACCGTGTATTATCACGGTAGAGTTTAAGACGGTGATATATCTCACGGGTGACATACACCGTGTCCACTTACGGTCTTGTCGATTTACGACTATGATTCATCTAACGGTGTACATTTACCGTGTGTACTTACGGTCTTGTACGAGCACGGTCCACGACAGTGTTTTATTTCACGGTGTATGTGTACTTACGGTCTTGTACGAGCACGATCCACGACAGTGTTTTATTACTTACGATCTTGTACGTGCACGATCCACAACAGTGTTTTATTTCACGGTGTATGTGTACTTACGGTCTTGTACGAGCACGGTCCACGACAGTGTTTTATTTCACGGTGTATGTGTACTTATGATCTTGTACGTGCACGATCCACAACAGTGTTTTATTTCACGGTGTATGTGTACTTACGATCTTGTACGTGCACGATCCACAACAGTGTTTTATTTCACGGTGTATGTGTACTTACGGTCTTGTACGAGCACGATCCACGACAGTGTTTTATTTCACGGTGTATGTGTACTTACGGTCTTGTACGAGCACGATCCACGTGGAAAAACATATTCACCATATGTTCAAGGTCGTGTGTAATGTGCACCGTGGTAAAACACCGTTTTGTATTTTCACGGTGAATTTACACCTTGATATTCTATGGTTTTTTTTCTTACGGTGTAATTTCACCGTGTCGTTATATTTCTCATTTTTTATTCTTTAATTCTTATTTATTTATTTCATATTTCAGTCTGGATTTGAATGGAAGAGACCAACCAATCTGCAGTCGGTCACTTTAAATCTCAGTTTGTATACTCGCTACGAAATTCCGGAACTGATCACGGAGACAATAAAAGATATCGGGGGTGATGCCGTCGCAGTTCGTGATTTTTTTGCGCTGCCTTACATGAGAAGTGTTCTGGGAATAAGATTTACTGCCAAATCAAGCACTAATTTTTTGCACCACCTCGTATGTCGAGAGTTGTCAGGTCCGTCAATACCGGAGAAGGAGCATTGGTTCTACGTCGGTGGTAAGACTGCGAAACTCACACCCGCCGCTTATGCCATTGTAACGGGACTGAATTTCGGCATCTACGATGAATTTGACATCCATGCCACACCCCAGTCTGCTCCAGGTAGCTTAAATAAGCGGCTATTCGGTGGGAAGCGTGTAAGAAGCAATGATCTACGCAAGTTATTTGCGGCCAAACAACTCTTCGATGGCGAACAACCTGCCTCGTTGGAGGATTACATTAAAGTCGCCAATCTCATCGTCTACTATTCCTTCTTTCTTTGTCGATCCACTGAAATGTATGTCGAGAACTGGGCATGGGCATTAGTGGATGAGCCGGAAAAGTGGCAGAGTTTTCCATGGGGCGCTTATTCCTACCAGGCTCTGAGCTACTACCTCGAAACAACAGCGATGGACCCTGAATTAGCAGAAAAAACTTCGTACCACCTCTATGGCCCCAGTTGGGCTTTTATAATTTGGATGTTCGAGTCCGTTCCGAATATCGGTCAGTTATGTGGTCAACGTGATCCGAATATGAAAGTGCCACGTTGTTTGATGTGGAGTACATCTACAACAAAGACTGATTGCGATGATCTTTTCTTCCAAGGAGAGGTACGTAACCATCTACTCCTACTTATATTTTGCTAGTAATAGTATTTGTTTCACGCGGTGGAATATTAATACTCTGTGTTGATAAGTTTCAGATTGAAGTTGTTCATGAAACCTTGATTCCTACTGATGAAGAGAAAAATGAGCCGTGTTACCTTTCTGTACATGACAGACCATTTCATGTTGAGTACAATCGCCCAGTACGCAATGGTGGTAATGCAATCATAGCCAAACAAAATCCGGAGAAGAAAATTACACAAACCAAGAAGCCTTCTTCGAAAAAGCGTGCTGCAGCCACGGATATTGAAATGCCCGTTTCTAGATCACGCAGACGACGTGCTTCTGAGCAGAGTACTCCTGGTCCAAGTGGGCATGTGTGTTGTAGGCCTGTGTGCTGTTGGCGTACACTTTGTTGCCCGCATGAAGATGCTTCTGAGTTGGACAGACGACTGACTGGGCTTTTGAGGGCCAAATTGAGAGCCGAGCATGAACGGATTTTGTCTGATGAGGGATTGATTGCAGATTTTGCTGGATATATCTTTGAGCGGATTAAAGGCATCACTCCACAACAACTTCATGAGAGCGCGTCTCAGCATGATTCGCCGGGAGATCTGTGCCGACCTGTATCGCCGATCATATCAGACAATAATACAACAAGTGAGGCTGCCGGAGAAGCCGACGTCCAAAATCAGACAGTTGCTGCCGGAGAAGTCGAAGTCGGCCAAATATTCACAGTCCCTGTTTCTGATACCGTCGAAGTCGGCCAAACCACTGATCCCAACGACTTAGTGATGTCTATTGTTGGACAACTTTCAGCAGATGAAGCCAGTGTCCTAGAACCGACACTCCCTGCCGGAGAAGTCGAAGAAAACATTGAGCTATCGCCAACAGTTGATACCGGGATGGTTGCTGATGTGGCCAGTGTCGTAGCCTCGACAACCGCTGTGGCTGATCACTTGGCGGCGGTTGATCTCGACAGTTCATCAAACGCAGCTGATCCCACCGATCAGCTCACAGTGAATCCCACAGATGCGTGCGAAAATGTTGGTAGGCCAATTGTTTCTCCCCGTAGGCTGAGAACTCGTAAGCCTGAAGCGGCGAAAAATGCTCCCCAAACTCACGGTAAGACACCACTTTCTCCCAGTGAAGGACTTGAAGCCGTTGTAAAAGCATATCGGTCGTTTCTGAGACAATCCAAACGGACCAAATCTTCTGTCGATTGTGTACATTTCCGTGGCACGCAAATTACCGTGAAACGGAAAACGTTTCTTGACATTGAAAACGTGGACTGGGACTTCGACGAAGAGGTAACCATTGCAAATTTAAGGTATATAGTAGTATAATTCAGAAATAAATTTTATATACTTACCAACTAGTATTTTTATATCAGGTGATAACTATCTTCTGCAGTTACATGGAGTTAAAAATGGAAAAGGAAAAGTGGCCTAGGGAATCCTTCGTAATTTTACCCCCAAACTATTTTGTAAGTTTTCATAAACTCCGTGGTATGAACTCAATAAAATCTAGCTCACTTATGACCTTATATATTTTCGTTGCACGTCTTCAGATGACCTTCAAACATGCTTACAACTCATTGAACATTCCAAATGGGGAACTCCCAGGCAGTTTAAGAGACGATTTCGAATGGTTCAGATATTCCCACGTAAGTACTACAATCATATACCCTAAATCACAAACTCTGAACACTAATTAAGCACTCATGATATCGTTTACTTATTTTATGTGAAGGCCGTCATGGTTTGTCATCTTCCGGGACATTGGGTCGTAGTTCGAATTTGTTTTGATGATTGGACTGTCGAGCTGTATGACTCGTTAGCTCATAACTATGAGCCTGGTGTGAACCCTCGCGCCCCTGAGTTCGAGTGTTTGTTGAAGGTCTTACCTCGAATGTTGGAGGAAACAGGTTACTGGGAAAGAAAAAGATTACCTGTGAAAACGGAAGACTTCAAGCTCAAGGTCATGCCAGCCGAAGACCAATTTGCCCAAGATGACAACCACTCTTGCGGTCCTTTCTGCACAATGTATTTGGAACGATTGCTCACCGACCCATCATTGTATCGTAACGCGGACGACATCGATATCAAAGCTGTCAGAAAAAACATAGCACTGAAGATATTTTGGATGTCCTGCAAAGACATTGAACTCCCTTTTTGATTAAGGGATGGATAACAGTTGGTTTCGTTTTGGTTTGCAAGAGAGTAAACTTTTCATATACTGTATGCCGTTGTATGTATAACCGTGTGTTTATCACCGTGTGGTGGATCAGCGCCGTGTGCAAAACTATCAATGACTGTATCTAAAAAAAATTGTTGATCACCGTGTGCACTTACGGTCTTGTATCAGCACGAACCGTGAGGTACCAACGGCGACGATTATTGTATTTGAATTTAAAGACGTCTTCACTCTCACACGGTGATCTCACGAGACGTCACCGTGATACAACACCGTGTGGTTATCAAATCCATTCTAAAAATATTAGAAATTGAACGAGTTCTTTTTTTAGATGGCGTATTTTCGTTTTTAGGATTGGGGCGGGTTAGCCGATGCACGTGTACTTATTAAATATTAGTGGTGTCAGTTATCAGGACAGCTTTTGCAGGCGGGTATTCATCTTTTATTCTTTTATTTAAAATTCAAATTAAAACATCGGAAAATAAATGGGAGGGGGGGGGGGGGGGGGGGGGGGAAAGCCGTTTTACGCACGGCTCAGTAAAACGTATATTGTTCACGGTGACACATGGTCATCAATACATCTACACCGTGGCTTGTTCAACCCGCAAAAAAACGATCGTCAATCGTTTGTATACACTTTTAACGCGTCGTTACCATCAACGGGGTCATGTTTCAGGCAGTGAGACGTATGGTATTTGAAATTAAAGACGTACGATGCGATTTGCATTAGTGCATGTCTCAAATTCAAGAGATGTTCATTTAATTGGTAACAATTTACTCTCAAGTGTGATCATATTGCACATGGTATGTCAAATTTAATCGTTTGATGGACTATTGTGGATTTTTTAGGTTCAATATAATCATTTCCATAGGAAATTAACTTTGCTTAGGCATTTAGCCAAAAAGATTATTGCGATTGTGCAAGATTCACACGAAAACGTGAGTGTTCATGCTCACACGGTGATCTCACAAGACGTCACCGTGGTACAACACCGTGTGGTTATCAAATCAATTTTAAACATTTTTGAAATTGAACGAGTTCTTTTTTTAGATGGCGTATTTTCGTATTGGAGCGGGATAACCGATGCACGCGAAATATTAGTGGTGTCAGTTATCAGGACAGCTTTTGCAGGCGGGTATAGTCATCCTTTATTCTTTTGTTTCGCACAGTCATTTAGTTTCACGGTTGTATCTGCACGGCGTTACATGGTCATCAATACATCTACACCGTGGCTTGTTCAACCCGCAAAAAAACGATCGTCAATCGTTTGTATACACTTTTAAGGCGTCGTTACCATCAACGGGGTCATGTTTCAGGCAGTGAGACGTATGGTATTTGAAATTAAAGACGTACGATGCGATTTGCATTAGTGCATGTCTCAAATTCAAGAGATGTGTAGTTCATTGGTAACAATTTACTCTCAAGTGTGATCATATTGCACATGGTATTGTGGAATTTAATCGTTTGATGGATTATTGTGGAATTTTTTAGGTTCAATATAATCATGTCCATAGGAAATTAACTTTTATTAAGCATTTTGCCAAAAAGATTGTCGCGATTGTGCAAGAATCACGTGAAAACGTCATTGTTCATGCTCACACGGTAATGTCGTGAGACGTCACCGTGATAAAGTACCGTGCGACGGTCAAATCAATGTAAGTATGTAAACAGATACTTACGTGGCACGGTTTTGTCAGTGAACAGAACAGCTTTTGAAGTCGCAGGTTTATTCAACCTTTTTATTCATCTTTTAATATTTAATAAATTAAATTACCGGGATTCCCAAAAACCAAAAAAAAAAAAAAAAAGAGAGGACGGTTGCCTTTTGCCACGGTTCAATCACCCGACCCTTGGCGCACGGTAATATCTTCAAACGCTAAAGTCACACGGTTACTCGTGCACGGTGGGAGAAGGTCGAAATATATTAACAAAGAAAAACAAGCACTAGTACAGTATTATAACGTAGATTACGTAGTGTAGTAGCTACGAAACCAGAAAAACATACTGTAAAAGCAAAAATAAAAACATACTATTCATAAACAAAACGCAGAAAGAAACATTCTTTGCATTCATGGTTCATCATCCTCGCCATCTGCGTCATCGCCTTCATCAGTCGTTTCGTCCTTATCGTCTGCTTCATCGCCCATATCGTCCTCATCGTCCGAGAGCTCCACCACTTCCACCACCTTCTCAAACAGGATCTCTTCTACAACCTTAGATATGGTCGGCAGAAGGGGGTCTCTAGGGGCATTAGGATCGGAAAAGTTACGAATCTCGAGACCATCTTTACTGTAGACATTGACAAAGAAAGGACCCAATTTCTCGGCGTAGTGAAAAACCAAAAAATAACCGAATTTAAGATGATGAGCCGTGCAGAAATCGGTCCAACCACGATGAAAGCACAAGTAACCGTTGACCCAAGAGATTTCCACGGACCACGGGGCACGAGCGGTGGCAAATGAGGCGAGTGTCTCACAATCTCCAAGCAAAGTAGCCCTGCCTGCCAGATACTCATGTTCATGAGCAAAATCAGAAGGTAAACGACAAACTTCGCGGAAATCAACGGTGTTCAGAACTTTGAAGAATCTACAAATCGGGGTTGGGGTGGCCATTGAATATGAAATTTGATTTTATAAAAATTAGGGTTTTCAGCGTGGTACGGTGCTTATGTATACACGCCAAAAGTGGGTGGTTGAGGGGTTAATAAACTAATAAAGGTTTCACAATACACCGTGGGTAAAGGTTTTTATCAAGGGTTATCAGTGTCACATAGACCGTCACGGTAACCGTTACACGGTGAGGAAATCCACTGTAATAAACCCACGACGCAATGTGTTTAATGGGGGTGGTTGGGAATTGAGTGATTTCGTGAAACGATTTAAATCCGGCGACGATGTGACTCAGAACAGATACTCATCAATTCCCTGAATTGAATGGTCATATCATATCATATCTGGACCATCAATGAGTGTAGTTGGAAGTTGGGTTGGGTCGTGTCGTGAGACGATTGAAATCCGGCGGAGGATCATAACAGACACTCATCATAAATTCTTTGAATTTCACGGTCATATCTAATTAATGGATATCGTGGTGGATGGGGGGGTTAAGTTTTCTATGTCATATATGAACATACCACGGCTTATGCAACGTGGGATACCAACGATGACGGAGGATTAGGTTTTTTTTAATGTCACCTATAACATGTACGTACACGGTGTTAGACTGCACCGTGCTAACATCACGACGTCCCATTCAGAGTTGTAGTCACGTTACCAAAGTCACAGTGACCGCGACACAGTGATTTAATCCACCGTGAAATACCCACGGAGGCACAGTTCTAGGTTTTTATTTAAATAATAAATTAATTAATTGCAATGTGTTTAATGGGCGTAGTTTAGAGGTCAGTCGTTTCGTGAGTCGATTGAAAGTAGGCGGGGGATCACTTTATTAGGTCAGAAAATTGAGCCTATAAATACGAACGAAAAAACCCTTTTTTTTTCTATACCCAATTTTTTCTCATGTTTTCTGCGTTTTTTTTTTCTTATGGAGCGGTTTTCACCACACATCTTTCAAATTCATAGCTGCAGTCCGGTAACGAGATACTCGAGTTTCCAAAAGAAAACCTAACGAGGTACTCGAGTTTCCAAAACATCTCGAGTATCTTTGTTAGATACGGATCTTAGCAATGCCACTTTCTCCGTAGCGGTGAATCTGGCCATATGTTGAGATCATAACAGGCTATGATTGAGGCCAAAGAAAAAGAAGGTCTTCGAATTGCTTCCCATCCAGAGAGTAGATTCTGAGGCGGGTTGGATTTCTTTTTTTTTCTTTGTTCAACCAAGCATGGTTCTGGGTTTAGGGTTTTGATCCATCAATTGTAATTCCCAATAGGGTTTTGATCAATCAATTGTAATTCTCAATAGGGTTTTGATCCATCAATTATAATTCTCAATAGTGTTTTGATCCATCAATTGTAATAAAACTACTTTTGTTAAGTTTAAATTGTTTAATAATTTTTTTTTTGGTGTAATGAACACACTTCGACTGTATTTTCATTTATTTCACGGTGTATTCTAAAACGAGGAACTCACGTCGACACTGTTCTGTGTTTTATATCTCATTTATGAGCCTTCCACGGTGTTATAATCCTCCGTGCTCAAACCACAGCGACACATTATGATAAGGGTTTTACACCTAATACCGTAGCACGGTGTCACAATCCAACGAGGGAACCCCGCGGCGACGCTGTTCTATTGGTTTAATTTCTCATTTATGAGCCTTCCACAATGTTACAATCCACCGTGTTCCAACCACGGCGATACATTAGGTTTTAGGGTTTTCTACATACCTAATACCGTTGCACGGTGTTACAATCCACCGAGGGAACCCACGGCGACGCTGTTCAATGGGTTTTTTATTTCTCATTTATGAGCCTTCCACGGTGTTACAATCCACCGTGTTACAACCACGGCTATACATTAGGTTTTAGGGTTTTCTACCCACCTCATACCGTTGCACGGTGTTACAATCCACCGAGGGAATCCACGGCGACACAGTTCTAGGGTTTTATTTATTTTCTTAATTAATTAATCGCAATGTGTTTAATGGGCGTGGTTGGGAGTTGAGTCGTTTAGTGCAACGATTGAAATCCGGCGGTGGGATGACTCAGAACAGAGACGCATCGATTCCCTGAATTGAATGGTCATATCATATTAATGGATTTGGAGCGTTGGATGGGGTGATTTACTATTAATTTTATTAATACGAGTAATTAATAAGCGTAGTTGGCAGTTTAATCGTTTCGTGGAACGATTGAAATCCGGGTGCTGGGATGACTTAAATTAGATCAGAATATTAAGCTTATAAATACAAACGGAAAAACTCCATTTTTTTTCACCCATTGATACTCCTTTTTGTTTGTTTTTATAATGAAGTATCAGTTATCATCTCACAATTTTGAATTTCACAGATGCATTACTGTATCGAGATACTCGAGTTTCCAAAAGAAAACCATCATTAACCATCTTCTTATCTGCCAGCGGAAGAAATCCCTTTTCGATATATCCTGCCCAGACCCTCCTTTTTTGGCAGACACTCTTCTTCCTAGGCAGCTCGATATGGTGATTGGTCGGGATCTCTTTCCGTTATGTCGTCCGACTTCGAATGGATTCCTAACGATTCCTGGTCCAGGCTCAAGCGGCTCAAGTACTGATCTTCCAATTGTATTGAGGGGAGATTTTCATGTTGTGAAGCTTTAATTTTATTTTCTTTTCACCGCCCAGTAGAGTTTCCTCAAGATGTTGCTACTTTTCGATTGATAGTGTTCAGGGTTTTGATCCATCAATTTTTCACAATAGGTTTTAGGGTTAGGGTTTATGGTTTTGAACCATCGATCTTTACTGTACTTTTTCCTTAATTTATCATTAAAATATTATA
This sequence comes from Euphrasia confusa, assembly GCA_954870475.1. Taxonomy (NCBI): domain Eukaryota; kingdom Viridiplantae; phylum Streptophyta; class Magnoliopsida; order Lamiales; family Orobanchaceae; genus Euphrasia; species Euphrasia confusa. The sequence goes on along the minus strand of OX940968.1, from coordinate 28,909,157 downwards.
ATATCACCGTCATTTATTAATCATGCTCACACGTTTCTCATTCGTATTGAAACCCAAATTCGATCGGGATCAACCAAATTCGTATTGAATATGGGTGTGTGTAACCGTGCATTGATATAAGGTGATATAGCTCCGTGATTTATTGCACGATTTAATAATTTTCACGGTGTATTTATTCCGTCGTCGTGAAATATCCACGGTGACACAATACTTATCACCTCACTTTGTCTGTTTTCACGGTGTGATCACAATATTCACGGTGTATTTAATATCACGGTTTTGTTCTGGTTTTTTCGTGGAGCAATACTTATCACCTCACTTTTTCGATTTTCATAGTTTCATTACTGTATCGAGATGCTCGAGTTTCCAAAATAAAAGCATCATTCCCCTGAATTATCTTCCACCAGAGATGATTCGGGGTTTCGGCTGGAATGATTCGGGAACACCTGAGTTCCTTATCTCCGTCGAAATCACCAGTTAGGTCTTCCATCGCCGTTTCACTTCTGGTTGAGGCTCAAAAATCAGTGCTGCTGACCAAATGTCGAAAGAGGAGATTCTCTGTGTGCTTTGTTATTCTTTTTGTTTGCTCATCTTTTGTTGTATTACGCTGACCGATGGTGTTTAGGGTTTAGAGTTTTGATCCATCAATTGTTCTCAAGTTTTAGGGTTTAGAGTTTTGATTCATCAATTGTTCTAAATTATAAGATTTAAATTTATTTTAAATTTGTCCAATTTCATATTCTCAATCAAAATTATCACAGTCGCTTTTAATTATCGTATACGATGCCACGGCGCCCATTTATCGTCGCTAGTCACACGGCGTATGACTGTCGTGGATGGTCTCACGACGTATGATTATCGTTGATGGTCTAACGGAGTTGACTTATCGTGTATGCATCACGCTGTCCATTTATCGTGATTTGTCTCACGACGTGCGACTATCGTGGATGAGCTCACGGTGTGCAATTATCTTATATGTTTTCACGGTGTCGATTTATTGTGGATAGTCACACTGTCTCTATTTATCGTGGATGTCCTCACGGTGTCCATTTATCGTGGATGTTCTCACGGTGTTCATTTATCGTAGATGGTCACACGGTCTCTCTTTATCGTGGATGAACTCACGGTGTTCGATTATCGTGGATGTCCTCACGGTGTCCATTTATCGTGGATGGTCTCACGGTGTCCATTTATCGTGGATGGTCTCACGGTGTCCATTTATCGTGGATGGTCTCACGGTGTCTATTCATCGTGGATGAACTCACGGCGTACGATAATCGTGAATGAAGTCACGGTGTCTTATTATCGTGCATAGTCTAACGGCGTACTTTAACCGTGGATGGTCTGAAATTGTATTGGAGTTTTATTATTAATTTTTAAAACAGAAATTCTATTTAAATTACATATTCAATTTATATTCATTTCTTAAACAGCGAGGGCAGTGTAGACTTTTCCAAGCCAATTGCCTAATAAACTTCTACTTTTACGAACAGGGCCTCAGAACTTATTTATTTTATGAGGTGGTCCTGAATCCGGTATTCCCACAAATGTAAATATATGTGGGTATCTCACAAATCTCATATAAGTATAATTTTTAAAATGAATGTCCTAATATGTCTCGTAGTAATAATAATAATAATAATAATAATAATAATAATAATAATAATAATAATAATAATAATAGTTAAGTAAACTTTTTTAAAAAGAATTTCTAACTTGTCTTGAAAAAATTGACATTTATATTAGTGAGTCGAATATATTTTTCAATACATATCATTATTTGTTGATCGATTTCAATTTCTTTGAGAGAGTTCAACAAGTGAATAATTGGTGTTAGCCTAGCTCTGATATCACATTAGATAGAATCCTTATCATTTAAAAATTTGAATTGTTAGAGAAGTTAAATAAATATTTATATATATATTAGTGAATCAAATATATTTTTCAATAAAAAGAGCTTTTCTTCTCCAACAACTTTTGATATCGAAACCTTGTAATAAGGAAGACGTCCGATTTACGGGATTAACTTCCCATCTATTGATCACAATATCTTTTATATATTTATGTATATTATTATTGTGTAATATTCTTTTACTGTATTTAGGAAATATATTTTCATGTATATATAGCTTAGGCTCATGGAATGAATGCACACACGAAATTCTTCTCACAATATTTTCCTTTCACCTTGTTTAGTAGACATTCAAAAGCCTTAATTATGATCCAAATAAGCTATTTGTCTTCTAAAGATTCATTTGCGTTTTGAATCACTCAAATCCACCATGATATTAGAGAGAGATTCAAATAATCACATCATCCATGACTCATTTAATCCAATATGAGACCACGGGCCCATGTGCACCCATATCTATATGTAAGTACCATTCTCTCTATCATGTTTTCAATCATGACTACATTTTCTTTATATGATCATTAAAAAAAATACAATTTTTTTTTTATAATTTACAAAAAAAGTGTAACCAATAAAAAAATAGAAAAAATATATATTACCGTGGTGCATGCACTTATTAAAATAAATAAATCATATTTCTTTTTTTTTTTATAAGGAGAAGAGACGAGAAACTCCACCTCCATCCGATCGAAGGTCCCTCGATCGGGTAGGATGTAAATCGAGGAATGTGCCCGAGTAGCAGACACCTGTGCGAGAGAGCCACAGGCCGAACCCCAGGACAAACCTTCATAGTATTTCAATGAAAATTTGTCCCACCCGAGATTCGAACCCTGCGTCGCCGGGGAATTACACCCACATCATCACAGATCTTACCACTCGGCTATGCTCCTGGAGACTAAATAAATCATATTTCAACACACTTATGTGTAAACTATGTGAGCCAACAACCTATGTATATTTCCTCTCTTCTATATAAACCTCTCACGTACCTCCACTGCTTCCGGAAGGGACGAAAGTGTCATGAAAATAACTAAATAAGTACGTACTCTAGTATAATTTTTTTAAATGAAAGTCTTTTTATGCCTCGTAACAATAAGTACACGTTTTTTTTAATGGAAGTCCTAAGTCCTAACTTGCCTTGCAGCACCCATACTCTTGTAAAAAGACGCATCATTTAAAGACGTTGAGAAAATTAACATTTATATTAATAAGTTAATTATATTTTTTCAATATTCCTCATCATTTATTGATCGATTTTAATTTCTTTGAGATAGTTCAACAAATGAATTGAATAATTGATATTAGCCTAACGGATATTATGTTAGCTAGAAATCGAATCATTTAAAAGTTCAAACAGTTAGAGAAGTTAGGTAACTTTGACATTTATATATATTACTTAGTCAAGATATACTGTATTTTTCAATAGAAGAAGCCTGTCTTCCATTCCTGATAACTTTTGACACCGAAATCTTGTTTTATAGACGTTCAAAAGTCTTAATTATGATCGAAATATGGTATTTGTCTAGATTCATTTGCGTTTTGAATCACTCAAATCTACCATGATATATACTAGTACTCTATGAGAGAGAGAGATATATTCAAATAACCACATCATGCATGAATCATTTAATACAATATGAGACCACGGGCCCATGGAGTATATATATATATATATATATATATATATATGACTATGACCATATATGCACGCCCTTATTAAAATAAATAAACCATAGTATTTCAACACCCACTATGTGTGAACTATGTGAGCCAACAACCCCTTTCCTCTCTTATATATAAACCCCTCATTAGTAGTCATACAACCCTAGCAACAATATTTGAGTTGCAAACAAACTAACAAACAAAAACATGGAAAACCAAATGAGAGCCCTTATCCAAGAACTAGAAGCTAAACCCTTCTTAGCCCTAATCCCCCTACTCCTCATGCTCCTCATATCAACGAAATTCCGACGCACGAAGCGTTTCCCTCCGGGCCCTCGCGGATGGCCCGTGATCGGCAACATGGGCATGTCGGCCCAACTCACCCACCGAGGCCTCGCCGATCTCGCCAAGCAATACGGCGGCATCTTCCACCTCCGCATGGGCCAAGCCCACGTGTTCGTCGTCTCGGGCCCAAACGAGGCCCGCGAGGTCCTCCAAGCCCAAGACGCCGTCTTCTCCAACCGGCCCGCGACCGCCGCCATAAGCTACTTGAGCTACGACCGGGCCGACATGGCCTTCGCCCACTACGGGCCCTTCTGGCGCCGCATGCGGAAGCTCTGCGTCGTCAACCTCTTCAGCCGAAAGCGGGCCGAGTCTTGGGATTCGGTCCGAGACGAGGTTGATGCAATGATTCGGGCCGTGGGAAAGGGGGCGGCCCGGCCCGTTAACGTTGGGGAGGTTGTTTTTGGGCTGACAAGGAACGTGATATACCGGGCCGCGTTCGGGTCGAGCTCGAGGGAAGGGCAGGACGAGTTTGTCGAGATCATGCAGGAGTTTTCGAAGCTGTTTGGGGCGTTTAATGTTGCCGACTATTTGCCTTGGCTCGGGTGGATGGATTTGTCGGGGTTGAATCGGAGGATGGTTAGGGCTCGGGCTTCGCTCGATGGGTTTATAGATAACATAATTGATGATCACATGATGAAGAGGAAGGAGAAGGTTGAAAGGGAAAGGGATATGGTGGATGAGTTGTTGGCGTTTTATAGCGATGAAGAAGAAGCGAAGGTGTCTGAAGAGTCTTCTGAGGATCTGCAAAACTCGATCAAACTTACGAGGAATAACATTAAGGCTATAATCATGGTGAGCAATTTAATTAACCTAATCATTACATGCTTTTTTTTATCATGCATGAAGAAAAATGTTACTCAAAAAAATAAAATATAAAATAAAAGTAATTTTTTTATTTTACAATGAAAAAATAAAAATAACTATTCATTTTTGGAACTTGTAGTTGTTTGGGAACAAAAGAGACTACTACATATTGTTAGAATATCACACACTCACTTAGTTATATGATTTTGAAATTGTTCCATACTAGGAGTAATTTTTACACTTTTCATTTTCTCTTAATTCTCTAGCTTCATAACAATCATGATCACGCTCTATAAACAAAATATTACTTTCTCTGCCTTAACCATAGGTCTTTTGTAAATTAATTACAATTGCAAAGGATCGATGACAATTAGTACAAACATAGAGAATATTATTATTTTTAATTAATAATACAATTATATATATAATTAAGTATATTTCTAATTAGTTTTTAGTAAAGTAATGTATTTTTTTAATATTTATTTTTGTTCAAACATAGTATGTGGTCATTAATCCAGATTAATCCGAAGAAGAAAACAAACGCGCGTTCTCCTCGTGGGAAAACTCAGTTGAGATATCCGACTCCTAAAGTCTTATATTCCTATATTACTTAGATCGGAATATTCAAACTTTCAAAGTTGGTGAGGTAGACTTTTAAGATCGATTTTGTTGACAAATTATATCATAACCTGGGGACCACTCACTCTCACAAAGAACTTAGTAGATTTTTCTTGAACTAATTATTTAAATGTTATTTAAAATAATATTAATTAATGATGATCAGGACGTGATGTTTGGTGGAACCGAGACTGTGGCTTCCGCCGTGGAGTGGGCCATGTCGGAGCTAATTCGAAGCCCATCGGACCTCAAACGGGCCCAGCAAGAGCTCTGGGAAGTGGTGGGCCCGGCCCGCAAAGTCGAGGAGGCGGACATCCCGAAGCTCACGTACCTCCACTGCTGCATCAAGGAGGTCCTCCGCCTCCACCCGCCCATCCCCCTCCTCCTCCACGAGGCCGCCGCCGACGCCGCCCTCTCCGGCTACCACGTCCCGGCGAAGTCGCGCGTGGTCGTCAACGCGTGGGCCATCGGGCGCGACGAGGGCGCGTGGGCCGACGCGCGGTCGTTCCTGCCCGAGCGGTTCTTGGGGGACGGGGCCCCGGATTTCAAGGGGGCGAATTTCGAGTTCTTGCCGTTCGGGTCGGGCAGGAGGTCCTGCCCGGGGATGCAGTTGGGGCTGCACGCGCTGGAGACGGCGGTGGCCCACCTGCTGCACTGCTTCGATTGGGAGCTTCCGGAAGGGATGAAGCCGGAGGAGATGGACACGGACGACGTTTTTGGGCTGACGGCGCCGAGGGCCACCCGGCTCATGGCGGTGCCGACACCGAGGCTGTTGTGCGAGCTCTAGACATTTTGGTTTTTGTGTTTTTGTACGATGAATAAATTATAATTAAATAATTGGTTTTGAATATATTTATTATATATACACACCCTAGCTCACTTTAAGGGTTGTTGTTTTAGCCTGAAAATCAGAGCTCTGACTGAAACTTCGCAAAAAAAAGTCCGTCGAGTTCAAAACAAATTGGACCGTCTCTCCAAAAACTCGGACCTGAAATTTAAAACTCGGTTCGAGCTTGGGTCATAAAATTTTCGGAACTGCAAGCTTAGACCGACCCGATTTTTTAATTTTTATTATTATTTTCTTAAATTTATATGGAGTACTTTGTGAGCTTGGAATATTTGAGAAGGCAGCCTATCTAGTCTGAAGTAGAATACTGAGGCACAATGGCACGTAGTGAATTTATGTAGATGACTAGGTTAAATATTCTCTAATTATCTTTGTGGTTGCTTATGGACAATATTTATATAACTCTAATTCATATCATATAGATTACCATAACTTGGTGACTCTAGAGTATTACATCCGGTTTAAGAGATGCTACTTCAGGTGCAATACATTTGGTGGCATAATAACTGTGGATACATACTTAATACACGTTGTGTGTGATTGTGTGTGTATTGAATATAATAATATTAAATCAACGGTTAAGATCTATATGGTGTACTCCATTGGGAGTAGCACACTTAAACCTACTTCATCCGATAATAATATGACATGTGTTTTGTATTTTGGGAAAGAAAGTGTTTGTTATTAAAGAGAAAGAGAGAAAGAGTATTTGTAAAATACAAATGATGAAAATCTAAATAATAAACAACAAAATTATTTGAGAACAAAATGGAAAGCAGATTAAAATAAAACAAAACTTTAAAGTGGAGATCATAATCGAACAGCTTATAAAACAAATATGAATTGAAATTAAAATTAATATGAAATTGATAAAAAACAGAAGATACCGTGAGTAAGACTTCAGCATGAAGAAATGGATAGTAACACTCTACCAAAGCCATCATCCAACATCGATCGTCCAACCACAAAAGCCATTATCCAACATCGTCCAACCAAAAAAGAAAAGTTTAATTTTTTTTGAAATTTTTTCAATGATGATTTATGTAATTAGTAAGTTATTATTTGTGTTCATAAATTAAATTTTGTTTGATTGTACCATCAACATTAGCCTTGGTAACAAGTAGTATATCTTAATTCCATTTTTTTTTTTACTATTTCTTTAATCAATATGCAAATTCTGAACGAGGAGGAGGAGAAGGACTTGATTAGTCAGCTGCCGGATGAAATACTGATCTCAATCATCTCTCGTATCCCCACGAAAGAAGCTCTAACCACCCTCGTCTTGTCCACCCTCGGCTCGTATTCATTCTTTCGACTTGCGTTGTTGTTTACTCGAGTCGCACAAAATCTAGCAATCCATTTTTCCTCTGCTCGGAAATCCCGGCGTTCAGAAATTGACATTCCGGCCTAGTTATTTACCTTTGTATTTACCCGGGTGTACGGCCTTTCCTTTTTCTTGTCACCTTTTTTCTCTCATGCCATCCTTAAATTACTTCGAATTGAGTTCTTGTTCGTTGCAGCCGAGTCTGAATAATAATCCTTACAACAACTCTTTGAAAACTCTTAGGCTTTCTAATGTGTGTGCATCGTCTCTAGCTTCCTTAGAGTTCCTTTTCTCCAATTGCTTAAGCCTTAGCACATTGACCTTAAGAGGGTGTAAACTTCCTTCTAAGTTATGCTTTCCGAGGGGGCTCGATCTCCGAATAAAGTGCCTTGTTATTAATGGATGTAAAGGTCTTGAAGAGATAGATTTCTACGCCACTAATCTCATTGACGTTCGATTTCAATTCCACAGATATGGTTAACTTAATATTCGACTACGTTCCGCAACTGCAAACTCTTCATCTTACTTCGCATCTCCAATATAGTATGTCTTATTTTTGTGGGATACTTGAAAAATGTCCGACTCTCCTTAAAAGCTAGTTTTGAATAATGTTGGAAATCTTTACCAGGTATGAATTGCGTCTCTCATCTTTTTTTTTTTTTTTACTATTTGTTGGTTATGTTAAAACCTGGAAACGCAACTACAAGTACCTGTACTAAAAAGAGCAGCGGAAATTAAAAGGACAACGGGAATAAAAAAATTCACGAGTTGTTCTTTACTCGAACAACTCGCAATAGCCTCAAGGCCACAAACTTTCTCATTGATAATTACAGAATTCGCTCAAGGGTTAAGACTACACAAAGTCGCAGTACTTAACCGAAAGTGTTGCTCACAAAAGATAAAGAAAAATACAAATGCTCTTCACTCGAGTTTTCTATTTTTCTTCTAAGTGTTCCTCAATGTAAGCCGTAAGTGATGAATGCTTTGATCTTCTATTTGTACAGCTCCATCACTTCGAGGTAGTGGGCGGCTTCAACTTCCTTGTTCCATCATTCCATGACACAGCCCACTAAACCCACTTCTTCCACTCCAGCTGAATGACACGATCAGTCCATGTGAGTTGGCCCATTACACTTGAGTGCTCCAGCCCAACAGCCTTGAAAGCCCACATCATCTTTGGTCCAGTCCACTTGAAACCTGTACAATACAAACACAACCCAGCCCAGTAAAATAAAAACGAAATTCAATGAGGCTGGGAAAATTACCTCAACAAACTCCCCCTTTTTGCCAGCCGTATTGAACTTGAGCTTAATGATTCCTTTGAGCCAACCTGCAAAAAGAGACAACCCAGAAAACAACACAAACAAGCTGCACAAGGGAGAACCACAAACATGAACCTGCATTGTTCCAACAACTTAAGAAAAACCAAAGTTTAAAGTTACAGGCCAACAAAAACACAAAACAGCAAATTGTTCAAACAGACATCCCCCAAAAGAAACAACACTCAGAGATTCTGAGTAGACAAACACCAACAGTCAACATCACAGCAAGCAAAAACATTTTTCACATCACAGAAAGTCATCAGCATCCTCATGTGCTCCTCTCTTTCTCTTAAGCTTCTGACTCTGTTCCATCTTCTCCATTTCTTCAATCAGCTCTTCATCTAGCAGCCCTTTACCTTTGGTCTTGGAAGCTGAACATCCTCTTTTTCCTTTGCCTTCTGAAGTCACCCTTTTTCCTTTGCCTTTCTTTGTCTTGTGAACAGATCTGGCAGCCCATGTAGATGCTCCCCCTGAATCCTCAGTAGCACTCTCTCCCCCTTGCTGATGCCTTTCTGTGGAAGACACACTGAGTTCAGCAATTTGAGTATTCAGTAAAGTCAGTGCATCCTCCAAGGTTTTCCTGTGGTCAAGTAAGACTGACAGAGGCACCATTGTGTTTTGAGGTTTGGTCAGTGGAGGTAGCTTCCTTGATGGATCCCAGGGTAAGTCAAGTACCCTTGCTGTGGTAGGCTTGGTAAAGCTGTAATGTATGTCCAGTTGCTTTGGTAACTCGGATAGTGGACCATCTTCTGCAGCCTTGTAAGTGAACCCTTGGTTGACCAGAATTGCATAAATGAGGGAAGGGTACTGAATACCTCGCTCAACATGGTTGGGAATGCAGTCATGGATACGGTTGTAGATGAGTTCTCCTAAGTCCAGTGACTTATTTGTGGATAGAAGATAGAGAAAAGTAGCATATTCCACTGTGAGTGATGATTTATGAGTATTTGGCATCCAATTAGAGAGACATAACCTGAACAACACTGAATGGAAGGCAGAGAGATTTGTAGTGGTAGGAGCAAAGGTGTTACCATCAAACCACTTATGAGCGGCACCAGCAGTAAGGACATGTGCCATCTCCCAGTCATCAACTTTTTGGGTAGTATATCCAGAGATAGGTCGGTCAAGAAACCTGTTGATAACATCAGGAGTGAATCTGTAGATGCGTCCTTTGACCAACACACGCCCGTAGTTGATGTCATCAGGCTCACGCTTTGTCCCCTTGATATTGCAGTAGAATTGCCTCACAATTTTTGGTGCAAACTTGGTAGCAAAAGTTACTGATTTCAGCATTTTGGAGATGACCAGGAATTCAGAGACATTGTATTTTTGGAATGAGGCCAGGTTGATGTTGCACTCAGGGAAGAAAAAACGGGACTCATACCACTGCCAATGAGCACGAGCCAAGTTAGTGTAAAAGTCTGAAGAAACACTACGGGATACCTCAATTAGGGGTTCTTCATAGAAGTTAGCTTGTTCCTCTGCTCGTGCTTTCATATCTGCTTCGTGCAGTTGTTGTTCCAAGATTGGATCACCCGAGCCATAGCCAAAGTCAGTCTATTGAGAAGTGCTATTGGACTCAGAGGTAGATGAGTCAACCTGAGTAACCAGTGGCTCAACAAATTCTGGTGGGGGTTGAGACGTATGCTTATGGAGCCTGTCACTCCGGCGACTTGGCGGTGAAAGAACCTTTTTGGCAGCAGCTTTGCGACGATGTGCATAAGGACCAGTGGTGACTCGTTGTTTTGTTCTTTTGGGTTTGGAGAGAGGCGATTGTTCAGTTTCTCCTGGAGTGTCGTTGCCTGCATCCGTAGCTGGTTGAGTTTGTTCAGGGGGAATGGTTTCATCATCAAGTGTAACCTGCGGACCGTCATCAAAAATCTGCACAAAAGGACTGTTAGATGGAAGATCATTCTTGTGAATCACAATAGGCAGATGGAGATCTGGTGTGGGTGATGGATCTGGTGTGGGTTCAAGAGAGAGGACTTTGTTCAAGATTTCTGGTTCATCTTTAAGAAGATTTTTGAAGTATGCTTGCATGGCAGGATCCATGGTGAAAACTTGAAATCTGCTGTAAAAGGTAAGAGACGAAATTAGGGTTAGTGGAAAGTGAAAGGTGAAACCCATTAAGTAGTAGAGATGGACGGTTGCGATGTTGTAGGATGGATGAATCATGGAGATACGTGACGATCCCACTACTTTTGACGGTTGGGGTTCTGATATAGTAGTCCACTAGGCCCACTAGTACAATCCAAAGACAGGTTATCCAGCCCAAAATCCAAACCACACAACAAAAAGCACAAGTACGTAAGATAAAAATAATCAATCTGGAATACGTTAACTAAAAAAAACAAGCGAATATTTCAACACCATGAAGTATGAAGACTTAACCCAATATACCCAGTCATGTTCAACGGTCTCCACCTTCCATACCTGTTCGAGTTAGGATCTTACTAGAGACATCAGAAAGACTCTATCACACAAAACATCAAGTACCACAACACTGAAACTTAAATCCAATCATCAATCAGTTAATCACACAATCGGCTTATCCCCTGAAAGGTAGACGAGACATAAACCAACCAAGGTCTATTATCAACGAGGCCTACTTAGTCACAGTTGAGACCGAACTCACCCAAGAATCCAAGTCAACAATGTCAAACTAAAATAGGCAGATGAGAATGAGGTCAGTCAAGTCCCCGTATCAACATGTACCCCTAAAAACTGTACACAAGTAGTCGAGACTGAAATCATCACAATCCCAAGTCAACGAGTACACTAAGCATAGTAGTCGAGACCAAAATCAGCCAAGATTCTAAGTCAACGAGTACTCTAATCTGTAGTCGAGTGTGAGATCAACCAAGTTCCCAAAACAACGAGTACGCTACACCTAAATTTTTTTTTTTTTTTTATTTTTTTTTTTATTTTTTTTCTCTACTCAGGGGAAGAAAGATAGAACCAGATCAACACACGATGACATCAGGAAGTCTTTCAACAGAAAGCATAGACAGTGAGGGTACATCAGATATTCAGTGATAGAACAACAGATAAGCAAATGAGTCTCAAGACCAGATCCCAACCCGAACAGCGCAATCATATGGTACCCAGACATAAAGAGTTTTTCAGGAAAGTAAGTCGGTCATAAGTCAAGGGTTTTGTAAATATATCAGCAAGTTGATTTTCAGTATGGACATATTCAAGTTTGATTACCTTATCTGCAACAAGATCTCGGATGAAGTGGTGTCTTATACTGATGTGTTTTGTTCGTTGATGCTGGACTGGATTGTTTGTCATTTGAATCGCACTATTGTTGTCACATTTCATCACCAGTGTATCTGACTTGAGTGAGTAATCAGTAAGCATCTTTTTGAGCCAGAGAAGTTGAGTAGTGCAACTTCCAGCAGCAATGTACTCTGACTCAGCAGTAGATAAGGCAATACAGTTTTGTTTCTTGCTGTGCCAGCTGACTAAGTTATTTCCCAGAAAGCAGCAACCACCACTGGTACTTTTTCTCTCATCTGAGTCACCTGCCCAATCTGCATCTGAGTAGCCAATGAGGTTTGAAGTTGTGTCTTTGTCATACCAGATTCCAAGTTCAACTGTTGAGTTCACATACTTGATGATCCGCTTCACAGCATTGAGGTGCCTCTCTGTTGGTTGTGATTGGTACCTGGCACAAGTACAGACACTGAACATGATATCAGGTCTTGTTGCAGTTAAGTAAAGAAGACTTCCTATCATAGATCTGTAGAGAGTTGGATCAACACTGGGTCCAGTCATGTGTCTGGATAACTTCTCTGTAGTACACATTGGAGTGTTGGTGTATTTAGCTCCTTCTAATCCAAATCTTTTAACCAGATTCTTTGCATACTTGCTTTGTGACACAAATATTCCTTTTTCTTTTTGTTTAACCTGCAAGCCAAGAAAATTGCACAACTCCCCGACCATACTCATCTCAAAGTTAGTAGACATAGCTTTTGAAAATTCATTCAACATTTTAGAGCAGGTGGATCCAAACACTATGTCATCAACATATATTTGAGCAATTAAAAGATCCTTGTTCCTTTTCTTAATGAACAAAGTACTATCAGCAGTACCACGACTGAAACCAAATGAAAGTAAGAAATCAGTTAAGCAACTGTACCATGCCCGTGGAGCCTGTTTCAGTCCATACAACGCTTTATGGAGATGATAGACATAGTCCGGATGATCAGGGTCTTCAAATCCTTTAGGTTGCTCCACAAATGCTTCTTCTTCGATCACTCCGTTTAGAAAAGCAGCCTTGACATCCATTTGTTGAAGTTTGATGTTGAGGTGACATGCAATTGCGATTAATAGCCTTATGGATTCAAGTCTGGCGACTGGAGCGAATGTTTCATCATAGTCAATCCCTTCAACCTGTGTGTAACCTTGAGCCACAAGACGTGCTTTGTTACGAATGACCTGTTCAAACTCATCAGTTTTGTTTTTAAATATCCATTTAGTACCGATAACATTTGCATTAGGTGGTCTTGGTACAAGAGTCCAGACTTTGTTCCTGACAAATTCATTAAGTTCCTCTTGCATAGCACTAACCCAAAATTCATCTTCAAGAGCAATTTTAACATTTTTGGGTTCAGTTAGTGACAGAAAGGTAATATGTCGAACTTCATTGAAGACAGAAGACATGCAAATATTGTTTATCATATCTCTATAGTTTATCCTCTTACCTCGAGTTCGTACCTTGTCATCAATACCTCCAATGATTTGAGTTGACGGATGGTTTCTTCGGATATGTCCTGGTACCTCACGTTGCTGAGTTTGTTGGTTGGTATTGGTTGTATTCTCTATCATGACTTGATCTGATTCAGTTTGACTTGTCTCATCATCTGAAGATCTTGATTCTTCATCTGAGTTGGTGATGTGAGGTTCAGTAACTTGTTCTGGATCAGCCTCTTCAGTGACTTGAATAGAATCTTCATCAACCAACTGACTTGCTGTTGTAGGTTGTTGATCAGTCATTCCAACTGCTGGGTTAACAGGACTTTCACTTTGATCAATGAATCTGACATTAACTGACTCTTGAACAGTTCTGGTGACTGGATTGAACACTCTGAATGCATTGCTATGTGTGGAGTAACCTACGAAGATCCTTTCTTCAGCATTGTCATCAAACTTGGACCTGTGTTTCCTGTCATTCACCATGAAACACACACATCCAAACACATGAAAGTATTTGACGTTAGGCTTTTTACCATTCACAATCTCATATGATGTCATAGTTGTTCCTGGTCTAAAATTAACCCGGTTAGTCACATGACACGCTGTGTTAAGTGCTTCTGCCCAGAACTTCTTTGACATTTGTTTTGAGCTCATCATGACTTTAGCCATTTCTTTTAGAGTTCGGTTTTTTCGCTCAACTACTCCGTTTTGTTGTGGAGTTTTAGGTGCGGAATACTCATGATGGATTCCTCTTTTGGTACAGAAACCTGCAAACATAGAGTTCTCGAACTCTGTTCCATGGTCAGTCCTGAGTCGGCTAACTTTGCCTTGAAGACCTGTACGTATTCTCATGTAAATTTCTTTAAAAGCATTGAAAGTGTCAGCTTTTGTGGTGAGAAACTTTATCCAAGTAAATCTAGAAAAATCATCCACAACAACAAGTGAGTACCATTTACCTCCCCAGCTTTCAACCTCCATAGGACCCATAAGGTCCATATGAAGTAACTCAAAACACCTTGTGGTTGACCTGTATGAGGAATCAGTTGCTGGGTGTGAGGTACGGACTTGTTTGCTCTTGAGGCATGCTTCACACACTCTTGCGTTGCATGAGTGAATTTCTGGAAGTCCGACAACTGCATTTAATCTACTCAGTCTCTGAAGATTTTTGAAGTTAGTGTGCCCCAACTTTTTGTGCCACAAGGTTGTATCATCGACTTGAAGAAAATTACATGCACTTCTATTTCCTGTGGTGTAACAATTATTTGTTGACCTGTCACCTGTCAAGATACACTTTGCACTTTTATCAAACACTTTACACGCTCCTTGTTCAAAGGTAACATGAAGACCTTCATCGCACAACTGACTGATACTAATAAGATTAGCCTGTAGTCCTTCAACATGAAACACTTTGGTGAGTTCAGGTAACCCAACAACATTCAACGTTCCCTTACCAACAATTTTACCTTTAGTACCACTACCATAGGTAACAGTACCTCCATTTATCTTAAGGTATTCTTTGAGAAACTTAGGATTCCCAGTCATGTGGTTTGAGCAACCACTGTCAAAGTACCACGAACCTGCACACTTAGTATTGGAGACTGAAAGAACAACATTACAGATATGGTCAGTTTTCACAACCCATTTCTTACCAGAGGTCTTTTGAGTTGGTGTGATACCTGTTTTTGAAGAACTTGGAGAATTTTTCAGATCAGCTTTTCTAAGTTTGCAAAAAGGTTTAATATGTCCCTTAACTGAACAGTAACTACACACAAAGATTTTTTCGCGTTTTTGATCAAGAGAAAGATTTTGAAGAATTTTGTCTGTCTCAGAAGTTTTGTTTAGAATGGAAATAGCATTTGATTCATTAGAAACAGAAGATTCATTACATTCTTTGAAAACAACTGAAGTACAAGAACTAGATTTAACAAATTGAGTTGTTGAGACGGACACTTTTGAAGACTTGACTTTTTCAACTTTGATTGGAACTTCTTCTTGATCAGTAGTTTTCTGAAAACCAAGACCACAATTTCCGTTATCTTGAATACCCAAATTAAGAATTTCGTCAAGAGTTATCTTACCTTGATTCATCCTCTTGAATGTTGCTTTGGCTTCTTCAAGTTTGTTTTTGATCTTGATCAATTGAAATTACGTCTTCGACGTAGGATACCAACTTTTTGTGAAGTCGGTCTTAAACAGTCTTCGTTCGCTCAACCACACTCCGTTAACACACACTCGGAGTAATGTGAATGATCGAACACAAAGTAGTTAAGTAGTGAAGACAAGGTTGTATAATAGTTTCATTTCATTGATAAACACAACTAACTATTACACTTGTGGAGAAAGGTAGACGGAATGATCAAGAGTCGTATCCCAAGTGACGCAGCACTCCAACGAACTAATGATCTAGTACTATATCACCTAGAGCTAAATCGCATAACTCTACTATCGGTGCACAGCACAAAACAACTACCAAAACTCTTAAGCTATAAGCCGTAAACAACGAACGTTGATACTCGGATATCGGATTTCGTTCTCTCAAAATCGTCAAAGGATGTCATCCAACTTCATGGGTATATATAGGTTGCTCGCACATGTGAGGCAATGGAATGGAGCAATCTGATTGGCCACATGCTTGGCCTACATCACAATTCCATGGATGACATCACTTTCGGAATCTTCGATTCTTGAATCTTGGAATCTTGAATCTTCGATTCTTGAATCTTCGAATCTTGAATCTTCGATTCTTCAACTTCAGACTTCAACACTATCTTGACTCCGTCGATCTCAATACTTCATCTTCAACTTCATTGTCATGAACACACGTCGTTGAGGCTTCAGTACTTCATCGTCTTCACGGTCGTCGATATCGTTGAAGTAGTAAACAACAATCACTCATCATCAACACTTGAAGGTGGATAGGAATCACTTGCACTTGACGTTGATGATAGGACGTTACACTCTCAGTATCTGGAGATGATCACTGAGAGAAGGTATCACGGCGTGACATGATGTTGGCATGCGAGAGTGCATGATCATAGGTGAGTGTCGCTAGCAACAATAGAAGAGAATGTCAGACCACGGCATCGTGTCGCTAGCGACAGAAGGCGAAGATGCATGACCTTGTCATGTGGTCGCTAGCGACAGAAGTCTAGAGCGAAGAAACATGACTTTGTCATGTTGTCGCTAGCGACAGGAGGAGCGAATGCCTGACCCTGGCATTGTGTCGCTAGCGACAGTGAGCATAGGTCTCGGACCTTGAAGGGGCGTCGCTAGCGACGCTGTCGCTGGAAGAAGTTGTAACTTGACATCGTCAAGTTGTCGCTAGCGACAGTGAACTAGGGTCTTGCCTCCATCATTCCATATCATCAAGTTATAAGCCTTCCGTCCATTCACCTTAACACCTGAAAACAAAAACAACATACACATGTTGTCGACAAAACAAACAACTACAATCTCCCCCTTTTTGTCACAACTCATGTGATCAAGAGTTAGCATAAGGAGATATGGTTATCTCCCCCTCAAGAGATGCAATCAAAGAAATCTAAGTAAAAGATATGAAACAATCATACATTCAACCACGAAGATCAAAGCATAGAGATATGAAAAACCAAACACTTAGTCGAATATTCAAAACGAAAACATTCAACGATGTTCATCAACAGTAAATATGAAAAACCATGCATGGTGGAAAATAATCAAAGTCTTATGCATGCAACGATGAAATATGAAAAACGATAATAGTTTAAGAGTTAATCAAAAACGAGATAATGAAACATCAAGAAGATGCAAAGTCCGATGCCTTTGGTGATCCAGCTGGAGTCGGCGAGCGTAGAGGAGTAGTGGGTGGTGAAGCATCTCCAGACTTAGCTTCATCATCCTCAGCATCAGTGCCTTCATCTTTATCTTCCTCCACTTCAGCTTCATCAGAGTCTGACATGTAATCTTTCTCTAGAGTTTCATAAAAGCCAAACTCATCTTCACCGATTCTGATCCTCTCATCTTCCTCATCACTGTCACCTTCAACATCAACCTCTTCATCTCTCAAACCGTCAGACGGCATCGCACGCGATACCTCTGGATGTGTGGAACCTTCACCATCAACCTTACCTTTCCCTTTCTTTAACATATCAAACACTTCATCAGCCATCATCTCACGCACACCTTCATCATCGGTGTCAACAACCACGTGCTTAGACTTCGCAAGATCAGCTATCGCTTCCTTAATCCCATCCTTGATCAGTTGAAACATGAAAGTGTCAGACAAACCTTTACTAGATGAGGCAGCACCACCTAATCCTCCCCCTTGATGGGTCATCTGGTGAAGGTAAGTGAAGGCCTCTTTCTGATCACGCTGAGCTTCCATCATCTCAGCATACGCAATGGCGTGAGCAGCTTGCTTGCGTTCAAGGCGTTGAGTAGTCGTGAAACAGCGATGAACAGCAACAGATGGAACAATAGAACGATAGTTGTTCATCGGATGATGAGGATTCTCATGAGGCGGCAACCCAGAGCGAGGGCCAAAATAGCGAGGCACAACCGTAGGAGTGTCACGCTTCTCTTCTTTCATCTCTTCACCAGTTAGGTTCTCAGGTCTGTCCTCCTCAGTGATGTCTTCTAAAATGACAGTATCTCGCTTCTGTCGTTTAACACTCACAGGCTCAACTTTTGGAACGGCAGTACGTTTCTTCGACGACTTCGGAGAGGGAGGAGGAGTGATAGGATCTGGAACTTCTTCTCTCTTCGTGAACTTGGTCCAGGGAAGATCAGGCACTCTCTTCTTCAGAAAGGTAGGGGTGACGTTGACGTGACAATTTTTCTTTGTCTTCTTCTCTGTTTCAGTCATACCCCTGAAACCTTGTTCATACAACATGCCGTAGATGAGGCACGGATGAGTGAGGTGTAACCGTCTCTCTTCCTCGAGATCACGCTGTTGAGCGAGAACAGAGTTTGAAGCCCGAACAATCCTACAGATATCATGAAAGATGATCTCACCGAGATCAACCTGCTCACCGCAGCCAAGTCGAAAGAGTATATGCATAAGTTTGGGAGAGAGATAGTTTTCATCAGGATTTGCCACTGCCCAGTTCGTCATCCCGAGACGATGAAGTGTGCCATAGAAGGCCGACAACTTCGTAGACGGAGGTAAAACCGACTTCGCCTTTCCTTTAGTCAAAAAAGACCCAATCTTCATTGCGTCCATCCTATCATCATCAGTGGGTGTCACCCAAGAACTCTCGACCTCAAGTCGCTTCAAGAAGTTGTTAATGTTGAGTGGGCGAAAAACATAAAGTTTGTTTCTGAAAACGAAACGACCATACATCCGGCTCTTCGGATCAGCAAACTCAGGAGTCAAGTTAGCGTAGAACTTGTGTATGATGGGATAGGAGAAGTGATACATCTTAGTCACAGACTCCGTCAGATGCATAGCCTCCAAGAATTTAGTTACACCTGATTTTGCATAGTCAGCCGGACGGATATTGCGATCGATTATAATAGGCAAATCTTCAATGAACGTCAGACGACGTTCAGCAGCAGGTGTAAAGAAATCGGGTTTGTAATGAGGACCACATTCCTCGACTAACAGGTAGTACTCAGGCTCAGCTGTGGCTCCAGTTGAGCCAGATGTAGCAGGATGCGTAGGTGGCTTAGAGCCAAGTGATAGTGTCTTCTCTCCATCACCGGAGGCAGAGGGTTTCTTCTTCTTACTATCGTCAGAGATAGTAGAGCCAGCAGGTTTAACCTTCTTCGTTTCAGCAGTCTTCTTTGAGTCAGAAGTCCCAGAGATAGAAGGTTTGGACTTCTTAGTTTCAGCAACAACGTCAGATGACGTTGATTTCTTAGCAGAGACACCAGAGCCAGACACAGTCGACTTTACAACATCAGCAGTAGAAGGGGGCTTGACGATCCTCTTACCATCATCAGTCATGATTCCATCATCGACTAACTTCCTATACTCAGTAGGAGAGACAAGACCTTTAAAGCATCGCATGAAGTTAGAGGGATACTTCCGATCCTTAGACTTAGGATCCACATCAGACTTAGTGCTCTTCCCAGCACTTCGCGACACAGAATGTGCCGGCATCGCAGGTTTGGTCAGATCGACCGAGGGTGACTCAGACTTGGACTTGCTACCTCTGCTGTCCATCTTATCCATATGTTTGGTCAAGGCATGAAGTGCCTTCTTCTTGGACCCAGGAGATGCCTCTCGCCAGGCAGTAGTCAGTTCAGTGAGGACCTCCTTATCGAGTTCAGCAATCGTGTTACCTTCAGACGAAGTCATAGCAAGAGATAGTGAAAGTATCAAGAACGAAGATCTAAGAACCTAAGTAAGAGATCACTGACGCCTGATGCGTGAAGCTAGAGAAGAGTAGAGAGTCGAACGCCGGATGCGTGAAGAGTCGATCTCAGAGAGCGAAGCTAGCAAGAACACGAATCAAGCACGACGACTATAAGACTTAGAGAGTTTGATTTCGGGTAACCCTAAATCCAAAATTTGAAGTCCTATATATAGGCAAAAATTTGGCCGGCCCGTCCGGAAATAAAAAGACCTGTAAAAGCCCAACTAACAGAACAAAAATCAGCCCATCAGTACAAAAATTGAATTAAAATAATAACAAAAATAATAAAATAATAAAATATTTTTCCGAAAAACGGAAAAAATATTCTAAGTAAAACGATCAAGAGTCGTCGATCGAAGGTCGCACGACTTGAAGTGTTGAAGTTGTGTTGGTGTGATGTTGAATGCAGAACTTGGTGTTGAGATTGCATTGAGGTATGAGGGAGTAGTAATATTCAGCAACATGGGTCACAACTTGCGACACAGTCGCTAGCGACGGAAGGATCAAGTCATGACACCATGACTCTGTCGCTAGCGACACTTGGTGCGAGGCCTGGATCAGCGAAATATTCGCAGGCGACAGGTTGCGCTGGAGATTTATGGGGCACACGATGTCCATGTCAACATGGCATGAGATTTATGTCCGCCAGGTGCTGCTACACTCGTCTTTTGTCTTTACGTTTGAACTCCACGAGATGCTGTATATGAACTACATGAGTGAATTATCAAAACAACACATCCCGAGTTAGTATTCAAGCGTTCAACACACAGCAAGCATTCAAAAACATTTTAGTGGAGATTCAATCGGTGATACCAGGCAGTGAAGAGCAGATATTTTCCCAAAAAAAAATTTCACTTTTCATCAATCTCCAAAACAAAAATATCACACAAGGTGAATAAAACTTTGAGGAATAATGAAATAGCTCTCGAATTAAAAACCGGTGAAACGGACCGAAGTATGTTGAAATAAGTTTAACTTGTCCTTCGTCGCAATCACAAGGATGCAATCGTGTTTCATCGGAACATATATGGTGAGTTAACACCGCACAAGAGATTTTAATTCATGAGTGTAAGGTGAACTCTTAAGGCACTCCACTTCGGACTAAGCGTTACTACAATCAGAGGGGAGCAAGGTTCGACCTGCGTCCTCCAGACGAGTTTTAGCTTTTTAAATGAAATGCAACAGATGCTCATTACAGCAATCAGAGGGGAGCAAGGTTCATCCTGCATCTCCGAAGTGTGATGGTTGAGCATCTTAAATTATAGCGTCTATGTGCTACCTTTCGAAGAGGGGAGCCGGCGGACAAAGTGATCCGGCGTCCTCCGTTACTCAGTATTATAGATTAATGCAAATGAGCTTATGGGAGTTATATGCCAAGTTCACATGTTTACACTCAGAGGAATAAATGCACTTGGGTCCGAAGACGAAAGCGGCCTCGATCCATGTTCATCTTATTAGATTAATCCACGACGATCCATAGTGCGTATTCAGAAGTAAAGAAAACAATCTTTCAGACTTCAAAATTTCGTGAACTCTTAGAGAGAACACATGCAGAGAGAATTTCTTAATTTTTTAAATCTCTCAAAGTCAAGAGGTTTGGTGAAGATGTCAGCAATTTGTTTTTCTGTTGAAATATGCTGTAGACTGACTATATCACGATCAACCAAATCTCTAATGAAATGATGTCGAATGTCGATGTGTTTAGTGCGAGAATGCTGAACAGGATTTTCGCTGATTTTGATAGCACTTTGGTTATCACAGTACAGCACCAAGGGAGCACTCTCGATAAGATAATCATTCAACATCTGCTTTAGCCAAAGCAATTGAGTGCAGCAACTCCCGGCTGCAACATACTCAGACTCAGCGGTTGATAGAGCGATGCAATTTTGCTTCCGACTATGCCATGACACTATGTTATTGCCAAGGAAGCAGCAGCATCCAGAAGTGCTCTTTCGTTCATCATTGTCACTCGCCCAATCAGCGTCGGAGAACCCGACAAGATTTGCTGTAGTGTCACACGCATACCAAAGACCGAGGTCCGAAGTTCCAGAGATGTAGCGGAGTATCCGTTTCACAGCTCGTAGATGGTCCTCCTTAGGATCAGCTTGGTACCTGGCACACATACAAACACTAAACATTATATCAGGACGAGTAGCAGTTAAATAAAGTAAACTCCCAATCATAGAGCGATAGAGTGTTTGATCAACACTTCGACTCTTAGTCGACATAGATAACCGATCAGTTGTCGCCATGGGAGTGTTGGCGGGCTTAGCATGGTGCATCTCAAACTTCTCAACCATATTCTTAGCATATTTGCTTTGTGAGACAAAGATCCCATTCGGTCGTTGAGATATCTGAAGACCCAAAAATTGATGTAGCTCGCCTTCAAGACTCATCTGAAATGTAGAAGACATAGAATCCGTGAATGCTTTCACGAGCTTAGAGCAAGTAGCACCGAAAACAATGTCGTCGACGTAAATCTGGGCAACGATCATGTGTTTCCCATCACGTTTGATAAAGAGAGTCTTGTCCACTGAGCCGCGTTCAAAACCAAACTTCAGAAGGTAGTCAGTCAGACACCCATACCACGCCCTCGGAGCTTGCTTCAACCCGTATAAAGCTTTGTGAAGCTTGTAAACATGATTTGGCTTCTTAGGGTCCTCGAAGCCTTTCGGTTGAGCAACATACACTTCTTCTTCTAGTACTCCATTTAGGAATGCAGCTTTGACATCCATTTGTCTAAGTTTGATGCCGAGATGGCATGCAATAGCAATCAGAAGACGAATAGACTCAATGCGAGCAACTGGAGCAAAAGTTTCATCAAAATCTATCCCTTCAACTTGGGCATAGCCTTGTGCAACGAGACGAGCTTTGTTTCTAACAACTTGGTTATGCTCATCCGTTTTGTTCTTAAAGATCCATTTGGTCCCAACAACATTGATGTTCGAAGTACGGGGAACCAAAGACCAGACATTGTTTCTCGTGAACTCATTAAGTTCTTCCTGCATAGCCATTATCCAGAAGTCATCCTTCATAGCTTCCTTGTAGTTTTTCGGTTCCGTCTCAGATAGGAAGCAAGAGACTCCGATTTCATGGCACACAGCAGAAGTGCAAATGTTATAGAGTTCATCAGGAGAAGGAATTTGTTTCTTCGAGCGTGTAGTTCGCTCGTTCATGTTTCCAATCATCTGAGTTGGAGGATGACGTTTTTGAATATACCCAGGTGCTTCTCTAGGAGCGACAGCTGGGTTGTCAACTTGTTCATTTTCTTCTTCATCAGACGAAGAAGTGTCATTGTTTCTCTGACTAGTCTCTCCAACTTCAGATGAAGTGTTAGGATTAGGAATGTCTGGCATCTCAGTAGTAGGTGTAGATGGAAATGTACGATACTCCAGAATCCCTTCCTTAACCCAATTTTCGTTGGCATCCTTTCCGAGAAAGTCTTGTTCATCAAAGTTGATGTTCACAGTTTCAAGAACTTTCTTAGTTCGGAGGTTGTAAGCACGATAAGCATGACTGTTCTGACTATAGCCAACGAAGATACCACGATCAGCTTTGGCTTCAAACTTCTTTAGAGGATCACGATCCTTCAAGATATAGCACGTGCAGCCAAAGACACGAAAGTGAGATACAGATGGCTTCTTGCCATTCACAAGTTCATAGGCGGTTGCCGTTGTGCCGGATCGAATGCTAATACGATTCAGGATATATCCAGCGGTAGAGACAGCTTCCGCCCAAAAGGTACGAGCAAGATTCTTTGAGATTAGCATGACACGAGCCATCTCTTGCAGCGTGCGGTTCTTACGTTCGGCTATCCCATTCTGTTGGGGCGTTTTCGGAGCCGAGTATTCATGATGAATCCCCTTCATCAGACAGTATTCATTGAAGCTAGCATTTTCAAATTCAGTCCCGTGATCACTCCTGATCCTCTTCACCTTAGCTTCATGATTCGTTTTAATCCATTTCACAATACCTTTGAAGGCATTGAAAGTCTCATCCTTTGTAGCAAGAAATCTCGTCCAAGTATAGCGAGAGAAATCATCAACAACCACCAGCACGTACTCTTTCTTGGCAATACTCTTCACTTCCATTGGACCCATGAGATCCATGTGAAGTAGTTCAAAGGGAGCTGAAGTGCTCATCAGTGTTGGTAGTGCAGGATGAGTAGTTCTTGTCAGCTTTCCCTTCTGACAGTCACCACACACTCTTTTCTCGATTTTGGGGAGTTGAGAGATTCCTCGAACTATCTCCCCCTTAACCAGTTTACTCAAGTTTCGAGTGCTAGTGTGTCCAAGGCGTTGATGCCATAAATCGACTTCATCAGGAACAGTCACAGAGAAACAACTATACTCAGTCGTATAACAGTTATTCTTAGCACGCGGACCTTCCATGATGCACTTCCCTTCAGCATCAAAAACTTTGCAAGAGTCTCTATCAAAGCTAACATTCAGCCCTTCATCACAGAGTTGGCTGATGCTAATAAGATTTGCCACGAGTCCCTTCACATGCACAACATTTCGGATTGGTGGCAATCCTTTGATATGTAGTGTTCCCTTCCCCATAACGACGCCTTTAGCTCCCCCTCCGAACACCACGGGAGAACCAGTCATAGGCTCGTATTCTTTTAGAAACTTCTTGGTTTCGGTCATATGACGGGAACAACCACTATCAAAATACCAAATGCCTTTGTTTCCGGAATCGGAGGCATTCAGTGCAACATTGCAAAATATGAGTTCTCTTGGTCTCCAGGCTGTTGAAGTGGTAGAGTTAAGTCTTACTTCACTCCTTTGGGACTTAGGTACCCATTTCTTCTTCATACCAATGTGTTGTGACTTAGTCTCAGTCACAGGTTTCACATACTTCTCATCTTTCACCACTGGAGACGTGTGTATCTTCACACTCTTGACAACAACACTCTTCTTCTTAGTCACAACATCACGATTCAAATCATCCCTAAGCTTATAGCAGAAGGGTCGAATGTGTCCAGGTAAATTGCAGTAGTGACACACATATTTTCTCTTATGACGAACTTCGACCTTCTTCGAAGTCTTAACCACATCAGGTTTTGAGCGAGAGAATTTATCATTTATTTTTACGTTCTGAGATTTACTCAACTTTTTCAGCAACGTCTTCTCGTATGGCAAGATACCACGAGGATGTTTCACAATGGACTTAGGAAATTGATATGTCTCCGTCTTCAAGTTAGTAGTCGAGACCGACTTTTGAGTTTCAGTTTTCGGAGATGTAGCAACCTTCTTTCCTTCAGCAATTTCCCTTCGTTTCAAACTTTCAGAATCATCTATTTTTATACTCTCAGTAGAGTCAGTAGAAGCTTTGACAAAAGTCACTTCTTTCGTTTCAGGTGCAGTATAGATAGATTAAAAAACTTTCTGAAAGCCAAGTCCAACACGACCTGGGTTCATGTACGATGCGGCATTGTCAAACACTGAAGAGTTAGTATTCATCTTTCTCAACAGTTCATCAGTCATCTGAAGCTTCTCCTTTAGAACATAGCGTTCCTTGTCACACATAGCTAGATCAGTTTGAGCTTTTATCAAGGATGACTTCAGCTCATCATTCTCAGCGTCGGTGTTCTTGAAGAGAGTTTGGAGCTTCTTCACTTCTGATGTTTCCTTCTTCAGACTAGCCTTCAGTCTCAAATTCTCAGAGTTTGATTTTCCAAATGATTCTCTCAATTCGACAACTTCTTTGTAATATTTGTGTTTCTCTTCGAAGAGATCATCAAATTTAATCTTCAGAATTGTCAGAGAATTATTCAACCTTTTCTTCTCATCCTCCGTCTTCTCAATTGAGTTTTTCAACTCTGTAGCCTCATTACTCAACTTTAGTTTCTCACTCAGAAGTTCATTCAGAGATTCTTTTAGACAAACACGTGACACATCCAGCATGCTATTCTCAGATATTGCTAAGTCATGTAGTCTTTTGAGTTCAGCATGACTCTCCTTCAGAGTGAGTAGTTCGGTACACTCTGCTTCAGTATGTGACACTTCAGTTGTCATCTCTGTCTCCTCAGCTTCAGACTCGGACTCATCATCTGAGAAAATATTGTCATCACAGAAATTTCGATTTTCAGAGGCCAGGCGGAAAATATTGTCTGCAGTAGCAGTATCCTTTAGAAAGGCATCAAGTTGAAAGTTTTCAACTTCAGAATTAGCAAGGTCAAAACCTTCATCAAACGTGACAACTAGAGCGTTGTCCTCATCTTCATCTGTGTTGTCATCATCAGACCCATCATTTTCAGAGATCACATCTTCATCATCAATCACCACGTAACTCACTGGTAGCTTCTTCTTTCGATGCAGGTTAGGACATTCATTCTTGATGTGCCCATATCCCTTGCACTCATAGCACTGCATTTTCGAAACATCTTTGCTATTGGAAGTGTATGGTGATAGCTTTGTGCCTTTAAACTTCTTGTCAGATGAAGACCCCTGATTTCGGTTGTCTGGAGTGTTAGGATACGAGTTAGAACTTTTCTGAAATTTTCGGAAATTTCGTGCTCGGTTCTTTCTCTTAAAATCTTGTTTCACAAGATATGTGACTATATCAGTCAGAACAGCAAGTTTGTCCGGATTGTTAGAGTTCATCAATCGTTCAATGTCCTCTGCTTCCTCATCATCGGACTCATTCAAATCAGCTGAAAAGCTACTTTCACACTTCTCATTTTTCAAACGAGATTGTTGAGATTTTGTGCTTCTTGAACTCTTTCCCTTCTCAGATATCTTCAGTGCGGTCATTGGTTCATAGACGAGTGACATATCTGGGTTGCTTCGTACCTTGAGAGTTAAGTCGTAGTTTCTCAAGTCAGCCATCAAGTCAGCATAATCCCAGTTTTGGTTTCCATCGTTGCGTGCTTCAATGGTTAGCACCTTGCTCTCGAACCTAGAGCTTACACTTGATAGAACCTTCTCGTAGACCATGATTGCAGGAAAGACTTCTCCCAGTTCAAATGCCTCATTGACATATCTCATAACCTTGTCCAGGTAGTCATTTATGTCCTCATCTTCTCTCATGCGGAGTTGATGAAACTGAGCAGTTATGGTTCGGATTTTAGAACGCTTAACAGCGTGACTACCCTCACACGTTCTCTGTAGTGTCTCCCATGCATCTCTGGCAGATGTGCAATTCTTGACCAACTGATACATACTGAGATCCAGCCATTCACATATAAGTAGGAGAGCTTTGCTATTCGCAGTAGACAAGTCATGCTCTTCTCTAGTCCAACTACGTTCAGGCTTGGGAGTTCTAAGACCATCAGCATCTTCAGTATAAGGACGCTCCCATCCTTCCAGTACAGCCATCCAAGCTCTCGAATCAAAACCCTTGATTCTCGCAGATACTTTCGCTTTCCAGTTAGAGTAGTTCTGATGAGTAAGCATGATAGGTTTCTGAACAAACATAGACGACTCCATTGTAGCGGAATTATGGAGTCAAGTAACGGATCACGTCTTATACGTATGACGTCCCGCTCTGATACCAATTGAAATTACGTCTTCGACGTAGGATACCAACTTTTTGTGAAGTCGGTCTTAAACAGTCTTCGTTCGCTCAACCACACTCCGTTAACACACACTCGGAGTAATGTGAATGATCGAACACAAAGTAGTTAAGTAGTGAAGACAAGGTTGTATAATAGTTTCATTTCATTGATAAACACAACTAACTATTACACTTGTGGAGAAAGGTAGACGGAATGATCAAGAGTCGTATCCCAAGTGACGCAGCACTCCAACGAACTAATGATCTAGTACTATATCACCTAGAGCTAAATCGCATAACTCTACTATCGGTGCACAGCACAAAACAACTACCAAAACTCTTAAGCTATAAGCCGTAAACAACGAACGTTGATACTCGGATATCGGATTTCGTTCTCTCAAAATCGTCAAAGGATGTCATCCAACTTCATGGGTATATATAGGTTGCTCGCACATGTGAGGCAATGGAATGGAGCAATCTGATTGGCCACATGCTTGGCCTACATCACAATTCCATGGATGACATCACTTTCGGAATCTTCGATTCTTGAATCTTGGAATCTTGAATCTTCGATTCTTGAATCTTCGAATCTTGAATCTTCGATTCTTCAACTTCAGACTTCAACACTATCTTGACTCCGTCGATCTCAATACTTCATCTTCAACTTCATTGTCATGAACACACGTCGTTGAGGCTTCAGTACTTCATCGTCTTCACGGTCGTCGATATCGTTGAAGTAGTAAACAACAATCACTCATCATCAACACTTGAAGGTGGATAGGAATCACTTGCACTTGACGTTGATGATAGGACGTTACACTCTCAGTATCTGGAGATGATCACTGAGAGAAGGTATCACGGCGTGACATGATGTTGGCATGCGAGAGTGCATGATCATAGGTGAGTGTCGCTAGCAACAATAGAAGAGAATGTCAGACCACGGCATCGTGTCGCTAGCGACAGAAGGCGAAGATGCATGACCTTGTCATGTGGTCGCTAGCGACAGAAGTCTAGAGCGAAGAAACATGACTTTGTCATGTTGTCGCTAGCGACAGGAGGAGCGAATGCCTGACCCTGGCATTGTGTCGCTAGCGACAGTGAGCATAGGTCTCGGACCTTGAAGGGGCGTCGCTAGCGACGCTGTCGCTGGAAGAAGTTGTAACTTGACATCGTCAAGTTGTCGCTAGCGACAGTGAACTAGGGTCTTGCCTCCATCATTCCATATCATCAAGTTATAAGCCTTCCGTCCATTCACCTTAACACCTGAAAACAAAAACAACATACACATGTTGTCGACAAAACAAACAACTACATCAATGTTCCATTTGTCTTGTTGAGCTCCATTTCCTTCTTGGTCAGAAGACTTTCCAATTTTGCAAGATCTGCCTTGTGATGCTCATTCTCAAGCTGGAGAACTTTGTTAAGACCATTCAGTTTGCTATACTTTCCTCTGAGAGAGTAATACACTTCTTTTGGAACAGCTTGGTGTTTGCTTGGTTCTGTGACTAGAATCTCATCACTTCCCGAGTCAGACACATCTGAAGTTAGACAAAACAAATTTGAATATTCAGTGTCATAACCTTCCATATCTGAATCGGAATCCATGTGCTCAGCCATCAGAGCACTCTCTTCATTGATAGGAGTCTTTGAACCATCAGCATCTTCATTCTCACTAAGAGTTTCTTCAGGAAGAGTAACATAAGCCACCTTTTTGCCCATTTTCCGGCGAGTGTTTGCACATTCATTTGTAAAGTGGCCAATGCCGTTGCATTCATAGCACTGAACAGTTGAGTAATCTTTGGACTTTGTGCCTTCAATGAGGTTTCGGTTGTTCGGTCTTGGCTTGAATCCTTCAGACTTTGGACTTACAAGCCTTGTGTCTGACGAATCACTTCTGTCAGCAGACTTCTGACCTCTGGACTGCCACCTCTTCTTTTTGAACATGTGACTCAGTTGTTTGGTGATCAGTGCCAATTTGTCGTCAGTGCTTTTGGCATTCAGCAGCTCCAAGAGGTTTGATTCTTCTTCATCACTTTCAGGCTGGTCATCTGACTGGCTGTTGAGTGACCTGGATTTAGATGTTCCTTCACCATATAAGGCCGTGACATGAGAGACGTTGGAATCACACTGGTCTCGTTCAAGCATGGTCATTTCATGTGTCTTCATGATATTCATCAGTTCACCAAAGTCGAGATCATCTGTTCTCTTTGCTGTCTCGAGAGAGATAACCTTGGTGAGAAACTTTGAGTTCATGGTACGAAGTGCTTTTGACACCAGTGTTTTACTAAGAATGGGATCACCAAGTTCAGCACACTCGTTAGCAATATCATAAATCTTATTGAAATAACTTGATGCAGATTCATCATTCCCCATCCTCAAGTTTTCAAACCTGGAAGCAAGAATTCTGAGACGTGACTCACGAACAGATTTGTTGCCTTCACAATGAAGTTGAAGTGTGTCCCAGGCCTCCTTTGCAGACTTTGAGTTTTTGATCAGCCTGAACATGTGGGTGTCTACCGAACCGTAGATTTCAGAAAGTGCTTTCTCATTTGCACAAGCAGCTTCACGTTCTTCCTTGGTCCATAGCCGAGATGGTTTGAGGACTTGATCACCGCGATCTTCATGCATTGGATGCTCCCAACCATCTTCGATTTTGTCCCATGCGCGTGTATCCATGGACTTGATCTTGCACCTGATACGCACTTTCCAATGAGAGTAATTTGACCCATCGAGTACAATCAACCGTTGTTGCATGTAGTTGGTATCCATGACCAGCAATCAACACTCTGTCAGTCGAGTGCACTGCTCTGATACCACTTGTTAAAACCTGGAAACGCAACTACAAGTACCTGTACTAAAAAGAGCAGCGGAAATTAAAAGGACAACGGGAATAAAAAAATTCACGAGTTGTTCTTTACTCGAACAACTCGCAATAGCCTCAAGGCCACAAACTTTCTCATTGATAATTACAGAATTCGCTCAAGGGTTAAGACTACACAAAGTCGCAGTACTTAACCGAAAGTGTTGCTCACAAAAGATAAAGAAAAATACAAATGCTCTTCACTCGAGTTTTCTATTTTTCTTCTAAGTGTTCCTCAATGTAAGCCGTAAGTGATGAATGCTTTGATCTTCTATTTGTACAGCTCCATCACTTCGAGGTAGTGGGCGGCTTCAACTTCCTTGTTCCATCATTCCATGACACAGCCCACTAAACCCACTTCTTCCACTCCAGCTGAATGACACGATCAGTCCATGTGAGTTGGCCCATTACACTTGAGTGCTCCAGCCCAACAGCCTTGAAAGCCCACATCATCTTTGGTCCAGTCCACTTGAAACCTGTACAATACAAACACAACCCAGCCCAGTAAAATAAAAACGAAATTCAATGAGGCTGGGAAAATTACCTCAACAGGTTAATTGGATGATTTCATTCTCAGGATGGATGTATTGCTACTGGAAAAAACATCTTCAGCAATCTTAAGCGACTAGAGTTGGTAGTTTTTACAGTTGATTGTTTAGATCTGTTTTCATTTACTCGGGTTTTGGAGGGCTGCCCCACGCTTGGAGGAGTTCCATTTGTCGGTAAGTGTTTGATACAAATCGCGTGGTACTCTCTGACTTTGTTTCTATCGACCCGTGAGCATGTTATATGTTTTTTTAGACGAGGGCTCATTTCTCAGCGTGGCCAAAAGAGGAAACACAAGTGATTGTTCACTCGCAGTCACAATTAAAGGTGGTGGAAATCAGTGGATTTGGCGGAGGGGAAAGGAGAAGTTAAGTTTGCCTTATATATTCTTAAAAACTCAGCTCGACTGGAGCAATTGATTATCAGTTGGCATTCGAGTCTGGACATGGGATTCGGAGAGTGGGTAGAGTCGGATTATCCTTGTAAAGCTCAGATCCGGTTTGCTCTCGGTGTGACCTGCGAATATAAACACAAAAAACCAGAGAAAAGGTCAGATCCGTAATCCGCCCAAAGGATATCGCAAAATCCCAGAGCCCCGCAGTCAACGGGTTCGAAAACCCGGCCCGCTCCAATGGATCTGGGCTTGGATAACCAGAGAGCTAAAGCAGCGGAATAAACGAAGAAGAAGATAGATTTATATGTATATAAATAAAATAGGGCAGATCAGAAAAACTTCGGCTCAGGACTGTATGATCTGACTGCGGTAGAGAGTCGAAGCCTGGAGTATGCACTTTCGAAGGTCGGAGTCGACAGTGGCCTCGCCGGAGAGACCCAAGAGCACACAGCCACTCACCTCACTCGAAGCACACTCCGCCTCACAAAGAGGTGAATCACTCGGACGCCCGAGGCTTCACCGATCTTCTCCGTGGTCACAGAACCCTAGGGTTCAGACCGGAGATGAAAGCCGAAGCGGCGGCGCCGGTGAACGGAGTTGCTGTGGAAATCGCACACACTCAAAGGGGTGAACACACACAGTTTCTAGGGTTTGAGTCAGGTGCAAAGTGAGTTAAGGCAGGGGCGAAAGTTCATTATATCATAAGGCATCAAGGGACCAGATTGCACCACAACTCAACGGATCGAAGATCAACGGTCAAGGTAAGTCAAGGCAAGGGTTGGGCTTTTAATTGTTTCAGAAAACAATTAAATGGTGGGCTGCAATATGGGCTAACAGGATATAAGGAACATGGGCTCTCTCAAATGGGCTGTGCGCATCTACTGGGCCCGGCTGCCTGCAATACAAGTGATAAGCCCAAATAATAAATAAATGGCCAACACATTATTACAACATTCTCCACCTTGTTGGCTATCTCACAGACTCAAACAAACTACCACAGTCAACACGAAAGACCCACAAGTAAGCAAGTAATAAGTACAAGCAAACAATCATACAGTCATCAACAGTCTCATCATCGCCTTACCCCGCTGCCGAAGCAACGGAGCTTCCCCTGCTGCCAAGGCAAGCAGGGGAGGGTTACCCTGAGTAACCCAGCCACCAAAGTGACTGCTAACACCTCCCAAGAGGTGAGAGCTTTCCGGTTTCTTCTGAAACACCACTGACTTAGGGCGAGTGGCAAAAGCGTGGGATTTTGGACAGTTTCTCTATATAGAAACACTAGTCGCACCCAAAGCGACTAGCAAAACACCTCCCGGACTGGCCACACAACAGCAGCAACCCAGGGGTCGTCTGGCACAGCTCAGTCCGGGGGCTTAAAGTTCAGAAACTTCAAGCAGAACTGAAATTTATCCAGCGGCAGGGTCTTGGTACCCATATCGGACGGGTTGTGATGCGTGGATATCTTTTCGAGCAAAATCGCACCCTGTTCAACAAGTTCACGTATGAAATGGTATCGAACATCGATATGCTTAGTTCTATCGTGAAACACAGGATTTTTGCAAAGTTGAATTCCAGATTGACTATCAGAGAACACAGTAACACTACCATTCAACATCTTAATTTCAGTTAGCAGACCTTTCAACCAAATAGCTTCTTTAAAAGCATCAGTAATAGCAATGTACTCAGATTCAGTGGTTGATAATGCAACAACAGGTTGTAATTGAGATCTCCAGCTAACACATGAACCACACACAGTGAACACATAAGATGTAGAAGATTTCCTAGTGTCTCTATCATTAGCATAATTGGAATCAACATATCCATCTAACACAACACCAGATTTTGACTTAGCAAAAGTAAGACCATAATTTCTAGTACCAGACAGATACCTCAATAACCACTTCATAGCCTCCCAATGGGGCTGACCAGGATTAGCCATATACCTACTCAAGCAACTCACAGCATACGCAATATCTGGCCTAGTTGATACCATAAGATACATGACAGACCCTACAACACATGCATATGGGACATTTTTCATAGCAGCAATTTCAGATTCGGTTTTAGGTGACTGATCCTTAGATAACAGAAAATGGCCAGCTAGAGGGACAGAAACAGATTTACAGGAAGTCATAGAAAACCTTTCAAGCAATTTTTCAACATATGAAGTTTGATTTAGATGAATGCTACAGTCAGCCCTATTTCTAATGATGTTCATGCCCAAGATTTTTCTAGCATCTCCTAAGTCTTTCATATCAAATTTAGCGCATAAATTTTTCTGTACTTTTTCAACAGATTTAAGACAAGGACCAAAAATCAGCATGTCATCCACATACAACACCAAATAGACAGGCAGTTCAGCAGACAGATAATATAAGCAAGGGTCATAAGAGCTTCTACAAAATTTCATAGAAATCATAAACTCATCAAATTTTCTGTTCCACTGCCTAGGGGACTGTTTTAAACCATAAAGCGACTTTTTAAGCAAACACACATGTTCAGCTTTGGATTTATCAATAAAGCCCTCAGGTTGTTTCATAAAAATTTGTTCATCTAATTCACCATGCAAGAAAGCAGTTTTCACATCCATTTGTTTCATTTCCCAATCAAAGTGAGCACATAAGGCAAGCATGATTCTAACAGTTGTGAATTTTACCACAGGAGCAAATATCTCATTATAGTCTACCCCTTCCCTTTGAGAGAATCCCTTAGCAACAAGTCTAGCTTTGAACCTAACACTATCACCCTCATGTTTCATTTTGTACAGCCATTTGCAATCAACAACAGAACATTTAAGGGGTTTTGGGACAAGTGTCCAGGTTTCATTTTTATGCAAAGAAGACATTTCTTCATTCATAGCATGCAACCATTTATCAGAGTGTTCAGATTCAACAGCTTCAGAAAAGCACTTAGGTTCACAGTTCTCAATCAAGTCATGCATATTAAACACAAAATTATTATTCAACTGAAAATCCTCAAATCTAGCAGGCAGCCTAGGATTTCTTCTAACTCTATCTCTAGCTAATTGATAGTCATTCAAGTCAGGTTCATTTTCAGGAATGTCATCAACATATTCATGTTCAGCATGCATAGGGGAATTATCAGCAGGCAAATTCACATTGTTTTCATGATCAGTAGCAGCATTTTGGTCAACATCAATAACAGGAGTAATATCCACATCAGTAGGTAAATTGGTATCAGCAGGCATATTATTATCAGGCAGATCAGCAACATGTTCATCATCAGAATCTCCTAAAGGACCTACAGAGGGAGCAGACTCCACCTCACTAGAGGCACCATTATCCTTAGGCAGATTAGCAAGCAAACAGGGCATTTCATGTTCATTAAACACGACATCTCTACTGATAATAGTCTTAAATCCAGGCTCACACCTGAGCCACAGCCTGTAGCCCTTGGTCCCATCAGGATATCCAAGGAAGACGCACTTCCTAGACCTAGGTTCCAATTTATCACCAGTTTGATGCACAAAAGCAGTACAACCAAATACGCGCAAATTACTCAAGTCGAGAGGTTTACCATAAAAGACAGATTCCGGACACCTACCCTCCAGAGGCACTGAGGGGGACCTATTGATCAAGTAGGTAGCAGTTAACACAGCCTCACCCCAAAATTTCTTACTTAAACCAGAGGAAGCAAGTAAACACCTAACTTTTTCAAGTAATGTCCTATTCATTCGCTCAGCTACACCATTTTGTTGTGGAGTGTAAGGTACAGTCCTATGTCGTCTAATACCAAAATCAGCACAAAGATCATTCATGGCAGAGTTACAAAATTCCAGACCATTGTCTGTCCTTAAGGCTTTAATTTTAAATCCAGTTTGGTTTTCAATCAAATTTTTAAAGTCCTTAAATTTTGTAAAAACATCAGATTTGTTTTTCATCAAAAACACCCACACTTTTCTAGAAAAATCATCGATTATCGACAGAAAATATTTGTTACCACCTTGAGTAGGTTCAGGGGCAGGACCCCACACATCAGCATGCAAATATTCAAGTATGCCAGTAGAGGCAGGCAATTTGGGGGCAGGGGATACAGGAAAGCTAACTCTTGTCTGTTTACCTAGCACACAAGTTTCACAAAAGGGCACACAAGACAATTTTGTATCACCAAAGACACCATCTTTATGCAGAAATTCTAAACCCCTTTTACTTATATGACCAAGTCGTTTATGCCATAAATCAGATTCAATATCATGAGCAGAACATGCATATTCATATAGACAAGGAACAGCTTTGCATATATACAAGTTATGCTGCCGAGCAGCCTTACAAACAGTTAATGCACCCTTCACAATAGTCATGCAACCCTTCCCCCATTTCCCAGATAGTCCATCAAGTTCTAAAGCAGCACAAGACACCAAGTTTTGACACAAATCAGGCACATGTCTTACATTTTTAAAAGTGTACACAAATCCAGTTTCAAATTTCACACAAATGTCACCTATTCCAACTACCATGCATTTTTTGTCATTAGCCAAAGAAACAGATGAATTAGCAAGTTCTTTATATGATGTGAATAAATGCAGGTAAGGGGACATATGGTATGTGCATCCAGAATCAATGAGCCAATCAGTTTCACTTAGAAAAGAATTTTTGGCAGAATTCACATTTGAAAACAGAGATAAGTCAGACACCATAAAGACATCACCAACATTGTTTACTTGTGCAGCTACATTAGCAAGGTCACCAGAGGCCTTTTTAGGTTTGGTACACTGTTTCATAAAGTGTCCAACCTCACCACAGTTATAGCATTTTTTACCCTTTGACTTAGACTTAGACCTAGACCTACTCCTCCCTTTCCCTTTGCTGTTGTTTTGATTCCCAGAGCCTGTTTGGCCTTGGTTACCAGAATTCCTATTCTTAGGTCTACCTCTAACACTATTCACTTCAGTTACCTTATGACTTCTAGTGGATTTCACATCAAGTTCTTTACTTTTTAATCCATTTATCACAGTGTCCAAAGTAATAGAGTCTCTACCATATTTAATAGCAGATTTAACATCAGAGTAAGAATCAGGAATTGCATTCAAGAGCACAATAGGAGTGTAGTCATCAATATGCTTATCACCAGTCAGTTTTATATCTTGGATAAGTTTAGTGAAAGTATCAATATTATCAGAAATATCTTTACTCATGTCCAGTTTGAATCTAAAAAACTTTTCCAACAAAAACAGTTTGCTATTCAAAGAAGTTTCAGTGTATAAATCATGAAGTTTTTCCCAAAGTTCCTTTGCAGATTCAAGTTCACCAACTTTCCTTAAAACAGATTCAGACAAGCATAAGATAATTGCAGAGTGGGCTAGTTCATTAAGTTCAAACTTAATTTCATCAGTGTCATCAGGGGAATAGCCCCCACTTATGGCTTTGAAAACCTTTTGCTGTATCAAAATACCTTTCATTTTTTGTTTCCAAATAGAAAAATCACTTTTCCCATCAAAGGGAGCCAAGTTAAAACCTGAAATTTTTCAAAAAATGGTTTTGATGACAAGGTTTTTGAAAAGGAACACACAGTAACAGCAATCAAGGGTTTCACAGAATAACAGCAAGAGCAATCAAACACAAAGTAACAGCTACTTGACAGCAGACCTACTCAACAGCAGATCAGAGAGAGTGAGCACCACACAGGTTCTAACACACAGAGTTAAAGGCACAACAGCAAACCCTAGGTAATCTAACTTACAGTTTAAAACCACCGAGGTTTTTTTTTCAGGCAGACACAACCACAGAACACACAAAGGTTCAGATAGCAACAAGTCTCAGTATAACCGCAGTTCAGCAATTTTCAAATTTCAGAGAGTTCTCAACTCTCAAAATTTTTCCAGAAAAAAGATTCTAACTAGGGTTTTGAAAAACAACGATTTTCAACACTGCAAGTTCACTACGACCACCAGGCGGGCCACACCATCAAATAAAGCCTCCAGGTGGGCTGACCATCACATAGAGAGAGGGGGTTAAATCCAATCACTCACCAGGCCGGGTGTTCGCAAGTGACCCGTTTTGCAGCGCCCGTTTCGCGTTTCATAGGTAGGCTCGGGTACACTCGGCCAAGGGGGTCATCACTCCCAATTTTCCAATGGCCCGTGTACCTTTCGAGCTCGTTTACCTGGGTCTCCTCGCAGTCACCACCTAGGACGGCCCTCCGGGAGGTCAGATCTGCAACATGCAGCCGCGGATCTTGAAGCTCCGGTTGCCGAACAGCCTTACACGGGCTCTGATACCACTGTAAAGCTCAGATCCGGTTTGCTCTCGGTGTGACCTGCGAATATAAACACAAAAAACCAGAGAAAAGGTCAGATCCGTAATCCGCCTAAAGGATATCGCAAAATCCCAGAGCCCCGCAGTCAACGGGTTCGAAAACCCGGCCCGCTCCAATGGATCTGGGCTTGGATAACCAGAGAGCTAAAGCAGCGGAATAAACGAAGAAGAAGATAGATTTATATGTATATAAATAAAATAGGGCAGATCAGAAAAACTTCGGCTCAGGACTGTATGATCTGACTGCGGTAGAGAGTCGAAGCCTGGAGTATGCACTTTCGAAGGTCGGAGTCGACAGTGGCCTCGCCGGAGAGACCCAAGAGCACACAGCCACTCACCTCACTCGAAGCACACTCCGCCTCACAAAGAGGTGAATCACTCGGACGCCCGAGGCTTCACCGATCTTCTCCGTGGTCACAGAACCCTAGGGTTCAGACCAGAGATGACAGCCGAAGCGGCGGCGCCGGTGAACGGAGCTGCTGTGGAAATCGCACACACTCAAAGGGGTAAACACACACAGTTTCTAGGGTTTGAGTCAGGTGCAAAGTGAGTTAAGGCAGGGGCGAAAGTTCATTATATCATAAGGCATCAAGGGACCAGATTGCACCACAACTCAACGGATCGAAGATCAACGGTCAAGGTAAGTCAAGGCAAGGGTTGGGCTTTTAATTGTTTCAGAAAACAATTAAATGGTGGGCTGCAATATGGGCTAACAGGATATAAGGAACATGGGCTCTCTCAAATGGGCTGTGCGCATCTACTGGGCCCGGCTGCCTGCAATACAAGTGATAAGCCCAAATAATAAATAAATGGCCAACACATTATTACAACATTCTCCACCTTGTTGGCTATCTCACAGACTCAAACAAACTACCACAGTCAACACGAAAGACCCACAAGTAAGCAAGTAATAAGTACAAGCAAACAATCATACAGTCATCAACAGTCTCATCATCGCCTTACCCCGCTGCCGAAGCAACGGAGCTTCCCCTGCTGCCAAGGCAAGCAGGGGAGGGTTACCCTGAGTAACCCAGCCACCAAAGTGACTGCTAACACCTCCCAAGAGGTGAGAGCTTTCCGGTTTCTTCTGAAACACCACTGACTTAGGGCGAGTGGCAAAAGCGTGGGATTTTGGACAGTTTCTCTATATAGAAACACTAGTCGCACCCAAAGCGACTAGCAAAACACCTCCCGGACTGGCCACACAACAGCAGCAACCCAGGGGTCGTCTGGCACAGCTCAGTCCGGGGGCTTAAAGTTCAGAAACTTCAAGCAGAACTGAAATTTATCCAGCGGCAGGGTCTTGGTACCCATATCGGACGGGTTGTGATGCGTGGATATCTTTTCGAGCAAAATCGCACCCTGTTCAACAAGTTCACGTATGAAATGGTATCGAACATCGATATGCTTAGTTCTATCGTGAAACACAGGATTTTTGCAAAGTTGAATTCCAGATTGACTATCAGAGAACACAGTAACACTACCATTCAACATCTTAATTTCAGTTAGCAGACCTTTCAACCAAATAGCTTCTTTAAAAGCATCAGTAATAGCAATGTACTCAGATTCAGTGGTTGATAATGCAACAACAGGTTGTAATTGAGATCTCCAGCTAACACATGAACCACACACAGTGAACACATAAGATGTAGAAGATTTCCTAGTGTCTCTATCATTAGCATAATTGGAATCAACATATCCATCTAACACAACACCAGATTTTGACTTAGCAAAAGTAAGACCATAATTTCTAGTACCAGACAGATACCTCAATAACCACTTCATAGCCTCCCAATGGGGCTGACCAGGATTAGCCATATACCTACTCAAGCAACTCACAGCATACGCAATATCTGGCCTAGTTGATACCATAAGATACATGACAGACCCTACAACACATGCATATGGGACATTTTTCATAGCAGCAATTTCAGATTCGGTTTTAGGTGACTGATCCTTAGATAACAGAAAATGGCCAGCTAGAGGGACAGAAACAGATTTACAGGAAGTCATAGAAAACCTTTCAAGCAATTTTTCAACATATGAAGTTTGATTTAGATGAATGCTACAGTCAGCCCTATTTCTAATGATGTTCATGCCCAAGATTTTTCTAGCATCTCCTAAGTCTTTCATATCAAATTTAGCGCATAAATTTTTCTGTACTTTTTCAACAGATTTAAGACAAGGACCAAAAATCAGCATGTCATCCACATACAACACCAAATAGACAGGCAGTTCAGCAGACAGATAATATAAGCAAGGGTCATAAGAGCTTCTACAAAATTTCATAGAAATCATAAACTCATCAAATTTTCTGTTCCACTGCCTAGGGGACTGTTTTAAACCATAAAGCGACTTTTTAAGCAAACACACATGTTCAGCTTTGGATTTATCAATAAAGCCCTCAGGTTGTTTCATAAAAATTTGTTCATCTAATTCACCATGCAAGAAAGCAGTTTTCACATCCATTTGTTTCATTTCCCAATCAAAGTGAGCACATAAGGCAAGCATGATTCTAACAGTTGTGAATTTTACCACAGGAGCAAATATCTCATTATAGTCTACCCCTTCCCTTTGAGAGAATCCCTTAGCAACAAGTCTAGCTTTGAACCTAACACTATCACCCTCATGTTTCATTTTGTACAGCCATTTGCAATCAACAACAGAACATTTAAGGGGTTTTGGGACAAGTGTCCAGGTTTCATTTTTATGCAAAGAAGACATTTCTTCATTCATAGCATGCAACCATTTATCAGAGTGTTCAGATTCAACAGCTTCAGAAAAGCACTTAGGTTCACAGTTCTCAATCAAGTCATGCATATTAAACACAAAATTATTATTCAACTGAAAATCCTCAAATCTAGCAGGCAGCCTAGGATTTCTTCTAACTCTATCTCTAGCTAATTGATAGTCATTCAAGTCAGGTTCATTTTCAGGAATGTCATCAACATATTCATGTTCAGCATGCATAGGGGAATTATCAGCAGGCAAATTCACATTGTTTTCATGATCAGTAGCAGCATTTTGGTCAACATCAATAACAGGAGTAATATCCACATCAGTAGGTAAATTGGTATCAGCAGGCATATTATTATCAGGCAGATCAGCAACATGTTCATCATCAGAATCTCCTAAAGGACCTACAGAGGGAGCAGACTCCACCTCACTAGAGGCACCATTATCCTTAGGCAGATTAGCAAGCAAACAGGGCATTTCATGTTCATTAAACACGACATCTCTACTGATAATAGTCTTAAATCCAGGCTCACACCTGAGCCACAGCCTGTAGCCCTTGGTCCCATCAGGATATCCAAGGAAGACGCACTTCCTAGACCTAGGTTCCAATTTATCACCAGTTTGATGCACAAAAGCAGTACAACCAAATACGCGCAAATTACTCAAGTCGAGAGGTTTACCATAAAAGACAGATTCCGGACACCTACCCTCCAGAGGCACTGAGGGGGACCTATTGATCAAGTAGGTAGCAGTTAACACAGCCTCACCCCAAAATTTCTTACTTAAACCAGAGGAAGCAAGTAAACACCTAACTTTTTCAAGTAATGTCCTATTCATTCGCTCAGCTACACCATTTTGTTGTGGAGTGTAAGGTACAGTCCTATGTCGTCTAATACCAAAATCAGCACAAAGATCATTCATGGCAGAGTTACAAAATTCCAGACCATTGTCTGTCCTTAAGGCTTTAATTTTAAATCCAGTTTGGTTTTCAATCAAATTTTTAAAGTCCTTAAATTTTGTAAAAACATCAGATTTGTTTTTCATCAAAAACACCCACACTTTTCTAGAAAAATCATCGATTATCGACAGAAAATATTTGTTACCACCTTGAGTAGGTTCAGGGGCAGGACCCCACACATCAGCATGCAAATATTCAAGTATGCCAGTAGAGGCAGGCAATTTGGGGGCAGGGGATACAGGAAAGCTAACTCTTGTCTGTTTACCTAGCACACAAGTTTCACAAAAGGGCACACAAGACAATTTTGTATCACCAAAGACACCATCTTTATGCAGAAATTCTAAACCCCTTTTACTTATATGACCAAGTCGTTTATGCCATAAATCAGATTCAATATCATGAGCAGAACATGCATATTCATATAGACAAGGAACAGCTTTGCATATATACAAGTTATGCTGCCGAGCAGCCTTACAAACAGTTAATGCACCCTTCACAATAGTCATGCAACCCTTCCCCCATTTCCCAGATAGTCCATCAAGTTCTAAAGCAGCACAAGACACCAAGTTTTGACACAAATCAGGCACATGTCTTACATTTTTAAAAGTGTACACAAATCCAGTTTCAAATTTCACACAAATGTCACCTATTCCAACTACCATGCATTTTTTGTCATTAGCCAAAGAAACAGATGAATTAGCAAGTTCTTTATATGATGTGAATAAATGCAGGTAAGGGGACATATGGTATGTGCATCCAGAATCAATGAGCCAATCAGTTTCACTTAGAAAAGAATTTTTGGCAGAATTCACATTTGAAAACAGAGATAAGTCAGACACCATAAAGACATCACCAACATTGTTTACTTGTGCAGCTACATTAGCAAGGTCACCAGAGGCCTTTTTAGGTTTGGTACACTGTTTCATAAAGTGTCCAACCTCACCACAGTTATAGCATTTTTTACCCTTTGACTTAGACTTAGACCTAGACCTACTCCTCCCTTTCCCTTTGCTGTTGTTTTGATTCCCAGAGCCTGTTTGGCCTTGGTTACCAGAATTCCTATTCTTAGGTCTACCTCTAACACTATTCACTTCAGTTACCTTATGACTTCTAGTGGATTTCACATCAAGTTCTTTACTTTTTAATCCATTTATCACAGTGTCCAAAGTAATAGAGTCTCTACCATATTTAATAGCAGATTTAACATCAGAGTAAGAATCAGGAATTGCATTCAAGAGCACAATAGGAGTGTAGTCATCAATATGCTTATCACCAGTCAGTTTTATATCTTGGATAAGTTTAGTGAAAGTATCAATATTATCA
The DNA here is from genome assembly GCA_954870475.1 of Euphrasia confusa. Taxonomy (NCBI): domain Eukaryota; kingdom Viridiplantae; phylum Streptophyta; class Magnoliopsida; order Lamiales; family Orobanchaceae; genus Euphrasia; species Euphrasia confusa. The sequence goes on along the minus strand of OX940968.1, from coordinate 28,866,692 downwards.
GAAATATCTTTACTCATGTCCAGTTTGAATCTAAAAAACTTTTCCAACAAAAACAGTTTGCTATTCAAAGAAGTTTCAGTGTATAAATCATGAAGTTTTTCCCAAAGTTCCTTTGCAGATTCAAGTTCACCAACTTTCCTTAAAACAGATTCAGACAAGCATAAGATAATTGCAGAGTGGGCTAGTTCATTAAGTTCAAACTTAATTTCATCAGTGTCATCAGGGGAATAGCCCCCACTTATGGCTTTGAAAACCTTTTGCTGTATCAAAATACCTTTCATTTTTTGTTTCCAAATAGAAAAATCACTTTTCCCATCAAAGGGAGACAAGTTAAAACCTGACATTTTTCAAAAAATGGTTTTGATGACAAGGTTTTTGAAAAGGAACACACAGTAACAGCAATCAAGGGTTTCACAGAATAACAGCAAGAGCAATCAAACACAAAGTAACAGCTACTTGACAGCAGACCTACTCAACAGCAGATCAGAGAGAGTGAGCACCACACAGGTTCTAACACACAGAGTTAAAGGCACAACAACAAACCCTAGGTAATCTAACTTACAGTTTAAAACCACCGAGGTTTTTTTTTCAGGCAGACACTGTTGGAGTTGTGTACTTAATGTCTAGATTTAAGTACCGGTAAACTCCCGGTCATGGCATTTAACCTATTTAATTAATAAACAATTATTTGCATTTAATTAATTATGCAAAATATAGTCCTGGATTTTATACGTTATAGTTAGTATGGTGGGGCATGGGCACACAGAAGATCATACTATCAGTTGCTCGTATTTAATCAAACAGTTGCTCACGACCTAGATGGACACGGACCAATCCATCGGTATAGTCGTTGTGTGAGAGACAAAATAATTTATCTTAATTATTTTATCACACCTGTACACTTGGTGTATTGGGCGGATCAGCTTGAGATTTATTGATTAGGATTGCCTTGGATAATCAATTTAAATCTCGGAGTATTTTATTCTTAATCCCCGATATTATTGCGGGTGTGTATATTTAATACTAGAGGCTTTGATTTTCCAAAGGAATTAACCGATTTAATTATTGGGTTAATTACCGGTAAAGTTGGGTCGCTATATTTTATATATGACATGCCGTGAATACTTGACGGGAAAGTGTATCCCGGAAGGGTTGATAATATCCCCGAGATGAGTTCATAAGGAATTATTGTGTAAACCTCATGAGTGGATTCGTTCCGCACAATAATAAAGGTTGAACGGTACTAGTCTCGGATATAAGATATGAATATTATTTATTGAGCAATAAATAAATTTATTCATGGATATTTAAATCTTAAATACACGGAATAAATAATACTAAGATGGAGAAATATTATTTGATATAATATGGAATAATATTGGGAGTGCAATTTTATTTATATAGTGGAAAATAAATAAAATTAATATTGATAAGAATTAATGGATTTGGGTTGGACCCAATTTAATTTTCAATATTGAAGCCCAATATTTATTCTCCTTATGATCCCCTACGTAGCCTATATAAGCACTACATGGTCTTCACTTTCAAGAGAGAATTAATTGACCTACGCCAATCATAAAATCTTGAGAGTGAGGAGGATCCATAGAGTTCGATAGATCGTCGCCCACACGACGTTCGGACGAGGTGCAAGGAATACGCGGGAAGGTCACAAGGTCATCAACCGAATTCGTTTCTCCGTACAACGATTCGAGGTAATAATCATAAACCCCCTTTTATGATTTGTGATTGTTTTAATCGTGATGTGTACATGAACAAGACGATCCGGGAACGTCGAGACCGGGATACGGGGATCTCGCGATCCCCGTCGGGATCGAAGAAGGGGCGGCCGAACCCTAGGGTTCGACCGCCGGCGCGCGGGCGTGAGGGGAGCCCCGGCTGGACGCCGGGGCGAGCGATCGACGTGAAGTCGATCGCTGGGGGTTCGGCCGTGGGCTGGTGCCACGGCGGATCGAACCCCCGGCCTCCCTCCGCCGGTGGTGCGCGCAAAGGGAGAAGGCCGCGGCTGGACGCCGCGGCTGGGGCGATCGAACCCTAGTTCGATCGCCGGGGACCGTCGCGGCTTCGCGCCGCGACTGGTGGTCCCCCTCCCGTCGGATGGCGGCGGTGAGTCGCCGGACTCACCGCCAAGGGGCTGTTCCGAACAGCCCCGGCGATCGCCATGCACGGCGATCGCGAACCCCGCGATGGGGTTCGGCTAGGGTTTAGCCGCGGGTTCATCCCGCGGCGATGCTCTCGTCGAGCCCGGTTCTTCGCGTGGTGTTCGCGTTCGTGGATCCGACTCGTGGGAGAAAATCGGCTGGGGGCGGGCTGCGTGTCTTCGGGCGCGTAGTCTCCAAAGGTCGGACTCCTGCGGATGAGTTGGTATTCGTGCGTCTTTCCGGCGACGGGTTTTCGGTCGGGTTATCGGTTCCGCAATTTTGATAACCCGGGACAATGAATCCCAGCAATTGGTATCAGAGCGTTTGGTTTCGTGTTCATGTACATGTTCGATTATTGTTCTACCTTGCAGGATTTCCGGCTATCATGGTTGGATTTAATTAATTGTTTTTTTTTAATTAATTATCATGATTATTAAACTCTCGGACATGTCGAGATTCGTTTTGTGTGGATGAATGTTTGTAATAGTAAAAATTCGGGGGTTGACCGAATTTAGGATTTATTATTACGCACTTTATTTTCCGGAAAATGTATAGGGTCGATTTCATGTATAGAATCGATACCGGAATTGTAATTTAAATTATTGTAATTTATTTTGCGTTGGTTCGATGATGAGACGATTGCCGGAAGACGAAGACGTGTGACGAAGACGAAAGGAACGAAAAACCGGGGAGTCGATCAACCCCATGATCGACCCCATGACCGAAGCCATGGGGAGGGGTCGATCGCCCCTCGGCTGGGGCTGCCGCCGGTGGTGGTGGCCGGTCAGCTGGAGTGGCGGCGGCGTGCCCTCTTCCGGTGGTGGCGGCGGTTGGTGGGGGTGGTATGGGGATCTCCCGACTCATACCACTTCTACCGTTATTCACTTTCCAATATTAATTCGGATTTTTCTTATTTGAGTAGTTTCCTTTTAGGAAAATCTCATGGATTAGGAAAAGAATTAATTTAAATTAATTTTATTTCTATTGATTTATTTCCTTCATGGAATTAATCATAGATTAGAAATTTAATTAATTTAGTACTAAATTTATTTTTTCTATTTGATTATTCCTACTCATGGGAATATTCATGGATTAGGAATAAAAATAAATTTGGAAAGTAGTAAGTCCGTATTTATTTTATTTCCTTGTTCCATTATAGATATCTTCTAGAATATTCCAAATTTTATTTGGATAGATTATTCTAAAGATTTAATGAGAACTAGAGAGGAAAATAAATAAATAAAAAATATTAATAATATTTAATTTTATTTTTGATATATTCAATTGACTTAATTTTCGAATTAAGTAACTTTTGGATTAATTGAAAATAAATAGATTTAAATATTGGAAATTAATATTCTCGTCACATGGAGCATTCAAGAAACGAAGACTGAAGACTAGAGGATGCATATGAAGATAAAGCCATGATAGTCGGGGAAAATAATTCTCTAGCATTATTTTGACTATGTGACCTATGTGCTTTATTGCTTTCATGCATGCTATATGTATTTATTTTATGCACTAGATAGCGTATCCCTTTATCGTAAAAAGCTAAGTGGGAGAGGGGATGGAAACATTCCCATGGTCTCCATCACTGTTCTCTTGGTGACTTTTATGGACTTTTGAAGTTCATATAGACAAGTCATTGGAGGAGAATTCTTGTAATTCCTCTTACAAGAAACATTGATCAAGTTTATCAAACAATGCCTAATTTGTCTTTCTGAAACTGACTTCAAGTCGACTCATTCTCACCCCGGGGAGTGGAATGGAGCCAGAGCCACTTGGTCATGTGGATGACACAAATTAGAGACTTTCGTGCCATTCTTTGATAGGTGGGTCGTTTGTCTGCTCGGCTCCCTCATTTTTGAGAGATAGGGTAGCTCGCATGGTGAATCACTGGTTAGAAACTTCGAGTTTCACTTATGATTCTCCGAGTCTTGATTTGCGAAATCGAATGGTTCTTGTAATTGGGAGTCAATTATAAAGATCTCTTGGTGTAGTAAACGTCCACACCACGTGGCTTGCTATGCCAACGGATTTTGGATTAATTGATGTAGACAGTTATAAGTAATTGTGAAGAGTTGTGAAATTGTCGTAAACGTCCACACCACGTGGCTTGCGGTGACGTAGCAATTCCAAGCGATCTACTTTAGTGCTGAGTGATGGTTTACACTTAGATACGCGTCATAGTATTCTTCCCCACGAAGTTACGCTATGATTGATGTATGACCGAAGAAAAACTAATTGCTAAATCATTTGGGTGGGTAAACGTCCACACCACGTGGCTTGCTTTACCTGATGGGATTTTAGACGCAATTAGTAATTTAATGATGTTATTTGAGGGAGATAACATCGGATATTAAATTAATTGTTTGTTTACATGTGCTTATAGGTTTAGAGAATAGCTATGAATCCACTTTCTGTGATACTCAAGGAACATAAACTCACTGGTCCCAATTATATTGATTGGAAGAGAAATTTGGACATTGTCCTGACTGCTGAAGAGTACAAGTTTGTACTCTCTGATAAATGCCCTGCTGAGCCCACGGCTGCCTCAACTGATGAGGAAAAGGCAACATATCGGAAGTGGAAAAAGGCTGATGAAATGGCTAGGTGCTATATTTTGGCTTCCATGTCAAATGTACTCCAAACCCAACATGAGCCGATGGACACTGCCCGGGATATGATGACTAACCTCAAGGAGATGTTTGGGGAGCAGGATCGTGCGGCGAGGCAAGAAGCCATGAGAGTCCTTATGTCGACTACTCAGTCTGAAGGAACGCCCGTTGGGGAGCACGTTCTTAAGATGATGAGTTTGTTGAATGAACTTGAGGTCCTAGGAGCATCCATTGATGATGAGACGCAAGTCGACATCATACTCCAGTCTCTGACCCCTAAGTTTGAGCAGTTTCGTATGAGTTATAATATGGGTAAACTATCTTATACTCTTGCGCAACTCCTGACTGAACTGAAGGCGGCAGAGGGGATCTACAAGAAGGGCAAGTCTCAAGCGCTTGTAACTACCAGGCCCAAAAGCTTGAAAGCTATTGGAGGTAGGGGCAAGAAAAGGAAGCAAGCCATGAAACCCAGTGGTGCCAAGAGGAATGGACCACGAGTGGGGGCTAGTAAGCCAAAGGGCTTGTGCTTCCGATGCAAGAAGTCTGGACACTGGAAGTCTGAATGTCCTCTCAGAGGTACGAATTTTTCTTTAGTCGTAAAAACATAGTCAGCGGTATTATCTACCGGAATTCTGGTGTGTAGATATGGAACCACTAACGGTATGTGCATTTCTTTAAATGCAGGGGTTCCAGAAAACCCGGCGACTTAGAGAAGAAGAGTTCGAGTCTACATGGGCAAAGCTGTTGGGGTAGCAGCGGTTGCAGTGGAAGACATTTATCTGTTTTAAGTTTTCATTTCAGTTATTGCTTATGTACCCCTTTATTTTGAAAAAGAACTTCGTTCTGGTTTTCTTTATTATTAATGGATATTTTATTTCTTTAATCATTTGATGGTTTGGATAAGAAATAATGGTGATATCTATTATGGTACATTAGATAGCAATATGTGAATGATGAATACTTAGTCTACCACGATGCAACAAACCGTTATGTATAACTTGTTTTACTTATTAAATGTATTTCTCTTATCATTATACTTGTGAATTCTTAAAAACTTGGTAGTATCTATTCAAAAGGGATTCAAAAGGTCGAAATTGATTTGATCAATTATGGTTGGAGGAATGGACCTCCCGACCTAAGAATCGATCTTGATAGATGATACAACTGAGTTAACCTTTCTGGATAAAGGATGGAATTCGGACAAGTATAGAAAATGATTAATGATTGATGCGGTATGTGTAATTAGAGAAGGTACGAGTCGTTCTTCCAAGAATACTCGAAGATGGATTAGACTACTTGTTGTGCCATAAAAGCGGAGTGTTTTAACACAAAGCCATTATGGGGAACCTTCAAAGTATATCCATTGAAAGCCTGCGACTTGTTCGCGGAGGCTATCACCTATCCGAATAACACATAGCATAAATCAAAGATTGAGATTAAGTCTCAAGCAACTACACCATACACTGATGTGTAGACTTGGTGTGTCAGAAACGAGAAATGGTATTCTAATAGTAAAAGGACAAGTTTGTTCGGAACTACCTGTGTTCTATGGATATTTCTGGATACAACGGCACATTCAATGTGGTTGTAGAATATCCTAGAAGAACAAGTAATTGTAAGTTCAATAGTACTGCGAACCAGATGGGTGTCCTCACCCGGTTCTTAGAGGAAGACTATTAGATGAACTACAATGCCCTAACTGACAAAGTACTTTAAAATGAGGAAAGGGAAAGACTGAGAACCAGCCTAACCGAGTAGTAGTACACCACTGACTGCACCTAATGTTGTTACTGTTATACACCGGAACGCCATTGCAGTGGGAGGTTGTTAAGCAACCAGAGATGTTCATAAGACTGGAGGAGTTTTGAACTCTGGATCTAGTAGACATGAAATCGATCCCTAGGTCTGCATAGTTTTGGGAGTGAAGGTGTGTTAGAGACGTAATGGAAACAAGGTGGTGTTTCTCGGAATTTTGTGTAGACAACACTTCATCGTTGGCAACAATGTAAAAGTGTTGTCAGACATAAAATAGAGGTTGTCTAAATAAATCGAGATATAAGATTAAGATGAAGTTGGATCATGTTCTTAGAAATCTTTCGATCTCTGGATAAGAACATTTGTACTTCTCTTGAGATATCTTATACGATTATGGTTTGTTTTAAACATGCACAATTCTGAGAAAGGTTATTGCCTTTCGGGAACAGAATACATCTATCTAAAGGTATGTGTTTCGAACACATGAAGGAGATGGATATGGACAAAGCAGTTACCTACACTTCGAGTGTGAAGAGCTTTGTAGATGCAATGTTGGAAAACTAGAACCTGATATCAACTATGCGGTTAGCGTAGTGGGAGGATATCAAAGTAATCTGGATAAGAAATATTCGAATGCTGTAAAGTACTTGGAAGTACGTGATTACTGGCAAAACGAAATCTTCTTAGATTACAGTTTCTCAGATCAAAGAATCGGAGAAAGACCAGTGTAAGTCGATATCAGGCTATGTGTTCACTTTTAGAAGAGGTGGAACCTAAGGATGAAAGAGTGATGAGCGTGATGCTTCTCGGACTCTATCATAAACCGAATAGCAGCCTCAGAGGCAGCGGAAGTTTTGGTTAGGTTCCGGAATGACCTCTGAACTTGGATATGATTCTTGGTTCACCAAAGGGCTATGTACATAGCGGTGCGTGGAGAACTGGAAGAAGTCATAAGTTCGAAAAGTGATGATAACACATAGAGCCAGTACCACCTGATACGAGTCATCGTCAGAGGGACGACGCTGTAGTCACCAAGATAACTTCAGATCGGCAACCTAGATTGCTCATTCACATAATACTTCTGGAAAGTATAACTTAAGCACGTGATGAGTATGGGAGTCGGGAGTTTGGAGGAAATGACTAGACCTTAGTACAAGTGGGAGATTGTTGGAGTTGTGTACTTAATGTCTAGATTTAAGTACCGGTAAACTCCCGGTCATGGCATTTAACCTATTTAATTAATAAACAATTATTTGCATTTAATTAATTATGCAAAATATAGTCCTGGATTTTATACGTTATAGTTAGTATGGTGGGGCATGGGCACACAGAAGATCATACTATCAGTTGCTCGTATTTAATCAAACAGTTGCTCACGACCTAGATGGACACGGACCAATCCATCGGTATAGTCGTTGTGTGAGAGACAAAATAATTTATCTTAATTATTTTATCACACTTGTACACTTGGTGTATTGGGCGGATCAGCTTGAGATTTATTGATTAGGATTGCCTTGGATAATCAATTTAAATCTCAGAGTATTTTATTCTTAATCCCCGATATTATTGCGGGTGTGTATATTTAATACTAGAGGCTTTGATTTTCCAAAGGAATTAACCGATTTAATTATTGGGTTAATTACCGGTAAAGTTGGGTCGCTATATTTTATATATGACATGCCGTGAATACTTGACGGGAAAGTGTATCCCGGAAGGGTTGATAATATCCCCGAGATGAGTTCATAAGGAATTATTGTGTAAACCTCATGAGTGGATTCATTCCGCACAATAATAAAGGTTGAACGGTACTAGTCTCGGATATAAGATATGAATATTATTTATTGAGCAATAAATAAATTTATTCATGGATATTTAAATCTTAAATACACGGAATAAATAATACTAAGATGGAGAAATATTATTTGATATAATATGGAATAATATTGGGAGTGCAATTTTATTTATATAGTGGAAAATAAATAAAATTAATGGATTTGGGTTGGACCCAATTTAATTTTCAATATTGAAGCCCAATATTTATTCTCCTTATGATCCCCTACGTAGCCTATATAAGCACTACATGGTCTTCACTTTCAAGAGAGAATTAATTGACCTACGCCAATCATAAAATCTTGAGAGTGAGGAGGATCCATAGAGTTCGATAGATCGTCGCCCACACGACGTTCGGACGAGGTGCAAGGAATACGCGGGAAGGTCACAAGGTCATCAACCGAATTCGTTTCTCCGTACAACGATTCGAGGTAATAATCATAAACCCCCTTTTATGATTTGTGATTGTTTTAATCGTGATGTGTACATGAACAAGACGATCCGGGAACGTCGAGACCGGGATACGGGGATCTCGCGATCCCCGTCGGGATCGAAGAAGGGGCGGCCGAACCCTAGGGTTCGACCGCCGGCGCGCGGGCGTGAGGGGAGCCCCGGCTGGACGCCGGGGCGAGCGATCGACGTGAAGTCGATCGCTGGGGGTTCGGCCGTGGGCTGGTGCCACGGCGGATCGAACCCCCCGGCCTCCCTCCGCCGGTGGTGCGCGCAAAGGGAGAAGGCCGCGGCTGGACGCCGCGGCTGGGGCGATCGAACCCTAGTTCGATCGCCGGGGACCGTCGCGGCTTCGCGCCGCGACTGGTGGTCCCCCTCCCGTCGGATGGCGGCGGTGAGTCGCCGGACTCACCGCCAAGGGGCTGTTCCGAACAGCCCCGGCGATCGCCATGCACGGCGATCGCGAACCCCGCGATGGGGTTCGGCTAGGGTTTAGCCGCGGGTTCATCCCGCGGCGATGCTCTCGTCGAGCCCGGTTCTTCGCGTGGTGTTCGCGTTCGTGGATCCGACTCGTGGGAGAAAATCGGCTGGGGGCGGGCTGCGTGTCTTCGGGCGCGTAGTCTCCAAAGGTCGGACTCCTGCGGATGAGTTGGTATTCGTGCGTCTTTCCGGCGACGGGTTTTCGGTCGGGTTATCGGTTCCGCAATTTTGATAACCCGGGACATCGAATCCCAGCAGACACAACCACAGAACACACAAAGGTTCAGATAGCAACAAGTCTCAGTATAACCGCAGTTCAGCAATTTTCAAATTTCAGAGAGTTCTCAACTCTCAAAATTTTTCCAGAAAAAAGATTCTAACTAGGGTTTTGAAAAACAACGATTTTCAACACTGCAAGTTCACTACGACCACCAGGCGGGCCACACCATCAAATAAAGCCTCCAGGCGGGCTGACCATCACATAGAGAGAGGGGGTTAAAGCCAATCACTCACCAGGCCGGGTGTTCGCAAGTGACCCGTTTTGCAGCGCCCATTTCGCTTTTCACAGGTAGGCTCGGGTACACTCGGCTAAGGGGGTCATCACTCCCAATTTTCCAATGGCCCATGTACCTTTCGAGCTCGTTTACCTGGGTCTCCTCGCAGTCACCATCTAGGACGGCCCTCCGGGAGGTCAGATCTGCAACATGCAGCCGCGGATCTTGAAGCTCCGGTTGCGGAACAGCCTTACACGGGCTCTGATACCACTGTAAAGCTCAGATCCGGTTTGCTCTCGGTGTGACCTGCGAATATAAACACAAAAAACCAGAGAAAAGGTCAGATCCGTAATCCGCCCAAAGGATATCGCAAAATCCCAGAGCCCCGCAGTCAACGGGTTCGAAAACCCGGCCCGCTCCAATGGATCTGGGCTTGGATAACCAGAGAGCTAAAGCAGCGGAATAAACGAAGAAGAAGATAGATTTATATGTATATAAATAAAATAGGGCAGATCAGAAAAACTTCGGCTCAGGACTGTATGATCTGACTGCGGTAGAGAGTCGAAGCCTGGAGTATGCACTTTCGAAGGTCGGAGTCGACAGTGACCTCGCCGGAGAGACCCAAGAGCACACAGCCACTCACCTCACTCGAAGCACACTCCGCCTCACAAAGAGGTGAATCACTCGGACGCCCGAGGCTTCACCGATCTTCTCCGTGGTCACAGAACCCTAGGGTTCAGACCGGAGATGACAGCCGAAGCGGCGGCGCCGGTGAACGGAGCTGCTGTGGAAATCGCACACACTCAAAGGGGTGAACACACACAATTTCTAGGGTTTGAGTCAGGTGCAAAGTGAGTTAAGGCAGGGGCGAAAGTTCATTATATCATAAGGCATCAAGGGACCAGATTGCACCACAACTCAACGGATCGAAGATCAACGGTCAAGGTAAGTCAAGGCAAGGGTTGGGCTTTTAATTGTTTCAGAAAACAATTAAATGGTGGGCTGCAATATGGGCTAACAGGATATAAGGAACATGGGCTCTCTCAAATGGGCTGTGCGCATCTACTGGGCCCGGCTGCCTGCAATACAAGTGATAAGCCCAAATAATAAATAAATGGCCAACACATTATTACAACAATCCTCCCCGTCGTTCTTATGAATGGAGTGAAGTCTATGAATGTATAGAGCAGATGAAGCATGAAGCTGTTTCCAGGACACTCCATGTAGTTGCTCAGTAATTTCCCCAAACAAAGTCCAAATGTTTTTTAATTCAAGAACTGTGTTTTTTAAGGGTGAAATCTAATTAATTATCGGAGAAATTTTTTTTGTTGGTCCCGTAAAAGTAGTCAAGTTTCATTTCAGTCCACTAAATGAGGCCACATCCAATTTAGTCCTGTAAACCATCAAAATTTCGCCGATTTCGTCCTATTTGACCGGAAAATTCGAATTTCTGCCGGAAAGTGAGCACGTGACACTCACGTGATTTCGATTTGGGGCTTTCCGGCCGAAATTGACACATCAGATGACAAATGCAAATTTCTCATTGGCCCGATTTAAATACAAATTGATTTTCCAAATGGTAATACCTGATTGGTCCACGTGGCAAGTTATTAAAAAAAAAAAGAAAAACGAATTTCAGAAACACAAAAATGAAAAACGCGATTTCACAATTTCAGTTCTCAAATCCCCAATTCTCTCTTCTTCTAGGGTTCATTCGCTCGAACCCTAATTCCCAATTGCAGAAAAAACTCTCTCTTTGATTCTCTCCGAACTGAAATTTCTCAATCGCAAATTTCTCAAATTCTCGAATCTCAGTTTTCTCAATTCTCAAATTTCTCAATGTCTCAATCAAGTGCTTCATCGCAGCCCAGATTATGTTTTTGTCAAGAAGTCGCATTGCAGTCTACGACTTGGAAGAAAGATAACCCTGGCCGACGTTTTGTGGGTTGTAAAAAATTTCCGGTAAGCAATTGTTCATTCCATTATTTTAGGGATTAACAGGAGCATGTAATTTAATTTCTTTTTTGTAGAATCCTGGACATTGCAAATTATTCAGATGGATTGATCCCCCAATATGTGAGAGGTCGAAGCAAATAATTCCAGGTTTGTTGAGACGATTAAATGAACGAGATATGGATGGGAATTCTGTGGAAAATATGAAAGAAGGTGTAGACATGGAGAATAAGGTGTTGAAGCTCGAAGTTGAACGGCTGAAAGAAAAGATCAAAAAGATGAAGGCAGTGAATAACAAGAAGTCTCTCATTCTGTACAAAATAATTCTTGTACTAGTGATTATTCAGTTGGCAAGCATTTGGGTTCATTAGATAGATGTGTTCATTGGACATTTGGGTTCAGTTGGCAAGTTGTATTTTGTGTTGTAACAGAAATGTTTTGGTTATTTTGGAATGAAAATGGTTTGCTTATGTTTATGTTTTACTTACATTTATGTTCTCTGCACATTGAGAAAAGTACAAAACATCAGAATACAACTTAAAACACAAAACTTTCTGAAATCCACAAACTTAAAAAGTGCGCAAACTTTCTGAAATCCAATTTCTGGTTCATTACAAAAGTAATACCAACTTAAAAAGTGCGCAAACTTTCTGAAATCCACAAAACATCACCAAAAACATCAAAGTTCACTGATCACAACATCAGAATTCACCAAAAACAACAAACCAAACTTCATCAACTAGAATTCACCAAAAACAACATATCAAAGTTCATTTCTTGCTTCTTCCCATCAGAATTTGCTGGTGAATGGATGGTCCAGCAACCTTTGGCCTTGGGGCAGTGTCACTTGTGATTTGACTTTGTTGTGTGCCTCCATCTTCAACTTCAATGTGACAGTCTTCTACCCTTCTTGGTAATGGAGGAGCCAACTGCCATGTGAAAGGAATGAAAGGCAAGAGTAAACTGAAAATGTTATAAATAGTCAAAAAATGAAAGACAATAGTAAACTGAAAAGAAAATTACATGGCCAACAGGTTGGGGAGAGCTGCATTCAGCTGATTTGCTTGTTCCTGGATTCCCAGAGTCAGCCCTTGCTTTCTTCACATATTTCCTTTTCTCCTTACCACATGACAAGCTGTTGTGACCTAATTGACCACACTTCTTGCATTTGTATGGATTGCACTGCCTTTTCATCTTTTGTAGTTTCCCTTTATTCTTCCTCTCTGCAGCTTCAAAAGGCCCCACCCTTCTCTTATGAGGCTTTCTTCCTCTTTTAGCTCTTTGCCCAAAATTAGGAGACAGTGGAGGTATAAACATTGATTCACCCCATAGCACATCATAACTTATTCCAAAAATAGCATCTGCATATGTGTTGTTATATGTTTCAACCAAGTAGAAGTCACTGACATAATCCATAGGGTCTAACTTCTGTCTAAGCATTGCAGTGATAGCATGGGTGCAAGGAATCCCAGTTAACTGCCAGCTCCTACATGTACAGCTCTGTGCTCTCAAGTCAACAGTGTACTGAGTACTATCAAAGCAAGAAATCTGGTAGTTAGTTTCATTTGATTTCAGAGCTATACAATCATTCACCTTCTCAGTGTTTTTATCCATGATTTTTTGAATCTTGGGACAGATTTTTCCTTTCCATTTTTTCAATGCTCTGTCTCTATTTCTCTGGTGCCTAACCATCAAGCTTTCTCTTATCCATTCAAGCATTGTAATTATTGGCTTATCTCTTGCTTCAAGGATGTTTGCATTGAAAGTTTCACAGATGTTGTTGAGGAGTAACTCACATTTAGATTTCTCATTGAAGTATGCTTTAGACCACTGGTGAGGTGGCTTATTCTGAATCCATACCCAAGCTCCCTCACCCACTGATTTCAACTCATCCAAAGCCACTTTAAACTGCCCCTCAGTTGTACTGTAAGCTGCCTTCCACAATGCTTTCTGGTATTCAATCCCTCTGAAGCCAGCCACTTTCATGTTATTCATTAAGTGCCTCACACAAAACCTATGGTCCACTCCTGGAAATATTGACTCCATAGCACCTATGAGCCCTTTTTGTTTATCAGACATGAAGGTGAACTCCTCAACTTTGATTTCCAAATCTTGCTTCAAAAGATGCAAGAACCATTCCCATATCTCCTGGTTTTCCCTCTCAACCACTGCATAAGCTACAGGAAAAGGGTTGTTATTCCCATCTACTCCAACAGCAGTTAACAACATACCCCCATGCTTCCCTTTCAAGAAACATCCATCAACTCCAAGTACTTTTCTGCAGCCCCTCAAGAACCCCTGCTTCAGTGCATTGAAGCACACATAGAAGCTCTGAAACATAGTCACTCCATTATTCACCTCAGTTCCCAAAAGTACAGTTGAACCTGGATTAGTGTTCCTCAGCTCATCTGCATAAGCCCAAAGTTTGGAATACTGAGCATCTGGATCCCCTTCCAGTTTATCCATTGCCTTTTTCTTTGCTTTATAGGCTTGATTCTTTGATATCTCACACCTTGTGTCATGCATAGCATCAACCATGAATCCCTTGAGTGATCTCCCACCGTCACTCTTGAATCTCTGGAGAAATATTTCACTAAGCCAAGTAGATGTCATGCTCTTTATCTTATTACTTGGAGCACATGTATGCTTATCTATAATCTTCCTGATTTGGAAAGCAGTGTCATCCTTCATCTTCAAAGCATGTATCATCCATTTGCAATCATCAAACTGACACCTAGCATACATCCTCTGCTTGTCATTCTTTGTGAATTTGATATTCCTTCTGAGCTTGATAGCTTGAGATTCAACAGCTGTCTTGAACTCTTTTTTTGTTGTGAAGACATGTTTCAGGACAAACTCAGGATTAAACCTTGTTATAGGGTTGAAAATAGGGTATTGGTCTGCATCTTCATCATCCTCTGACACCCTCCCAAGGTCCAAAAATCTCCAGCAACTACAACATCAGATTCATCTCCACTGTCACTATCAGTACTCTCTTCATCATCCACAACCATCTTCCTTTTCTGACCTTCATCATAATTATGTTGTTTGTATCCATGGTATCAAACTCATCATCAAACCTGTCAACTTCCTCCTCAAATATCTCATCATCAGTTGCCTCACCAACTGCCTCACTGTCATCAGAATCACCAGAGGTAAAATCTGAATCCTCAAATGACTCCATTTCAGCCTCCTCATCATTAGCAGCCTCCTCATCATTAGCAACCCCATCAACATTTGGTAACTGGCCCTCCACACATACATTAGCAGTACTAATAGAATCATACTCATATTCTACATCAAAGTCTACTACTTCATCAAAGACATAATCATCACTATCATAGCAAACAGGACCAAATGCACACTTGAAATCAGAGTCATCACTATCAGAATCATCATTGAACATCTCTGTATAAATATGCATTTCTCTAACAGTTAGGAAAGCATTACACCATTTCTTAACATCTTCATCATCAACTAGCAACTTAAAACTGTCATCTTTCATCCTTAATTGATATCTCCTAATACCTGTAACTCCAGCCCTTTCAGAAAACGAGTTCAAAGCAGAAATACCCATCTCAACCACCTTACACCAGTCAAAGTAAATTTTCTTTCCACCCTCATACACAGTTCTGGGTGAATTTGAGAAGGCTCCACCATAGTGCAGCACAACAGTGAGAAAACTGCTCTTATTGTCTGAAATTAAAAAAGAAAAGAAAAATTAAAAAACCGCATATTGCTCCAGTAACAGTGAGATAATTGCTCCAGTAACAGTGAGATGATTGTGAACATACCGTATATTGGAGCTCCAGATAGTGCAGCACCTTTTTTTTTCTTTCTTTCGAAACCCATGTTTCTGAAAATAGAAGCTTAAAATTAGGGTTTCTTGGAGATATGAACGAACTGAGACTGTGGAATTGGAGGAATTTTCTGAATTTGAGAATTAGGGTTCAACTTATGGAATTGGGAATTTTTTGATTTGGGAATTAGGGTTGGAAATTTTTACTGGTTTTAAGATGTGTAAGAGAGCAAGTAAAGGTGAAAGTGAATTCTGAAATCCCGTTTTCCATTTTTGTATTTCTGAAATTCATTTTTTCTTTTTTTAAATCATTGCCACGTGGACGAATCAGGATTTGGCATTTGGAAAATATTTTTGTATTTAAACCGGGCCAATGAGAAATTTCCATTTGTCATCTGATGTGTCAATTTCGACCGGAAAGCCCCAAATCGAAATCACGTGAGTGTCACGTGCTCACTTTCCGGCAGAAATTCGAATTTTCCGGTCAAATAGGACGAAATCGGCGAAATTTTGATGGTTTACAGGACTAAATTGGATGTGGCCTCATTTAGTGGACTGAAATGAAACTTGACTACTTTTACGGGACCAACAAAAAAATTTTCTCGTGATAATATGAGATGCAATTTTGATTTGTCCTGTTACAATTCTGGTGCTTTTACAACAAGTATAATTTGTTATATTAACTAGCAGGTATAAGAACAATCAAAAAATGACCTCATAATGTACATTTTCGGCACGATAGAAACTTGAATTTGGCAAAGTCGGAAAAACTCAATCTCACATCCGCATGATTGAAACATGAAACACTCTCGACAAAGTACGAACTATGAATTACATAATCATTGCATAGCTACAGTGTGAAAGAAACCATAATTCAAACTTGGGATCCATCAAAACTTGTCTATGTACACTAACAAGTAATATAAGCACATAAAAATTGCAGGCAAAGATAATGCACCACTATAACAAAAATACAAAATAAGTTTGGTTTACCCAAACCCAAAGATCAGCACTCAATGGCTACATCGCTTTTACAAATTTAGAAGGGGGGAAATGTCTTTCGTGCCCTTTGAGGGTTATCGATTTTTAACAAGGACGAAGAAATAGGACTTAACTTTCTCTAGGCCCGTATTTATTTATCTAGGGAGGGGCAATATTTTGTCAGCTCCTTACTTTGGTCTTCGGTACATGATGTCGTCAAGACTCTGCTTTATTTGGTTCCCTACTCTTCGGATGTTCTTGGCTACTCCATTTGCCACCAGGTTCGCGTTCCTAGTAAACCTGCAGGTGAAAAGTATTTTTATCGATTTTAAAATGAATAAAAAAATGAATAGACGTTCCTAGATGATAGAATGGATTGAGAGAAATAATTTTTAAAATACATGAGGAGAATCAAAAGGTTGATTAGACAAAATAGTGAAATACCCTTTTAAGGTTTCTTCTAATTGCAAAAAACAGCTATTTCCAAAAAAAATAACTAAGATTATGTTGTCTTACAAATTACACCCTTCATAAAAAACAATAGTCTGATAATTTTAACACACACCTTCACATTTATAAAAGTATTGCAATTAGTCACTAAATTTTAACATTGAACCTAACTTCAGGGGTATTATTGTAATTTATAAAGTTGCCTATATTATTTTTGTGATTAGATCAAACCTCAAGGGTTCATTTTGTGACCATCGCTTTAGTATATTTATCTAATCCACTAGAGACACCTAATTGGCATTCTAACTCGGAACATTAAAGAGCTTGCCTGCTAAGAAACTCATCCCCGGTTGCATAAGTAGGTTTAGTTGGAACCTTCGGTTGCGGCGAAGGTAATCCATTTCCATCTGTAAGAAAGCAACAAAATATTCAGCAAGACAAGAAATAGTCGTACATTTATTTAACAAGCAAAACCCTCAGAAAGAGCAAACTCTAAATGTGAGAGATCTAAACATTTAGATAATCCACAAAGTCAAGAATGAATCACAAACTACAACTAGGCAACAAATGTATATATGCCCAAAAGAAGGGAAAATAATATTTTGGGACTTGTCTCAGATATAGTTCATAACTATGAGATGATCAGGCAACTCAAAGATGACCAGAGGCATTATTATTTAAAGGGAGCGCTGGGTAAATGGCTTTTTTTGGAGAAGATTTTGTGAAAATGTCTTTTCGAGATTCAGTATGATAATAGTATGATAATAGTATGATAATACGTACTCATTTTTCAGTCATTAAGATATTTGAAGGGCATTTCAATAATACTGGAAGAAAAGAATTAGTTACCACCTTTGTTATGAATGTGAGCAGGAACAGATGCAGAATCAGCAGTTTTAGCTCTTCGATCCACTAAAACCTGCTCAAATAACAAAAGGCGTTCCATGTAAGCATATGTAATACAATTTATGATAGAGATAAGACATTGATAGAAGCCAGAAATAGAGAAAGAGAACAGATAGGAAAAGAAATAGAAAAATCAAACACGAACACCAGTTCGGTTTGCCCAAAAGCCTCCAGGCTCCAATTCACTTTAGTAATTGGATAATCTTTCACTTTAATAATTGGATAATCTTAATCAACCTACGCTGACGCTTTAAATAAGAATAGCAAAAATAAGAAATAAACCTAACCCTAAAGCCCAAACCTAACAAAACTCTAAAGCCCATAAATAATTAAAAGGACATAATAAAATAATAATTAAAATACTCAAACTCTCTATCAATTTCATCCCTCTGCAAATCAACCTTGTTCCCAAGGTTGAAAAACGTCTTCCTTTTCCTTGAGTTCTACTTGGCCGGTGGGTTCGTAAAATTCATAATGTTGTAGCCTTGTAGGTCTACTGCCTCATCTGGTTCTACGAGCAACACTCGTAGCTCCCTGAGAGGACAGACTTTCCCATGGCCTGGTGTGTAAGTTTTGCGACACTTGAAGCACAATCCCTTAGCTCGCAAGTCTGTCAGCTCGTTCGATGTGAGACGAGAGAAACTTGAGCGCGTAGTAGACTACTCCGAGATTGCTGATGTAGCAGCTGTCGAGTGGTCGATCGGCCGAGTCACATGGTTGGCAGGAACACCCCCGTTGGGCCCGTGACGGTAATAGCTTGAGCACTGAACGAACGCGAAAAGCTAGGAAGGCGATGCCCTGAATTATTCGATCCCCTGATCTCTCTATCACCTTCTGGCCACAACAAATTTTCCTCGATATCTCTCGATAGCTCCATCGCGGTCTCTAGGTCCGCTGGCCGGAGCAAACGCAGCGAGTTGCTAATTGGAGTTTTGAGTCCAGACATAAAGTAGCCCAAATAATGGGCGTCCGTAAGCCCAGGAACCTGCCCGGCGAGTTGTACAAACACGTTCACATATTCCTCCACTGTCCCTGTCTGTCGAACTCTCGTCAATTTTTCGTACGGGCTCCCTTTGAACCGAGAATTGAATCTCGCCACCAGGGTGTACGAAAACTCTTTCCACGTCACAGTGGGCTTCCGCCCTCGAAACCAGGTGATCCAATGCAGTGTCGAGTCGTCCATTGCTACCACAACAGCGGTCAGTTTCGAACCTTCTGACGTGCCATGGAGTTCGAACGGCTGGTTGGCTCGAGCCAACCAGGCGATCGGGTTCGCGCCCTCGAACGTTGGTAATTGCTCTATCGCTGGTGTACCTCGCGAGGTATGGACATCGTGTGAAACAGAACCCTCCTCCTCCGAATGTGGAGTCAGAGGCTTCTCCTTATCGGACTTCAAAAATTGCGCGGGAGAGCATAGCCAAGGTGGTCGACATCTCCGTCAAGCCCGATTGCATCTCGGTGAGTTGTGTGGAATGTGCAGCCAGCTTTTGCAACACATTAACCTACTCTTTTTCCAGGGTATCGAGTCTTTCGGTGCAGGCATAATGCTGGTAAAAGGAAAAAAAAATCTGGGAAGAACAAGGGGAGAAGTCGAGATCCGGCAGGTTGGACCAAATTGATAGAAGCAGAGAAAGCGAGAAAGAGAATAGATAGGAAAAGAAAGAGAAAAATCAAACACGAACACAAGTTCGGTTTGCCCAAAAGCTTTCAGGCTCCAATTCAGTTTAATAGTTCGATAATCTTAATCAACTCTAAAGCCTATAAATAGGCTCCAATTCACTTTAATAGTTCGATAATCTTAATCAACTTAGACACTTTCAATAAAAATAGCAGAAATAAGAAATAAACCTAACCCTAAAGTCCAAACCTAACAAAACTCTAAAGCCCATAAATAATTAAAAGGATATAATAAAAAAGACATAATTAAAATAATAATTAAAATACTCCTGCTCTCTATCAGACATCAAACAATCTTGCCAGGAAAAAAAAACATTTTAGCCCCCAAACATTAAACAATAGTCAATTTCACACTTTACTCTATAAACTTTATTTTTGCAGATTTTTGCAGATTAACCTCAGGATGTGTTTTTTTTTTTTTTGAAGTGTTGTGGTATTTAGGGGGATTTTCGCCATCTCAAATTCTCAATCCTTAAACCAAAGAAGAAAGAAAGGAAAGTGAGAGTCGAGAGAAAGATCAGCCCCACAGACGTAATAAAAAAAACTCGACTATTTTCATTGTTTTTGTGAAAACACTGATCTAAATCAACAATTCGAAACAAAACCCAAACAAACGTAGGTAACTTTTTCTGGAGAGAGATCTGGGGTAAAGGAAGAGTGCCAATTAACTCATGGGAATTTCTGTATCAGATATTTTTCCTTTTTTTTTTTTTTATCTTTATCTTCTGTTCAATTTTTTTTCTATGTTCTTGGGGCTGATTTCTTCTCATTCTTTCCTAACAGTTCTTTTATCTCATTTTTTC
Organism: Euphrasia confusa; assembly: GCA_954870475.1. Taxonomy (NCBI): domain Eukaryota; kingdom Viridiplantae; phylum Streptophyta; class Magnoliopsida; order Lamiales; family Orobanchaceae; genus Euphrasia; species Euphrasia confusa. The sequence goes on along the minus strand of OX940968.1, from coordinate 28,846,337 downwards.
TGTTCTGGTTTAATGGTTGAAAAGGTTTAGACTTTAGAGTTGAGGTGCTAAATGCTAATGATACCCCTAGAATATCAGAGAACAGGAAAAAAAATATAGACCTCCTCCACAGGCTAATGTGCATTTAGGTTCGTCAACAAAACTTACAAGTTAGAATACAAAATAAAAATAAAAACTAAGGAACTAACCTCAAGGCCTACACAAAAAGGTAATTCGGTTTGAGTCCGTTGCCCACTGGAGGTCTGACCTTTCCGGTCATTGTACAGAGAATAACCGACACAGGCATATCTGAACTCTATAAGGGTCCTACCATCTTTAGATTCTTCCGCCTCAGATTTTCCGGCAATATATTCAGGCACTGTTCATTAAAAGAATATACATAAACATGTACAACTATAAGAAACGAGAAATCATAATCACAAAGCAAGGAATTATTTGGCTAGTCAAGCACGTCACATAAATTCTGGAGCAAATTATGCTGAATATTATAATTTACTCATGTACAGCAATTTAAAAAAAAAAACTAAAAATGCATTATAATCATCACACAAAATGAACAGAAAAAATTGAAATTGAAATTGAAATTGAAATTAGGGCTACCATTGGGAAGGGAACGGGTGATGCCGACGCAGAGAGGGTTTCGAGAATCAGCCTTGAATCGAGACGAATAATAAAGGCACCCTTTGCAGGATTTCGCCTTGGCCCCAATTCCATTACCATTAGCTTCAGAAGTACTCGTCGACGGTGACGGACAAACGCTGCAATCGCTTTGCTTCGGTTGATTTGAACAGTCCGATTTCGAGTTGATATCAGCAGTCGTCGATCCGCCGTCAGGTGATTCAGCCATTGACGCGATTAACTTATCCTCTTCGCCTCTCGTATCAATTTTTACAAAGTAACATTACAAATATAAATCTCATATCAATTTTTTTTATTTTATACTGTATTTTATTTTCTAAAGAAATAAATAAAACTCCCTATGTCACATTTTTTTTTTTAAAATTTACAAAAGAGCAAACGTAAACATTATTATTTGTTTAATTAAAAAGATATTACAGGAAAAGAAAACACATTTGATTAGTAATGTGTAGTTTTTCACATAGTTTTAATATGATATTACGGAGTATGAAAATATATATATGAAACTATCTTCATTTTTTAACAAATATCCCTTTATATTATGCGAGAATGTATAAAAAAAATACAAATTTTTTTAGTCACACATCTATAAGAAATAATTTCTTCCTTATTACTCACTCCTATTCATATAAATTTGCATAAAGAAAATTATATGTAAAATAAAAAAAAGTATTTTAAAAGTTAAATAATAAAAAAATAGAAATATAATAAGTATTGGTATAAGTAATGAATAAGTAAAAATTTAATCACAACACCAATAATTTCTTACATATTTTACTCACTCTTATTTAAAAAGTGCATAAAGAAAGTTGTACATAAATTTAGAAAAAATAGTATTTTATGAGTTAAGTAAGAGATTTTTTTCTTCTTATTAACTACGTTGGCTTATATTTTTGCACTAAAGTAATTTTTTTATTTTAAAATACAATTATAACTCTAATTTTTAACTACGTTGACTTGCTTCTTTCACAGACTTCACCACTCCTTCTCCGCAGTAGCGCAACTCTATGTTTCCGAGTTCAAAAGGGATCTTCTCCAGCTCTTCTAATCCTTCAAGATAAAGAAGTTCAAGTCGTGGAAGGATGGAGCTAGGAATCCTCTTCCACCGCACTCCAGTTTTCGAGCCCCCGACAGTTGATCAGTTGTAAGTACTTGAGGCTGCGGAATTATTGTAGTAGTATTTTTGTTTAAAATACTAGTACAATAATTTTATCAACTTAATAAAAATAATATGAAGTTGAGAATTGGAGTCTTTCATGTGCTGAATATTACAAAATCAATATAAAACTAGCTGAAATAAAAGTTAGAAGCCGCTAAGCTCATGAGGTGTCGGTCTTCCTTTGTAACCCAAACCTTGACGTGAAAGCTTAGTTGATCCTCCCCTCCTTGTAAGTCGACTTGCTGATCGAACATCTCTTTCACAGACTTCACCACTCCTTCTCCACACCATTTCAACTTTATACTCTTGAGCGTATCAATGTTTCCAAGCTCAAAAGGGATCTTCTTGAGATATTTTAATCTTTCAAGATGAAGATGTTCAAGTCGTGGAAGGATGGAGGAATCATCTTCCACCGCACTCCAGTTTTCGAGCCCCCAACAGTAGCTCACTTTTAAGTACTTGAGGCAGGGGAATTGTCCTTGGCCTATTTCCCATTTCCCTTTTTCAAAGCAACCCCACGTTAATTTGAGTTTCTCGAGAAGAGGCAACGAACCCATCTTTTCCAGCATGTCGTCCCATTCAAGCTCAAAGCCCAACGTCAGACTCAACTTCTTAAGGGAGTGTGGATAGGTAATTTTCTGCAAAGGAGTAAACAACGGCCTACTTCGGGAGAAACATCTGACAGATAGGGATTCCAATCCACACAGATATTTCATATTGCCCAAAAAATACACATCATCATTATCTTCATCATTCGAATCAACATGTACATCATCATCATCATCATCATCATCATCATTATCATCATCATGATCATCCGAATCAACATCATCATCAGATTTATACTCCAGACGCAATCTTTTGATATTGGGAATTCTCTTAACCATCCCTTCTCTAAATTTGAAATTCCTTATTCCTTTAAGGGTGTGTAGATTTTCCATAATGACCACCTCATCACCATCACACCAATCGCAGCTCGGAGGATCCGGGAGACGTGAATAATTATGGGTGAAATTCATATGCCTAAGCTGAGTCATTTCCCAGAAATCAACGACCAGGATGGGCTCAACATCGGAAGAAAAAGAAACAACAAGCGTACACAAATTCCACAGGTGGCTAATAGAGGGAAGGAATGGCGGCATCCATGAAGATGCGAAAGCAAGGTGTCGCAGGTTGACATAGCGAGACACAACAGAACTCAAGCTAATTCTCTTTTCTTCATACGGAATACTGAATTTGTTATGCACTTGTAATGTCCTCAGTAATACCAGATTCTTGCATAATGGAACCCTACCATATTCGCAAATAATCGAGCGAGTGTGTGACGTCAATCTCAAGTCACCACGTACGTTGTTCTCTTTCAAAGTGTTATCGGGTATAATAACCAGGCGTTGGGCATTCATGCCCTGAGGAGAAGGAGGATTATATTTCCCCATGACATGATAAAACCCTTCTTTCTGACCTTCTTTCAAGCACATGTCCCTAACCAAATCGTGAATTTTGCAAGCCTTTATGCTCCCTGTAGAACTCAACTCATCAATTAGAATGAGATTTCTACCGACGAGGTCCTCTAAGAAACCTCTACCGGTAATCTCCAAGGCTTCGCCTTTCGTTGGTTTAAGAAATCCTTCGGAAACCCATTGCAGGACAAGCGTAGAGACAAGAATCACTCTGTCCTCCTTATACACTCCCATGTATAAAAAACATGGTTTTAAGTATACAGGCAAATGATTATAGCTCAGCTTCAACAATCTCAAACAATGTTTATCGTTCGTCATGTTCACCACCGAGGTGAAGTTGTCTTGTATTGATTCCCAAGATGCACGAGTGCCGTCCATATTTTTCAGAAGACCTCCAACCACAGATATTGATAAAGGAAGACCTCTGCAGTTGTCCACAATCTTCTCTCCGATTTCCTCCAGTTCGGGAGGACAACTACTCTTCTCACCGAATACTGTCTTGGAAAACAGATCCCAACTGCTAGCCTTATCTAAGAAACTCATGTTGAGACTATAATCAGTTGTCAGTTGCGAACTCAATTGCGATAGCCTGGTCGTCACCAGCACCCGACTGCCATTATAGTTGTTAGGAAAGAAGGATTGTATCTGATCCCACGAATCGATACTCCACATATCATCCATCACGATCAAAAACCTTCTGCCAAATAAATATTTATGGAGCTGTAATCCCAATTCATCTACACTCTGTTGTTCCTTGTTGGTGTTGAGAAGCTCACAGAGGATTTGTTTTGTGTCATAGTGTTGAGAAATCGTAGCCCAAGAACAGATATCAAAACGCTCCTTAATAAGTGGTTTAGTGTAAATAGTTTTGGCAAGAAAGGTCTTACCTATACCGCCCATTCCCACGATCGGGATGACCTGGAAATCAAGTTGGCCTCCGTCGAGCTTTTCCATGATTTCGATCAAGATGCCATCGGACCCCACCAAGGTTTCACTTCGATCAGCAACGGATGCAGTGACATTTGTCGTGCCCACTTGATCATGGACCAGCGGCACCTTTTTCTTCTGTGTATCGACCACAACTTTTTTGATCGAATCCATCTCTTCAATCACACTTTGCAGGATACCATAGCATCGGTTGAGGGATTTGGCCTTTTTATGATCGTTTGCCTTTTTTTTATTCTTTTTCTTTTTGATACAGTCCACAATATGATACTCAATAGCATCTTCAGCTGCAAAAGCTGCAGCTGCAATTCGCATCTCCAATGGATCTGCAACTTCTTCATCATCGTCGGCAACAAGACTAGTACTAATGTAGGAATGGAGAAATTCTTCAAAGTATGTGATGCGTTGAGTGATGGAGTCGACTAGTTGTTTGTCGAGAGAAATCGGTGGGGAAGGATGATGTTCGAGATCATCAATGACTCGCATCAAAGAAACCAAGGATGCATAAGCTGCCATGGTTTTCCAATAATGAAACTCTCAGAATATGATGCAGGTTGTAGTATATCTGTGGACGTTGTTTTTTAGTTATTGTTTTTTAAATCAAGCTGTGAATTTCGGACCATTCAATTGAAAGATAAGATAAAGAAGAGTCAGTTGTTAGGTTTAGACAAAATAGTCCAGCAGGGCATCTATTAAAATAAGCTATTTTAAAAGTTAATGATAAAGCTGTTAATTTTAAAATAAATAGGATTTAAGTGCATGAAATGATGAAATAAATATTTTTATAAAGGACAAAGTACTATCACAATAAAACAGATGGGGTATGTATTTATTAAAAATTTAATGTTTTGATTATTTAAATTTCTCTTCTTGTTTTATACATATAGATATAGATTTGTATATGAATTGAAGTGGCACATATTTGAATTGAGGAAGTGAAAAAAACTTACTGTGAAAGATCTCTTCGAGGCATTGTCACAAGCACTTGAAGAGCATGTCTTTTATTCATGACTTCCAAGAATGCATTTTCTGAAACCCTCACAATCTTGATCTTCATATTTACTTCTTCAATTTGTTCAAATGATAAAGTTGAAAATGCAGCTGTTCTCGTAACTCATAAACAAGAGCAGAAAATATTCTTAAAATCTAATCACAAAACCAAAAATTAATGTAAAAAACTTTGCAAAGAGTAGAAAATTACTGTTTGGAGAATTCCTCAGAGGCAATAAAACTTAACTATAACCTAATTACAAAAACTCAATTTTCAAGAATAACAACAGTTCTGTCAACAGTATAAACTCAGAATAAAAACATACTAGTACTCTTAAGTGTCAGTTATCATCGTAAAAACGGAATTTTATAAGCTTGTAACATCCTCAACAATCTCAGATTTCGGCATGGTGGAAATTGAGAAATTATAGGATTGAGATATTCATGCAAGAATGGGATGTGTTTATTGATGGACTCGACTATTTCAGCATGTATGATATCAAAATCCATTTCAAAAGCACGATCGACATATTCTTCTAAATTTATCTATAGCTATTACCGGCGAAGAAGGGAAGTCTGAATAAAGTAACAATAGAAGAAGCCAAAGGCTCTTGAACTTGAAACACCTGAAAGGCTGAAACCATGCTCGTAGACAACGCTTTCATCGGTTTTTAGTAGATAGACTATTGGATTAATTATGAAGGGACGAGAGAGTTTTGTAGACTTTTATGTAACATCCATAGTATCCTCTTCACCCAATAGAGCACAATGATACGAGTTTGGGCAGACTAAAAAGACACTTGGCTGAAATATCCAATTGGATGGGGGGAAAGGGAAGGAACTGAATTAAGGTTGTTGAAAGGTTCTTCAAGAAGTTTAATAGTACCGAAAAAAAGGTTTTTAAGTATAATCTTTCTAGCATTTTAATGGTGCCAATGATTTTAATACATATTACTAGTCTTTTTTCATCAGGACCTCCCATTAATTAAGAACAATTCCGTTAAGAATAAGGGCACTAACTTGAAATAGCAAACAACCCTTTTAAATGATTTAATCAGAGAAGAAATGCAGTTAGAGTTTTTTAAAACAATTATTCAGCAAATCATATAATCAAGACACTGCACCAATCAGAGATGAGAAAACCATAATGGTCTTGTAGTTCAGACTACCCTAATATATAAATTTTAGTTGTCAAGAAATGTTGGGAGCCTGGCATAAATAGCATACCACACAAAAGATATGCCTGTTTGAAATTTCAAAGTAATGAGAATTGTGAATGTATCACAAGGAGAACTAATAGTGAAAAATGTGACATGCATCACATTCACTTCTTCACATATTATAGGTCAAGCATCTTTAACAATACATGCAATAGCGAATGATCTGCAAAAGCAAGTCTTGTGTTTGAGTGTATCTCTCTGTTAATGTGAATAAAAAATTAATGTCACAAAGTAAATACCGGAGCTGCAGCCCTGGTACTCATTTTGTGATCCACAAACACTGGAGCAAAAGTAGGCATCATAGTTGATGAATGTGTGAGATCAGGTTCAAGGACAATAATTAATCCTCCTTTCTGGCACCGACACACAAAGATGAATAGACGTTGGTAAAGGTAACAAATAAGCATTTTTATTCTAATTTTATTTCGAAACACAAGCAAAACATTAAAATAACCTGCAGTAAATGCAATCATAAATACAGAAAGGCTGCGAGGCCGGGAGAAGGGGTGTTGAGTGTTGACAGGACAATGAATTTATACTGGGATCACAATGCTACCAACCTTCACAAAGCAACACCTCTCTACACAATAGCTGCAATCAATCGGAGCTCTCCATGTCCGCGAATGGATATTATTCCTCAGTGTAGAAATGTAACCTAAGAATTTAACTGAACTTGAGTCAAATAGTTCAGGAATATGGGAACTATACGCATGGTAGAGAGGTAGGAAAAACCATGTTTGTGTTCATATTCAAAACACTATATGTTTTGGGACAAAATACCTATAAAATATAGTATTATCAGAATCACTACTATGCCATACTTTAATATGAGATAAAAGAAAATGAAAGGAAGTGCAGAAAGAAAAAAATGCTCCTTTCCACAATGATAGCAATTTACTAGGTGTGACAGGGAAATCATGAATACTAAACAATGGGCCTCAAAAAAGATAATAAAAGAAATGAACCGTGCTAAAATAAAATAAACAAGCTTATTTTACCAATAGAAATTATCAAGTTTTCACAGTATTCCGTAGTACAGTAAAATACTTGTCCCATAGGCCATAGACCATAGTCATAAAACTAAAGAAAACTATATACAGTAGATGAAACTCCAATATTTCGAGGCTTTGAATTTCTATATTAACTCAAACGGAAAATAAGATTTTGTGTCATTATGATTTATGCATCAGATTTTGTTATGAACTATGAAAATAAGAAAAACTACCAAGAATGGGTACTTCCTTAAAGTGTTAAGTATATTTTGGACATATACAGTCTTGTGGAGGCAGCACTCTTATAGTAGCCTTTAACTCTTCAGTAGCAGATAAAGGAGGAGATGCAGTTGGGCGACAATAGCCTGTATGCATCAGAACTAAACAGAACAATTTGTGCAAGTCAATGTTTATTCATTCTTTGCAGATTCAAAGTAAAAATACTGTATTTATACTATAAGTACCAGCCACCAAATCAGAGTCGACGGTGTACACATCTGTCCCCCACAACCGATTACGTCTTACCTGCAGAGGGAGCATTTCAAGACTCAACAATCATACAGGAGAACATCATAAACTTCAAATCCAAAAGTCTAAACACTAATTCTTGGTTACTGCACGGACAACCTACATGAATTGAATTGAGGAAGGGAGGATACTGGAAAGATTTCTTTGAGGCATATCTACAAACACTTGAAGAGCATATATTTTTTGAAGCCCACGGAGTGTTTGTATCATTCCTACACAAACAAAGCTGAAACCATTCAATTCAAATTCAAAATTGAATCAAAAAGATTAAAATAAACTCCAGTATAAAGTAAAGAAGAGAATTAGGAAGTACAAAGATACCTATTTCAATCGGGTACACATGCATTCTCACCATCTTTGCCACTCCAATAGATATTCACTAATCGGGTCAAGATTGTTTGTATCTGGTAATGATGGGTATATATATCTGGTAGATATGTTCTACTAGTGGTAATGTGTTCACCATGGGTGGAGTTGTGTCATGGAAGTCTAGTAAACAGACTTGCATAGCAGGCTCTACTATGGAATCTGAGTTTATAATTGCGTGGATTGAAATACCGAGAGGTTATTACCTTTGTTGCTTTCAAGCCTTCTTTGATCAGCTGTCAATCTCTGCGCCTACATGTTGTCTACGGTGTTGAAACAAAAGATGTTTCCTTGTACAAGACAGATTACTGCTGTCTGTTAGAATATCCCACATTGGTTGGATAAAGAACCTCGAGCTCACGTATAAGTTGGACAACCTTATCACCTTAACAAGGCCTTTTAAGGTGTATACTGGCCCAACTTTGACATGGTATCAGAGCAGGCCCAACACGATGTGGGGCCCCGGTCGATGGACAGGCCCAACACGATGTGGGGCCCCGGTCGATGGAATTTCCGACTGTGGGCACCCCTGCCGATGAAATTTCCGGCCACGAGTAATTCCGATGGAATTTCCGGCTTACTCGTGGGGCCCCGGTCGATGGAATTTCCGACTGTGGGCACCCCTGCCGATGAAATTTCCGGCCACGAGTAATTCCGATGGAATTTCCGGCTTACTCGTGAGGGGGAGTGTCACCCCTGCCGATGAAATTTCCGGCCACGAGTAATTCCGATGGAATTTCCGGCTTACTCGTGGGGCCCCGGTCGATGGAATTTCCGACTGTGGGCACCCTTGCCGATGAAATTTCCGGCCACGAGTAATTCCGATGGAATTTCCGGCTTACTCGTGAGGGGGAGTGTTAGAATATCCCACATCGGTTGGATAAAGAACCTTAACAAGGCCTTAAATAAGGCCTTTTAAGGTGTATACTGGCCCAACTTTGACACTGTCACCCTCATCTTGTCCACAGAAACAGCCTCGTACGGATTTGCTAGGTTGAGCTATTATTATTCTTTTGCTCTGTAGCGTTGCTTGAACTTTGTAACGATGAATTCGCCATATTTTTATTTGATCATAGAATTTAACGTCTTCTCAATCTATTCTGTCACTTGAAGAAGTCCCATAGTTTTCTCAATGGGCCTTTTTTTTAGAAATTATTATTTCCGTCTCAAACCTTTTTGTATTTTGTAAAGGAAAGATACTATTTTAGAGAGAGTATACTATCTATTTGAAAGAAAAATAAATGGTGAGGAACAATATAATGATTGAAGTTTTTTTATTTGGAATCTGTGTTAATTAGGTCTAATTCCTAATATTTTATACTTTTCAATATATATCTAATAAAATTGTTATTCAACCGCCTCCTTCAATTTAACCTTCGAAAGTTAAAAATTATAACGCGGCCTCGATCCGAACACCTTGGAGATGGATGTTAAAAACCAGCGATTTAGATTCAATTCCGGATGGACGATGTATTGATACAAATTCTGATATGAATCCTCCTGTATTTGATATGAAACGTAGACGTCATAGTAGTAGAGGCGGTATCGATTCTCTTCCGGACGACATATTGATGCAAATTCTCGTACGAATTAATCCCAGCGAAAGATATAGTTGATTCAACCAAGTTTGTTTGCCGGAAGTGGCACGACGAGATCACCAGCACCCGTGATTTCGCGCATGCCCACCTTCATCATTCAACTCCCGGACTTCTCGTCCGGAATCACCATCACCTAAAAATGGCTACTTTTATGTCACAGGCACAAGAAGGCAACCACCAAGTTCAAATATCGGATTTAATCTAAAAAACTCAACTGGTGTAAGTTGGTCACGGAAGGGTTCGTGCATTGGGTGGATAATAATTTTGGTATTTATAATAATAATCACATTCTAAGTTTGAACATGGAGACTGAAGTTATTACTCTGATACCCATCCCTCGATCTAATGACTGCTATTATTATGATTATACGTATCTATCGGCGGGAAGCTCTCTGTCTTCGTTGATTGGCGATGGCCGTTTGAAGTGGGAGGTTTGGGAGATGAAACCTTTGGAATCGTCGGGAGAATATTCTTGGACTAAGTTGCCTACAATCGACTTGGAAGCTCACAGGGCCTTATTGAACGAGTCGTGCAGTAAACCTGCAGCTGACGAAGATGCTGATTGCGTGGATTGGTGTCTGAGTCCATCGGGCTGGTTAAAATACCCAGAGGTTATTGTCTTTTACGCTTTCAAGCATGTGAGCAGTCGAGCTCGGTTTCACCTTGTCTACGATGTTCTAACAAAAGATGTTTCCTTGTACAAGGCAGATAGATGTTCTTACCCTCATGTTGCCCACAGAAACAGCCTAGCTAGTATGGATATGCTGAGTTGAGTTCATTGTTTGTTTCACTTGTGCATATACTTTTTTTTTTTTATCTTGAGAAAATATCATTTTATTATTCGTTTATTCAACAACAAGATAAATTAAAGCTCACTCAATTCCATAACAAACTACTGTACCTATATTAGAAAATAGAAACGTAATGTGTTCGTGTTATTCTTATTAATAATACTAATACTAATACTAATACTAATACTAATACCAATTACAATTTGTATCTTTTATCCACTCCATTGTCTGCAAGTGTTCCATTACTCAAGGACTCCGGCGACCTCCTACCTTCCCCAACTGAGTACCGAGCACTCGTTGGAAGTCTTCAATATTTGAGTCTAATTACTCGTCCAGACATCGCATTCAGCACTAACAAACTTGCACAGTTCATGCAGACACCACGAACGGCACATTGGTCTGCACTCAAAAGAGTACTCCGATATTTGGCGGGCTCTTGTGACAAAGGAGTATTCATCTCGGCAACTGCTCCGATGACTTTTCATGCTTACTCGGACGCGGATTGGGCGGGCGACAAGGATGATTATGTTTCAACCACTGGGTATTTGTTATATCTTGGCAACACTCCTATATCTTGGAGCTCTCGCAAACAACGATCTGTGGCTCGATCATCAACGGAAGCAGAGTATAAAGCCTTGGCTGACACGGCAAGTGAGCTACTATGGGTTCTTTCCTTGTTTACAGAACTTGGTCACACGCCGAATGCTAATCCGGCTATATATTGTGACAATCTCGGTGCCACAAATCTAAGTGCTAATCCCGTCTTCCACTCTCGGATAAAACACATAGCCTTAGCTTATCACTTTGTCCGAGAAAATGTTCAACATGGCAGGTTTCGAGTGTCTTTTTTGTCGACTGATGATCAACTTGCTGATATTCTAACTAAATCGTTGCTTCGCCCTCGTTTCGAGTCCTTAGTGTCCAAGTTGCATCTCTCTTCCAGAACGTCCAACTTGCGGGAGGATATTAATAATACTAATACTAATAATAATAATAATAATACCTCCGGCCATTAATAAATGTCATAATTTTCTGGACACGGAGTTTAAGAAAATTATTATTTTTTATTTTTTAATTGAAAAGTAAAGGTTAAAATATATTTTAAAAGTGAAAAGTAAAGTAGTTGGGAGTAAAGTTTAAAAAGTAAGTGGAGTAGAGTAGAATAAAATTGTATATTAAAATGAAAAAGTTAGAATAATTATTTCTTTTTTTAGAGTGTGTCAACTATTGTTGGACACCTCAAAAAGAAAAGTATGACAAGTGTCTTTGAACCGAGGGAGTAATAATTAGGTTTTCATTATTATTATCATTAATATTTAGTTGTGTAAATCAATAGTTGAAGTTACGATTCTTTAGCCAAAAGTCTAGCTCTTATTTACCTGAGAATCAGGTTGTGTAATTGTATATATATACTACCACAACTAATAACATTATGCAAGTCATTTTTTACAATTTGTATCTTTTATTTTTAATTCTCATGACAAATTAGTCTTTATTTGCATGCATATCGATCGTCTACAGTAATCTGTCGTCTACAGTAATCTGTTCGTGTTATTCTCGTGACAAATTGGTTTTTGTTTGCATGCATATGGATGATCGTCTACAGTAATGTGTTCGTGTTATTCTCATGACAAATTGGTTTTTGTTTGCATGCATATCGATCGTCTACAGACATTCGTGTTATTCTCATGACAAATTGGTTTTTGTTTGCATGCATATCGATCGTCTACAGACAGGGGACGTAACCAGAAATATTAGTTTTTTTTTTTAGTTCCACATAAAAAATAAATAAGTGTATGATACAAAACATGTATAGTAGATAAAACTCACATGGCAAATTCCAAAAAAAAAAAAATACTCTCCATTTATAAATGTAAGACCTTTTTAGTGGACACATATTTTTTGGCTTTTTAACCAAAAAGTGAATGGTATAAAAATATTTTTAAGGTAAAAAGTAAAATAAGTTTGAATAAATTTAAAAAAGTATATAGATAAAAAGTATGGGTAAAATTATATTTAAAGTAAGAGAATAAGATTTACTTATATGAGAAATCATTCAGAATTACGTATGTTGTGCGATGCTTTGAACCGTGGAGACACTGATGCATCCACGATTGGAAACAGGATTATTTTGATTTCTTCTTTTGTACTTGATACAAAATTACCATGATGCCATGTGTGTATGCAGGTTTATTGGGTATCCGAATTTATTTATTATTTTCACGTGCAACGCCAATTGGGACGAAATTCAGAGATACGTTGATCCAAGATGTTTAAGTTCAACCGACAAGCTAGATATTATTGTTAGAGTATTTCATTCTAAGCTTCATAATATAAGGAGTGATATTCGCCGTGACAAAATATTTGAAGAAATAATGCTGGTAATTAATAAAATATATTTTATTTACCATTGTTATTTTCATTATATTATTGCCCATTTAATATTTTTAAATACTCAGACTTAATAAAAGTTTATTCTTATTATTTACTATTATTTGTTTATTCAGTTGTGTACACTATAGAGTTCTAAAAGTGCGAATTACCACTTGCTCATATCTTGTTAATCATTAAAGATTTATCGCCGTAATCTAATGTTGTGGATGATTAAATTTTGTCTTAAATTCCATATGTCTTCGAGCATTCTGAATATTATCAAGATGTTAAAGAGTTCATGATGCACGGCCCGTGCGGACTTGCAAACAAACAGTCTCCCTGCATGGATGAAAATCGTTGCACTAAAAGCTTTCCAAATTGTTTTTTCAGCAAACTACTTTAGAAAATTGACGTATTCGTTTTTGTGTCGATTTTCTTTGTTTAGTTGTACGTGAGTTGTTATGTTTTGCGTCTTTTGTGTACGTTTTCCTCGTGGTAGTGGTATGTTTGACGGTTTGTTGAGTATGCAGGCTTTTGGACGTGTTGACGTGGAAAAGATCGAAGAATCGAGCACGATTGGAGTCGAGGCAAAGCAGGGCTGCCAAGCAGGACCAGGCGCCCGCTCACGTACCTGGCGATCGCTCGCGAAGACCACCAGGCGACCGGCCACGCCCCTAGCGATCGCCTGCACTTCAGTTACAGGTGAAAGAGATTTTGTGCAGGCGATCGCCCTCTTCATGAGCGGTCGCCCGCGACCATCACCAGACGATCGCCTGCCTCCCTGGCGGTCGCCTCCTCCTGGAATTCAGCTTTGACCTCAGTTTGACCGCGGATTTCTTTGATGTATAATTAGGGCTTCGTCCCGAAAAACTATTACGCACTTTTAGATTACTTTTCTGGGATTGGAGAGAGGACGGGAGACTCGTTTTCATCTCGTTTGATCGATCATAGTTTGAATTGTTTTGAATTCTTGGATCTTGGCAAAAGTCGGATTAGCTACCGACGGGTGTTTACTTTTGGATTTGAGAATTAATCTAGTAAGACCTTCTTTTATTTCTATTGCTTCGTTTCAATTTCGTGATTCAATTAATTGCTTTGATTTTTACTTTTCAAATTTGTTCCATGAAATTCGTTTCTCTTAGATTCAATTGTTCTTCGATTAATATTATGAATCTCAAAACCCTAGTCCACTTTAGATAGATTGTTCTCGTTTTCGTGTCTTGTCTATTCTTAGATAATTGCTAGATTTAAAACAAAACCCAAAATCAAAGTACGCATTATGCTATTTCACTTTCGTTTCCCCCGTTGCAAACAAATAAACACGTGTACGCGCCGATAGTAGTGTTTCTCGAGACCGACTCGGGCGAGTTGTTTTGATAACTAGTTCGATACAAATTTAATTGATTTTTCCGCTACTAAAACGACTTATCAATTTGGCGCCGTTGCCGGGGAACACTTTAGGCACTAGTATTAGTGTTTAGGTGTTTGCAACATTTTCTTTTCTTATTTTTCTTTTTATTTATTTTACTTGAGCAGGTGCGTTTGATTGTTCGTTTGTCTTTGTTGGTGCATGGTAGGTACACGAAGAGCGAATACCGAGCTTGCACCCGTGATAGAAAACATCAATAGACGCAAGAGCATCAGTCGGTGCACGAAGTTAGGCGAAGACTCCTCGTCTGACTCTACCACTACTGATTCCGAACCCAAGACCGAGACCTTAACCATGAATGAAGCAGAACTCCGTGACGCCGCAAACCGTAACAGGAACAACGGAAACAATGGCAACAATGGGAATAACGGGAACAACGGAAACAATGGCAACAACGGAAATAATGGAAACAACGGAAACCGTGCCCCGCCACCCCTCTTTGGAGATCTGACGCATCCGCAAATCGACGGAGCTAGCTCATGCATCGTCTTAAGTGATGCCGCCCGAAGATACGACCTCAAGGCACACCATCTTGCTCAGCTTCCTCAGTTCTCCGGAACCACTAACGAGGATGCCCTCAACTTCATCAGGGAGTTCTACACAGCCTTGCAGGCCTTCCCCATCGGAGCACTCGATGACGATCAGCTCCGGTTGAAGTGTGTCCCGTATGCCTTGAGAGATAGGGCGAAGAACTGGCTGCTGTCCTTGGAGCCGGACTCGATCACTACCTGGACGGACATGTACCGGGAGTTTATTACTCGGTTCTATCATCAGCAGAAGACTTTCGACTTGAAGGCTCAGATATGTGCCTTCGAGCAAGAGCCGGGAGAGTTTTTCCATGAGGCTTGGGAGCGTTTCCGGAGCCTACTGAGGCAATGCCCACACCACGACCTCACTCCCAACTCGATCATCCAGTTCTTCTACAAAGGCTTGAACAGAGAAGATCAGCGTGAGGTGAAAACCGCAGCCGGCGGAAACATTAGTGGCCGGACCAGCGATGAGATGACGGAGATCTTCAAGTCCTTGTCAGCTGAATCTAGGCAAACGAGTTCAAGGGGAAGTAGTAACTATGCCAGGTCCGATGGGAGTGTTAATGCTCAGTTGGCGAAGCAAGTCGCCGACCTTACTAAGAAGGTTCAGATGTTACAGACTACCGAGGAGCAACCCAAGAGGCAAGTTTACCAGGTAGAGCCGTGTAGCTTATGTGGGGAGGTTGGCCATTTCTCCAGCACCTGTGTCCAGGGCATGCCATCTCCACCTCAAATGATGGATCAGAATTTCGGTCCCGAGATACAGGTGAATGCGATGCAGGGGTACAATCAACAGGGCAACCAGAGGAATGACCCCTACTCGAACACGTATAATCCTGGGTGGAAAAATCACCCCAACTTCTCGTGGAAACAGGACCAGCAACAGATACAAGGGCAAGGTTCTCAGCCGAACTACAACAATCAAAACCGATTCCAGAATCAGAACTACCAGAACCAAGGCAACCAAAACTGGCAGAATAATCAGAACTACCAGAGGCCTCAGTATCAGCAGCCACATCAGCCCGTTTATCAGGCCCCACCTCCACCTCAGCAGCCGCCTCAGAAGAGTTCCGACTTAGATGAAAAATTTGCGGCATTTATTTCCTCGACCCAGGGGTACATGAAACATAACCAACAGAGGATGGATGGGTTGGAGTCCTCATTGACCAATCAGAATTCGACGATTAAGAGAATCGAGAACCAGGTCGGGCAAATGGCTGGAAAAATTAATGAGTTGACACAACTGAATCAGAAGGACAAGCTTCCTAGCCAGTCACATCAGGCTAAGGCCGTCACCGTCCTACGCAGTGGTCGAGTGATCGACAATAAGGTTCAAATTCCTAACCGAGAGCAGATACATGAGCCAGAGGTTGAGGAAGAAACAGAGGAAGTCCTAGTAGAGGAGGAACCGACTGAGCCGATTCAGCCGGATGTCCCAGCAAAAGAGCCCGAACTGGGCACTCACACTCTGCATAAGACGAAGAACCCGTACCGACCACCACTCCCGTATCCGAGCCGAATGAAGAATGACAAGCAAGACAGGCAATTCTCCGAGATTTACAAGTTGCTTTCGAGGGTCAACGTGAATCTACCACTCCTCGACATCATCCGGAATGTGCCCGCTTACGTGAAGTTTTTCAAGGAGCTCGCCTCGAACAAGAGGAAATTTGTTGATGACGAGAAGGTAGTCGTCACCGGTGTA
Organism: Euphrasia confusa; assembly: GCA_954870475.1. Lineage (NCBI taxonomy): Eukaryota > Viridiplantae > Streptophyta > Magnoliopsida > Lamiales > Orobanchaceae > Euphrasia > Euphrasia confusa. Next base: position 28,829,615 of record OX940968.1, on the reverse strand, counting down.
GCGAGTGCGATACTTCAGCACCCTCTTCCTCCGAAGCAGAGTGACCCGGGGAGTTTCAATGTGACGATCGCGGTTGGGAATGGCCGTGAAGTGTCGGGCATGCTCGATCTTGGAGCCGGCATTAATCTGATGTCCTATGCCGTTTACGAGAAGCTGGACTTGTTGGAGTTGTGTACTTAATTTCTAGATTTAAGTATCGGTAAACTCCCGGTCATAGCATTTAACCTATTTAATTAATAAACAATTATTTGCATTTAATTATTATTAATTAATTATGCAAAATATAGTCCTGGATTTTATACGTTGTAGTTAGTATGGTGTGCATGGGCACACAGAAGATCATACTATCGGTCACTCGTATTTAATCAAACAGATGCTCACGACCTAGATGGACCCGGACCAATCCATCGGTATAGTCGTTGTGTGAGAGAGAAAATAATTTATCTTAATTATTTTATCACACTTGTACACTTGGTGTATTGGGCGGATCACTTGAGATTTATTGATTAGGATTGCCTTGGATAATCAATTTAAATCTCAGAGTATTTTATTCTTAATCCCCGATATTATTGCGGGTGTGTATATTTAATATTAGAGACTTTGATTTTCCAAAGGAATTAACCGATTTAATTATTGGGTTAATTACCGGTAAAATTGGGTCGCTATATTTTATATATGACATGCCGTGAATACTTGACGGGAAAGTGTATTCCGGAAGGGTTGATAATATCCCCGAGATGAGTTCATAAGGAATTATTGTGTAAACCTCATGAGTGGATTTGTTCCGCACAATAATTAAGGTTGAGCGGTACTAGTCTCGGATATAAGAGATGAATATAATTTAACGAGCAATAAATAAATTTATTCATGGATATTTAAATCTTAAATACACGGAATAAATAATACTACCGGAGAAATATTATTTGATATAATATGGTTTAATATTGGGAGTGCAATTAATTTATATAGTGGAAAATAAATTAATTAATATTGATAAGGATTAATAGATTTGGGCTGGGCTCAATTTATTCTTCAATATTGGAAGCCCAATATTCCACCTCCTTTTGATCCCCTACGTAGCCTATAAAAGCACTACATGGTCTTCACAATTCATAACTTAACCTACGCCAATCATAAAGTCTTGAAGAGTGAAGGAGATCCATAGGAGTTCGATAGATCGTCGCCCACACGACGTTCGGACGAGGTGCAAGGAATACGTAGGAAGATCGCAAGGTCATCAACACGTTAATTCGTTTCTCCGTACAACGAATCGAGGTAATATAATCATAAACCCCCTCCATGATTATATGTTCGTTAATTGTGATATATACATGAACAAGACGATCCGGGAACGTCGAGACCGGGATACGGGGATCACGCGATCCCCGTCGGGATCGAACAAGGGGCGGCCGAACCCTAGGGTTCGACCGCCGGTACGCGGGCGAGAGGGGAAGCCCCGGCTGGACGCCGGGGCAAGCGATCGACGTGAAGTCGATCGCTGGGGGTTCAGCCGTGGGCTGGTGCCACGGCGGACGAACCCCCTCGGCCACCCTCGCCCGGTGGCGTGCGCAAAGGGAGACGCCGCGGCTGGGGCGATCGAGCCCTAGCTCGATCGCGGGGCTGTCGAGGGCTGGTGCCTCGACTAGGCGCCCCTCCTCCCGTCGGATGGCGGCGGTGAGTCGTCGGACTCACCGCCGGGGGGCTGTTCCGAACAGCCCCACGGGGATGCACGCGCATCCCCGGCGATCGCCATGCACGGCGATCGCGAACCCCAGCCGCGATGGGGTTCGGCTAGGGTTTAGCCGCGGGTTCATCCCGCGGTGATGCTCTTGTCGAGCCTGGCTTCGCGCGTGGTTCGCGTTCGTGGTTTCCGGCGATAGGGTTTCGGTCGGGTTGTCGGTTCCGCATATTTTTTTGATAGCCCGGGACATCGATTCCCAGCAATTGGTATCAGAGAGTTTGGTTTCGTGTTCATGTATATGTTCGATTATTGTTCTACCTTGCAGGGATTTCCGGCTATCATGGTTGGATTTAATTATTGTGTTAATTAATTATCATGATTATTCGTTTATTAAACTCTCGGACATGTCGAGATTCGTTTTGTGTGGTTGAATGTTTGTAATAGTAAAAATTCGGGGGTTGACCGAATTTAGGATTTATTATTACATTCTTTATTTTCCGGAAAATGTATAGGGTCGATTTCATGTATAGAATCGATACCGGAATTGTAAATTTAATTCTTGTCATTTATTTACGTTGGTTCGATGTTGAAACGATCGCCGGAAGACGAAGAAGTGACGAAGAAGCTAGGACTTGGGATCGATGGATCGATCCCATGATGATGATGGTCGATCGAAGCCTTTGCCGGCGAGGCAAGGCGGCGGCGCCCCTCCCCGGGTGGCCGGCCGGTCGATCATGGTGGGGGTGGCGTGGGGTCTCCCAATCCCATGCTATTCCTACCAAGATTCACATTCCTAAATAATTCGGTTTTCCTATTTGAGTGTTTTTCCTTTTAGGAAACTCTCATGGATTAGGAAAAGAATTAATTGGAATTAATTTTATTCCTATTGTTTTATTTCTATTATGGAGATATTCATGGATTAGGAATCTAATTAATTTGGCATTAATTTATTTCCTATTTGATTATTCCTATTCTTGGGAATTTTCATTAGATGGAAATTAATTAATAATGGAAAGTAGAAGAGTCCTAATTTATTTTATTTCCTTATTCTATTATAGAAGTCTTCTAGAATATTCCAAGTTTTACTTGGATAGATTATTCTAGAGATTTAATAGAATTGGATAGGAAAATAAATAAATAAAAAATATTAATAATATTTAATTTTATTTTTAATATATTCGATTGACTTAATTTTCGAATTAAGTAACTTTTGGATTAATTAAAAATAAATAGATTTAAATATTGGGATTAATATTCTCGTCACATGGAGCATTCAAGAACGAAGACTGAAGACTAGAAGATGCATATGAAGATGGAATAAAGCCATGATAGTCGGGAAAATAATTTTCTAGCATTATTTTGACTATGTGATTACATGTGCTTTATTGCTTGTATGCATGCTATATGTGTTTACTTTATGCACTAGATAGCGTATCCCTTTATTGTAAAAAGCTAAGTGGGAGAGGGGATGGAAACATTCCCATGGTCTCCATTACTGTTCTCTTGGTGACTCTTATGGACTTTCGAAGTTCATATAGATGAGTCATTGGAGGAGAATTCTTGTAATTCCTTTTACAAGAAACATTGATCAAGTTTATCAAACAATGCCTAATTTGTCTTTCTGAAACTGACTTCAAGTCGACTCATTCTCACCCCGGGGAGTGGAATGGAGCCAAAGCCACTTGGTCATGTGGATGACACAAATTAGAGACCTTCGTACCATTCTTTGATAGATGGATCGATTGTCTGCTCAGCTCCCTCATTTATGAGAGATAGGGTCGTTCGCATGGTGAATCACTGGTTAGAAACTTCGAGTTTCACTTATGATTCTCCGAGTCTTGATTTGCAGAAATCGAATGGTTCTTGTAATTGGGAGTCAATTATAAAAATCTCTTGGTGTAGTAAACGTCCACACCACGTGGCTTGCTATGCTAACGGATTTTGGATTAATTGATGTAGACAGTTATAAGTAATTGTGAAGAGTTGTGAAATTGTCGTAAACGTCCACACCACGTGGCTTGCGGTGATGTAGCAATTCCAAACGATGTACTTTAGTGCTGAGTAATGGTTTACACTTAGATACGCGTTATAGTATTCTTCACCACGAAGTTACGCTATAATCGATGTATGACCAAAGAAAATGTAATTGCTAAATCATTTGGGTGGGTAAACGTCCACACCACGTGGCTTGCCTTACCTGGTGGGATTTTAGACGCAATTAGTAATTTAATGATATTATTTGAGGGAGATAATATCGGCATTAAATTGATTGTTTGTTTACATGTGCTTATAGGTTTAGAGAATAGCTATGAATCCACTTTCTGTGATACTCAAGGAACATAAACTCACTGGTCCCAATTACATTGATTGGAAGAGAAATTTGGACATTGTCTTGACTGTTGAAGAGTACAAGTTTGTACTCCATGAGCATTGCCCTGCTGAACCCACGGCTGCCTCAACTGATGAGGAAAAGGCAGCATATAGGAAGTGGACAAAGGCTGATGAAATGGCTAGGTGCTATATTTTGGCTTCCATGTCAAATGTACTCCAAACCCAACATGAGCCGATGGACACTGCCTATGATATGATGTCCAACCTCAAGGAGATGTTTGGGGAGCAAGATCGTGCGGCTAGGCAAGAAGCCATGAGAGTCCTCATGTCGACTACTCAGTCTGAAGGAACGCCCGTTGGGGAGCACGTTCTTAAGATGATGAGTTTGTTGAATGAACTTGAGGTCCTAGGAGCTTCTATTGATGGTGAGACGCAAGTCGACATCATACTCTAGTCTCTGGCCCCTAGTTTTGAGCAGTTTCGTATGAGCTATAATATGGGTAAACTATCTTATACTCTTGCGCAACTCCTGACTGAACTGAAGGCGGCAGAGGGGATCTACAAGAAGGGCAAGTCTCAAGCGCTTGTAGCCACCAAGTCCAAAAGCTTGAAAGCTGTTGGAGGTAGGGGCAAGAAAAGGAAGCAAGCCTGGAAACCCAGTGGTGCCAAGAGGAATGGACCACGAGTGGGGGCTAGTAAGCCAAGGGGCAAGTGCTTCCGATGCAACAAGTCTGGACACTGGAAGTCTGAATGTCCTCTCAGAGGTACGAATTTTTCTTTAGTCGTAAAAACATAGTCAGCGGTATTATCTACCAGAATTCTGGTGTGTAGATATGGAACCACTGACGGTATGTGCATTGTTTTGAATGCAGGGGTTCCAGAAAACCCGGCGACTTAGAGAAGAAGAGTTCGAGTCTACATGGGCGAAGCTGTTGGGGTAGCAGCGGTTGCAGTGGAAGACATTTATCTGCTTTTAGTAGTTTTAGGATTTCATTTCAAGATTATTGCTTTATGTACCCCTTTATTTTGAAAAAGAACTTTTTGTTCTGGTTTTCTTTATTAATGAATGGATATTTATTTCTTTAATCATTCAGTGATTTAGATAAGAAATAATGGTGTTATCTATTCTGGTACATTAGATAGCAATATATGAATGATGAATCCTTAGTCTACCACGATGCAACAAACCGTTATGTATAACTTGTTTTACTTATTAGATGTATTTCTTTATCAATCATTATACTTGTGAATTCTTGAACTTAGTAGTATCTATTCAAAAGGAATTCAAAAGGTCGAAATTGATTTGATCAATTATAGTTGGAGGAATGGACCTCCCGACCTAAGAATCAAATTTTGGGAGTTGATACAACTGAGTTAACCTTTCTGGATAAAGGATAGAATTCGGACAAGTATTAAGAATGATTTATGATTAATGCGGTAACATGTGTAATTAGAAAGGTACGAGTCGTTCTTTCAAAAGAATACTCGAAGATGGATTAGAATACTTGATGTGCCATAAAAGCAAAGTGTTTTTCAGTAGACACAAAGCTATTATGGGGATCCTTCAAAGTATATCCATTGGAAGCCTGCGACTTGTTCGCGGAGGCTATCACCTATCTAAACAACACATGGCATATATCAAAGATTGAGATCAAGTCTCAAAGGACTACACCATACACTGGAGTGTAGACATGGTGTGTCAGGAATAAGAAATGAAATTCTAATAGTAAAAGGATAAGTTTGTTCGGAACCACCTATGTTCTATGGATATTTCTGGATACAACGGCACATTCAATGTGGTTGTAGAATATCCTGGAAGAACAAGTAATTGTATGTTCAATAGTACTATAAACCAGAGGGGTGTCCTCGCTCGGTTCTTAGAGGAAGACTATTAGATGAACTATAATGCCCTAACTGACAAGGTACTTTAAAATGAGGAAAAGAAAAGACTGAGAACCAGCCTAACCGAGTAGTAGTACACCACTAACTGCACCTAATGTTATTACTGTTATACACCGGAACGCCATTGCAGTGGGAGGTTGTTAAGCAACCGGAGATGTTCATAAGACTGGAGGAGTTTTTAAACTCTGGATCTAGTAGACATGAAATCGATCCCTAGTTCTGCATAGGGGGCAGTACTAATCTAAATGTGCCTACTTGGATAGCAATAAGTATTATTGTTAAGAGGCAAGATCATTTAGAGGTACAAGCTTAGTGAATCCATTTATGGATTATCACAAAGCTGTAAATTGTGGAACTTGCGAATTGATGAGATAGTCCATTATATGGATTCATCAAAAGGCATAGACAAGAAAGGTGTATTGGAGACGTAATGGAAACAAGGTGGTGTTTCTCGGAATTTTGTGTAGATAACACTTCATCGTTGGCAACAATGTAAAAGTATTGTCAGACATAAAATAGAGGTTGTCTAAATAAATCGAGATATAAGATTAAGATGAAGTTGGATCATGTTCTTAGAATCTTTCGATCTCTAGATAAGAACATTTGTACTTCTCTTAAGATATCTTATGCGATTGATGGTTTGTTTTTAAACATGCATAATTCTGAGAAAGGTTATTGCCTTTCGGGAACAGAATGCATCTATCTAAAGGTATGTGTTTTGAACACATAAAGGAGAAAGATATAGACAAAGCAGTTTCCTACACTTCGAGTGTGGAGAGCTTTGTAGATGCAGTGTTGTAAAACAAGAACCTGATATCAACTATGCGGTTAGCGTAGTGGGAGGATATCAAAGTAATCTAGATAAGAGATATTCGAATGCTGTAAAAGTACTTGGAAGTACTGGCTTACGGAGCAAGACGAAATCTTCTTGGATTACAGTTTCTCAGATCCAAAATCAGAGAAAGACCAATGTAAGTCGATATCAGGCTATGTGTTCACTTTTAAAGAGGTGGAACCTAAGGATGAAAGAGTGATAAGCGTGATGCTTCTCGGACTCTATCATAAACCGAATAGCAGCCTCAGAGGCAGCGGAAGTTTTGGTTAGGTTCCGGAATAACCTCTGAACTTGGATATGATTCTTGGTTCACCAAAGGCTATGTATATAGCGGTGCATGGTGAACTGGAAGAAGTCATAAGTTCAAAAGGTGATGATAACACATAGAGCCAGTACCACCTGATTCGAGTCATCGTCTAGGGAGACGACGCAGTAGTCACCAAGATAACTTCAGAGCGGCAACCTAGATTGCTCATTCACATAATACTCCTGGGAAGTATAACTTAAGCACGTGATGAGTATGGGAGTCGGGAGTTTGGAGGAAATGACTAGACCTTAGTACAAGTGGGAGATTGTTGGAGTTGTGTACTTAATGTCTAGATTTAAGTATCGGTAAACTCCCGGTCATAGCATTTAATCTATTTAATTAATAAACAATTATTTGCATTTAATTATTATTAATTAATTATGCAAAATATAGTCCTGGATTTTATACGTTGTAGTTAGTATGGTGTGCATGGGCACACAGAAGATCATACTATCGGTCACTCGTATTTAATCAAACAGATGCTCACGACCTAGATGGACCCGGACCAATCCATCGGTATAGTCGTTGTGTGAGAGAGAAAATAATTTATCTTAATTATTTTATCACACTTGTACACTTGGTGTATTGGGCGGATCACTTGAGATTTATTGATTAGGATTGCCTTGGATAATCAATTTAAATCTCAGAGTATTTTATTCTTAATCCCCGATATTATTGCGGGTGTGTATATTTAATATTAGAGACTTTGATTTTCCAAAGGAATTAACCGATTTAATTATTGGGTTAATTACCGGTAAAATTGGGTCGCTATATTTTATATATGACATGCCGTGAATACTTGACGGGAAAGTGTATCCCGGAAGGGTTGATAATATCCCCGAGATGAGTTCATAAGGAATTATTGTGTAAACCTCATGAGTGGATTCGTTCCGCACAATAATTAAGGTTGAGCGGTACTAGTCTCGGATATAAGATATGAATATAATTTATTGAGCAATAAATAAATTTATTCATGGATATTTAAATCTTAAATACACGGAATAAATAATACTATCGGAGAAATATTATTTGATATAATATGGTTTAATATTGGGAGTGCAATTAATTTATATAGTGGAAAATAAATTAATTAATATTGATAAGGATTAATAGATTTGGGCTGGGCTCAATTTAATCTTCAATATTGGAAGCCCAATATTCCACCTCCTTTTGATCCCCTACGTAGCCTATAAAAGCACTACATGGTCTTCACAATTCATAACTTAACCTACGCCAATCATAAAGTCTTGAAGAGTGAAGGAGATCCATAGGAGTTCGATAGATCGTCGCCCACACGACGTTCGGACGAGGTGCAAGGAATACGTAGGAAGATCGCAAGGTCATCAACACGTTAATTCGTTTCTCCATACAACGAATCGAGGTAATATAATCATAAACCCCCTCCATGATTATATGTTCGTTAATTGTGATATATACATGAACAAGACGATCCGGGAACGTCGAGACCGGGATACGGGGATCACGCGATCCCCGTCGGGATCGAACAAGGGGCGGCCGAACCCTAGGGTTCGACCGCCGGTACGCGGGCGAGAGGGGAAGCCCCGGCTGGACGCCGGGGCAAGCGATCGACGTGAAGTCGATCGCTGGGGGTTCAACCGTGGGCTGGTGCCACGGCGGACGAACCCCCTCGGCCACCCTCGCCCGGTGGCGTGCGCAAAGGGAGACGCCGCGGCTGGACGCCGCGGCTGGGGCGATCGAGCCCTAGCTCGATCGCGGGGCTGTCGAGGGCTGGTGCCTCGACTAGGCGCCCCTCCTCCCGTCGGATGGCGGCGGTGAGTCGCCGGACTCACCGCCGGGGGGCTGTTCCGAACAGCCCCACGGGGATGCACGCGCATCCCCGGCGATCGCCATGCACGGCGATCGCGAACCCCAGCCGCGATGGGGTTCGGCTAGGGTTTAGCCGCGGGTTCATCCCGCGGTGATGCTCTTGTCGAGCCCGGCTTCGCGCGTGGTTCGCGTTCGTGGTTTCCGGCGATAGGGTTTCGGTCGGGTTGTCGGTTCCGCATATTTTTTTGATAGCCCGGGACATCGATTCCCAGCAGGACTTGGGTGAACTCAAACCCACCCGTATGTGCTTGCAGCTAGCCGACCGATCCATACGGTACCCGAAGGGGATCCTAGAGGACATCCTCGTGAAAGTTGGGGGACTCATTGTCCCCGTCGATTTTGTCGTCCTCGATGTCGGACACGTCCCGGAAAATGGTCGGGACCATTCACTTCTCTTGGGTAGACCGTTCATGGCCACTACGAAGACCGTTATCGATGTCGAGAAGGGGACCTTGAAAATGACCGTGCTAGGTGAAGAAGTGCGCTTCTCTGTACGAACCGAAAAGGCCGAGCCCGCCGCTCATTCTATAGAGACTTGCTCGTTTGTTGATTCCGTGGATGACGAAGTGACCCTAAATTTCGTCACGGAGGAGAACCCCGTGGAAGAAAGTGAGGTCGAGACACGAGTCGACGACCTCAAAGAAGAAGAAATTAGCTCGCGGACAGCCGAGATCGAGGCTCCCGCTAGCAAAGTTGAACTTAAGGAGCTACCGAAGCATCTTAAGTACGTGTTCTTGGACGACGGGGAACAAAAACCCGTGATTATTTTTGCCGAGCTATCCACCGAGGAAGAAGAGGCTCTAGTGAAGGTCCTGAAAAAGAACAAGAAGGCCTTCGGATGGAGCTTGGGTGATATTCGAGGGATCGACCCGTCCACTTGCATGCACCGTATTGTCTTGGAGCCGAATGCGACTCCAAAGAGAGACGGGCAACGACGTCTCAATCTCGTTCTCATGGAAGTTGTCAAGAAGGAGGTTTACAAGCTCCTTGAAGAAGGGTTGATTTATGCTGTCGCGGACAGCCGTTGGGTGAGCCCGGTTCATGTAGTACCAAAGAAGGGAGGTATCGCGGTAGTGGAGAATGCCAAAGGCGAGTTGATACCGACGAGAGTCACCACCGGGTGGCGCATGTGCATTGACTACCGGAAGCTCAATGCCGCGACTCGCAAAGACCACTTTCCTCTTCCTTTTATCGATCAGATGTTAGATAAACTTGCCGGTCATAAATTTTATTGTTTTCTTGACGGTTTATCTGGCTATTATCAGGTTGCTATTGCACCGGAGGACCAGGAGAAGACGACATTCACCACACCCTTTGGTACTTTTGCTTGGAGGAGGATGCCGTTCGGGTTGTGTAATGCCCCCGGCACGTTCCAGAGGTGCATGATGTCTATCTTTTCCGAGATGATCGGAGACTACCTTGAGGTATTCATGGATGACTTTTCCGTTTTTGGTAATTCATTTTATGATTGTTTGGACAAGATTGATAATGTTTTGAATAGGTGTATCGACTCTGACTTGACCTTGAGTTGGGAGAAGAGCCACTTTATGGTGCCTAGTGGGATTGTCCTAGGGCATGTCGTGTCCGAGAAGGGTATCGAGGTCGATAGGGCTAAGATAGAAGCCATAGAAAAATTACCTCCACCTATCAATGTTAAGGGGATTCGTAGTTTTCTAGGGCACGCCGGTTTTTACCGGAGATTCATCAAAGATTTTTCAAAAATTAGTCAACCCTTATGTCACCTTTTGAGTCAGGACGTAGAATTCAAATTTGATGAGAAGTGTCTAGATGCGTTCAACACCCTTAAGGAGAAACTTATCACTGCACCTATAGTGGTAGCACCGAATTGGGAGGAGCCTTTTGAGATTATGTGTGATGCCTCTAACTTCGCTGTAGGAGCCGTCTTAGGACAAAGAGTCGATAAGTTGCTTAGGGTCATCTACTATGCAAGTCTCACCTTGAATAGTGCCCAAGCCAACTATACGACCACCGAAAAGGAGTTGCTAGCCGTAGTGTTCTCCTTGGATAAATTTAGGCCCTACATCATAGGTTCCAAGGTCATTGTCCACTCCGACCACCAAGCCCTTAGACACCTTTTGGCTAAGTCCGAAGCTAAGCCTAGATTGATTAGGTGGATCTTACTCCTTCAGGAGTTTGATGTGGAAATTCGGGATAGGAAGGGATGTGAGAATGCCGTAGCGGATCATTTGTCTAGGATGGAGCATCATGTTGAGTTCTCTAACGATCACGCTTTAGATGTTATTCCTGACGTGTTTCCTTATGAAACGGCCATGGCTATCACCCCCGTACCTTGGTATGCGGATATTGTTAACTTTTTGGCTGCAGGAGCACTTAGGACGGACATGACGTCACAAGAGAGGAAGAGGTTCGAGCATCTCTCCCACAACTATTTTTGGGCCGATCCTTACCTTTATAAGGTCGGGAAAGACGAAGTGATACGACGATGCCTACCGGAGGACGAGCAACCACATGTGCTTAAGTGTTGCCATCACGACGAGAGTGGGGGACACTATGGAGGTCAGAAAACCGCCTTCAAGGTCCTCTAATCAGGTTTGTATTGGCCATCCCTTTTTCGTGACGCACAAAAATATTGTAAATCATGCGATAGGTGTCAAAGAATGGGGAATATTAGTAAAAAGGATGAGATGCCCATGAATATTAATCTTGTTGTCGATGTTTTTGATGTTTGGGGCATAGACTTCATGGGACCGTTCCCTAAGTCTAATGGCTTCGAATATATTTTGCTTGGCGTTGATTATTTGTCGAAGTGGGTCGAAGCAATCCCCACTAAGACGTGTGATACTAAGGTTGTTCTCAAGTTTGTGCAGGAGAATATTTTGTGTAGGTTTGGATTCCCCAAGGCCATCATTAGTGATGGTGGAAAACATTTTTGCAACAAACTCTTTGAGAAACTCATGGTCAAGAATGGGATCAATCACAAGATATCGACTCCTTATCATCCTCAGACATCTGGACAAGCCGAGACTAGCAATCGTCAAATCAAAGCCATTCTCGAGAAGACCGTCCGAACCTCACGGAAAGATTGGTCCGATAAACTCAACTCGGCACTATGGGCGTACCGAACCGCGTACAAGAAGGTGATTGGGATGAGTCCGTATAGAATCGTGTTCGGGAAATATTGCCACTTGCCGGTTGAGGTTGAGCATCGGGCTTATTGGGCGATTAAGGCCACAAATATGGATCTCATGCAAGGCGGAGAAGCCCGAGCTCTAACCTTGTCCGAGTTGGATGAATTGAGAAATGAGGCGTACGAGAACTCCCGGATATATAAAGACAAAGTGAAGGAGTTCCATGACAAGCGTATTAAGAACAAGGAACTTAAAGCCGGGATGCAAGTTCTCTTGTACAATTCAAGACTCAAACTCTTTCCCGGAAAACTCAAGTCTCGATGGACTGGACCCTATGAAGTGGTCGAGGTATTCCCGTATGGTGTAGTCAAGCTTTACAACGAGCATACGAGGGAGACGATTCAAGTCAATGGGCACCGTGTGAAGCCGTACTTTGAGAGCGAAACCCCATACATCGGAGTAGATTCTATTCTACTCGGGGAGGCTTCCTATGAGTAAAGAGGTTATTGGTCGAGCTCGAGACGATAAACGAGCGTCGCGTGGAGACTAGTCCACGGACCGTAATGCTCTTTCGGTTCCCAAAATGAGCGCCCCGTGGGGGCCTACCCACGAATTGTCAAGCTCACGACGTAAAATGAGTATGTGTCTTGTCATTTTCAGGAGATACGATAGTCCGGAGGGTGCGAAAACGGGAGAAAAAGTGAAGGTCGAACTGAAAGTCCAGGTGCTGCAAAAACACTGCAGGCGATCGCATGCACCCTGTCGCGGGCGCCCGCATGCAAGGCGAGCGGTCGCCTACCCGTGACTTGCAGGTGGAGGAAAATTCTTGCAGGCGATCGCCGACGTTATGGGCGATCGCTTGCTCTCAGCCGCGGGCGATCGCATACTCCATGAGCGGTCGCCTCCTCGTAACTTACAGGTGGAGTAAAATTCTTGCAGGCGATCGCCTGGAACATCAGCGGTCGCTGAGTCCCCATCGCGGGCGATCGCCACACCCATCAGCGGTCGCCTGCCTTTAATTAAAATTGGCAATTCTGAAAGGGGGCGTATACATAAAGAGGAAGACCTAATTCTATCACACTCGCCCGCCTCCCTCTTTGAAAGTTCAGATCGAATCCCTATCTCCCATCTCTCCGGTCGTCACATACCCTCGCCGCCGTTCACCATCATCTACACCGACAGCCCCGCTCAACACCGCTTACGTCCAATACTCAGCCCTGCCCGCCTTCGTCTCGTTCAGCCGGAGCCACATTCACCAGCCGCCTGCCCTAGCCCTCACCGCCGTCCGGCAGTCGTCGCAGCTCCGGCATTCTTAGACTTGAAAGCTCCAGGCCCCTTCAATCCTCCAGCCGAGCCTTTACCGAGGTCCCCAATCCGTCGGCTCCGTTCTCGACTCTCGATTCACGGCAATCCCGTGAACTCCGGTAATCTCGACATCTCTCTCTCTCAATTACTATGGTGAACACCCGAGGAGGAAAGAAAAAGGTCCCTCCGGCCAAGAAGGCCCGAACCGAAGTCGGGCCATCAACTGAGGTCGCACCACCACCCCCGCCTCCGAAGGTTGATCTCGCCGACGAGTACGAGTCGGATTTTCCCATCTACGATCATGACGAAGGTAAACGCCTACTTACCTTTCGTAAACATACGTTTGAATGCCCCCGCCCCTTTGATTGGAACCTTCTACGGGGTATGGACTTGGCCGATGATGTTGAGAAATATTTGAAGTTGTTGGGACTCAACACGATCGCCCAACAAGACCATCGTTATTCCGTGCAATTGGGCCTCGAGATGCTTTGTACGTTGGAGAAGCATTCTAATGGGAGGTTCTACACATGCCGGTTCATGGGGCAAGATGCCCGTTTCGACGTCGACACGCTCCGAGTGGCTTTCGGGTTCCCGACTTCCGGCGTTCAAAGGCATGTTCCCCAGACCATCGACAAGGACGAGGCATGGAGGAATGTTGCATCACTCCCTTCTCACACCGGGAAGAGCGCGCACATTGCCGACCCGGCCCTTCTCCTCGCACATAGGTACATTGCGTACAACATCTCGGGGAAGGACGAGGCTAACAAAGTCAACAAGTGCGAGCTTTTCTTCCTCAACCGGGCACAGCAGGGACTCACATCATCCTTGGTCGACTACATGCTCTCCCAGATTAAGAGGACAGTCGACCGGAAAGCCCATCATGCATCGTTTTTCCACATAGCTACTCGCCTTGCCCACCAGCTGGACTTCATCGACCTCAACGGTGACTTACCGGACGACCTTGATCCCTTGGAGACTCCACGGCCTATTGACCTCCAGGAGCTTTGGCAGTCTCACTTGATTGACGAGGATAATGTTTTCCGTCCCCATGCCGAGCGTGTTGGGAGCGACGCTCCTATTCCTCCTCCTCCACCAACTGCCGCTCCGGCCATGGGAGCCCTGACTATGTACCCGACCTATCCTTCGTATACGGCCGGTTTCCATGGGATGATTGATCAGTTCGCTTCTCTACGGACTGACTTCCAGAGTACTTCTACTGCTGATCGTGCTTACTTCGACGATCGTCTCGACAGACTCGAGACGCGGGTCACTACCGAGGTCGGCCGGATTGATTCTCGCTTGGACACAGAGCACGCCTTCCATGTCCAGTATCAGGCCGAAGACTGCGCATATCATGCTGCCCAGTACGCTGCCGATAGGGAGTACCACGCATCTCAGTATGCATCGATGATGGCCATGTTCGGAGGGCCACAGCATCCACCACCCGAGCCATGAGGATCGACCGTACCTTCGTACGGTCGCGGTATGTACATAGTGTCTTTCTTTTCCCCTTTGTCGTGTTTTTCTTTTTTTTTTTCTACTTCTTCGTTGTTTGGTGTGGTTTGTTTTCGTTCTTGTGTGCAGGTCGACACTCCTCGTCACTCTTGGACTACTCGGTGGGGTTCGCACTTTCGGAGCTCGTTATCCATGAGGACACGGATTAGCCCAAGTGTGGGGGGGTTTGCTTTCTTATCTCTTGTTTTACTTTTTCCCTTTTTGTGCTTCTTGTGTGATTGTCTCTTCTTGGTTGATGTCGTGTCCACTCCCTCCCATTTTATGTGTGATGATTATCATGAGAGCATGCGATAGATGATTCATATGCCAATTATTTTATTTCGTTTCTTGGAGTTATTGGTGGATTTTTGGTGCTAGAGGTCGGTGCTTGAATAATGTTTGACCCCGTGATTAGTTGTTGTGAAGTAAATCGAGATAATTGCATGTTGCCATGTCACTTTCCAAATGACCTTGTGAGATGTTGAGCCTTTTTAGCTTTATTCTTCGTGTGATATCTTTCGTTGTACTTCTCGAGCTTCTTATCTTCCTTGTTCTATGTCATGTGTGCCGTGTGGACTAGAGATAGCTAAACCGTGCTTAGATTGTTATTTGAGACTTTTACGTCATAACTTACTTGATCTTGAAAGTGATTGGGATATGATCGATTAGGATAACCTTTTTAGCCTCTCATTGTTGACCCGGAGCCCGTCGTGGGACACCCTAGTAGCCCCGTTGAGCCTACGCTAAGCCTTTTTCTTCTTGTCCTATTTACCGTGAAGGAGGGAGACGAAGGATTCATTTGGCTGGGGAGTGAGTTGGAGGGTGTTGAGCTTATTGTGATTTTTGTATTTGTAATAAATTCGAGACATGTTATAAGTCTCCAAAAAAAAAATAGAAAAAGAAAAATGAGACGAGTTATAAGTCTCAAAAAAAAAAATAGAAAATTGAGACATGTTTAGTCTCCAAAAAAAAAGCAAAAAAAAAAAAAAAAGAGTACATTAGTAGTAGAAACTAATAAATTGTTTGATCGTTTGCTCGGGTTGACATGTGATTTGATGGTGTACATTTGATTGGTGGAGGTGTCGAGGTTGTTGTGTAGTTGTCGGATGTTTGGTGTGGTGGAGACACGTGATTGCACAAGATTAGTCCACTTTATCCCAAATAATCCCGAATACCCTTAGCCGAGCCCCGTTACACCCGAATTATCGACCTCCCTTGATTCTTGAGATGGCATACTTTGATTAGTGGAGAATACGATTTGAGTACGTGTTTAGTTGATGTTCTTAGGCGCACATGACATTATTTGAAGCTCGTCCTTTGTTTTATTTATGCTTATTTTCCTTCTTGAGTGCACAAGTTGTTCATTGTTTGTATCTTTCACTTGTGTGCAATGTTGAGTGGAGCCCCTCTCGAGAGTAAAAGAATAGAGTGAATCTTAGCGAGGGAAAGTGGAGTGGTGACTTGTGAGGACTCTCTTTTGATCTTTATGGTTTCTAGTTAACGTTGGGTCAAGTTTTTATTCATGTTCACTTTTTCCGTACGCACCGGAGGTTTACTAGTAGCTTTTGAGGAATTGAATATTTGGTTGGCATTTCTGTTTGATTCGTGTCGTGCTCTTGTGTTGTTTGCTTGAGGACAAGCAAGGAATTAAGTGTGGGGGAGTTGACGTATTCGTTTTTGTGTCGATTTTCTTTGTTTAGTTGTACGTGAATTGTTATGTTTTGCGCCTTTTGTGTACGTTTTCCTCGTGGTAGTGGTATGATTGACGGTTTGTTGAGTATGCAGGCTTTTGGACGTGTTGACGTGGAAAAGATCGAAGAATCGAGCACGATTGGAGTCGAGGCAAAGCAGGGCTGCCAAGCAGGACCAGGCGCCCGCTCACGTACCTGGCGATCGCTCGTGAAGACCACCAGGCGACCGGCCACGCCCCTAGCGGTCGCCTGCACTTCAGTTACAGGTGAAAGAGATTTTGTGCAGGCGATCGCCCTCTTCATGAGCGGTCGCCCGCGACCATCACCAGGCGATCGCCTGCCTCCCTGGCGGTCGCCTCCTCCTGGAATTCAGCTTTGACCTCAGTTTGACCGCGGATTTCTTTGATGTATAATTAGGGCTTCGTCCCGAAAAACTATTACGCACTTTTAGATTACTTTTCTGGGATTGGAGAGAGGACGGGAGACTCGTTTTCATCTCGTTTGATCGATCATAGTTTGAATTGTTTTGAATTCTTGGATCTTGGCAAAAGTCGGATTAGCTACCGACGGGTGTTTACTTTTGGATTTGAGAATTAATCTAGTAAGACCTTCTTTTATTTCTATTGCTTCGTTTCAATTTCGTGATTCAATTAATTGCTTTGATTTTTACTTTTCAAATTTGTTCCATGAAATTCGTTTCTCTTAGATTCAATTGTTTTTCGATTAAAATTATGAATCTCAAAACCCTAGTCCACTTTAGATAGATTGTTCTCGTTTTCGTGTCTTGTCTATTCTTAGATAATTGCTAGATTTAAAACAAAACCTAAAATCAAAGTACGCATTATGCTATTTCACTTTCGTTTCCCCCGTTGCAAACAAATAAACACGTGTACGCGCCGATAGTAGTGTTTCTCGAGACCGACTCGGGCGAGTTGTTTTGACAACTAGTTCGATACAAATTTAATTGATTTTTCCGCTACTAAAACGACTTATCAACAATGACGGTTTTGTTGTGTATCGACGTAGAGATTTTGGTCGTTATATCACTAAGATTGTCATTATACTTGATACTAGGTATTTAATGATTCCAATAATATGTTTTCAGTTCAAATTTTGTCATTTTAAATCTTCGTGTATGTCGTTCCTCATAACATTTTTTTTTATTGCAGGTATGCATGTATGCGTATTAACATGTTTGGCTAATAAAATAGGTACAGTGCTATATATTTCAAAAAGAAAAATGTACTTAATACTTTTCATATACTTTTTATATATTATACTTATATAAAAATTATTTATACATTATTTGACAAACACGTACATTAAAAAAAATGTTACTCTATTTGTTTCATAATATTATGACTAATTTTCTTAAATTAACATTTCACAATTACTGGATTTTCCAAAAAATATATATTATTATTATTTTTTCACTTTAAAATACAATTTTACTTATAACTACTTTTTTTTTAATTTAAAATATATTTATACCCTTTATTCTTTGATCAAAAAGTTAAAAACTAATATTTTTTAAGGGTCCTAAAAAATAATAAGCACGTACATGCTTAATTAATTGTATGCTCTAATCCCAAATCATCAACACTCTGTTGTTCCTTGTTGGTGTTGAGAAGCTCACAGAGGATTTGTTTTGTGTCATGGTGTTGAGAAATCGTAGCAAGTAAATAACATAAAAGTTTAGAATTCGAGTCTTTCATGTGCTGCCATTACGAAATCAATTAAAAAAAGTACTATTAGCAAGTAAAACTTGAGAGAGCTATCCGTTTACGACGACACGCTGACATAAAAGTTAGAACTCGCAAAGCTCATGAGGTGTTGGTGCTCCCATCCAACCGTAACCTGGACGTGAATGCTTTGATCCTCGATCCCCGCGTGACGTAAAAGTTAGAAGCCGCTAAGCTCATGAGGTGTTGTTGCTCGTCTGTAACCCAAACCTGGACGTGAAAACTTATTACATTTTATGTATATACAAAAATTTCAAATTTATTATTTAGTTAATATAATTATTTTTACATATATAATAATATAATTTTGGTAATTTTATTTATATAAGATTTTAAATTGTAACCTTGCTCATGAGGTGTTGTTGCTCGTCTGTAACCCAAACCTGGACGTGAAAGCTTAGTTGATCCTCCCCGCCTTGTAAGTCGACTTGCTCATCGAACATCTCTTTCGCAGACTTCACCACTCCTTCTCTGCACCATTCCAACTTTTTACTCTTGAGCGTATAATAAAAGACCAAATTACCCTTAAAATTATTACATTTTATGTATATACAAAAATTCCAAATTTATTATTTAGTTAATATAATTATTTTTACATATATAATAATATAATTTTGGTAATTTTATTTATATAAGATTTTAAATTGTTATACAAATTAACATCTTAATTATAAGTTTATATATCTGTCGAGGGTTGTTAGCTCAGTTGGTTGAACACTTGAACTAGGGACTTGAGGTCCTTGGTTCGAATCCCAAGACAAAAAAAACAATTTATTATAAGTTTATATATCTAAATGGTTTAACAACTTATTTATATTATAAGTTTATATATCTAAATGGTTTAACAACTTATTTATTAAATAAGACATAACAGCGTATCAACTCGTAAAACAATTTATAAGATGTAACTCGTCCAAACGGCTCTTAATCCTATACAATAATTCTTTTTGTTTAAAATACTACTACAATCATTTTATCAACTTATAAAACCAACATGAAGTTGATAATTCATACTATTACAATAATTTTATCAACTTAATTAAAATAACACTAGGTTGAGAATTCGAGTCTTTCATGTGCAATATTACAAAATCAATTGAATAAAAAAAGTAGCAAGTAAAACTTGAGAGAACTATCCGTTTAGGACAACACGCTGACATAAAAGTTAGAAACCGCTAAGTTCATGAGGTGTTGTTGCTCCTCTGTAACCCAAACCTGGACGTGAAAGCTTAGTTGATCCTCGCCGCCTTGTAACTCGACTTGCTCGTCGAACATCTCTTTCGCAGACTTCACCGCTCCTTCTCCGCACCATTCCAACTTTATACTCTTGAGCGTATCAATGTTTCCAAGCTCAAAAGGGATCTTCTTCAGTTCTTTCAAGTCTTCAAGATGAAGATGTTCAAGTCGTGGAAGGATGGAGGAATCCTCTTCCACCGCACTCCAGTTTTCGAGCCCCTCACATCCGTTCAATTTTAAGTACTTGAGGCGGGGGAATTGTCCTTGGGCTATTTCCCACTTCCCTTTTTTGAAGCACGCCCACGCTAATCTGAGCTTCTCGAGAAGAGGCAACAAACCGATCTTTTCCAGCATGTCTTCCCATTCAAGCTCATCGGACAAATAAAGACTCAACTTCTTAAGTGAGTGTGGATAAGTAATCTTCTGCAAAGAAGTAAACGGCCTACTTGCGGATAAAAATTTGACGGATAGGGATTCCAATCCACACAGATATTTCATATTTCCCAAAAAATACACATCATCATTATCTTCATCATCCGAATCAACATCATCATCAAACTTATACTCCAGATACAATTTTTTGATATTGGGAATTCTCTTAACCACCCCTTCTCTAAATTTGAAATTCAATATACCTTTAAGGGTGTGTAGATTTTCCATGATGACCACCGCAACACCATCTCGCCCATCGCAGCTCGGAGGATCCGGGAGACACGCAGAATTATCGGTGAAATTCATGTGCCTAAGCTGAGTCATTTCCCAGAAATCAACGACCAGGGCGGACTCAACATCGGAAGAATAAGAAACAACAAGTGTGCGCAAATTCCAAAGACTAATAGAGCGAAGGGATGGAGGCATCCATGAAGCTTCCATAGCAAGGTGTCGCAGGTTTACATAGCTGATTTCAATTTCATCATACGGAAATCTGGATTTGTTAAGCTTTTGTAATGTCCTCACTAATACCAGATTCTTGCATATTGGAACCCTACCATATTCGCAAATAATCGAGCGAGTGTGTGACATCAATCTCAAGTCACCACGTACGTTGTACTCTTTCAAAGTGTTATCAGGTATAATAACCCGGCGTTGGGAATTCATGCCCTGAGGAGAAGGAGGATTATATTTCCCCATGACATGATAAAACCCTTCTTTCTGACCTTCTTTCAAGCACATGTCCCTAACCAAATCGTGAATTTTGCAATACTTTATGCTCCCTGTAGAACCCAACTCATGAATTAGAATCAGATTTCTACCGACGAGGTCCTGTAAGAAACCTCTACCGGTAATCTCCAAGGCTTCGCCTTTTGTTGGTTTAAGAAATCCTTCGGAAACCCATTGCAGGACAAGCTTAGAGACATAAATCTCTTCGTCCTCCTCAAACACTCCCATGTATAAGAAACACGGCTTCAAGTATACAGGCAAGTGATTATAGCTCAGCTTCAACAATCTCAAACAATGTTTGTCGTCCCTCATATTCACCACCGAGGTGAAGTTGTCTCGTATTGATTCCCAAGATGCAAGTGTGGCGTCCATATTTTTCAAAAGACCTCCCACCACAGATATTGATAAAGGAAGACCTTTGCAGTTGTCCACAATCTTCTCTCCGACTTCCTCCAGTTCGGGAGGACATCTATTCTTCTCACCAAATACTGTCTTGGAGAACAGATCCCAACTGCTAGCCTTATCTAAGAAACTCATGTTAAGACTATAATCAGTTGTCAGTTGCAAACTCAATTGGGATAGCCTGGTTGTCACCAGCACTCGACTGCCGTTACCGTTGTTAGGAAAGAAGCGTTGTATCCGATCCCACGAATCGATACTCCACATATCATCCATCACGATCAAAAACCTTCTGCCAAATAAATATTTACGGAGCTCCAATCCCAATTCATCTACACTCTTTCCACTCTGTTGTTCCTTGTTGGTGTTAGTGGCTTGAGAGAGAAGCTCACAGAGTATTTCTCGGGTGTCGTAGTTTTGAGAAAACGTAGCCCAAGTACAGATATCAAAACGCTCCTTAATAAGTGGTTTTGTGTAAATAGTTTTGGCAAGAAAGGTCTTACCTATACCGCCCATTCCCACGATCGGGATGACTTGGAAATCAAGTTGGCCTCCGTCGAGCTTTTCCATGATTTCGATCAAGACGCCATCGGACCCCACCAAGGTTTCACTTCGATCAGCAACGGATGCAGTGATATTTGTCGTGCCCACTTGATCATGGACCAGCGGCACCTTCTTCTTCTTCTGTGTATCGACCGCAACTTTTTTGATCGAATCCATCTCTTCAATCACACTTTGCAGGATACCATAGCATCGGTTGAGGGACTTGGCCTTTTCATCATCGTTTGCCTTTTTATTCTTTTTCTGGTTGATACAGTCCACAATATGATACTCAATAGCATCTTCGGCTGCAAAAGCTGCAGCTGCAATTCGCATCTCCAATGGATCTGCAACTTCTTCATCATCGTCGGCAACAGGACTTCTACTACTGTAGGAATGGAGAAATTCTTGAAAGTATGTGATGTGTTGAGTGATGGAGTCGACTAGTTGTTTGTCGAGAGAAATCGGTGGGGAAGGATGATGTTCGAGATCATGAATGACTCGCATCAGAGAAATCAAGGATGCATAAGCTGCCATGTTTTTGGAATAATCAAACTGTGAGTATATGACGCAGTACCTCATTTTGGTGTTACTTACATATATGTAAGTTGTTTTTTGTTTTTTAAATCAAGTTGTGAATTCCTGATGTTAAAATAAGTTAGCATTCAATTGAAAGATAAGATAAAGAAAGAGTCATTGACTTTTTTGTTAGATTTTAATTTAAGATTACATGTGGGTTTAAACAAAATAGTCCAGCAGGGCATCTATTAAAATAAGCTATTTTAAAAGTTAATTATAAAGCTTTCAATTTAAAATAAATAGGATTTACGTGCACGAAATGATAAAAATATTTATTAAATATTTTACAAAGGACAAAGTTCTATCATAATAAAATAGAAGGCGTATTTATTTATATTTAAAAATAGTTAGATGTGTTGATTCCGTAGTAACACATATTTGAATGTAAATGATAAACTAATGTGAATGTTTTGAAATATGAATTGAAGTGGCTCATATTTGAATTGAGGAAGTAAGAAATACTTACTGTGAAAGATCTCTTTGAGGCATTGTCGGCTGTTGCAAGCACTTGAAGTTGAATGCATTTCTACAAACACTTAAAGAGCATGTATTTTTTGAAGCCCACGGAGAGTTTGTATCATTTATCCTAGGAACCCACCTTTTTTTGAAGCCCACGGAGAGTTTGTATCATTAATCCTAGGAACCCACCTGAGTCTTGATCTCCTACACAAACAAAGCTGAAACCATTCAATTCAAATTCTAATGAATCATAAAGATTAAAATAAACTTATAAAGGAAAGAAGAAAATTAGGAAGTACAAATATACCTATTTCAATCGGGTACACTTGCATTCTCACCATCTTTGCCACTCCAAGAGATATTCACTAAATATTTCATAATACTCCCTTCGGATATTCGTTATTCATCTCTAAACTTTTCTTGATTTACACATTGTATTATGCTTCGTTAACATTTACTATGTAAGATCTTGGAGGAGAAATCCTAGAGAAGATTTATTAAATACGTTCAATAGTCTGTACACAGCCTTTGAAGTTAGAATTTTTTGGAAAAAAAAAAACTAATGAAAAAAAAGAGTACAACGTTCATTTGCTCTAATTTATTTGACATCTTTTAACCGACTTATTTCGATAGGTTTCACTAATTTTTCAAATGTTGCAGTCACTGATGCTTTGGTTGATAATCTCCAAGGCTTCGCCTTCCGTTGGTTTAAGAAACCCTTCGGAAATTAAACCCATTGCAGGACAAGCCTAGAGACACGAATCATTTCGTCCTCCTCAAACACTCCCATGTATACGAATTTCATGTCATTCGGCCTCACAAATGTGCCAACTGCGTTTTAAGCGGTTATGAATGATCTTTTTCGTCCTTATTTAGGTCGATTTGTCCTGGTATTTTTCGATGATATCCTCATTTATAGTAAAGATTTTGCACAGCACCTTGAGCATTTGGAGCAAGTCTTAGACTTATTAAGGGCGAATAAGTTCTATGCAAAATTATCAAAGTGCATTTTTGCCCAACAGACTGTGAAGTATTTGGGTCATATAATTTCAGTAGAGGGCGTATCGATGGACCCGAAGAAAGTAAATGCGGTGTTAGAGTGGCCGATTCCTCAAAATATAAAACAGCTGCGAGGTGTAAAATAATGGCAGAGTATCATGATTCACCATTGGGTGGTCATACCGGTGTCTTAAGAACTTTTTATCGTATTGCCGCAAATTGTCATTGAGAGGGTATGAGAGCCGATGTGCGAAAATACATTTGGAATGCCTTGTTTGCCAAATGGTAAAGACGTCAACATTAGCACCAGGGGGGTTGCTGCAACCATTGCCTATTCCAACTCAAATTTGGGAAGATATTTCTTTAGATTTTATCACAGGCTTACCACCGTCAAAAGGATACACCGAAATTCTAGTGGTTATCGATGAGTTAAGTAAATATGCCCATTTTTCCCCGCTACCACCACACGCTACAGCCGCCAAAATAGCAGAGATATTTTTTAATGGTATCGTTAAGTTGCATGGCATACCTCGTTTAATTGGTAGTGATCGAGATGACTCCGTTTTTGGCAGTATATGGGCAGAGTATTGGTATAACACGTCTTATCCCATTTAAAAGCAAATCTCCAGCGAGCTCAACTTCAGCAGACAAGCATCGTAGGGACTTGGATTTTTCTGTTGGAAATGGGTTCTAGTTCGTTTGCAACCTTATCGCCAACAAACTGTACATTTGGAATTACCAACAGCAGCACGCATACACAATGTTTTTCATGTGTCATTATTAAAGAAGGCTCAACGTTATACCCCTACTTCTGCTTGTTCAATGGCTCAACTTTCCTCGCGAAGAGGCGACTTGGGTTGACGTGCAGCGGTTCACAGCGAACTATCCTTCTTTCAACTTTGAGGACAAGGTTGTTTTCAATGGAGGCAATAGAGGAAGTCTGATAGTAATGAGAATAACATTGAAGTCCATCGTCTTGTTCACCGGCAACTCCGCAATCTTCGTGTTCCACCCGTTCACAAGCCCATCCATGCCGACCGCTAATATGGGCACCAAAGCCGTCTCGACCAGACGGACCATCTCAAAATTCACCGCGTAGATAAGAGCTCATTTAATCAACTAAAAATCCCCCAAATTTCAAATACTAATTGGATTGGTGTGATTTGGGATATATGTAAATTTTTAATTTATTTTTTTTGAAATATTTATTTTATTTTCAGAATATTTTTATGACATTCCTTGGTTTCTATGAAATTCAGTATGTTGACATTCAGTGTGATTTTATAACATTTAGCGTGGTCTTTTGTTGTCGAGACTGTATTTTTATGACATACTTTTATTACTTGTATGTGATCACATTCTGTGTTTTTACTTATTTATATGTACATTCAGTGTATTCATATGTTTTTCAGTATGTTCCACCAACCAGCTTGACTGAAAATAAGTTTGATGTGCTTCATTGCTAAACACACATCATTGCTAAACACACATCGAATATGAGTGAAAAATATACTGAATGTTTCTTAAAATAACTGTTTGATTAAAAAATACACTGAATCGACTGAAACATATTGAATGTCAAGTCAACACCTGAATATCACTTAAACAAGTTAATCAAAGCTAACACACTGAATATCATAAAAACACAATAAATGTCATAAAAACAAATTGAATGTAAAATAAATATCCAAAAAAAAAATCTCTATGATACAAAATTATTATGTAGGAGTTTGTGGACGTTGGATTATGATCATTCACTAGTGATTACTATAGCTTGATGTATATATATATATATATGGTTGTGCTGTGATTTCCAGTGCAATGTGTGGTGAGAAAACAGTTGTTCACCACAATGCAGTTTCCACACGATGCATTCTTTGTTTTTTTGATTCTTTCCTAGTTCACATAGGACACGTAGTAAGAATTATAATTCAGCTCTTATGAATTCTTTCTGCAGGGCATGTGCTTGATCCCTATCTATGCATTTAGCTCCAAAGCTGTTGAGAATCTTTTCACCGTCCCGATGTAGCTAGAAATACAGAACATAAGTTTTTAATAATTACTTGCCGACTCCGACTAAGAAATCAACTACACAACTATTTATATATAGTGTTCGATTCTAGCTAGCTTTCATCTGATCGTTACACTTACAGTCTCTTGGCGTACATATCGACTGAGTGCCCGAGCATGTGCTTCTTTACCCCTACCTTGACCTTTCCAAGTTTCTTGAAAGCACCTACGAATGTAAACCGATCGATCCGGCATGAACCCATATATATTGAACCTCCTAAACATTAAAAGAAACATCACCAGAGCCTCCATTTGCAAAAATCAGTGAGGTCTATCAAACAAACAATCAGCATCTGGTTCAGACATTTCATCCAACGGTTAGTGGCAGTAACTCGACACACGAAACTCATCTGCCATACATATCAACTAGAGCATTTCATCCATGTATATATACAACTACGGAAAGAGCTTCAACGGCTACGGAAAGAGCTAGCTAGGAACTCCAGGATATACAGCTACGGAAAGAGCTTCAACGGCTTCGCAGCTCGACTGTTTCCTCGTGAAGCGGAATTATTATCAAGTACGTACGATCCCTTGATTTCGTTTCATTTGTATCGTACACATACTTGACGAACTCGGCGTTTTTCTTTTTGAATCAATAAAGAGGCAGAAGGCGTGGTGTCGGTCTTGAGAAGCAACCAATCGAGGCTGCTGGGATTTCCTACTCGGGCGTCGACCCAGATCAAGATGACAAATTGATACATATATAGTGTACAATACTTACATTACATTACACACTGATTTTTAACTTATTGATTTTTGGTTCCATAGTCAAATTTTGTGTTGGGAAATTTCCTTGTACTTGCTCATCACTTTTCAAGAAATATATGACATGTTATTATACCAAAGAAAATCAGTGTGACAATGACAAATACGACCAGGACAGATAAAGAAAAACGAACGGAGTAGTGTGATTTTCGGTTAAGCTTTCGCAGTATTTTACGGGGAATTTCAGAATTAGAATACATATATAATTAAGTATGTGTACTTGTCAGACGGCGGAGTATAGGGAGCAGGTGATGCCACGTGGGGTGCGAGGCGCATAAGTGTTGAGGCGGGGTCTCCGATCGGGTGGCGAGAGTACGAGGGCCTGGAGGGTTTGGTTCTTAGGGTGCAGGATTTTGGCGCTAGCGGCGCGTATTTGGATACGTTCAAGAAGTACAATTTTACGGAGGAAAACGTGACCATGATGGCAAAGATATTGCTAGCTCTCCCAAGTTAAGGAAGTGATCATAATCAAGTTTTTGTAGTATGGGACAAACATGCCTACACTACAAGGCATAAACTCCATTGAGGTGTTGACACATGCCGAGAAATAAATAGGAAAAATGATCGAAACATCAACACAGGCAAAGACCATGAAACTAATCGTCAATAAAGAAATAATGAACGAAATATGCTCGTTCGAAACAGAACCCTAAGATATACGAGAGTAGAACTCAAACTTACCTGCGGGATCAAGATCGCACTTACACTTGGAGGAGCCGCAGTTTCTCTTCCAAAAGCTCCGACTATGAATTTTGAAAAAAGAAAATCTTAATCACCTATTTACTTACCGAAAAAAGGAATCCACAATTGATTTCATATCTTGTCCGATTAAATTTTTTTATGAATTCAATTGAATAACGTAATTACTAAAAGGAAAATAAAATTGATTTACTAAAAAAGTTAAAAAGGACTATTCAAATTTCAATACACTACTTAAATTGTGATTATATTAAAGTTTATGGCATTTAAATATATAAATAAAATAAATTAATTATCTTTTTTAATAAAAAGCTAAACTATGATATTTTTTAAAAAATCTAGAAACCATTCTTAATTTTTCTCTAAATTATCCTTGTTTTAATCATTTTTACTCTTTATTACTCCCTCCTATTTTTTTTAATTGTCGTTTTAGGATTTTCACAGTTCTTAAGAAATATTTTTTTTTTACCTAATATAACCCTATTTAATAATATTAATTTATTACTATTTATTTGACTTTATCTCTAAATCTTTTTATTCTTTTTTTAATTTATATAATATAAATATAAGTTAATTAATTATAATCAATTAGATAATCATTAATGAGGGGTATAAAAGATAAAAACACTTAGAACGACAATTAAATAGAAAATTTACAAAAACACAAAACGTCAATTAAAAAAGATAAGAGGGAGTATTTGTTTTTATACTGTATGCTCTTTTGGATTAAAGTTGAGTTAATGATGCGGATATATAATTAAATAAAACAAAGATAGTTTCATATTGTCCAAATTATTTTATTTTATTTTTATTTTATTTTATTAAGGGTGTAGTACTATTTAGTATTAATATGTCTAGTACTTTCATTTATTCAGTACTTTTTTATTGATATAAAATAAAATTTATTCCTCTTTTTATCAAGTAATATGTCTAGTAATTTATGTAGTCCTTAATTTACTTTAATTACTTGAAGCTAAAGTTGTCATTTGCTGGAACATATAAAAGGAGTGATTGATGACTTAAAATTCAAACAATTTTAGTGATATGGAGAAGTCACAAGCAAAGACAGAGCCGTGTGTCTTCTTCCCGTGCTTCTTCAAATTTTATTTTTCCTAAATTTTTCAAAAATTATGTTCGTATGTATGTATTATGTACGTAGAATGCTGGAATCTTCTTACAACACGTTCTTCGGATAGACGGTTTTGAGATCTCTCTTCGACAAATACTTTGAACGTTTCGGTATCGAAGTTATGCTTAAGCCCTCTGATCAAGGTGATTTGGATGCTTTTGATTTCATCGTCACTGTATCCTCCTTTTTTTACTGCCTCTCTTTCTTCTGTTTATTTTTGATGATCCGCTAAACTTTATGATGAATATATAGTCACTCAGTTTGGGAACACTATTATGATAAAAACGTTGAGTAAGTTATGATGAAGAGATTATTTTTGATAACTTAAATATACTGTATAAAGACAAGAGAGAGAGTAGTTAAACAAAAAATTAAATTCTAATTTAATCTAATAAAAGCTTCAATAAAAATAAGGCAAGAGAATGAAAATTAATATTTTATGCATCTGTGGAATATTATGTTTTATTGTGTGATGCTTCTGTGAAAATACAATTATACATACATAGAAGTTAGAAGCCGCTCACAATTATACTCTTGAGCGTATGAATGTTTCCGAGCTCAATAGGGATCTTCTTCAGCTCTCTCAACCTGGAGAGATAAAGTCGTGGAAGGATGGAAGAATCCTCTTCCACCGCAGTCCAGTTTTCGAGACCCCGACATTCGCTCACTTGGGCTATTTCCCACTTCCCTTTCTCGAAGCAACCAAACATTAATTTGAGCTTCTCGAGAAGAGGCAACGAACCGATCTTTTCCAGCATGTCGTCCCATTCATAGTCATCGCCCAACATAAGACTCAACTTCTTAAGGGAGTGTGGATAGGTAATCTTCTGCAAAGGAATAAACAACCTACTTGCTGATACAAATAGATAAATAGGGAAAATATCAATATTAGTCCTTTATCTTTCAAAATTATCAGAAATAGTCCTTTGACATGCTATAGGAGGTTAAAATATAATTTTATAGAGGTTAAAAAATGCATTTGTTAAGAATCGAACTCATGTCTACTTCAAACTCAAAGAACTCATCTACCATTATACTAAATATCTAAGTTAAATAAATAGCAATATTAAATGATAATATACTGTGAATGTTTCATTGATAAAATAACATAAATTTAAGTAATCGATCACAAAAATAATTCTTTCAAAAATATAATAAAAAATCATAAATTAATTTATAGTTGATTAATTTATAGTTAACAAAATTATAATTTAAAAATTAAAAAATACAAATTAATTTAAATTTAATAATAAATTAATAAAAAATAATAATTATTAAAATATATAATAAAAAATTAATAAATTATAGAATAAATTAAAATTCAATAATACCTTAGTTTACATTTATTACTTAATTAATCCTTAAAAATATATTAATCAAAAATTTTAATAATCAAAATTACAACATTAAAAAATTAATTAAATACAAAATAATTAAAATGTAATAATTCATTGTTTTGAATTTATTAATTAATTAATCATCAAAAATATTTTATTAACAAAATAAATGAGACATGAAAATAATTAATTATTTACTAAATAATTTATTTATTTTTTTAATTTTATTTGATAATTATTTTTATTTTTAATATAATATTAAAATAATTAGTAATTTTAGGTAGTGTTTAATTTATTTGTATAATAATAGCTACATTTAATTTATGATTTGATTTTTTTTATATTAAAACATTTTTTATTTAACTATTTTTTACTTTTACTGTATTTCTTTTTAATAATATAGTAGTAATTGGTAAATAATACTAGTACAAATAAGTTAATAGTTCGTAATTTTTAATTTGGTGTCCATGGTGTAGCGGGTTGGACTATTATTCATTTCGTAGAGGTCAATGGTTTGAATCTCATGCATCTTTTTTATTTATTACATTATTTGGCAGTAATTTACCGGTTTAATAAGTCTATTTACTATAGCCGGTCAAAAGACTAACTATGATAATTTTAAAAGATAAAAGACTACTTACTAATGAAAATTTTAAAAGATAAAGGACTACTTACTAAATTTGCTCGTCAAACAGGATTAATATTGATATTTTCTCTAGATAAATATTGTAAGGATAAAGTTATAAAAAACTTTACATTTGTGAGTGGAAATTTTTACAAATTATCTAAAAAAAAGCGTGCTCTTAATAATAAGAAAAATTAAAATACTTTCTTATAACTTCATTTCATATTTAGTTTTTAATTTTTTTTAATATTTTTGCACTTCAATAAAGTTATATTACTGTATAACAACACACGCTAACATGATTTCAAAAGAATAAAAATATTGAAGATTTTTTTTTCTTATTAACTATATATGAGGTTTATTACAGTTTGCAATTTCACGTATACGGTTTTTTTTACACTTTATAACCTAATCGGAATTTCGTTACACTTTGCAACCTCATGTACGTGAGATTTATACTTTGCAACCTGTCGGAGATCGAAATGGAATATTTCATAGAATATTCCGAGAGAGTACATTTCACCTTCTATTTAGGCGCGTGTGCTTTATGCAATATTGAAGATTGGAGGACATTTTTGTAATTACATAGTATTTTAATATATTTATTTAATAAATTAAATAAAAAACCAAAAAATGAAAAACATAGTTAAAAAATTAATATTTACACAACAAATTAAAATAATGTGATTCCTAATTAAAACCTAATCCATCTTCTTCTTCCTGCAATGAGAGAGAACTTTAGCAGCGACAGTGCAAAATCAATAGAGACGGGAGAGGTTGGGAGGAAGAGTCGTTGAACTTCTTCGACAGCGAGCAACTGGCGGTGGTGGCTAAATAGCAGCGACGTCGAGCAAAGTGTGAAGGTTGAAGGCGACGACAGCCGTATTGTGGAGACGCGAGACGACGGCGACGTGCAGTCCTTGGCGAGGGTCGATGAGTTTACAGTAATAAATCAATTAATATATACTCCTAATATAAGAAGGCATAATTAACGTAAGTATACGTTAAGTGAATAATGTCAATATATATTTCCGTAATAAGGGAGATTGGCCCCAGTTAGGAAAAGCGGCTCCGGCAAATTCGGCAGCCGACAGTAATACGAGAGCTCGGTGGTGGAGGAGACAACGACCAGAGGGCTTTGCTCCGGCGATTCGTCTTCGCCGACTATAGGCGATTGTTCGTTAGAGTCCACATAAACTAAATGGAGGATTGCGGCGACTGGTGACGGTGCTCTTTGGAGGGGTCGAGCTTCAAATTATGTTGCGCCACGTGACTATACCAAATTCAATCACTCAATTTCCCCCAAACTTGATCACACGTGTGCACTGGTCAAATACTTTTTAATCAATTTTTACTTTTTTACTCAAATAGGACTTAAATTAGTTAAATTTTGAATTATGTAGTATTAAATTGAAAAAGTGAAACTTCTTGGGACTGAATCAAGAAAGAGTCATCTTTTCGGGACCAACAAAGTTTTTATCTCGAGCAGGAACAGATGCAGAATCAGCAGTTTTAGCTCTTCGATTCACTAAAACATGCAGAATCAGCAGTTTTAGCTCTTCGATCCACTAAAACCTGCTCAAATAACAAAAGGCGTTCCATTTAGGCATATGTAATTATAAAATACAGGAAATGATAGAGGTAAGACATCAAACAATCTTGCCATTCTAGAATAAAAAAAAAAACATTTTAGCCCCCAAACAATAGTCAATTTCACACTTTACTCTATAAACTTTATTTTAGCAGATTAACCTCAGGAAGTGTTTTTTTTTTTTTGAAGTGTTGTGGTATTCAGGGGAATTTTCGCCATCTCAATCATTAAACCAAAGAAGAAGAAAGAAAGGAAAGTGAGAGTCGAGAGAAAGATCAGCCCCACAGACATACTAAAAAAAGAACTCGCCGATTTTCATTGTTTTAACTGATTTAAACGCAAACATGATTTCAAAAGACTAAAGACATTCGAGATTTTTTTTTTACTTTTTAACTACATTGACTTATATTTCCGTACTAAAAAACTTAATCATACAGTATTTTTTTTGTTTGAAATACAATTTTTTCAACTTAATTAAAATAACATAGAAGTTGAGAATTCTGAGTCTTTCATGTGCTGCAATATTACAAAATCAATTAAAAAAGTAGCAAGTAAAACTTGAGAGAACTATCCGTTTACGACCACACGCTCACATAAAAGTTAGAACCCGCTAAGCTCATGAGGTGTTGGTGCCCATATTTAACCCTAACCTCGACGTGAAAGCTTAGTAGATCATCCCCGCCTTGTAACTCGACTTGCTCGTCGAACATCTCTTTCAAAGACTTCACCGCTCCTTCTCCGCAGTAGAACAACTTTATACTCTTGAGCGTATCAATGTTTCCAAGCTCAAAAGGGATATTCTCCAGCTCATACAACATTTCAAGATGAAGATGCTCAAGTCGTGGAAGGATGGAGGAATCATCTTCCACTGCAGTCCAGTTTTCGAGACCCAGACAGTGGCTCACTTTTAAGTACTTGAGGCGGGGGAATTGTTCTTGGCCTATTTCCCCTGCGTTAATCTGAGCTTCTCGAGAAGAGGCAGTGAACCGATCTTTTCCAGCATGTCGTCCCATTCATGCTTAAACTCCAACTTAAGACTCAATTTCTTAAGGGAGTGTGGATAGGTAATCTTCTGCAAAGGAGTAAACAGCCTACTTCGGGATAAAAATTGGACGAATAGGGATTCCAATCCACACAGATATTTCATATTGCCCAAAAAATACACATCGTCATTATCTTCATCATTCGAATCAACATCATCATCCGAATCAACATCATAATAACTATACGCCAGACCCAATTTTTTGATATTGGGAATTCTCTTAACCACCCCATTTGTAAATTTGAAATTCCTTATTCCTTTAAGGGTGTGTAGATTTTCCATGATGACCACCTCATCACATTCTCGCCCATCGCAGCTCGGAGGATCCGGGAGACAAGCAAGATCCTCGGTGAAATTCATATGCCTAAGCTGAGTCATTTCCCAGAAATCAACGACCAAAGAAGGCTCAACATCGGAAAAATAACAAACAACAAGCGTACGCAAATTCCAAAGGTGACTAATAGAGGGAAGGAATGGCGGCATCTGTGAAGCTGCCATAGCAAGGTGTTGCAGGTTGACATAGCGAGACACAACAGAATTCAAGCCCATATCCATTATAAAATTCAAACGCAAAATCATTTCATGATACCCAAAATTTAATTTGTTATGCACTTGTAATGTCCTCAGTAATACCAGATTCTTGCATAATGGAACCTTACCGTATTCGGAAATAATCGAGTGAGTTTGTGACATCAATCTCAAGTCACCACGTACGTTGTACTCTTTCAAAGTGTTATCAGGTATAATAACCCGACGTTGGGAATTCATGCCCTGAGGAGAAGGAGGATTATATTTCCCCATGACATGATAAAACCCTTCTTTCTGACCTTCTTTCAAGCACATGTCCCTAACCAAATCGTGAATTTTGCAAAACTTTATGCTCCCTGTAGAACCCAACCCATCAACTAGAATGAGATTTCTACTGACGAGGTCCTGTAAGAAACCTCTACCGGTAATCTCCAAAGCTTCGCCTTTCGTTGGTCTAAGAAATCCTTCGGAAACCCATTGCAGGACAAGCGTAGAGACACGAATCTCTACGTTCTCCTCAAACACTCCCATGTATAAGAAACACGGCTTCAAGTAAACCGGCAAATGATTATAACTCAGCTTCAACAATCTCAAACAATGTTTGTCGTCCCTCATATTCACCACCGAGGTGAAGTTCTCTCGTATTGATTCCCAAGATGCACGAGTGCCGTCCATAGTTTTCAGAAGACCTCCCACCACTGAAATTGATAAAGGAAGACCTCTGCAGTTGTCCACAATCTTCTCTCCGGTTTCCTCCAGTTCGGGAGGACAACTACTCTTCTCACCGAATACTATCTTGGAAAACAGATCCCAACTGCTAGCCTTATCTAGGAAATTCATACTGAGACTATAATCAGTTGTCAGTTGCGAACTCAAATGGGATATCCTGGTTGTTACCAGCACTCGACTGCCGTTATAGTTGTTAGGAAAGAAGCGTTGTATCTGATCCCATGAATCGATACTCCACATATCATTCATCACGATCAGAAACCTTCTACCAAATAAATATTTACGGAGCTCCAATCCCAATTCATCTACACTCTTCCCACTCTGTTGTTCCTTGTTGCTGTTAGTGGCTTGAAAAAGAAGCTCACGGAGTATTTCTCGGGTGTCATAATTTTGAGAAATCGTAGCCCAAGAACAGATATCAAAATGCTCATTAATAAGTTGTTTTGTGTAAATAGTTTTGGCAAGAAAGGTCTTACCTATACCGCCCATTCCCACGATCGGGATGACCTGAAAATCAAGTTCGCCTCCGGCAAGCTTTTCCATGATTTCGATCAAGACGCCATCGGACCCCACCAAGGTTTCACTTCGATCAGCAACGGACGCAGTGACATTTGTCGTGCCCACTTGATCATGGACCAGTGGTACCTTCTTTTTCTTCTGTGTATCGACCACAACTTTTTTGATCGAATCCATCTCTTCAATCACACTTTGCAAGATACCATAGCATCGGTTGAGGGACTTGGCCCTTTCATCATCGTTTGCCTTTTTTTTATCCTTTTTCTTTTTTATACAGTCCACAATATGATACTCAATAGCATCTTCGGCTGCGAAAGCTGCACCTGCAATTCGCATCTCCAATGGATCTGCAACTGCTTCATCATTGTCGGCAACAGGACAACTACTACTGTAGGAATGGAGAAATTCTTCAAAGTATGTGATGCGTTGAGTGATGGAGTCGACTATTTGTTTGTCGAGAGAAATCGGAGGGGAAGGATGATGTTCGAGATCATGAATGACTTGCATCAGAGAAATTAAGGATGCATAAGCTGCCATTGTTTTCCAATAATGAAACTCGAGTATATGATGCAGTACTTGATTTTGGTGTAGTATATTTGTGGATGTTTGTTTTTTTTTGTTTTTGTTTTTTAAATCAAGCTGTCAATTTCGGACCATTCAATTGAAAAATAAGATAAAGAAGAGTCAATTGTTAGGTTTAGACAAAATAGTCCAGCAGGGCATCTATTAAAATAAGCTATTTTAAAAGTTAATGATAAAGCTGTCAATTTTAAAATAAATAGGATTTAAGTGCATGAAATAAATATTTTTATAAAGGACAAAGTAAATATTTTTATAAAGGACAAAGTTCTATCACACTAAAACAGATGGGGTATGTATTTATTAAAAAATTGAATGTTTTGATTATTTAAATTTCTCTTCTTGTTTTATACATATAGATATAGATTTGTATATGAATTGAAGTGGCACATATTTGAATTGAGGAAGTGAGAAAAACTTACTGTGAAAGATCTCTTCGAGGCATTGTCACAAGCACTTGAAGAGCATGTCTTTTATTCATGACTTCCAAGAATGCATTTTCTGAAGCCCTCACAATCTTGATCTTCATATTTACTTCTTCAATTTGTTCAAATGATAAAGTTGAAAATGCAGCTGTTCTCGTAACTCATAAACAAGAGCAGAAAATATTCTTAAAATCTAATCACAAAACCAAAAATTAATGTAAAAAACTTTGCAAAGAGTAGAAAATTACTGTTTGGAGAATTCCTCAAAGGCATTAAAACTTAACTATAACCTAATTACAAAAACTCAATTTTCAAGAATAACAACAGTTCTGTCAACAGTATAAACTCAGAATAAAAACATACTAGTACTCTTAAGTGTCAGTTATCATCGTAAAAATGGAATTTTATAAGCTTGTAACATCCTCAACAATCTCAGATTTCGGCATGGTGGAAATTGAGAAATTATAGGATTGAGAGATTCATGCAAGAATGTGATGTGTTTATTGATGGACTCGACTATTTCAGCATGTATGATATCAAATTCCATTTCAAAAGCACGATATACATATTCTTCTAAATTTATCTATAGCTATTACCGGCGAAAAAGGGAAGTCTGAATATAGTAACAATAGAAGAAGCCAAAGGCTCTTGAACTTGAAGCACCTGAAACTCTGAAAGGCTGAAAACATGCTCGTAGACAACGCTTTCATCGGTTTGAAGTAGCTAGACTATTGGATTAATTATGAAGGGACGAGAGAGTCTTGTAGACTTGTATGTAACATCCATAGTATTCTCTTCACCCAATGGAGCACAATGATTCGAGTTTGGGCAGACTAAAAAGACACTTGGCTGAATATGAGCATCTTTGAACCTGTACTCTCTGTCGGGTTTTTCTGGGGAGTCGAAACACTAATTCTTGGTTACTGCACAGACAACCCACATGAATTGAATTGAGGAAGTGAGAGATACTGGAAATATTTCTTTGAGGCATATCTACAAACACTTGAAGAGCATGTATTTTTTGAAGCCCATGGAGTGTTTGTATCATCCTAGGAACCCACCTAGTCTTGATCTCCTACACAAACAAAGCTGAAACCATTCAATTCAAATTCTAAATTGAATCATAAAGATTAAAGAATTAGGAAGTACAAAGATACCTATTTCAATCGGGTAAACATGCATTCTCACCATCTTTGGGCCGGGCTCGCCGCTCAGCCCGTGAGTTTTCATCTCAAAGTGCACATTTTGTTCACACACACATAAAGGATGGATGATATATTCAACGAACGAACGGTACCTTTCACCGCCAATTCCAACATCTTACTCACTGCATCGACGGAAGAATCCTCGACCATCGCCTTGTTCACCGGCAACTCCGCAATCTTCGTGTTCCATCCATGCCGACCGCTAATATGGGCACCAAAGCCGTCTCGACCAAACGGACCATCTCAAAAGTCACCGCGTAGATAGATAAGAGCTCATTTGATCAACTAAAAATCCCCCAAATTTCAAATACTCTGTAATTGAATTGTTGTGATTTGGGATGTACGTAAATTTTTATATTTTTGAATATTTATTTTATTTTTAGTGTATTTTTATGACATTTATGATATTCAAAAGGTGTGTTTTTATGATATTCTTTGTTTTTTTTTGTCGGGAGATTCAGTGTATTTTTATGACATTCAGTGTACTTATACTTGTATGTAATCACATTTAGTGTTTTTATATGTCATTCAGTGTACTTATATGTTCAGTGTTCTTATATGTACATAAGTACATTCAGTGTATTCATATTTCTTTCAATATAAGCACAATCACACTGAGAATCAGTTTGATACTTCATTGCTAAACACGTCTAATATAACTGAAAACATATTGAATGTCACTTAAAATAGCTGTTTGATTAAAAAATACAGTGAATACGACTGGAACAAATGAGATCTCAAGACAACCTAAAAATACACTGAATATGACTGAAAACGTACTGAATGAATCTCAAGATTAATTAAAAAATACATTGAATGCGACTGAAACATACTGAATGTTAAGACAACACACTGAATATCATTAAACAAGTTAATCAAAGTCAACACACTGAATGTCATAAAAACACAATAAATATCATAAAAACACATCGGATGTAAAATAAATATCCCCAAAAAAATCTCTATGATACAAAATTATTATGTAGGAGTTTGTGGACGTTAGATTATGATCATTCACTAGTGATTACTATAGCTTGATGTATATATGTATATGGTTGTGCTGTGATTTCCAGTGCAACTTTGTGGTGAGAAAACAGTTGTTCACCACAATGCAGTTTCCACACTATGCATTCGTTGTTTTTCCGATTCTTTCCTAGTTCACATAGGACACGTAGTAAGAATCATAATTCAGCTCTTATCAATTCTTTCTGCAAAGCCTTTACTTGACCCCTATCTCTGCATTTAGCTCCAAAGCTGTTCAAGAATCTTTTCACCGTCCCGATGTAGCTAGAAATACAGAACATAAGTTTCTAATAAGTTGTCGACCCCGACTAAGAGATCAACTACACAACTATCTATATATAGTGTTCGATTCGAGCTAACTTTCATCTGATCCTTACACTTACAATCTCTTGGCGTACATATCGACTGAGTGCCCGAGCATGTGCTTCTTTACCCCTACCTTGACCTTTCCAAGTTTCTTGAAAGCACCTACGAATGTAAACCCGATCGAGTCAGCATGAACCCATATATATTGTACTCCGTGCCTCCTAAACATTAAAAGAAACATCCCCAGAGCCTCCACTTGCAAAAATCAGTGAGGTCTATACAACAAACAATCAGCATCTGGTTCAGACATTTCATCCAACGGTTGGCGGCAGTAACTCGACACACCAAACTCATCTGCCATACAAGCATTTCATCCATGTATATATACAAAAAGACCTTCAACGGCTTCGCAGCTCGACTGCTTCCTTGTGAAGCGGAATTATTATCAAGTACGTACGATCCCTTGATTTCGTTTTATTTGTATCGTACACATACTTGACGAACTCGTCGTTTTTCTTTTTGAATCAATAAAGATGCAGAAGGCGTGGTGTCGGTCTTTCCGAACAAAGTGCTGAAGCTTCAAAAATAATGTCACTTAAAATAACTGTTTGATTAAAAAATATACTGAATGCGCGACTGAAACAAACTGAATCTCAAGAGAACCTAAAAATACACTGAATAAGACTGAAAACATACCGAATGTCATGTTCAACCCCAAATTATAATAATATTTATTAAATATTTAAAGGACAAAGTTCTATTACAATCTGTATTTATTTATATTTAAAAATAGTTAGATGGGTTGATTCCTATATGTAAATGATGAAATAATATGTATGCAAAAAAAAAAAAAAAAACTTAATGTTTTGATTATTTAAATTTCTCTTCTTGTTTTATACATATAAATATAGATACATGAATTGAAGTGGCTCATATTTGAATTAAGGAAGTGAGAGATACTTACTGTGAAAAATCTCTTTGAGGCATTGTCACAAGCACTTGAAGTGCATGTCTTTTATAATTTATTCATGACTTCCAATAATGCATTTTCTGTAGCCCTCACAAACTTGATCTCTTACACAAAGCCGAAACCATAGATTCAATTCATATTTACTTCTTCAATTTGTGCGAATGGTAAAGTTTAAAATGCAGCTGTTCTCGTAGCTCATAAACATGAGCAGGGCACATAATTTTGTGCAATCTCAAGTGGCCAAGTTTCTTAAACTACCAATAGAACCAACTTGAGCGTGGTAGTTAAAACCAAAGAGTTTCTGTCATCACAATTTGAGATGAAGGATTTAGGAGAAGCTGATGTGATTGTTGGAGTCAAAGTGATTAGAACTCCTAATAGAATCTACTTAAGTCAATCTCATTATGTTGAAAAAGTGTTGAAGAAGTTTAACTGCTTTGATGTTGTCCCTACTAGAACACCCTATGATCCTAGCATACCATTGTGTAAGAATTTGGGTAAGAGTGTTTCCCAAGAAGAGTATGCTAAGATTCTAGGAAGTGTTATGTTCCTTATGAACTGTACTCGACCAGACATAGCTTATGCTGTACTCGTTAGTTGCTGGAATCAAGGGACGAGAAGTAATGTCGGGCTTGACTGAGTACGATTCCAATTCTATAAATACTCAAGCCTTCTCATTATCAGAACACACAATACACAACTACACGCAACTATAGTTCTGCCATAGCACATGTGGGTACTACACGCAAGGAGCTATATAAAGTGGTCCGCACGTATTATCCAGCTGGCGGTGCGGATTACAGTCGGGTGTATTGTGCGATATTGACTGTGGGAGTTGATAACTCATGGAGACTTGTCGATACTCAGCTGGCGGTGTATTTTTATTATAAATATCTGTCTGCGGGAAGCTCTCTGTCTTTGTTGATTGGGGACGTTGGTCGTTTGAAGTGGGAGGTTTGGGAGATGAAACCAGAAACGGGGGAATGGATAAAGCTGTCTGGCATCGACTTGGAAGCTCACAAGGCCTTATTGAATGAGTCGTATGATCTACAAACCTGCAGGCGACGAAGATGCTGATTGCGTGGATTGAAATACCGAGAGGTTATTACCTTTGTTGCTTTCAAGCCTTCTTTGATCAGCTGTCAATCTCTGCGCCTACTTGTTGTCTACGGTGTTGAAACCAAAGATGTTTCCTTGTACAAGACAGATTACTGCTGTCACCCTCATCTTGTCCACAGAAACAGCCTCGTACGGATTTGCTAGGCTGAGCTATTATTATTATTATTATTGCTCGTTATCGACCCCTTTTGCTCTGTAGCGTTGCTTGAACTTTGTAACGATGAATTTGTCATATTTTTATTCCGTCACTTGAAGAAGTCCCATAGTTTTCTCAATGGGCCTTTTTTTTAGAAATTATTATATATTTCCGTCTCAAACCTTTTTGTATTTTGTAAAGGAAGGATACTATTTTAGAGAGAGAACAATATAATGATTGAAGTTTTTTTATTTGGAATCTGTGTTAATTAGGTCTAATTCCTAATATTTTATACTTTTCAATATATATCTAATAAAATTGCTATTCAACCGCCGCCTTCGATTTAACTTTCGAAAGTTAAAAATTATAACGCGTACGTGGGTGGCCTCGATCCGAACACCTTGGAGATGGATGTTAAAAACCACGATTTAGATTCAATTCCGGATGGACGATGTATTGATACAAATTCTGATATGAATCCTCCTGTATTTGATATGAAACGTAGACGTCATAGTAGTAGAGGCGGTATCGATTCTCTTCCGGACGACATATTGATGCAAATTCTCGTACGAATCCCAGCGAAAGATATAGTTGATTCAACCAAGTTTGTTTGCCGGAAGTGGCACGAGATCACCAGCACCCGTGATTTTGCGCATGCCCACCTTCATCTTTCAACTCCCGGACTTGTGATCCGGAATCACCATCACCTAAAAATAGCTACTTTTATGTCACTTGCACAACAAGGCGTTCAAATATCGGATTTAATCTACGACGGATCACAATATGGATATTTCTGGATAATAATTGGGTGGATAATAATTTTGGTATTTATAATAATAATCACATTCTAAGTTTGAACATGGAGACTGAAGTTATAACTCAGATACCCATGCCTCGATCTAATGACAACTGCAGGTATTATTGTGATTATACGTATCTATCGGCGGGAAGCTCTCTGTCTTCGTTGATTGGCGATGGCCGTTTGAAGTGGGAGGTTTGGGAGATGAAACCTTTGGAATCATCGGGAGAATATTCTTGGACGTCTAAGTTGCCCGACATCGACTTGGAAGCTCACAGGGCCTTATTGAACGAGTCATTCCGTAAAGAGGAGAACGAAGATGCTGATCGTTTGGAATGTTGTGTCCGTCCATCGGGCTGGTTAAAATACCCAGATGTTATTGTCTTTTACGCTTTCAAGCATGTGAGAAGTCGAGCTCGGTTTCACCTTGTCTACGATGTTCTAACAAAAGATGTTTCCTTGTACAAGGCAGATAGATGTTCTTACCCTCATGTTGCCCACAGAAACAGCCTAGCTAGTATGGATATGCTGAGTTGAGTTCATTGTTTGTTTCACTTGTGCATATACTTTTTTTTTTTCTTATCTTGAGAAAATATCATTTTATTATTCGTTTATTCAACAACAAGATAAATTAAAGCTCACTCTATTCCATAACAAACTACTGTAACTATTTTAGAAAATAGAAACGTAATGTGTTCGTGTTATTCTCATGACAAATTGGTTTTTGTTTGCATGCATATCGATCGTCTACAGTAATCTGTTCGTGTTATTCTCATGACAAATTGGTTTTTGTTTGCATGCATATCGATCAGACAGGTACGTAACCAGAAATATTACTTTTTTTTTGGATCAAGGTCAACCACATAGAAAATAAATAAATTAAACTCACATCGCAAATTCGAAAAAAAAAATACTCTCCATTTATAAATATAAGACATTTTTTTTTGGACACATTTTTTTGCTTTTTAACCAAAAAGTGAATGGTATAAAGATAGTTTTAAAGTAAAAAGTAAAATAAGTGTGAATAAATTTTAAAAAGTATATAGATAAAAAGTATGGGTAAAATTATATTTTAAAGTAAGAGAATAAGATTTACTTACATGAGAAATCATTCAGAATTACTTACATGAGAAATCATCAGAAAGATTTTCGTTGTGATACTTATGCTGCGTTGGACGATGCTTTGAACCGTGGAGACACTGATGCATCCACGATTGGAAAAAGGATTATTCTGATTTCTTCTTTTGTTGGTGGAGCGCGGTACTCGATACAAAATTACCATGATGCCATGTGTGTATGCAAATTTGTTGGGTATCCGAATTTATTTATTACTTTCACGTGCAACGCCAATTGAGACGAAATTCAGAGATACGTTGATCCAAGAGGTTTAAGTTCAACCGACAAGCTAGATATTATTGTTAGGATATTTCATTCTAAGCTCCATAATATAATGAGTGATATTCGCAGTGACAAAATATTTGGAAAAATAAGTGCGGGTAATAAAATATATTTTATTTACCATTGTTATTTTCATTATATTATTGCCCATTTAATATTTTTAAATACTCAAACTTAATAAAAGTTTATTCTTATTATTTATTATTATTTGTTTATTCAGTTGTGTACGCTATAGAGTTCTAAAAGCGCGAATTACCACATGCTCATATCCTGTTAATCATTAAGGATTTATCGGAATCACCGTGTTCTAATGTTGTGGATGATTAACTTTTGTCTTGAATTCCAAATGTCCTCGAGGCCGGATTCTGAATATTATCAAGATGTTAAAGAGTTCATGATGCACGGCCCGTGCGGACTTGCAAACAAACAGTCTCCCTGCATGGATGAAAATCGTTGCACTAAAAGCTTTCCAAATTTTTTTTCAGCAAACTACTTTAGACAATGACGATTTCGTTGTGTATCGACGTAGAGATTTTGGTCGTCATATCACTAAGACTGTCATTAAACTTGGAGTTAGAATCATATATCGTCCTCTTGAGATTGGCCATTTACCTAGATGTCCTTTAAGTTTAAGTTTTATCAGCGGTCGTCCTTTGGCCCTTTTTTTCCGGCCAAAACAGCACGTGAAGTGCACGTGCGTGCCTAATGGCACCGGAAAACTGACGTGGCCATCAAATATTGGCGCGAATCGTCCACGTCAGAATTGGCAGATAATTTTCTGAACGATTTAAATTGATTTGGGAGAATTTGGACTCAGAACCCTAATTCATTTTCTCTCTCTCGCTCAAAATCGCTCTCTTCTCCAACTGAACCCTAATTTGCATCGCTCAAACTCGATTCGAAATCAACATTCTTGGGATCTCACGACCAAAGCATCTCAGGTAATACGAAGCATCTCAGGTAATTCGATGTCTCATCCAGTTCTTTAAAATCGACCACCTTTTTTTTCAGAATGTCTTCAAACTCGGAAACTTCGCGCCCGATGAATATTGGAACTCCTGGTCGATTAAGATTCGAGAACAAGTACTGCAACTACTGTGGAAAGAAGCTTCAGATTCGAAGTGTGTCTGCAAGTACCAAAAATTACCAAAAGCTCTTCTACTATTGTGATGTTCACACTTTCCAGGCATGGTGCTATCC
This sequence comes from Euphrasia confusa, assembly GCA_954870475.1. Classification (NCBI taxonomy): domain Eukaryota; kingdom Viridiplantae; phylum Streptophyta; class Magnoliopsida; order Lamiales; family Orobanchaceae; genus Euphrasia; species Euphrasia confusa. The sequence continues at coordinate 28,785,802 of OX940968.1, read as the reverse complement.
AATCAATGACGAGGGTTTTGATAACTATGATGATGACCAGGTGCCTCCTACTGAGGATGTGAAGTTGTTGAAGGATCTCATGGCCAGTGTTGCAACCATTTTACAACTTCTGAAAGTATTGTTGTGTGTGGTGATTGTTGGATTTGCAATTCTGTTTAGGATGTGACTTATGTTGTTGTGTGTTGATTTTTTAGTTGTGTTTTTATTGCTTTTATGAACAATGTAATTCCTCTGTTTTTTATTAGTTGTGTTGTTACTGCTTTTATGAACAATGTAATTCCTCTGTTTTTTATTAGTTGTGTTGTTATTGCTTTTATGAACAATTTAATTCTTCTGTTTTGTATTAGTTGTGTTGTTTATGGCACTAAGTAGTGTAAAGTAGTGCATAAACATAATAACTTAGATAATAGACAAAACATGAAGGTAATAGGTAATATATAATAGAACCTGTGCATAAAGTACTGACAAAACATGCACATAAACACAAAGCAGGGCATAATCAGTTTCCCTACCTACAAAATACATGACATAATACCAAAAGCAAGGCATGATCAGTTTCTAGACTGCACAAAAACATGCCCATAACCACAAAAGCAGGGCAGCATAATCAGTTGCAGACATACAACTTAGAGAATTTCCCCTCCTCATCCATGTCAAGCACAGTTGTTGTACCAAGATTTGATCTTCTCAACTCCTGACAGTAGTCCCCAAAGCTTGGTATACTGCAGATCAGGAGCTCCATGAATAATGGTCATTGCAGCAGCTCTGCCTCTGTAAGCTTGTTGCTTGGAAACACTCACATTCAACTCTTTTATTACCTCCTTCCTCCAGCCCCTGACATCCCTTTTAAGATCACATTGGAAGTCTACTAAATGCCTCTTTCCCAGCCACTTGCTTGTCATATTTCTCACATGAAAGGTTGGGGCACAGGTGTGCTCAGAATTATAATACCTAACTTGGAATGTTTCCTCATTTACCATCTTCAGTGCATGACAAGCCCATGCACATCCATCAGCATCACATTTTGCATGGACTCTCACCTTATCATTTTTCTTAAAGTTCAGGGTCCTCTTGGTGTTGATTGCATGAGAGTTTATGGCTTCTTTGAACAACTCCCTGTTCTCAAATCTCAAGCCCAAAAAAAATTCAGGATTAAAGATCACATCTTTATTAAAAACTGGAAACTCCTCTGACCCATCCCTCTCATCATCTGACACTGTGGTAGGGTCTAAATCATCAAAGTCTTTGGCAACAATATCCTCTTCCTCAGATGACCCCTCATCCTCCTGTAAGCCCTCATTAACAAAAGCATCATCATCTCCATCTACATATCTCTTCCACTCTGCATCATCAACAAGATAAACCTCACCAGAATCAATTAATATCACTGCCCAGCTCAAAGTTAATGTCTTCAGAGTCTGATGACAAGTTCAACTGAGCCTCAGTATTTGCCACAACTTCCTCATTTACCCCATGGTTGAACACATTACTCTCAGCAGTATTGCCAAACTCATCATCATTACCAAAATCATCTAGCCCCTCACATACTCTAGCCCAACTATCCAATGCATCATCTACAGCAGCATTATCATCATAAGCATACTCCTCAAACTCCTCATTATCATTATCCACAGCATCATCAATAACAGCATCATCATCTCCATCTACATAGTTGTTCCACTCTACATCATCAGCAACATAAACCTCACATTCATCATCAGTGTCCAGCTCAAAGTCACTGTCTTCAGAGTCTGATGACAAGTTCAATTGAAGTGGGAGGTTTGGGAGATGAAACCTTTGGAATCATCGGGAGAATATTCTTGGACGCCTAAGTTGCCCGACATCGACTTGGAAGCTCACAGGGCCTTATTGAACGAGTCATTCCGTAAAGAGGAGAACGAAGATGCTGATCGTTTGGAATGTTGTGTCCGTCCATCGGGCTGGTTAAAATACCCAGAGGTTATTGTCTTTTACGCTTTCAAGCATGTGAGAAGTCGAGCTCGGTTTCACCTTGTCTACGATGTTCTAACAAAAGATGTTTCCTTGTACAAGGCAGATAGATGCTCTTACCCTCATGTTGCCCACAGAAACAGCCTAGCTAGTATGGATATGCTGAGTTGAGTTCATTGTTTGTTTCACTTGTGTTGTGCATATACTTTTTTTTATATCTTGAGAAAATATTATTTTATTATTCGTTTATTCAACAAGATAAATTAAAGCTCACTCAATTCCATAACAAACTACTGTAACTATTTTAGAAAATAGAAACGTAATGTGTTCGTGTTATTCTCATGACAAATTGGTTTTTGTTTGCATGCATATCGATCGTCTACAGACAGGGACGTAACTAGAAATATTAGTTTTTTTTTTTTGGTAAATGTCAATCAAATCGAAAATAAATAAGTGTATGATACAAAACAACGCATAGGGTAACTAGAAATATTAGTTTTTATTTTTGGGTAAAGGTCAATCACATAGAAAATAAATAAGTGTATGATACAAAACAACGCGTAACTAGAAATATTAGTTTTTATTTTTGGGTAAAGGTCAATCACATAGAAAATAAATAAGTGTATGATACAAAACAACGCATAGGATATAAAACTCAAAAAAATACTCTCCATTTATAAATATAAAACCTTTTTTTTGGAAAAGGCTATATATACACAAAGTGTAACCAATGTTTGATACACTTCCAATTAAAACATGACATTTGGCGGGTTGTAATAATATTATTGGTAATAAATCTTTTATACATTTCCATCAAAAAATATGACATGCGTTCACTTTGTAATAATAATTATTTTTATTTTAATATATTTCTATCGATTTCTTTTTTAATTCTTTTTTTCTATTAATGTAGTGCTCATAATTATTGCAAAAGTTTACATTCCACATTATTAAAATAGTTTTTAGACAAATAATCAAAATTTTATTTGAAAAAATTAGACTAATCATATATTTTTTTTAAATAATTATTTATAGATGATATTTATAATAAATTATTTTTGTGATTATTAATATAAAGACTTGTTTAACAATAAATCAAAATATTATAAATTAATATTATTAGTATTAATATTTAATTTAATTAAAAAATTGGTTATAACTATTTATTTAAAATTGTATATTGTTTAATATTTAGTAGAAAATCTCGATATGAAATAGAAAAAATTGTAATTTAACAAATAACGAAAGTTGATACATGAAAAATGAGTATCGTTAATGTATTTAAAAAATGAAGTCAAGTATAAAATAATAAAAATGAGAATAATAATAATAAATAATAATGATTTTTGTATTTTCTAAATAATATGATTTTTTTATATACTCATATTAATTTGAATCAATAAGTCAGAGTGTATGGAAGTTCACTTAAATAAATAATTTTTGTTTACAGTTCTCTCAAATTAATAAAAATTAATATATACAAATCAATTAAAAAAACAAGTCAAAATTTGCATAGAGTCTATAGACTTTTTAAATTTAAGAACTTTTAAAGTTTCAAAAAACATCTTTTGAAATCATAATTCAACATACCACTCTATGAAAAAATCTTATGAAATCATAATTCAATACACCCCTTTAATAGATATACATGTGAAATATGCGACCCTCTAACATATACAAATGCGAAAAAAAATCTTATGAAATCACAATTCAATACACTTATCTAATACACACAAATGCAAAATATGTCAAGTTTTCAAAACATTGATCTATTTAAAAAATAAATACATTTATATTTTTTTAATTGAATAATATTAAATTAAATTATAGTAATTAGTTGATTAGAATCTAATTTATAAATATTGAAAAATGAAATCACAAATGAAAACAAAAAAATAATTTGACGTTCATTTCAAATTTTAAAATACTTTATTGTAAACTCCATTAAAAGACACACATGCCATGCATATGATATTTTTAGAAAAATGATCTCTTTGTCGAAGGTTGTTAGCTCACTTGAATTGAGTATGTGTGAGTATTTAAATTTGTACAATTAACCTAAATAAAAAAATAAATTTATTTCTTTGAAAAATAAATGCATTTATTTTTTCTTAAATAAATAATAATGAAACATAGATTGTGTATATTATAATTGATAATATTTCATGTACAGTAATTTAATTTATAAAAATCAATTATTATTATTTTTTATTTTTTACTAAGTAAGGTATTTTAATTTTTAAAATTTGTAAAAGAAGTAAAAAAAATTACAGAAAAAAATAAAGTTTTTAAGATTATATACACTATACATATTTATTTATTCAAAAACAATTTTTTTCAAAATAATAAATTTTTTGCGTAAAAAAATTATATTTACTCTATTTAAAAACAAATGTTTTCAAAATAAAAAAGTACTCTTCAAAAAATTATATTTACTCTATTTAAAAACAAATGTTTTCAAAAAAAAAAATTACTATTTCCGAAAAAAAAATACGTTTTTAAGATTATATATTTACTATATATATTTTATTAAATTATTTAAAAACAATTTTTTTTAAATAAATTTTTTTTACGCAAAACAATAAAGTTTTTAAAATTATATAAACCATATATATTTATTTAAATTATTTAAAAACAAAAATTTTCAAAATAATGAACTCTTTACGCAAAAAAATTTATATTTACTCTATATATTTAAATAAATTATTGAAAAATAAATGTTTTTAAAATAAAAAGTACTATTTCCGAAAAAAATAATAAGTTTTTAAGATTACATTTATATATATTTAATTAAATTATTTAAAAACAATTTTTTTCAAAATTTAAAACTCTTTCACACAAGAAAAGGACTAAATCTGTAACTGATCTCCATTACCTTTGACCACGTGCGAAAAACTAAAAACTTAAAATGAAAAATAACTAAACAAATAAATTCCAAATGTCAAAAATTAATTGGAAGTGTATTGAAAAGTCAATACACCGAGTGTAACCGTATCAGCTTCCCTTTTTTTTGGACACATATTTTTTGGCTTTTTAACCAAAAAGTGAATGGTATAACTATTTAGCGAAAAGGTTATTATAGTTTATAATATTTTAAGTTTTACCGCATAAATTATCTCTTACAATTTAATGTTTCATTTGTTTAGATTTTTTATTAATAAAAGTACTTTAAGATTATAATTATAAAATGGTGTAATAACTGCTTACCTAATATAATAAATATTAATTAATAACCCGTGTAAATTAACAAAATTCAAATAAAATTATATAATCTGCTTATATTAATAATTAGGAAAAATTGAGTTCTTTAATTTTAATAAAATTTTAAAAACTCTCCTCTATCCAAAATCATCCTATAAATTACCCTTAATTAATATAAATTATCCTTAATTTATAATTAATTAATCAATTATCCTCTGATTTATAATTAGGAAAAACGATTACCCTTAATTCTAATAAAACTTAAAAAACTACCCTATATTCAAAATCTCCCTAATTTTTATGGTAAAAAATAAAATAAGTGTGAATAAAATTTAAAAAGTATATAAATAAAAAGTATGGATAAAATTATATTTTAAAGTAATAGAATAAGATTTACTTACATGAGAAATCATCAGAAATATTTTTGTTGTGATACTTATGCTGCGTTGGACGATGTGGCATCATGTGTGTATGCATGTTTGTTGGGTATCCGAATTTATTTATTACTTTCACGTGCAACGCCAATTGAGACGAAATTCAGAGATACGTTGATCCAAGAGGTTTAAGTTCAACCGACAAGCTAAATATTATTGTTAGGGTATTTCATTCTAAGCTCCATGATATAATGAGTGATATTCGCCGTTAAGGGTGTTCATAAATTGGACCAGACCGGAAACTGGACCAGTTGGTCCGGTTCGGTCTGGACCGGTAAAATTTCGGTCCGGTTTCAGGTCCACATAAAAATGAGATTCCGGTTTCCGGTCCGGTTCCGGTTAAAAACCGGTAAAATCCGGCCCGGACCGGATTTGACCGGATTTTAATATATATATATATATATATATATATATATATATATATATATATATATATATATATATATATATATATATATATTATTTTTTAATAATATTAATTGTTATATTTAAAAAAAATAAAAAATTAATTGTGTTTTTTATTTTAAAATTGTTCTATTTATCAAATACTCCTATAATTTTGTTATTAACTAAAATTTCACTATATATTAAATTATTGATATGTAATTTAATTAAAATATAACAAAATAATCTAAAATTAATAAAAATTATATATTTTTTAATTTATCAAATATTTTATTTACTTAAAAATAATCATATTTCATATTTATTGAATAAATTTAAAATTTATAAATATAAAAATTAAACTAAATTATTATTTTATATTTAATTTATTTAAATTTTAAATTAATCCGGTTTTATTAGGTCCTTAACCGGACCGGACCCGAATTTACCGGTCCGGACCGGTATTATTCCGGTCCGATTTCCGGGTCATGCTTTTCCATGATTCCGGTTCCGGTCCGGTTCGATCCGGTTTTGGACCGATGAACACCCTATTCGCCGTGACAAAATATTTGAAGAAATAAGTGCTGGTAATTAATAAAATATATTTTATTTACCATTGTTATGTTCATTATATTATTTGCCCATAATACTCAGACTTAATAAAAGTTTATTTTTATTATTTACTATTATTTGTTTATTCAGTTGTGTACACTATAGAGTTGAAAATCACGAATTACCACATGCTCATATCTTGTTAATCATTAAGTATTTATCGGAATCACCGTGTTCTAATGTTGTGGATGATTAAATTTTGTCTTAAATTTCATATGTCCTCGAGGATTCTGAATATTATCAAGATGTTAAAGAGTTCATGATGCACGGCCCGTGCGGACTTGCAAACAAACAGTCCCCCTGCATGGATGAAAATCGTTGCACTAAAAGCTTTCCAATTTTTTTTCAGCAAACTACTTTAGACAATGATGGTTTCGTTGTGTATCGACGTAGAGATTTTGGTCGTCATATCACTAAGATTGTCATTAAAGTTGATGCTAGGTATTTAATGATTCCAATAATATGTTTTCAGTTCTAATTTTGTCATTTTATATGTTCGTGTATGTCGTTCCTCGTAACATTTTTTTAGGATTAATAGCATATAAATCACAACATTTACCTCATTTGCAAAATAAATCAAACTTTTTAAATTTGCAAAATAAACCATTACTTTTATTGTTATTTTAAAAAAAAATTATAAATAATTTATTAATTATAAATAAATTTAAATATTACAAAAAATACATATAACTGACAAAAAATATATTTTTAATTATTGATAAATTATATCTTCACCACTATTTTTTTTTTTAAATAAATATACGATTAAAACCTATATTTTAATAAATCATTTCTAAAAAATTAACTTTAAAATAATATTTTAATAATTATCATAAATTAAAATTCATATATACACTGAAATACAAAATTGAGATATATAATATTCTGTTATTCCAAATTAAATAAATTATTTTTGAATTTTTTAGTATTAATTAATTATAAATTTTCTTATTTTTATTAAATTTATTTATTTCAATAAATTATAGTAATAAATTGTTTTTTTAGTTTTATTTATTGATTTTATAAAATTTGTTTTTATTTCAATTTTTTGATAAAATTAATTTTATGTTGTTTATAAATTTATTTATATCAAAATAATATATATAGTGATAAATCATAATTTAAAATACGTGTTTATAAATGTGTTTTTAAATATTTAAGTTTATTTATAATTAATATATTATATATAATTGATCTTGCAAATAACAATAAAGTTAAGGTTTATTTTGCAACATTACAAAAGTTAGAGTTTATTTTACAAATAAAGTAAAGTTGATGATTTTATATGGTATTAACCTTTTTTTTTATTGTAGTTCATAACATTTTTTTATTGCAGGTATGCATGTAAGCGTATTAACATGTTTGGCTAATAAAATAGGTACAGTGCTATATATTTCAAAAAGAAAAATTGTATTTAATACTTTTCATACTTTTTATATATTATACTTATATAAAAATTATTTATACATTATTTGACAAACACTACATTAAAAAATGATACTCTATTTGTTTCATAATAATATGACTAATTTTCTTAAATTAATATTTCACAATTACTGGATTTTCCAAAAAAAATTATATATATTAAAACTTTTTCACTTTAAAATACAATTTTACTTATAACTACTATACTTTTTAATTTAAAATATATTTATACCCTTTATTCTTTGATCAAAAAGTCAAAAACTAATATTTTTTAAGGTTCCTAAAAAATAATAAGCATGTACATGCTTAATTAATTGTATGCTCTAATCCCAATTCATCAATACTCTGTTGTTTCTTGTTGGTGTTGAGAAGCTCACAGAGGATTTGTTTTGTGTCATGGTGTTGAGAAATCGTAGCAAGTAAATAGCATAGAAGTTTAGAATTCGAGTCAATTTCATGTGCTGCCATTACGAAATCAATTAAAAAAAGTACTATTAGCAAGTAAAACTTGAGAGAGCTATCCGTTTACGACGACACGCTAACATAAAAGTTAGAACTCGCAAAGCTCATGAGGTGTTGGTGCTCCCATCCAACCGTAACCTGGACGTGAATGCTTTGATCCTCGATCCCCGCGTGACGTAAAAGTTAGAAGCCGCTAAGCTCATGAGGTGTTGTTGCTCGTCTGTAACCCAAACCAGGACGTGAAAGCTTAGTTGATCATCCCCGCCTTGTAAGTCGACTTGCTCATCGAACATCTCTTTCACAGACTTAACCGCTCCTTCTCCACAGTAGAAAAACTCTATGCTCTTCAGTGTATCAGTGTTTCCAAGCTCAAAAGGGATCTTCTTCAGCTCTAGTAATTGTAGAAGATGAAGATGTTCAAGTCGTGGAAGGATGGAGGAATTGTCCTTGGGCTATTTCCCACTTCCCTTTCTCGAAGCAACCCCCCGTTAATCTGAGCTTCTCGAGAAGTGGCAATGAACCGATCTTTTCCAACATGTCGTCCCATTCATGCTTTATTTCCAAAAAGGAGTTACTTGTACATATGAGAAAGTTGAGGGTGTGAAATGTATAAACCAATAATCATTCAGTTCCTACAAGTCAAACCGGTATGAATCAGTGAACTCGAGCCAACAGTTAACTGTTCGCTCTCAAATTTCTCACTCTCACCGGCGCGTACTTGTTCACTCGCTCGCGCACGCCGCCTTGCAAGCTCAAAAATCGAGGAAAAGCAATAGCTGTGTTGTTCGTTCTGGAAAACCTGAAGCGTGCTCTGGTATGCAATGCTAATCTGATCCGCGGCGCGAGAACTCAGGTCGAGAAACACCAGGGGGAAATTAGGGTTTCAAATTTCGCGTCTTTCATGAGCTGCAATATTACAAAATAACATGAAGTTGAGAATTCGAGTCTTTCATGCGCTGCAATATTACAAAATCAATTAAAAATGTACCAAGTAAAACTTGAGAGGCCGCTAAGCTCATGAGGTGTTGGTGCTCCTCTACAACAGGCTCACATAAAAGTTAGAAGCCGCTAAGCTCATGAGGTGTTGTTGCTCTTTATCAACGATAACCTGGATGTGAAAGGTTAGTTGATCCTCCCCGCCTTGTAAGTCGACTTGCTCATCGAACATCTCTTTCAAAGACTTCACCGCTCCTTCTCCGCACGAGTTCAACTTTATACTCTTGAGCGTATCAATGTTTCCAAGCTCAAAAGGGATCTTCTTCAGCTCATACAGCGTTTCAAGATGAAGATGTTCAAGTCGTGGAAGGATGTAGGAATCCTCTTCCACCGCACTCCAGTTTTCGAGACCCTCACATTCTTCCATATATAAGTACTTGAGGCAGGGGAATTGTCCTTGGCCTATTTCCCACTTCCCTGTTTTGAAGCACCCCCACCTTAATACGAGCTTCTCGAGAAGAGGCAACGAACCCATCTTTTCCAGCATGTCGTCCCATTCATGATATACGCCCAAATTAAGACTCAACTTCTTAAGGGAGTGTGGATAGGTAATCTTGTGAAAAGAAGTAAACAGCCTACTTGCGGATAAAAATTCGACAGATAGGGATTCCAATCCACACAGATATTTCATATTGCACAAAAAATACACATCATCATCCGAATCAACATTATCTTCATCATTCGAATCAACATCATCATCATCATCATCATATTTATACTCCAGACCCAATCTTTTGATATTGGGAATTCTCTTAACCACCCCATTTTTAAATTTGAAATTCCTTATTCCTCTAAGGGTGTGTAGATTTTCCATGATGACCACCGCATCACCATCTCGCCCATCGAAGCTCGGAGGATCCGGAAGACACGCAGAATCCCTGATGAAATTCATATGCCTAAGCTGAGTCATTTCCCAGAAATCAACGACCATGATGGGCTCTAAATTGGAAGAACAAGAAACAACAAGTGTACGCAAATTCCAAAGGTGGCTAATAGAGGGAAGGAATGGCGGCATCCATGAAGCTGCGATAGCAAGGTGTCGCAGGTTAACATAGCGAGACACGACAGAATTAAAGCCGATTCGCATTTCATCACAGGCATACCAGAATTTGTCATGCACTTGTAATGTCCTCAGTAATACCAGATTCTTGCATAATGGAACCCTACCATATTCGCAAATAATCGAGCGAGTGTGTGACATCAATCTCAAGTCACCACGTACGTTGTACTCTTTCAAAGTATTATCAGGTATAATAACCCGGCGTTGGGCATTCATGCGTTGAGGAGAAGGGGGATTACATTTCCCCATGACATGATAAAACCCTTCTTTCTGACCTTCTTTCAAGCACATGTCCCTAACCAAATCGTGAATTTTGCAATACTTTATGCTCCCTGTAGAACCCAACTTATCAATTAGAATGAGATTTCTACTGACGAGGTCCTGTAAGAAACCTCTACCGGTAATCTCCAAGGCTTCGGCTTTCGTTGGTTTAAGAAACCCTTCGGAAACCCATTGTAGGACAAGCGTAGAGACACTAATCTTTTTGTCCTCCTCATACACTCCCATGTATAAGAAACACGGCTTCAAATACACCGGCAAATGATTATAGCTCAGCTTCAACAATCTCAAACAATGTTTATCGTTCCTCATGTTCACCACCGAGGTGAAGTTGTCTCGTATTGATTCCCAAGATGCACGAGTGCATTCCATAGTTTTCAGAAGACCTCCCACCACAGATATTGATAAAGGAAGACCTCTGCAGTTGTCCACAATATTCTCTCCGATTTCCTCCAGTTCAGGAGGGCAGCTACTCTTCTCACCGAATACTGTTTTGGAGAACAGATCCCAACTGCTAGCCTTATCTAAGAAACTCATGTTGAGACTATAATCAGTTGTCAGTTGCGAACTCAATTGCGATAGCCTGGTCGTCACCAGCACTCGACTGCCGTTACCGTTGTTAGGAAAGAAGTGTTGTATCTGATCCCATGAATCAATACTCCACATATCATCCATCACGATCAAAAACCTTCTGCCAAATAAATACTTACGGAGCTCCAATCCCAATTCATCTACACTCTTCCCACTCTGTTGTTCCTTGTTGGTTTTAGTGGCTTGAAAAAGAAGCTCACAGAGTATTTCTCGGGTGTCGTAGCTTTGAGAAATCGTAGCCCAAGCACAGATATCAAAATGCTCCTTAATAAGTGGTTTTGTGTAAATAGTTTTGGCAAGAAAGGTCTTACCTATACCGCCCATTCCCACGATCGGGATGACCTGGAAATCAAGCTGGCCTCCGTCGAGCTTTTCCATGATTTCGATCAAGACATCATCGGACCCCACCAAGGTTTCACTTCGATCAGCAACGGATGCAGTGACATTTGTCGTGCCCACTTGATCATGGACCAGCGGCACCTTCTTTATCTTCTGTGTATCTTCCACAACTTTTTTGATCGAATCCATCTCTTCAATAACACTTTGCAAGATACCATAGCATCGGTTGAGGGACTTGACCTTTTCATGATCGTTTGCCTTTTTTTTATTCTTTTTCTGGTTGATACAGTCCAGAATATGATACTCAATAGCATCTTCGGCTAAGAAAGCTGCGCCTGCAATACGCATCTCCAACGGATCAGCAACTTCTTCATCATCTTCGGCAACAGGACTACTACTACTACTGTAAGAATGGAGAAATTCTTGAAAGTATGTGATGCGTTGAGTGATGGAGTCGACTAGTTGTTTGTTGAGAGAAATCGGAGGGAAAGGATGATGTTCGAGGTCATGAATGACTTGCATCAGGGAAACCAAGGATGCATAAGCTGCCATGTTTTTGGAATAATCAAACTGTGAGTATATGATGCAGTACCTGGTTTTGGTGTTACTTACATATATGTAAGTTGTTTTTTGTTTTTGTTTTTTAAATCAAGTTGTGAATTTCGGATGTTAAAATAAGTTAGCATTCAATTGAAAGATAAGATAAAGAAAGAGTCATTGACTTTTTTGTTAGGTTTAGACAAAATAGTCCAGCAGGGCATCTATTAAACTAAGCTATTTTAAAAGTTAATTATAAAGCTGTCAATTTTAAGATAAATAGTCCAGCAGGGCAACTGTTAAAATAAGCTATTTTAAAAGTTAATTATAAAGCTGTCAAAGGACAAAGTTCTATCATAATAAAATTGATGGCGTATTTATTTATATTTAAAAATAGTTAGATGTGTTGATTCCGTTGTAACACATATCTGAATGTAAATGAAAAAAAAAAAAAACAGTGAATGTGTTGATTATTTAAATTTCTCTTCTTGTTTTTTATACATATAGATATAGATATATGAATTGAAGTGGCTCATATTTGAATTGAGGAAGTGAGAAATACTTACTGTGAAAGATCTCTTTGAGGCATTGTCGCAAGCACTTGAAGAACATGTCTTTGATTCATGACTACCAAGAATGCAATTTCTGAAGCCCTCAATCTTGATCTCTTACACAAAGCTAAAACCATAGATTCAATTTATATTTACTTACTTCTTCAATTTGTGCGAATGATAAAGTTGAAAATGCAGCTGTTCTCGTAACTCATAAACATGAGCAGAAAATGTTCTCAAAATCTAATCAAAAAAACAAAAATGAATTAAAAACCTTTGCAAAGAGTAGAAAATTACTGTTTGGAGAATTCCTCAAAGGCAATAAAACATAACTATAACCTGAATTACAAAAACTCGATTTTTGAGAATAACAACTCTTCTGTCAACAGTATAAACTTATCGTAAAACAGAATTTTATAAGCTTGTAACATCCTCAACAATCTCAGATTTCGGCACGGTGGAAATTGAGAAATTATAGGATTGAGAAATTCATGAAAGAATGGGATGTGTTTTTGATGGACTCGACTAGTTGTCTGTCGAGAGAAATCGGAGGGGAAGGATGATGTTCGACATCATGTATGATAACAAATTCCATTTCAAGAGACTGATCGACATATTCATCTAAGTTTATCTATACCTATTACCGGCGAAGAAGGGAAGTCTGACTAAAGTAACAATAGAAGAAGCCACAGGCTCTTGAACTTGAAGCACCTGAAAACATGCTCGTGGACAACGCTTTCATCGGATTAATTAGATAAAGGGACGAGAGAGTCTTTTGAACCTGTACTCTCTGTCGGGTTTTTCTGGAGAGTCAAAGCACTAATTCTTGTTTACTGCACCGACAACCTACATGAATTGAATTGAGGAAGTGAGAGATACTGGAAAGATTTCTTTGAGGCATATCTACAAACACTTGAAGAGCATGTATTTTTTGAAGCCCACGGAGTGTTTGTATCATTCCTAAGAACCCACCTGACTCTTGATTTCCTACACAAACATTCAATTCAAATTCTAAATTGGATCATAAAGATTAAAATAAACTCCGGTATAAAGTAAAGAAGAGAATTAGGAAGTACAAAGATACCTACTTATAAGTAGATGCATTAGATAGGAATACATAATATCATAAATCTTCCAAGGGTGAATGAAGGAAATTTTTTCGGACAAGATCAAAGATTTGGCTTTCCAGGTTGCTGCATCTTGGCAATTCAATAATGACCTTTTACTCAAGGTACACACTATTCTACTCGAATCAGCATTTCATGTCATGTCTTTTTTATTTTTTTACCATTTTTTCAGGGCATTAAGTGATAAGTTACATCGAATATCCAACACGAGTTCAAAAATTGAAATAGTCCCAACTTTTTTTTAAAAGGTGCATAAACTTCACTACTAAACCGGAGAGTTTATAGATTTAGAAAAAACGAAACAAACACAACCAAAAGAAACTAAAAACATTCCAACACCCCCACAGTTAAAATTCGAGCATGTCCTCGTGCAAGTTAAATGCAAGCATATTTAATAAAAAAATTGACATGACTTATTCGTAATCTTTAGTGCCCGGGACAACCAAATCAACCACAAACAAATATAAACATTTAAGAAAAACACTAGCCAAAACAACAAACATCACCACAAAAATCAAACAATCCAAAGTAAAATATTCACCAACAAAAAGGAAACATCCCAAACAAACCATAATAGTTCACATGTATCCACCAAAAATTAACGGAAATAAAAATAGTTCACAAACCACAAAACAAGAAATAACAAGTCTAAAGAGTACGTCCAAAACGGGAAATAAGCAATAAGAGGTAAGAGAGAGAAGACAACCAAATACTCGAGCTCGGAGGGCACTCCTCGAGTGGGGTCATCGATCAAGGGCCGGCCGGAGGCGGTTGTCCAAAGTAGGCGAGGATTCGAGTATTGAACCATCATAGATCATGTGACGTGGCTTAAGGTCTATAGACTCAGCTCGCTCGGCCATCGTCTTGAACTTGAGTTTGCAAGAAATGTAGTACCCAACGTGATCGGCCTCGTAGGGCAAAGTCGCAAGAAATCCAATGCGAAGCGACTTTCGCTTCGCCAACTCCTCGAACATCACCCCACATAACGACACCTTGATGCCGAGGTAAGCCCGGTGAAGCATCCATAGCTCGGTCGAGCTTATCTTGTTCCCCTCGAGCTTAGCGGAGACGAGACATGCCTAAGGCCGTGAGGAGGTCCTTCATCCTATCCTCGAACCCTACTAATCCACGAATGAAGGCCCAATCAAAAGCCCTGGAACGGAGGCGTCCAAAACGTGCCACCTCTCGGTCCGATAATTTTCAATCTCAACAATTACTCCAAGCACAGCGATTAATCGAATGAGAGGGAGAAGCCGAGTACCTGAAAACGGAAGGGGTCGACGGCGGTCGAAGATGGTGGTGTGAGGCTGTTGACGGTGTGAGAAGATGGTGGAGTGAATCCACGAATACTTTGAACACGCCAATAATCCTTTCGGTATCCTCCAAATTTTTTTTACTGCCTACAACGTGTTTGATTTATCGATCGAACTAGTTATAAGCACGTACATGCTTAATTAATTGATGATGATTTTGATTTTATCGCCACTGTATACTATTTTTTAACTCTATTGGAAAAATGCCCTTCCCTATAGTAGTAAGTAAGGGTTAAATAACTCTTATAAAATTTTATTATTTCTATTATCTTCTCCTTACAAAATTAAATATAAAAGAAATGAGTTTAAAAATACAATAGTCTTTCACTTTCATTTGTTCTTCTTCGTTTTTTCTTTCCTGTAACCCTAAATCGCCCAAAAAAAAAAAGGCTCCAAAATCGACGATTTTCCACCAACAATTCGATGTAAACATGTTAGCATTCACTTCTACACGACTTGGGTGTGTGTTGTTTTCAATATCGTGCTTGGATTTTGCATTGTGAAAGCTTTTCGAATCTCAAAAATCAGCAGGAAAATCGCGCTGGTTGCAGACGGGCGTCGGGCGCAAGTAGTGGCCTGCGCCCTGGGCCCATTATACATCAGTCAGTTAACTGCGTCATACTGGCCGCTGGCGCAGGCCACTCATTTGTGTCGTGTATATATGACTTTGGTTTACGTTTTGTGTAGAGTGTGAGTCGTGTTTTATTACTTTAGTGTCGTTTTATTTTATGTTTTATGTTGTGTTGTGTTGGATTTCATGAGTGGTTGGAAGTTGTTGTTTGGTCATGTTTCAGGTGAAAAGTCGAAGAAAAGCCAAAAAAAACGAGTCGGGGACGAAGGGACGAAAGTGAAGCTGAAAACTACACTGTCGGCAGACAATTCATAGTGTCGGCCGACATGCTTTTAAAAATCTGATTTTTTTTAAAAGGGCAATTGAAGACGGCGGTTACGGGCAGTTTCGGGAGTTAGAGAGAAGCATTTTAGGAAGGAAAGAGGCAAGAAAAATACATCTCTCGCCTACTGAACTTGGGAGAAAGTTGGGGACGACGCCATTGACAACGGCATCGTTCACGAGACGAAAAGCACGATTGAGTTCCAAGGCCATTTCAATTCATGTAATTGCTTTCGTATGTTTCATTTCCGAATTTCTTAGTTATTTGTTGAGCTTATTAATTTTCAGATTCTACTAGGTTATCAATTTCTTAAACATGTTTTATTTTTATGTCTTAATTGCTTTCCTAAATGTTTGTTTAATTTTTTTGTAGTTGAATTCTGGTTTTTATGTTCTAAGTATTTATGCTTTTATGCTTATTCATGGTTTTATATTTTCATATTGTTGCATGCATTTAAATAAAATGTTTAGTGAAGTATCTTGCGGATGATAATATGATAATAAGAAGTAACTGATTTGTATAAACCGGAAAGTCAAGATGCGATTAACACGATCTTAGAATCGTAACCCGACTGAGAGCGAATCTCTAAGTGAATTAAACATATTTTACGAGTTAAGAAGCCTGATCGGGAACTTGACGTTCGTGTGTTTAATCGTGTAGACCGAAAAAGGGGAAATACAAATTTATTCCTAAGTTTGATTATTATCGTCTTGAGTCTTTTCAATTATCGCATTTCAATTCAAGTATTTAAGTTATTGCTTTCATGTTGTTATTTATTTTATTTGATTAATCGAACTTGAACCTAGGACTTAGAAAAATAATATATGAAATTAACACGAATCATTCACCTAAATATTACTCTTCCGTTTCCTTGGATTGATACCGAGTCAAACAACAACGGACTTCGGATTTTGACGAGAGACGCACGAAAAACGTTTAATCAGCCACTACCTGCGCCCAGCGCCCTTCACAGTCCAATTTTGAATTCTGAATTGAAGTGAGAGAGGGTTCGCGTTCGTGTGTTTTAGCGGGAGGAAGAGAGAAAGTGAGTGGAAGTCGTGCACGACAAAAATGAGGAAACCGTCAGTTCAAAATTGTATATATGGAAGGATAACAATGTCTTTACACATTTTAGGCGGCCTAAATGGTACGCGTAATTTCTCAAAATCCTTATTGAGTAAAAAATATTGAAAAAAAGGCTTAATCAGTACTTTTCCCTTAACTGTAAAATTTAATTAAAAGTTTAAGGGGGATTTTCAAAAAGGGTAAATATCTTAGAGTGAATTATACTCTAAGACCAATCTTTACACTAATTATAAAGAAATAAGATTTACCAATAAAGCCCTTTTTAATTGTTGTACGCTATGAAAATCCCCCATTATATGATTCTCTTAATTCAGTCTACTAATTATACACTTACCATATAAAGGTTATACACTACAAAAAAAAACTGTACCGAAATAAATACATATTGCACAAAACTGGTGTAATACACTGCATACATGAATACGTGAAACGGTTATCACAATTCTTCGATACAAAATTTCTTTCTGTGATTCTCTTGCCGGCGCAGTCGTCTACGTCTTGATAGTGTGAAGGATCAAACCTCGAAGCGTATCCTTTCTGTTAAGGTAAGTTTCCCCAAATTTCACTGTTCTTGTTCGATATAGTTCAATAGATTACATTCCGGATTTAGGGTTCTTTGATTTGGGGACTGAATCTACACAAAAGATGAAGTTAAAGTTTTGAATTTCCATAGTGTATTACTCGAAACTTTGATTGCATGTTTTAAAATTAATTTACAATTGAGTTGAATCTTCAATTTTTAGTTTTGATTTTTTTTGTGCTCCAGTACAACGAAAATCACAAATTTCAGTGTCGACCCTATCACAAAACTCAGTGTCGAAATTCAAAGGTAGTGTGTTGGTGAACTGTAGCGGCAATTTCATCCTGATACAGAGAATTTAATGGGCAAAATCTTGTTTTGTTTTTTGTTTTGGGAAAACTGATACTCTAATCACATGCTTAAGTTGGTTTTGATTTTTGGTTTTTCAAGAAACCATAGATCCATACAGTGTCTTACCTTCTAGTATTCTTTTTGACATGGGGTGATGATGCTTAAGTTGGTTATTTAGTACTTTAACACTATCTATTTTGAATCAGGATTTGGGAACATGTCGCCGACAACTCGTTCCGATTCGATGAAAAAGAAGGGGCAGATTCGGGAAGCTTTTTCTGGATCGGCGAAGCGTAGTCTAGATAATGACTTCGAGGCAACTGTGTCTGAGGGTCAGACTCATATTAAAAAGGTACTGAAATCATCGCTTTATGAAAATCAGTAGTTGAATGTCTTTCGTTATCCAAACTCTCTGCTGATTACACTGTAGGTGGGAAAAAGTGCGGCAAAGAACATTAACAGGCCGGTGCCGATAAAGTCGCAAAAGAGGAAACGATTCAACGTGTGGATAATCACGCCTAAAATTTCTAAGAAGCCAAAGGTATATGCCATATGATTATGGTTTGTATTCATAAAACCTAATCGTTATGAATTCTACTGTCTTTTAGGAGTCAGAATCAGTAATTGGAAGCGATGACGATTTCCAGTCAAACCAATTTAATCTAAAGAAAAAAAAGCGCGTAAGTGAATGAATTAATTGATTTGTCTATTCAAATATTTCCAACTTCAGTCATAGAACTTAATAACAATGTACATAGTGTGTCAACGTGTATGACAATAATTCCTTATTTACCAGAGTGGAATAAAAATGGGAATAGGTCGTGGAAAGTTTGCTCGAGAGAGGTTGGCTGACACAAAGGTATGTCCAATATGCCTATCACTTTATACATGATCTGTTATCATATTGCATTGTTGAAAAAATACACTACTCCATAAATGATTTATCATTCATCCTGCCAAAAACACTGTGACACAGTGAATGGTCACACTGCCAAATAACACTGTGAATGGCCAATAACACTTTGACACTGCCAAATTTTAGACCGTACACTTAACCCATTTTATCAGTGTTGGATTTCTTCTTGGTTAATGTATGGTATGCACTGTCACTTACACTATGTGGATCATACACACTACCAAAACCACTGTGATTTATTAGACAGATTTTAGTTCAACAACTTAAGTGATTCAATCGAACAATTGAGTAGTGATGAGCCATTTTATTTGCTCATCTTAGAGCACTTTTACACCCTTTATTGAGTCAGTTTGAGTCGTTAACGTGTCTGGGAGGGCACAATTAGGTGTTTGGGCAGAGTGTGTGGTGATGCAGGTAACAGGTGGCGCACTGGGCAAAAGAGGCAAGGAAATCCCCTTCTTTGGGCAAATCAGATTCTGGAGCGGTAGTGACAAGCAACAGTTTGACCACAACGGGCAAATGGGCAAGGTCATGAAGCAGAAGACCCAGAATTCCTACAAAGTACCGTGCCTGGTCCGACCACCTGTGGAGGAGAAGAAATACCTGCAGACTTCGATTTGGGCAGAGAGCGGCTGTTGACAGGAGATTCGCTGCGGGCAAGCTGGCAGCATACCAGAATCCCTGGATTCGGGGGATCTGACTTATCCCCCAGCCCATTGACCAAGGATGCCTATTCCTAAGGGGCTAGCAACAGCCGGGAATTCAAAATTCAAATTCGAAGTCTACTTAAGGGGCGCGACGGGCAGCAAAGACAGATACACATTACGCATCGAGAAATCGAGAGAGCCGCCGGTCCCGAAGTTCGCCGTCGCCGCCGGAGGAGTCGCCGGAGAAGAGATCGGAGCTGTTCGTCCGAGTCTCTTATTTGTTTTGCAGTAGATCCGACCTTCGGGTCGAGAAACAATTTCGTTTTATGTTTTGTTTTTAAGTTTTTAATTCCGTACTTCTATTTCCTTCAGGAACGATTTCAATTTGAAGGCATGATTAATATAGTTTGTTTTCCCTTATTTACTTTGTCTTTTATTTCCAGAATGAGTAGCTAAATTCATCGTGCATCTGGGCAGGGGCGGATCGAAGGTGAAATTAGGGTTTAGTTAGACCGCGAGGTTGGAGGGGCTGAACTAACCGGTTGGGCGTTTGTTCCCGAGGCAAAGTTGATTGAGGTTTTATTTCTGGGGAGTTTGGGTAAACTAGGACGACCACTAGTGAACCCTTGCAAACTGGGATACTGGTGATTGGCAAACCGCATAGATGTACCTTGTAGTATTGTTGCGGGCATAGCACTAGAACTTGCAGGAGATGCGGTCGTATGTTTCGAGCATGCTATTGGCCGAGCGGGTCTGTCTAGAGGGTAATGCGGGTTTGGGCAAACTAGATCCATGTTTGGTCGCATAGGTTATCGAATTGTTCAGATCCAGAGAGATTAGGCAAAGTGTTAACCAAACCTTTTCTTTATACAGTAAGGATAGATGAGGGGTGGGGCAATTGATGGGCGTGACGCAATAGGACCACTTTTGTTTTCTTACACCCTATAACTGCTGACAAACCGCTGGTAAAAATCCTTAGTGCCAATGAACGGTAGTTTGCCCTAATGATCCTGAGTGAAGTTGTCTGCCCGGATGCCTTGTTTATTAATTGATTTAAGTTTTCTCTTTAGTCTGCTATTAGATCTGAGTGTTTGATTTGTTTGCCTTTGGTTTTATTTATTTGCATGTTATTTCTGTTTGCCGTAGATAGATCTGAGTGTTCGAACGATTGCAAAACCGCTGTGCCCACAGCAACCAAACTCAAAACTTTTTGTGACAACCCCTTGGGCAAAGCCGAGATCACCTACTGTAATTGCCTCCTTGTGGGACCGACCCCACGTACTTGCCATTATCTACGTTTGTAGTTAAAGGTGTACTGGCTAAATACAAATATTATTTTGGCAGCGCGTTTGTTCCCAACGACAAACATACGGGCTCGTCAAAATTGGCGCCGTTGCCGGGGAGGCAAATTTCCAACAGTAAGTCGTCTGTGCTAACGGTTTGACTTGTTTTGTTTATGCAGGATTCTGTTGCTGGCAAAGAGATTGTAACCTGGTACGATCCAGAGATCGAAAAGACCGCAAAGCGAATCCGGAAAGAAACAAGGCTAGCCAAAGCGTTAGCACGTGCCGCCCAAGAAGCTGCCCACACACCAAGGGCAGAAAATCCGCGAAGGGCAAGGAGAGGTGACCCAATTACCCCACCAAGACCTTCACCGGAACCAGCCATCATGGCAAACCCAACCCTCAGGGAAATGATGTTCCCTGCCAATCTGAACCTCCGACCATCAGGCATCACTTTGCCTACCATCAACGAGAACTGGGAGATGAAGCACAATTTCATCCAAATACTGCCCAAGTTCAGCGATATGCCCATGGAAGACCCACAGAGGCATCTTCAAGACTTCGAGTTAGCCTGCGGAACCATAAGGGGAGGGCCCCCTTTGAGTGAATACATCCGACTGCTGGCTTTTCCCTTCTCACTTGGGGATGGAGCACGGGAGTGGCTCTACACTCTGCCCGAAGGACAAATTACTACTTGGGCACAGCTCCAACAGAAGTTCTTGGAAAAGTACTTCCCTGCCGCCCGAATCCAACACATGCGAAGGAATATCAGCAGCATTAAGATGGGGGCAGGCGAAGAATTCCCTGCCTATTGGGCACGGTTTAAACAGATGTTGGCAAAGTGTCCTCAGCACCAGATCCCTGACCACGATTTGATCCAGTACTTTGTGTCTGGGCTAAGGATGCACGAGAGAACCCTCCTGCACGCTGCCAGTGGAGGGTCCATCCTGAATAAAAGTGCTGAGGAGGCATTTAAACTCTTCAAGGAGATGGCAGAGGAGTTCAGGGATGATGGAAGTGAGTTGCCCAGGACCAATTTGGGGACAACCACCGCTGCGGATTTAAAAATCGACAAACTGTGCAGCGCAATGGAGAAATTTATGAACTCTATGGCCACCGGGCCAAAGAGAGGTGTGAAAGCTTGCCAGATCTGTCAGGGCACAGAGCATGCCACTGATGAGTGTCCCTCACTGTATGACGAGGAGGTCAAAGCGATGGGGCAAAGCAACGGTAACGGGCAAGGAAGGGGGAAACCATACTATGATAATAGGTATGGGAACAACAACAACTACAATGAAGGGTATAATGGAAACCAAAATTTCCAGCGCTACAACCAACAGGGGCAGTACCAACAGCAAGGCCCCGGGATGTACCACCAGCCCGCTCAGACCAAAGGGCCTACTTTGTCTGAAATGATGGAAACTTTGGTCAAAGAGAACATCAAGTTCCAGCAAGAGAATGCCAAAGCCCACCAAGAGAATGAGAAATTCAAGCAAGAGACTAGAGGGCAGTTCCAAAGTCTAGGAGCCCAAGTCTCTCATCTTACTCAGGTGGTGGCAAAGCTAGAACAGAAAGGAGGTACTTTGCCCCCGAAAGTCGAAGTGAACAATGCCCATGTTAATGCCGTCCAGCTCAGAAGTGGCAAACCACTTACTATAGTGGAAGATTCTGCAGAAAAGGGCAAAGAGCCTGTGTTAGATGATTCCCCAGTCATTGAGGAAGACCCTGGGACAGATAATGAGCAAGGAGAGGTAACAGTCAGGGCAAAGAGGGACAAGTCCCCACCACCAAAAATCAGGCCACCCTTCCCGGGCAGACTGAGTAAGAACCGTGAGAGGGAAGAAACTCAAGAGATGTTCAAGATGTTTAAGAAGGTGAAGATCAATATGCCCCTTCTGACCATACTGAACGCTATGCCCAGATGTGCTAAGTTCTTGAAGGAGCTTTGCACAAAGAAGGTGAAATACCAGGACGATGCGAAGTTTGAGGTGGGGGAGAATGTCTCTGCCGTAATTAAAAAGACTGGACCTACAAAGTGTGGAGACCCAGGCATGTTCTACATTCCGTGCATTATAGGGCATATGAAGATAGAGAAGGCAATGCTTGATCTTGGAGCATCGATCAACGTTATGCCCAAAACGATGTACGAGGACCTGGAAATAGGGCAACTAAAGCCCACTCGAGTTGTGATCCAACTGGCTGATAGATCGAACGTTTATCCTGAGGGCATACTGGAGGATGTCCTGGTCAAAGTGGAAGAGTTGATATTCCCCGCTGATTTCTATGTGCTCGATATGGGCAGATCAAGTAAAGCCCCAGTGATGATATTGGGCAGACCGTTCTTGAAAACAGCAAGGACCCACATCGACTGCGAAACCGGTAGGCTGACGTGCAAATTCGAGGGAGAGACGGTCACCTTTGACCTATACAAGTCCATGAAGCACCCAGCTGACACCGAAGAGATCCACTACATTGACCAAATTGAGAAAGCAGTGGAGGCAAAGGCGCTCCAATGTGGCAAGTATGACCATACTGAGATAGCCATTCAACAAGGGCTTACAGAGTTTGACATGGAGGACGAACCGGAAGAATTGCAAGAAGCAATAGAGCAGTTAGATTCTCTGGAGAGTTTCAAAGGCAAACCGGGCAACCCGATAGAGATTGAAGAAATGATCATGGTGCCTTCCCTCGAAAAGCCACCAATGCTGGAATTGAAAAAGCTGCCCAAGCACCTGAAGTACCTATTTCTGGGAGATAATGACACTTTGCCCGTCATCATAAGTGCCTACTTACAAGAGGCAGAGGAGGCAAAGTTGAGGTATGTGCTGGGGCAGTACAAACAGGCCATAGGGTGGACTTTGGCTGACATCAGAGGGATAAGTCCAAGCATCTGCCAACACCACATTCTTCTGGAGGATGACTCTGTGCCCGTACGTGATCCTCAAAGGAAGCTCAATCCAGCGATGAAGGAAGTTGTGCTCAAAGAGATCAAGAAGCTTCTCAGTGTGGGCATAATCTACCCAGTGTCAGATAGCAAGTGGGTTAGCCCAGTGCATGTGGTGCCAAAGAAGTCTGGAGTTCAAGTCATAGAGAACGAAAGAAATGAGCAGATTGCCACACGACTACAAACTGGGTGGAGAGTTTGCATTGACTACCGCAAACTGAACAAGGTAACCCGCAAGGATCACTTCCCTTTGCCTTTCATTGATGAAATGTTGGAAAGATTGGCTGGGAAGAAGCACTTTTGCTTTCTGGATGGCTACTCAGGGTATATGCAGATATGGGTTGCCCAAGAGGATCAGGACAAAACCACCTTCACCTGTCCTTTTGGCACCTTTGCCTACAGGAGAATGCCCTTTGGCCTCTGCAATGCACCAGGAACTTTTCAAAGGTGCATGATGAGCATTTTTGCTGACCTGCTTGAAAATGGAATTGAAGTGTTCATGGACGATTTCACCGTGTATGGCAACTCCTTTGACTCCTGCCTGGAACACTTAGAGATGGTGCTCAAAAGGTGTGTGGAGAAGAGCCTTGTTCTGAACTACGAAAAATGCCACTTCATGGTCGAAGAGGGAATTGTCCTTGGACATGTGATTTCAGCTAAGGGCATAGAGGTGGATAAAGCCAAGATCGAAGTAATCTCCAAGCTGCCATACCCGAGAAATGTGAAGCAAGTCAGGGGGTTCTTAGGGCATGCTGGCTTCTACAGACGCTTCGTGAAGGACTTTGCCCAAATTGCTCGCCCTTTGACCAGACTGCTTCAGAATGATGTAGAGTGGGACTTTGATGAGGACTGCAAGGCTGCCTTCAATCACTTGAAGGAGAGGTTGGTCACAGCACCTATTATTCAACCACCAGAATGGGGCATGCCATTCGAGCTGATGTGTGATGCAAGTGGATACGCAGTGGGAGCTGTGTTAGGGCAAATGAAAGGGAAAGAAAGGCATGTGATCTACTATGCCTCGAAGACCCTTAATGCTGCCCAAAGTAACTATGCCACAACTGAGAAGGAGCTTTTGGCCATTGTCTTTGCCTTTGAGAAGTTCAGGTCTTATCTGCTGGGCAGTAAGACCATAGTGTATACAGACCACGCTGCACTAAAGTACCTCATGGCAAAGAAGGAGACCAAACCAAGGCTTATTCGATGGATCCTGTTACTTCAGGAGTTTGACATCGAAATTCGAGACAAGTCTGGCAATCAGAACCTCGTTGCAGATCATCTAAGTAGGATTCTCCAGAAGGAAGAGGATATGCCCATAACCGAAACGTTCCCTGATGAGCATTTGTATTCGATAACCACTTTGGGCGAAGAGCCATGGTTCGCTGACCTTGTGAACTTCATGGTCACTGGAATTTTCAGGGACGGCATGAGCTACTATGAGAAAAACAAAATGAAGCGTGAGGCAAGGAGCTATGTCTGGGATGAACCCTATTTGTGGAAAAGATGTGAAGACCAAGTCCTTAGAAGATGCATTCCTGAGTCTGAGCAGCAGGGCATAGTGGATCACTGCCACAAACAACCCTGTGGAGGCCACTTTGGGCCAAGGCGTACAGCAAGAAAGATTCTGGATTGCGGATTCTATTGGAACACTTTGGTTCGAGACTGCTATGAGCTATGCAAGAGATGTGATGAGTGCCAGAAGGAAGGCAATCTGACCAAGCGTAATGAAATGCCCTCTGTGCCCATACTGCCAGTAGAGATCTTCGATGTTTGGGGCATAGACTTCATGGGGCCGTTTCCAAATTCACAAGGCAAGGAATATATACTCCTAGCAGTTGATTATGTCTCAAAATGGGTAGAGGCAAAGGCAACACCCACCAACGATTCGCGCATTGTGGCTGAATTCCTCAAAGGGAATATTTTCACTCGGTTCGGTGTGCCCAGAGCACTCATAAGCGACCAGGGGACCCACTTTTGCAACGCTGTAATTGAGAGGATGTTGCGGAAGTATGGAGTCACTCATCGAATCACTTGTGCCTATCACCCCCAGGCAAACGGCCAAGCAGAGCTCTCCAACAGGATTATCAAAGCTATTCTGAGGAAGACAGTTAGGCCAGAGGGGAAGGATTGGGCAGGCAAACTGGATGATGCACTGTGGGCATACCGCACTGCATTCAAGACTCCATTTGGTATCTCCCCGTACCGAATGATATTTGGGAAAGCTTGCCATTTGCCCGTGGAAATAGAGCACAAGGCACACTGGGCGGTGAATAAAGTCAACTTTGATTGGGATCTGGCTGGAAAAGAGCGTAAGCTTGACTTGGTCGAATTAGAGCAGCTTCGCATTGAGGCGTATGACCATGCTGCCCACTACAAAGAGCGGACCAAGAGGGCTCATGACAAACTGATCAAGAGGAAAAAGATCGAGGCTGGGCAGTTGGTGTTACTGTACCAAACCAGAAATCAGTTCCGTTCGGGCAAACTATCTTCTAAGTGGGAAGGACCTTATTTTGTTCACCATGTCAGCCCAAACGGATCTGTGGAGTTGAAAAGCAAAAAGGATGATGATTACATTTTCAAAGTGAATGGCCATAGAGTGAAGCCCTACTTTGGGCAAGAGAATCTGGAAGGGCAGCTTGCCCTGATCGAGTGAACGAATGAAGCAGTTGGGTCCTGCCCGGGACTATAAATAGGGCGCTGGCCAGGAGGCAACCTGGTATGTTTGTATAATTTTGTTATTTCATTTTGTTTTTAGATTAGAAATAAACTACTTGCAACAAGGGACTTTGACTATGCCGCGAGAAAAGGGAATTGTTTGTTTTTGATTTTGCAGAAGAACTTTGGGCAGACTGAGCCTTTGGGCAAATTGGGATGCAAGTGGGGCAGTTGCGGTTTTCAAGGGACTGGAGCCCGTCCCATCAGGGACTCTGCAGTTCCACCCTTATCATAACTCCCCACGATTATCGATAACTGCCACCCCAATTTTTCAGCTTTTTTTCAAAATTCAAAACAAACATTATATACTCTCTCTCTCCATATGGTATCTACTAGAGCGAAGAACAAACTCAGAAAAATCCCCACTGGAACCCTAATTGATCTCACCATTGGAACCGCCGCATCAAAGTTGAAGAAGATGGTGTCTCCCAAGAAATCGAGCCCGGCGAAGCCCAAGTCCCCCGCCGCCGAAGAAGTCATCCACGCCGTCCCTTTGGTCACCATCCCACCGAGCCCCGCCACGACGGAGACTGACAACACCCCCATTGACGACTTGGCCAGAGAGATTGACGAATCCAAAACCGCCAGCGACAAAGAAGATCTGGAAACCCTAGCCACCGCCGCCCAGAAGGAGGAGGGCAAAGCCGCCGTTGACAGCCCCCCGAAAAAGAAGCAGAAAAAGTCGGCGGGCAAAGGCAAAAAGAAGGTTACTCCCACCCCCACTGCCGGATCCACCTCCGACGACAAGGAAAAAGAGGAATCGACGGCCGCCGGTAAAACTCCGGTGGAAGAGGAAGAAGAAGAGGAGGTGATAAAAAGCCCAGCCCCCAAAAGCAGGACCCGCGCATCCACCAAGAAGAGAAAGGCGGTTGACACCACGGCGCGCGAAATCGCGGCCCCCAAAACCGTGTGCTTCGAATCACTCAAACTGATGGGTGTGGAGAAGGAGGTTCGGGGCTATTTCAAGGCCATAGGGTGGGAGCCGTTTCTTGAGTGGTCTGGGCAAATCAACGAAGGCATCGTGAGAGAATTCTTTGGATCTCTGGGTATCAAAGAGACCAAGGATGAGGGAGTTATAGGGATTCAGTTTGAGTTGTTTGATCGGGCTGTGTCTATTGGTGGTAATGAATTGGATTTGTGTTTGGATATGGCAGGTATTGCAGATCTGAAGTCAAAGGCCTACCAGGAGTCACTGAGGGCTTTGCCAGAGTACACAAAGAAGGAGCTGCAGAAGATCTGGAAGCAGTTGGGCAAAGGAGGCGAGTTCGTGGGGCAAAGCACCAAGTCGATCCAGTTGAAGAGCCATGCACTCAGGGTTTGCCACAGGATCCTGGCTGTCAATTTCTTTGGCAAGACAGACACCAGCAGTGCCGTTTCCCATCTGGAACTGGGCATACTGTGGTGCATGTATCAGAAAATCAGGTTGCATTTCAGTGCCTGCCTCTGTGCCCAAATGAAGTGGCTGCACACTCACCCCCTCCAGCGTCTCTCACTGGCCCACTTCCCAATGATGTATGCTTCGAAGATGAACTTGATCAAGAAGGGCAAAGAGCTGGAGATGATGGTGGAAGGCAAGTTTGACATCCAGTGCTTCAAGCGCATGCAGGACATTGTGCAATCGAGTGACGGCGGTGTGAAGTTTTTGGAGGAGAAACCAGTGAAGGTCGAGGTGAAGGACTCTGTTGCTGAGGCTAAGGCCAAAGAGGAAGTTGCAGAGAGGCAAGGCGCGATCGAGGCGCGTTTGGATAAGATCGAGAAGGTGTTCGAGGAAGTGAAGGCGATGATGATCGCATACTTTGACTACAGTGGATTCAGGTACACACCTGCTTCCACCTCCTAATTTGTACCCTCCCTTGTTTTTAGTAGTAGTTAGGTTTTATTTTCTTTTATTTTTTTCTGTTTATTTTTGTTAAGGTCACCCCCGAGTCACTCTGGTTCGGGGGAGACTAGGTTGATCTCCCTGCTGACACACTTTGCCCAGGCAAAGTGTGTGAGGGGGCAGGTGCGCCAAATTTTTTGAGTCATAGTCTGGTCGTGGTTAGCCCCTACTGATCTTATTACTTTTGCACACTTTGCCCAGGCAAAGTGTGTGAGGGGGGAAAGGGAAAGGGCAAACCCCTGTTTCTAATCGAGTCAGCATGATTATGTGTCACTTTGGGCAAACATACATACAGTAACTCAAAATTTATAGTTAAGATGCATGAAATAGGGATGATGGAACTGTTCTAGGCAAACTGTGAGAATTGAGCCTACATTGATATATGAATTCTTTCTTTGAGAGTCTGCTGTGATCTTTACAATGCTTTTCTTTGCCTGTTTGCTGAATTGAGTAGTTTGACTGAGTAGGGTTGTTAAATGATTAGGGCATTTTCTTGTTTCATTTTGCTTGAATAAATAACACTGCCCCTTGCTAGCCCCTTTGAGCCTTATTGAATATTCTTTGTGAACCCATCTGGTATTATGCCCACATTACATAGGCAGCCAGAGAAAGGAAGGGAGTTAGGGCATAGTGTTCAAAAAAAAAAAAAAAAAAAAAAAAAAAAGAAAAAAAAAAAATAATAATAATAAAAAAAAATCAGAAAAAAAAGAGATGAATAAAAAGTTGTTGTGCTAAGGCCCGTAGAAAAGGGGCAAAGTGGCAGAGAAAAGGCTAACATCAAAAAAGCCCTCTGCCCAAATAGAGCCTACTCCCAGAAAAATCTACCCTTATGAGCCCAACACTACAACCCAATAAAAGCCCCTTTGATAACCCCCCTGCTTAGTTAAAACAAACTCAGATTAGCAATAAGGCAAATTTAGGCAAAGTGGAGTCACAGCAGAAATTGAGTGTCATTGAACCCATACACTGAAAGGAGAGAAACACTGTGAGGGAGTGAACCCAAAGACCTAGAACAGACTCTTGACTTATTTTTATCTTTACTTGAATTTTGTGTTATCTGTATGTACTATGCCCTTTACTGATCATGCTAAAGTCCTTTGCTTTATTTCTTCCTATTTCTTTCATTTCTATTTTTACTTTGGTCTTGAGTCAGGCAAATCAGAGCCCACGCTTGGGGACAAGCGTATCCAAGTGTGTGCGGTTCTGATGAGCCATTTTATTTGCTCATCTTAGAGCACTTTTACACCCTTTATTGAGTCAGTTTGAGTCGTTAACGTGTCTGGGAGGGCACAATTAGGTGTTTGGGCAGAGTGTGTGGTGATGCAGGTAACAGGTGGCGCACTGGGCAAAAGAGGCAAGGAAATCCCCTTCTTTGGGCAAATCAGATTCTGGAGCGGTAGTGACAAGCAACAGTTTGACCACAACGGGCAAATGGGCAAGGTCATGAAGCAGAAGACCCAGAATTCCTACAAAGTACCGTGCCTGGTCCGACCACCTGTGGAGGAGAAGAAATACCTGCAGACTTCGATTTGGGCAGAGAGCGGCTGTTGACAGGAGATTCGCTGCGGGCAAGCTGGCAGCATACCAGAATCCCTGGATTCGGGGGATCTGACTTATCCCCCAGCCCATTGACCAAGGATGCCTATTCCTAAGGGGCTAGCAACAGCCGGGAATTCAAAATTCAAATTCGAAGTCTACTTAAGGGGCGCGACGGGCAGCAAAGACAGATACACATTACGCATCGAGAAATCGAGAGAGCCGCCGGTCCCGAAGTTCGCCGTCGCCGCCGGAGGAGTCGCCGGAGAAGAGATCGGAGCTGTTCGTCCGAGTCTCTTATTTGTTTTGCAGTAGATCCGACCTTCGGGTCGAGAAACAATTTCGTTTTATGTTTTGTTTTTAAGTTTTTAATTCCGTACTTCTATTTCCTTCAGGAACGATTTCAATTTGAAGGCATGATTAATATAGTTTGTTTTCCCTTATTTACTTTGTCTTTTATTTCCAGAATGAGTAGCTAAATTCATCGTGCATCTGGGCAGGGGCGGATCGAAGGTGAAATTAGGGTTTAGTTAGACCGCGAGGTTGGAGGGGCTGAACTAACCGGTTGGGCGTTTGTTCCCGAGGCAAAGTTGATTGAGGTTTTATTTCTGGGGAGTTTGGGTAAACTAGGACGACCACTAGTGAACCCTTGCAAACTGGGATACTGGTGATTGGCAAACCGCATAGATGTACCTTGTAGTATTGTTGCGGGCATAGCACTAGAACTTGCAGGAGATGCGGTCGTATGTTTCGAGCATGCTATTGGCCGAGCGGGTCTGTCTAGAGGGTAATGCGGGTTTGGGCAAACTAGATCCATGTTTGGTCGCATAGGTTATCGAATTGTTCAGATCCAGAGAGATTAGGCAAAGTGTTAACCAAACCTTTTCTTTATACAGTAAGGATAGATGAGGGGTGGGGCAATTGATGGGCGTGACGCAATAGGACCACTTTTGTTTTCTTACACCCTATAACTGCTGACAAACCGCTGGTAAAAATCCTTAGTGCCAATGAACGGTAGTTTGCCCTAATGATCCTGAGTGAAGTTGTCTGCCCGGATGCCTTGTTTATTAATTGATTTAAGTTTTCTCTTTAGTCTGCTATTAGATCTGAGTGTTTGATTTGTTTGCCTTTGGTTTTATTTATTTGCATGTTATTTCTGTTTGCCGTAGATAGATCTGAGTGTTCGAACGATTGCAAAACCGCTGTGCCCACAGCAACCAAACTCAAAACTTTTTGTGACAACCCCTTGGGCAAAGCCGAGATCACCTACTGTAATTGCCTCCTTGTGGGACCGACCCCACGTACTTGCCATTATCTACGTTTGTAGTTAAAGGTGTACTGGCTAAATACAAATATTATTTTGGCAGCGCGTTTGTTCCCAACGACAAACATACGGGCTCGTCAAGTAGTAAATTTTTCAACAATGCAATCTGTGTTTTGTTGTGTGGACCATCCACACTGAGAATAACACTGTAGAGGTTCCTGTTATATTTCCACACTGAGAATAACACTGTAGAGGTTCCTGTCATATTTCGCACACATAGTGTTTACGACGTTTCAGAACTTATATGAATATGATACAGTGCCATTACGACTTTAGCAATTTCATCTTGTAGTGTAAGATACATTAGATTCTGTGAATGTCATTATGTAGTAGTCTAATAGATTAATGTTCACTGATTTAGTAAGTAAACATTTAGTTATAGTAACGTTACTAATAGATTAATGTTTACTAGGTGGTTGTTTGTAACAGAATATTACACAAATGGGTTCCTATGCCACAAAAATACACATAACTGATTCACACACTGTAAGAAGCATTGGTTGATAATTAAATGTAAGAACTAATCCACTAATATCTAAATGTAAGAACTAATCCACTAAATGTAAGGAAGGTACAGTTTGTAAAAATCTCTTACAAACACTGCAGACTTGGTGGCAGTGTACTCTTTAGGTGTATGAACTGATCTATTGTAAGAACTGATCTATGTAAGAACTGATCTATTGCAAAGTTAGTGGCAGTGTACTGTTCAGGACTAATTGGATCCTCTTTTTAATTCACAATATCCATACTACTCTAACTGACTATTTAAAACTTATGTATTTCAAACACTAAACATTTAGTGGCAGTGTAATGTGCAGTACTATTTTGAAAATAATGTGAATGCACATTACCAATAACATTTAAAAAATTTATTGACTGACGTGTTCTTGGTTGTGATTCGCAGAACTCTCAGTTTAGAAGCACCGTTCCTGAGTACAATGACAAAACAGGAAACCCTATCACAGAGGGTGTTAGAAAGATTATTTCCCAAACTAAACAAGCCGACATCATGCTGAATTCAGGGATGCGGAAAAGACTAAACAAGCGTGCATGCTCGAATGTTGCGTTGCAGATGGATCGGGATGCTTTGACCGAGAAAGACATACTGACTATACAGTGGGTGAAGGAAAACTTCGAGGAAAATTTTAAATGTTTTGATCAGAAAGATAGTGTCTCGAAGCAGGCTTCTGGATCGTAAGTATATAAGATATCTACTACTGCTCTAAATAGAATATTGTAGAATGTGTGGATAATACTAATAGTTGGTTTCTATGACAGCCTGGATTGCGGCGTTTATGTGATGCACTATATGGATGATCTTGCATATGAAAGGTTGCCGAGTGATACATTTGACGAGACTGCAGCAATGGTATTCAGAGCTGATCTTATCAAAAGATTTGCAAAAAGTTCAAAGCGTTGGAGGGCTGCGATTTAGAAATTTCAGTTATGCTTTTGTTTTTTTCCAAACATTAATAAGTAGGCAGCTGGTTTATCAGACATTGTCGTTTTTGTTTTTCTACTTTGAATTAGTTCAAGTTCTGAAAAGATTGTGTTAACGTTAAGATTTTCGATAAGGTAGTGTTGAAGTTTCTAAATATTTTCTTGTTTATTTTGATATTGCTCCGTGAGATTATAGTTGAATTGTTTGTATAATAAGCAGATTGCATTATGTTATTATAAGAACATGAGAAAGAGAAACATTATGTATTTGGATCTCAAAAAATAACGTAACTAAAGTACAGCACAAGCAATTGTGTCTGGTAAAAACACCTTATAAATTAGAGAATTAAAGCAAATATATATACATTGTCTCTGAAACATGTTAATATCAGTTGAAGCTTCCTAAGTAGCTTTTATTCAAATACATGATGTCCCACTAATAAGAAGCCTCCTAACAAAATACTCCTTAAGTTACATGAAACTGCCCCATTAAACCGGTGTCATAGTGTTACTGTAGTGTCAATGTTCCACATCAACAAACACAGATTGCATCCTTGAAAGTTTAGTACTAAATTGTTCGATTCAATTACTAAATTTTATAAGGCTACGAAAACCTGTGTTCATAGTGTTATTGGTATTTTGAAAGTTCCACACTAACAAGTATATCATACACTGAGCATGGTTGTTAATAGATACATTATACTAGTTGGCATGTGTTCATAGGCCAGGTACCCTTGAACCAGGTTTATACATAGACATGACTTACATGAAACTTCCCCTTAGACCCGCAGTCATAATGTTATTGGTAGTGTGAAAGTTCCACATCAACAATAACAGATTGCATCCTAGCAAGTTTAGTACTAATTGTTCGATTCAATTTCTAAATTTTATAAGGCAACCACAGTAAACTAGTTGGCACGTGTTCATTAGCTAATACACTTGAACCAGTTTTATACATATTCATGACTTACATGAAACTGCCCCTTAGAACCGGTGTCGTAGTGTTATTGGTAGTGTGATTGATTCACATCAACAATAACAGATTGCATCCTTGCAAGTTTAGTACTAAATTGTTCGATTCAATTACTAAATTTTATTAGGCTACAACAACTTTATTCCATAGTGTTATTGGTAGTGTGAATGTTCCAAACTAACAAGTATATCATACACTGAGCATGGCTGTTAATAGATACATTCAACTACTTGGCATGTGTTCATTAGCTAATACCCTTGAACCAGTTTTTCACTCTCCCGAACTAGTATTCTTTAATACCCACTATTATCATTGTTACTATACATAAAAGTGATATTGGTAGTGTGAATGATCCACAACAACAGAAATATAAATTGTTCGTATTACTCTTTATGATCCACAGCAACATAGTCTAGGACTCAGATTTAAGCGTATACGTAGAATAAATGCAAGAAAATCAATATGATTCTCAGAAACACTAATAAATTAAAACTCAACTGAATTGTATCAAGATAATCATGTGTAGCAAAAACACTGTATAATAGTTAAACTAATCATTTCTCAGTGTTAACAGTACTTCCAAAATGATTTACCAACACAAAGTGGCAGATGGAGTTAACTTTTGCTGTAGGAAAAAACAGAAAACAATCACTGGTAAATTTAACACTATTTAAGTAAAAAACTCCACAGCAATAAAAACTAAAAAGATGATAAATGTAAATGAGACCAATGTATTACAAAATACCAGAAATAATGAACATAGTTTCATGTGAATCTTAAACCATGACTCAGATTTATTAATATTCAACCTCGGTTGAAAGCTGATAAATATTGGAGAAAGAATAATATTTTGCTGTGTCTTTCATTGTCAATATGAATGCCTTAAATAGGCTTACATTGGCAGGATACAAATAAGTAACAACGAGAATTATGCCTAACTATATGTAATTACAATCGCCTATAATTTGTGTAGGATTTATAGCTAAAATATATATACATAATTCTGGAAAGTGTATCTTTCCTAATACTCCTCCTCAAGTTGGAGCATGAAGGTTTCGAAGGCCCAACTTGCCAACAAGATATTCAAATGGTGTTCGCCCCAAAGCTTTCGTTAGAATGTCGGCCAAATTATTGCGTGAAGGTACATAGACTGGATTGACAGTCCCAACAAGTAATTGTTCCCGAACAAAATGACAATCGATCTCGATATGTTTTGTTCGTTCATGGAAAACTGGATTGGCGGCAATGTGCATTGCAGCTTGGTTGTCGCATAGAAGCCGCATGGGCTGATTATGGAAGACCCCGAGAGATGCCAGAAAGGATTTAAGCCATATAAGTTCACACGTAGTAACCGCCATAGCACGATATTCGGCCTCCGCGGATGAACGAGACACTGTAGCTTGTTTCTTTGTTTTCCACGAAATTGGAGAGTGTCCAAGGAGAACAAAATAACCGGTAACAGAACGTCGGGTCAGGGGGCATGAAGCCCAATCAGAATCCGAGTACGCATATAATTGCAAATTACTATCAGCACGCAAAATCAAACCTTGACCAGGGCTACCTTTAAGGTAACGTAAGAGGCGATAAGCAGCATCGAGGTGGTCTTGTCTTGGCGCTTGAAGAAATTGAGCGAGGACATGAACTGCATAACAAATATCTGGACGTGTAATAGTAAGATACACCAATCGTCCGACTAAACGACGATATAGCCCTGGATCTGTAAGTAGTGCGCTGTTAGTTAATGCAAGATTATGATTTTGCTCCATCGGAAAGCATGCTGGTTTTGATCCAGTTAGGCCTGCTTCAGATAAAATATCTAGTGTATATTTGCGCTGAGACAAAAATAAACCGACAGGACTTCGAGCCACCTCCAAACCCAAGAAGTACTTCAGAGGTCCAAGATCTTTAATATGAAAACATTTATGCAAGTATTCCTTTAACCGAACACACGCATTAGAATTATTTCCTGCAAGAATGAGATCATCAACATAGACCAACACAGATAAAAAAATATTGTCCTTGCGGTAAGTGAATAATGTATGGTCGGCATGAGATTGAAGAAAGCCATAATTACGCAAAGTGGTAGCAAGCTTGGCAAACCAGTTCCTTGGAGATTGGCGCAACCCATACAAAGATTTTTGTAGTCGACACACTTTATTTTGTGGGGAAGAAAAACCGGGAGGTGGTCGCATATACACCTCTTCGTCAAGGTCGCCATGTAAAAATGCATTTGTTACATCCATTTGATGTAACTCCCATCCTTTGACAGCAGCGACCGCCAAGAATGTCCGAACACTTACAAGTTTTGCAACAGGCGCAAACGTTTCATTAAAATCGAGTCCTTCAACTTGAGTATTACCCAGTACAACAAGTCGCGCTTTATAGCGCTCAATGGTCCCATCGGATTTATATTTTATTTTATAAACCCATTTACACCCGATGGGTTTCTTCCCGGGCGGAAGATCCTCAAGTGTCCAAGTCTCAGTGTTTTTCAAAGCATCTATTTCTTGCTGCATCGCAATACGCCACTTCGGATCTTGTACAGCCTCAGAATATTTTTTAGGCTCAATCCCTGCAGTTACAGCAGCTAGAAAACGAGTATGTGATGCAGAAAATTTATCACAAGAGACAAAGTTTGCTATTGGATAAGGAGTACCGGAGGTCCCTGATTGGAGTGAGTTGGACGACGACGAAATGGGGGTAATTAGAGCTGTGTTACATACGTAGTCCCTTAAGTGTGATGGTGCACGACGATCTCTATTTGGACGCAATGAAACTAATGTTGTGGGCAATTGAGATGAGGCGGATGAATCGGCTTCTTCAGATGTGTTAGGAGTTTCTAATGCTCTCTCTCCCTCTGTTAAAGAAACTTGACCAAGTACTGTATTGTGTGAAGTATTAGTAGTACCCAACATTGATCGATTCTCTTCATAACCATAGTCCCATCCATCAACAAAAGGAATTGAATCACTGGAGATATCAACATTCTGATCAGCTGCTGGATAAGGAAATATCCTCTCATGGAACACAACGTCCCGAGAAACAAACACGACACCGGTCTCCAAATCATAGACGCGCCACCCTTTTTTATTCTGCGGATAACCCAAAAAAATACACTTTCGACTTCTAGGGCCAAATTTATCTTTAATACGAGGATTATTATAAGCGTAGCACAAGCAACCAAATGTTCGTAAATGAGAGTAAGAAGGTGGATAGGAAAATAGTATCTCATATGGTGACTTTCCAGCAAGTAACTTAGTCGGAGTACGATTGATAAGATAGACAGCAGTAAGTATACACTCACCCCAAAATTCGATAGGTAATCGTGCTTGAAAACGCAATGCACGAGCAACCTCCAAGATGTGTCGATGCTTCCTTTCTACTCGCCCGTTTTGTTGTGGAGTATCAACAATGCTTGTTTGGTGAATAATCCCGTGCTCCGAAAAAAAATGAGAAATTTTTCCAGAAGTAAATTCACCTCCATTGTCGCTGCGAATTATCTTGATGTTCTTACCGAATTGAGTTTGTATCATAGCACAAAAATTTTGTAACTTAACAATAGCTTCAGCTTTATCATGCAACAAATAGACCCAAACTCCACGACTATGATCATCAACGAGAGTCAAAAAATATGTAGCATTAGAAAAATTACTAGCTCGATAAGGCCCCCAGATATCACAATGAACCAAATCAAAACAAATACCAGCACGTTTGTCGCTTAAAGGAAAAGAAGTTCGGGTTTGCTTAGCGCGATAACAAGTATCACAAATCATTTTCTTTGATTTAGATTCAATAGAAATCTGAGACATAAAAGATAAGTGTTGTTGAGAGGGATGACCCATGCGTTGATGCCACAACTGATAGGAATCTTCACTAGTGATTGCAGACACCATCGCAACTGTAACAGGCTTGTAATAATAAACCCCATTTCGTCGTTCACCCACTCCAATCGGGCTCCTCGAATTGCGGTCCTGTATAACACATAAGTTGGCAGAAAAAGTTACCAAACATGTGTTGTCCCAAATAAGTTTTCCAACTGATATTAAATTACAAGATAAATTTGGGACATAAAGAACATGAGACAAATAGAGGCCAGGTGAAAGAAAAACACATCCTTCCTTGGTTGCTGCAGTAGAAACTCCATCAGGAAGCCTCACGAGAGATGGTGAAATATCAACAATTTTAGATAGAAGAGATATATCACCTGTCATGTGGTGTGAAGCACCACTATCAATCAACCAATGCTTACCAGAGGTAGTTTGTAAATCAATGGCAGGAGAGTCATTCAGAAGAGACATCAAGCGCGAGACTTGTTCATTGCTCAATCCCGAAATAATCGGTTGATCACTCTTTGCCTCGCCTGATCCTCTTCCTTGGGCAGCAACAGCATTGGCACTTGCGTTACTCCCACCGTGTGAAGTTTTATTAGTAACAACTCCTGCACCGCGACCTTGTCCAGTGCGTCCGCCAACCCCGCGACCTTGACCGCGTCCACGTACTATACGCTGCTCGGGAGGTACGCCAAGCCTGTCCCAACATTTTTCATAAGTGTGGTTTATTTTTCCACACCAGCTGCAACTTGGTTTGTTACTTGCAATCTGGCCAGATCCGCGACCATGCCCAAACGAGGTGACAGCAAAACTCATACCTCCTCCTTCTTCACGACCACGAGTTACGGCCCTGTGACTTTCTTGTTGGAACACCATAGAGTAGACGCGGTTCATGTCGGGAAGAGGATCTGTACTAACAATCTGGGTGCGAAGATTATCATATATAGCATCATCAAGGCCCATTAAAAATTGATAAACTTTTAAATTCGAGTACCATTCAGAGGAGATGAAGTCAGCGGGTGATAAAATGGATAGTTCATCCCACATGGATTTCAATTTAGTATAGTAATCCATAATAGACATACCACTTTGCTTAGTACCAGACAAGGCAGACCATAATTGATATATACGAGGGCCATTTTTAATACCGAACCTTTCTCTTAGTTCATCCCATAACAGTTTAGCATTCTTAATGCTGCGAACACTAGCCAAAATAGAATTATCCATAACACGATGTAACCAAGAACAAATAGTTGAATTTACTACTCGCCAAGCAACAAAATCAAGATGAGTTTCCTCGGGAATCTTTATGGATCCGTCAATAAACCCTAGCTTGTTCTTGGATTCCAAGGCAAAAATTACAGATGATTGCCATAGATCGTAGTTTTTCCCATTCAAAATAACAGTAGTTAAGACCAAACCTGGACCGTCAGATGGATGTAAGTAATAAGGAGAAGAAGGGTCTGCAACTTTGTATACGGGGCTGCCACTGGATATAGACATAGTGATTAACACAACGGAATAATAGCAATTGCTACAATTGTGCTAGCAACTGTGACGACGTCCGTCACTTCAATGATCGATCTGAAAAATAAGGGTTGCAAGGTAGCGACGACCGCCTACCTTAAGAGAATCAAAGATGTTTACTTGCAAAGAAAAAAAAAAAGATTATTAGTATTATTATTATTTTAACATATATAGCTCTGATACCATGATAAATATTGGAGAAAGAATAATATTTTGCTGTGTCTTTCATTGTCAATATGAATGCCTTAAATAGGCTTACATTGGCAGGATACAAATAAGTAACAACGAGAATTATGCCTAACTATATGTAATTACAATCGCCTATAATTTGTGTAGGATTTATAGCTAAAATATATATACATAATTCTGGAAAGTGTATCTTTCCTAATAAAAGCTGCATCCAACACCGTGTTTTATTGGGCATGAACTGCAATAAAGTTGGATAAACTCCATACTATATAACTTCTTTGCATATCTTCTTGTTGTGGTTCTTGAATTTGTTACAGCGACTACACTTGATTAGAGGTAAACTAGGATCTTTTTCTTTAAATCATAATCTCATTTTAATTTTTTCTCTAAATTACTCAAATTTTAAATAGTCATCTAAATTTATTTTCAACCGATTGTTGATCGATTTCAGATCAATTTTGAGCATGTCCAACTCAACCTCTAAAAGAATTTGCTTCAAAATAAACAGCATCTACTATTAATTTGAAGAAGTCAAAATAAGGAATCTCGTATAATTAAAAGAATTGAAATAGGTGTGAAAGAAAATTCAGTTTCACACCAAGAATTCGCAGTGATGCCATCGCGAGTGTAGCCGGTAACTATATAATAAGCGGATTATTTTCTGGCTAGAATTAATAAATAAAAAATTTATTTTAGTAATAATTATTTTATCACAAGATTATGAATACAAATATACTTATATATTTTTAAATTAAGATTAATTGTTTTATTTTATTACATTTGGATTTGGATTTGGATGGGAAGAACACGTGCATTAAATTAAAATTTAAAATGAATTTAGTAATTTCTAAAAAGAGTATAAAATTAGACAACCACACACGTCTCCATCCACTTGAACACACTTTTTTAGAAAGAGAAAAAAAAAGGCTCGCCAATAATGGCGGACGCCGCCGTGGAGTTCCTGCTGAGCAACCTCCAGGAGCTCCTCCTCCATCAGGTCCACCTCATCAGCAATGCCAAGAATCAGGTCGAGAGCCTCGAAAAGGACATGCGCCTCTTCAACGCCTTCCTCAGGGACTCGACCAAGAAGCGCCGGAAGGACGAGAGCCTCCGCGAGCTCGTCGCGCAGATACGCGACGTCGTTTACGAGGCGGAGGACATCATCGACGCCTTCGTCACCCAGGCGACCGAGAGCAAGTCCAATAAAATTGAAGAATACTTCTCTAGAGCCTTCCATAAGCCGGCCAAGCTTCTCACCATCGCCAATGATGTCGAGTGCGTCGGGGCTAAGATCAGAGAAATCTACGGCGATAAGAGCAAGATGGACTTCGCTAGTCTTACTGTCGGAGAT
The DNA here is from genome assembly GCA_954870475.1 of Euphrasia confusa. Taxonomy (NCBI): domain Eukaryota; kingdom Viridiplantae; phylum Streptophyta; class Magnoliopsida; order Lamiales; family Orobanchaceae; genus Euphrasia; species Euphrasia confusa. Next base: position 28,745,140 of record OX940968.1, on the reverse strand, counting down.
CGGGGAGCCTCCGATGATTTTGAGGTCTATTTCCCCTCTTTTCGATTTTTTCTGACTTACTTAGATTCGATTTTTCCTGATTTAGGGCTTTATGGTCAAAGATCAAACTTCTTACTTGATTGTGATAACAGGCTCCCATAGTAAGGCAACAAAACGTGGTCGGGTTTGAAGACGAGGCGGAAAAAATAACAGGATACCTCAAAGAAGAAACAGAGCAGCTTGATGTCATCTCCATTATTGGAATGCCCGGCCTCGGCAAAACAACTCTCACGGGGAAAATCTTTCGGGACCCGAAAATCCAATACGAATTCCCCACCCGCATATGGGTCTACGTTTCTCAAGAGTTCACAAAAAAGGACATCTTCATCACCATTCTACGAGAGTTCACTCGCAACATCACAGATGATGTCTATCGCAAAAGTGATCAAGCCTTGGCTGATCTCGTTTCCTCCCATCTAAAGGATAAAAAGTTTTTGATAGTCATGGACGACGTGTGGACGGCTGAGGATTGGGAGAAGCTACGCATTGCTTTCCCTAAGAACAATAACAAGGGAAAAATCTTGATCACTAGCCGCAATGAGGAGGTGGCTCGCTATGCCAATCGGGTCAGAAATCCACACATGTTGCGTTTCTTGACTCCTCAAGAGAGCTGGCGGCTTCTAAATTGGGAGGTTTTCGGTAAGCCCGAATGCCCTCATCAGGATTTGAAAACCCTCGGGAACCTAATTGTGAGGCAGTGCCGAGGGCTGCCACTCGCGATAGTTGTCATTGGGGGCATTCTCGTCAAAAAGTTTTTGGTGTCGGATGAGGTGAGCATGAAGAACGCCTGGAAGAAAGTTTCGGAAAATGTGAATGCGTATCTCAACGAGGAGGACCCAGAGAAGCGTATGGAGAAGATCATAGCATTGAGCTACGATAAACTACCTCATCACCTCAGGGCATGCTTTCTCTATTTTGGTATATTTCCGGAAGATTTTGAGATTCCCGTGTGGAAATTGGTAAGAATGTGGATTGCCGAGGGCTTCATACAGCAAAAGGAAAGTGGCAGCCTTGAGGAGACTGCAGAGAGCTATTTGGATGATCTCATCAATCGGAACTTGGTTAGGGTGGACAAGAAGAAATCGAATGGTAGAGCCAAGACATGCCGTATCCATGACATGCTTCGTGAATTTTGCAAAACCGAAGCCGGAAAAGATAGAGAGAATTTCCTCCAAGAAATCAAGAAGTCTGGCGATGGAGATTTCGAACCTCCGATTTCTGAAGTACATAAATATCGTCGTCTCTGTATCCACACCAACGTCTTGACCTTTGTTTCTTCAAAACCCTATGGGCCCCGCGTTCGCTCTTTCGCTTGTTTCTCTAAAGAGGAAATCCCTTTACCCTCACAGAATGTCTCAGATATCCCTGCTGCCTTTAAACTCCTTCGAGTTTTAGAAGTCAGCCCTGTCAAGTTCACTAAAATCCCTAAAGACATTTACCAATTGGTTCATTTGCGGTACATCACGCTCTCCTTCACTTTATCTGTTCTCCCAGCGTACTTCTCCAAGCTTTGGAATTTACAAACACTCATAGTCGACACGGTATGTCGCACTCTTGATATAAAGGCAGATATTTGGAAGATTGTCAAATTAAGGCATTTGAAGACAAACGCATCAGCCAGTCTGCCCAAGTCGGGTAAAATTGGTAAAGAAGGCGAGAAGCTACAAACCCTTGGCACAGTCTCTCCCCAAAGTTGCACAGAAGATGTTTTCAACCGAGCCCGCAACCTCAGAAGATTAGGCATCCGCGGGCGTTTATCCTTGCTTCTAGAAGGCAAGAGTGGGTCCTTCGAGAGTCTGGTGAAACTAAGTAGTCTTGAGAAGTTGAAGCTAATAAACGACGTTTTTCCTACTCCGCCTTCAGAAGGCCACTTGTCTGGACTCCCTCAGCATTATAAGTTTCCGCCAAAACTCAAGAGTTTGACTTTGGCAGAGACTTTTCTTGACTGGAGTCAAATGTCTATCCTTGGATTGCTTGATAATCTGGAGGTACTCAAGTTGAAAGATAAGGCATTCATGGGGAAGAGCTGGGAAATGATTGATGGGGGCTTTCGCCGCCTTGAGGTTCTGCACATGGGGAGGACGGATCTAATCATGTGGGTGGCTTCGGGACATCATTTCCCGAGACTAAGGCGGCTTGAGCTGATAAACTGTGAAGAACTGAATGAGATTCCGATCGGTTTTGCCGACATACCTAGCTTCCGGTGGTTGAATTTGTACCGTTCAAAATTTGCAGCCGAGTCTGCCAAGAAAATCCGTGATATGATAAAGGAGAAGACAGGGGAGCAAAATGCAGTTGTCGGTGGGTTCAAGCTATCTATTTTTCCTTCTGATGAATCTACTGTTTGACGTGTAAGTAAATGCTTCTGAATCTTTTATGTACTTAAAAAGCTTTAGATGCTTTGTTTCTTAAGAACTAATCGAGTTTTGTTATGTGCAGTTGCAAAGGCTTATCCTGGGGAAAGACTTGTTTTGACTATGTGCAATGTATCATGTACTTGAATAAATGCTTCGTTTTTATCATTCTGTTAAAGTTGTTTCTGGAACACTTTGTTGTATTGTTGTGCCTCTGTTTGTTATCACGATTCGACTTTTTGCTGTGAAGAAGACTTTGCTGTTGGAGTTCGGATGGTTATATTGTAATCGATTCGACTCATTGCTATGAATAAGAATTTGCTGTGTTGGGTGTGAAGCTCGTATTCACGCCGGAGACGATCGAAGAAGACGACGGAGAAGACGAACGGGGTTCGAAGCGCGTCGAGGACGTCGAGCCGAGATTCTGGCCTGGTGTCGGCCGACAAGGAGCTGTTCGAGCTTCTGAAGATCACGCGCTCCAGCCCGAGGTGAATCTCGCAATTCGGGATGTGTGTCGGCCGACACCCTTGAGCCGTCGGCCGACAAGCGGGGGCTTTTCAGCCCACGAACGTGATTTCTTCTCCGTTAAGTTTTCTACCCCTATATATAAGCCCTACTCGTGTAATTAGGGTATGAGAGCACAAAAAGACTAGAATAGAGATATAATTGAGAGCGTGAGATTACTGAGATCGTGTGTGTGCGTTTGTAAACTCCCCGGAGTCAATTATTATTCTAGTGAAAGGATCTGCAGCGGCAAAGTGGACGTAGCCTATTCGGGTGAACAACTATAAATTCGTGTTCTTTATTTTTGCTTATAATTTCTTTCGTTTCTCGTTCCGTGTTTATCGTTTCTTGTAGAGACGAAGTTAGGCGAAAATCCTATCAACTGGTATCAGAGCTTCAAGGAAGCGATTGAAGAAACGATGGGAGATCTTGCAAATTTCTCTGTGACGAAATTTGATGGAAAGAATTATTGGCACTGGAAGATGCAGATCGAGGATTACCTGTACGGGAGGAAGCTGTATCAACCATTGGGTCCGAAACCGGAGAAGATGGAAGATGATAAATGGCTTGAGCTCGACAGACAGGTTGTGGGGATAATCCGGTTATCCCTGTCGATGAGGGTGGCGGATGATGTGGCCGATAAGAAGACCACTCAAGGCTTGATGAAGGCCCTTGCCAACAAGTATGAGAAGCCCACTGCCAACAACAAGATACACCTGATGAAGAGCCTATTCAACTTGAGGATGAAAGACGGGTTCGATGCTACGGCTCATATCCATGAGATGAGTTCAAACCTGAACAAGCTGAAGGCTGTCGGTATTGCGTTCGACGACGAGGTGTGTGCATTGATCTTGTTGGCGTCTTTGCCGGACAGCTGGGAGCCCATGAGGGCTGCGATTAGTAACTCCATGGGGAAGGAGAATCTCAAATTCTCTGATGTCAGAGATAGCGTCCTGGCCGAGAAGCTGAGAATGAAGGATTTTCTTCCGGCAACGTCTGGTTCTGTCCTGAGTACTGAGAGCCGAGGACGAGGTCGAGGGAGCAACACTAATCATGGCAGCGGAGGCAAGAAAGTGGTTTGTTGGAATTGCAAGAAGGAGGGACATATCAAGCGGCATTGCAGGGAGTCTGCGAGGGCTCAATCCAATGCGGTGACTGACGAGGATGAAGGAGATGTCTTGCTAACATCTTCTGAGAATCCTGAAGACTCCTGGGTGTTGGATTCGGGAGCGTCGTTTCATACCACAACAAGACGAGATGGCATGAAGAGTTTCGTTGCTGGTAATCGTGGGAAAGTTCGCCTCGGGGATGGTCGGACTTTGAAGGTTGGTGGTATTGGAAACGTGACATTGAAGACGTCTCGTAGACAGACGTTGGAGCTTTCGAAGGTGAGGTATGTGCCGAAGCTGAAGAGAAATATGATCTCGGTCAGTCAGCTTGCGAGAGACGGCCATAGGGTGACCTTCGATGATGGGTCTTGGAAAGTGACGAAGGGTGCGATGGTGATTGCTCGAGGTCGTAAGACGAGCACTCTTTACACTACGGCTGGAGGTCGTGACGATATTGGTGGGGCCGACAACACCAATGCGCCTGAGCATTGCGGACTGGGTCGTGCGAGGGAGAGTTCGGGAAATTCTCGCATGGATCGGAGTTCGGTTCTCGAAGAGCAGAGCAAAGTTATGTGTTAGCTGAATTAGCAAAATAAAGGTGGGTGAAGAAAAATAAAATGGACCAGGCATGACATGATTTCGATCAGTAGTTTCTTGGGCCAATTTCAAATATCACCAAATCATGAGGACATTTTATTTCAGAGTTGAAAATTAACTACAGTATATTTATATATAGGGTCATGATGTTTAGAACTTCCACAATGAGTCCGCACAACTTTTTTTTTTTTTTTAACTGTAAAATTCTTAATTTGTCCTTTAATAAAATAACATACTAATTAGTACACGAATTGTTTTCTATAGACTATAATTATTGAACAACTATTTTTACATAACCAAAACTTGCCAATTTAAAATGCAACAACAAAATAAACAAGAAACAACTTAATAACATTACAAAATTCAACCATTTTTACCTATCATTCATATTCAAACACAATTATAAACACAATTATTTGCGTGTTCAAGTTCCCAACTTGATTGAGTGGAGATGTAAATTTTATTTGTGTTACACCTCGTCTAATCCTCTCCGCCCTTCAATAGGTCGGGATGTATTTCTTTGGCATCTCACAGAATTCCTTGACTTCTACTTCAGAGGTGATTCCAAAAAGAAACAAGAATGATACCCAAACATTAACGGCTACTTTACAAATCTTATGCTGCTCTCAATAATTTGAGCAAAAATAAAATAGAAAATATATACTCTGTATCATTTAATTAGAAAAAATAATTGAATACAAGAAACATTATTCAAATATCAAGTGTTTTTGTTATGAATCTGAATCAAAAAGCATACAAAATCTTGATTCGGTTTGTTTCAGTATGGGACACAATAGGTTTCTCTTTTCTTTTAATTTGTTTGTTATTTTTTGTCCTTATTTATGTGTCTTTTTTTAACTGTTTTTCTTTGTCAGAAATATTGTTAGTCTCATATGGAGTAGATATATTTTGTGTTCTTCCTAACCATCAACTATGCACGCTTCCCATATCGATAGGATCACAATCGATATTTATTCATACAGATTTATTTATTTAATACAATATTCAATGTGTGCATTGCACAAGCATAGTAATTAATATATGTTAAAATATGACTCGAATCCGTAGGAATTTTGTTTCCTTATTTAGGATAATTAGAATTATATTGTATTCAATATAATTCTATTCCTTGTGGATTTAGGAGTCATATATTAGGAAAAAGGTTTATTCCTATTCCTGTTATTACCTATTTTATGAGTTTTCTACAACAAGTGGTATCAGAGTTTTGGTTTCGATGGCGAGCGTGAGGTACGATTTACCGAATTTAAGTCTCAACACGAGGTTTCCTATTTGGCAATACAAGATGAGGTTAGTCCTCAGATCTCTTAAGCAAGAGATTGTTCTACTTGGTATTGACAACAAGCCGAAAGACATGAAGCATGACGAGTGGGTGGAGCTCGATCAGATGGCTATGGCGACCATAGGGCTTCATGTTTCGGATTCGTTGACTGAGGAAACGACGGAGGCGAAGACCGCAAAGGAATTATGGGAGTTGTTGGAATCGATGTGCGTTGAGAAAACGGTGTCCAGCAAGCATCACTTGAAGAGAAGTCTCTACTTCCTCAAGATGGCGGAGGGGTCGTCGATTCAAGACCATGTAGCGAGATTCAAGGAGCGTGTAGCTGACCTTGGGAAAATTGGCGTGAAGATCGAAGATGATGATCTTGCGTTTTGGATGTTATGCTCGCTACCCCCCTCCATGGCGGCTTTTCGGGACACGCTTCTCTATGGACGAGATAGTCTCACGTTTAAAGACGTAACTTCGGCTCTCTCGTCAAGGGAAAACGTACAAAGGATGGAGTCCAACAAGGATGGTATGCCCGATGTGGGTGAAGGACTTAGCGTCCAAAAGAAGTACCGTGATAAAGGGAGCGACTCGGGGAATTCGAAGTCGCGACACGGGAATAAGGAGTGTTTCTATTGCAAGAAGAAGGGACACATAAAGTCGGAGTGCTACGCGTGGAAGAAAAAGGAGAGCAACAACAATAATTCCGGTAATAAGGATTCCGGTGACGTTGGATTAGTAGATGGGAATTTCTATGGAGAACTACTAATGGCTCTAGGCGAGAACTCCAACTTGTGTGATGATTGGATCTTAGACTCGGGTTGCTCGTTTCATATGTGTCCGGACCGGTCGTTGTTCGAGACTTATGAATCTTTGGAGCATGGTGCGGTGTTCATGGCTAATAACACCTCGTGCAAGGTCGAAGGGATTGGTAATATCCGCTTGAAGATGTTCGATGGCACGGTGCGCACGCTAGGCGAGGTAAGACATGTCCCTGACTTGAAGAGGAATTTGATTTCCTTGAGTACCCTTGATATGAAGGGCTATAAACTCACTTGTAAAGGTGGAGTTTTAAGAGTTACCAAAGGTGGTTTGGTAATATTGCGGGGAAAGAGAAAGGCGAGTCGTCTTTATGTCCTCGATGGAAGCTCGGCGAAAGAAGTAACCGAGGTTGATACAAACTACACCGGAGAAGGTGGAGTTCATGAGGCTACCGAAGAGGCTTTGGTAGTGTTGGGAGGAGAAGAAAAGGCGAGACGACCTTATGTCCTCCAAGAAGGCGCGGTGAAGGAAGTAACCGGGGCCGAAACCCGACTCTTGGTAGAAGAGTCTATCCGGCTTAGAGGCGCGCAACCAAGTAAGGCCGGAGTGACCAAGCTGATTAAAGATGAAGCGGTGAACGAAGTAACCGTGGGAAAAACTAGGCTCTCGGGTGAAGAGTCTACGCGACTAGACCATATGCGGCTTGGGCATGTGAGGAAAGTCGACAAGAAGGATCGAGTGTTTCTCGATCTATGGAGTGTTTCTAAATCTGGTGAGCATTGTGCGCTTGGAAAGCGGTCGAGAGGGTATATCTCGAATTGGGCTCACACTTCGAAGAAGACACTCGGGTATGTATGTTCCGATTCATGTGGACCTTTGAATGAAGGTCCGATCTTCTAGGAACTAGGCCCGTTGGGGCGTTTGGAGGAAGACGAGGGACGAGACTATTGATGTGCGATGAGATTTCGCATGCGCGATGAGATTTCGCGGCTTGGTGTTATATGTGATGTGATTTCACATGTGCGATGGGATTTCGCGGTTTGGTGTCAAGGTGGAGATTGTTGAATAGTGGTGCCCCCAAACCACGAGGGAAAAATTAGGGGCATGTCGGCCGACAGCTTTGAGTGTCGGCCGACACCATGTCTTTTTTCCAGCTCGTTCGCGTTGGTACTCTGGGGCAGTGGCGCAGATGCGTCAGGACTGTCGGCCGACACCGACATACTGTCGGCCGACACCGACTCCTGGGCAGCGCGGAAATTAGGATTTGTTTCCTAATTCAACGGGGATTAATTCCAGCTATTCCTAAACTCTTTTGGACGAGAATTATTGTTTCCATACAATAATTAGGACCTCCCCCTATATAAAGAGAGCTTCTCCATGGACACAGAAAACACGAGAAGATACCATCAATTAGAGAGATAATATTGTGTGAGATTAGAGGGTTTTAGAGTGGATATCAATCCTTGTAATCGTGAGCAATATTATAGTGAAAGTTCTCGTCGTTCCTCCCGTGGTTTTTCCCGATTTGGGTTTCCACGTAAATTCCTTGTCTTCTTTTCTTGTCTCCTTCTTTATTTATTGTTGAGTTATATTCGGGGTTCCGCATATTGTTCGTACTATACATCGTCGTTTTACAACAATATAAATCAAAGCTAGTCTGAGCTTCAGCTGGTGGCGGAGTTTGATAGCAAATCCCGACACAAACATAGTCTGCCGGGCGGCAACTCTGATAACATGACATATTTTCACCTCCTTTGGCCACGCACTTATCGTGACACACCTTCGATATCAACACACTACACTATATATAAAAGGTTAGAAGAACAATCGATATTACAAAAACAAAAACAACAAAAGTCGAAAAATTTCTCAATGGCAAGAACACTGGCATTATTGTTGGTACTCGTGCTCATGATGCAGCAAGCTTCTCGACAGTACTACTACTCATCATCGGTTGGTCAATGCATAGTCAACTGCAACCAGGCGGCAATTTCATGTGTCGTAGAATGTAGGATCAGCCAATCTGGGACCCTCTCTTGTTACCAAGGCTGCGGTGCTACGAACATAGCTTGCATATTCTCTTGTACGGGCACACAAAATAAGAAATAACTATAGTTGAGCGGTTTATCAAAGATTACTGTTTGAAAAAGCATTATACTCCGAGTAATTAATTTTTGGAATTAATTAAACATCAATCTATATATAATTCAGCTAACACATAACTTTAGGCTATGTTTACTGAGATCGTGTGTGTGCGTTTGTAAACTCCCCGGAGTCAATTATTATTCTAGTGAAAGGATCTGCAGCGGCAAAGTGGACGTAGCCTATTCGGGTGAACCACTATAAATTCGTGTTCTTTATTTTTGCTTATAATTTCTTTCGTTTCTCGTTCCGTGTTTATCATTTCTTGTAGAGACGAAGTTAGGCGAAAATCCTAACATGCTGTTGGAGTTGCTGTTGATTATAATCATCAATGCAGTTTATGTGATGCCTCAATTTGTGAAAACCTCTGTTGTGACTTGTGAATGCATAAATGTTGACCCCAAGATTATGAGATATTCCAATTTCTCATAAATGCATAAACCTCAATTTGGTTATGAATTTTACTGTTTTTTCACCCCAAGATTATGAGATATTCCGATTTCTCCCCCAAGATTCTGAGATACAGTATGTTGACGTACTAAAAAAGGAGTTACTTGTACATATGAGAAACCCGGTATGAATCAGTGAACTCGAAACCCTCAGAGCCAACAGTTATGAAGCAGCAGTTACTGTTCGCCCTCAAATTTCTCACTCTCACCGGCGCGTACTTGTTCACTCGCTCGCGCACGCCGCCTTGCAAGCTCAAAAATCCAGGAAAAGCAATAGATGTGTTGTTCGTTCTGGAAAACCTGAAGCGTGCTCTGGTATGCAATGCTAATCTGATCCGCGGCGCGAGAACTCAGGTCGAAAAACACCAGGGGGAAATTAGGGTTTCGAATTTCGCGTCTTTCTTGTGCTGCAATATTACAAAATAACATGAAGTTGAGAATTGAGTCTTTCTTGTGCTGCAATATTACAAAATCAATTTAAAAAAGTACCAAGTAAAACTTGAGAGGCCGCTAAGCTCATGAGGTGTCGGTGCTCCTCTACAACAGGCTGACATAAAAGTTAGAAGCCGCTAAGCTCATGAGGTGTTGTTGCTTTTTTCCAACCATAACCTGGACGTAAAAGCTCAGTTGATCCTCCCCGCCTTGTAACTCAACTTGCTCATCGAACATCTCTTTCGCAGACTTCACCGCTCCTTCTCCGCACCATTCCAACTTTATACTCTTGAGCGTATCAATGTTTCCAATCTCTAAAGGGATCTTCTTCAGCTCTTCCAAGTATTGAAGATGAAGATGTTCAAGTCGTGGAAGGATGGAGGATTCCTCTTCCACCGCACTCCAGTTTTCGAGCCCCCGACAGTCGCTCACTAGTAAGTACTTGAGGCAGGGGAATTGTCCTTGGGCTATTTCCCACTTCCCTTTTTTGAAGCACCCAAACCTTAATCTGAGCTTCTCGAGAAGAGGCAACGAACCGATCTTTTCCAGCATGTCGTCCCATTCATGATATATGCCCAAATTAAGAATCAACTTCTTAAGGGAGTGTGGATAGGTAATCTTCTGCAAATGAGTTAACGGTCTACTTGCGTATAGAAAGTGGACGTATAGGGATTCCAATCCACACAGATATTTCATATTGCCCAAAAAATACACATCATCATCATCCGAATCAACATTATCTTCATCATTCGAATAAACATACTGCAGATTCAATCTTTTGATATTGGGAATTCTCTTAACCACCCCATTTGTAAATTTGAAATTCCTTATTCCTTTAAGGGTGTGTAGATTTTCCATGATGACCACTGCATCACCATCGCAGCTAGGAGGATCCGGGAGACGCACAGAATCCCCGATGAAATGCATATGCCTAAGCTGAGTCATTTCCCAGAAATCAACGACCATGATGGGCTCAACATCGGAAGAAAAAGAAACAACAAGCGTACGCAAATTCCAAAGGTGGCTAATAGACGGAAGGAATGGCTGCATCCATGAAGCTTCCATAGCAAGGTGTCGCAGGTTGACATAGCGAGACACAACAGAATTCAAGTCCATTTCATCATACATCTGTAATGTCCTCAGTAATACCAGATTCTTGCATAATGGAACCTTACCGTATTCGCAAATAATCGAGCGAGTGTGTGACATAAATCTCAAGTCACCACGCACGTTGTACTCTTTGAAAGAGTTATCAGGTATAATAACCCGGCGTTGGGCATTCATGCCCTGAGATGAAGGATGATTACATTTCCCCATGACATGATAAAACCCTTCTTTCTGACCTTCTTTCAAGCACATGTCCCTAACCAAATCGTGAATTTTGCAATACTTTATGCTCCCTGTAGAACCCAACCCATCAACTAGAATGAGATTTCTTCCGACGAGGTCCTGTAAGAAACCTCTACCGGTAATCTCCAAGGCTTCGCCTTCCGTTGGTTTAAGAAATCCTTCGGAAACCCATTGCAGGACAAGCCAAGAGACACAAATCCTTTCGTCCTCCTCAAACAATCCCATGTATAAAAAACAAGGTTTTAAGTATACAGGCAAATGATTATAGCTCAGCTTCAATAATCTCAAACAATGTTTATCGTTCTTCATATTCACCACCGAGGTGAAGTTGTCTCGTATTGACTCCCAAGATGCACGAGTGCCGTCCATATTTTTCAGAAGACCTCCCACCACTGAAATTGATAAAGGAAGACCTCTGCAGTTTTCCACAATCTTCTCTCCGATTTCCTCAAGTTCAGGAGGGCAGCTACTCTTCTCACCAAATACTGTCTTGGAGAACAGATCCCAACTGCTATCCTTATCTAAGAAACTCATGTTGAGACTATAATCAGTTGTCAGTTGCGAACTCAATTGCGATAGCCTGGTCGTCACCAGCACTCGACTGCCATTATAGTTGTTAGGAAAAAAACGTTGTATCTGATCCCATGAATCGATACTCCACATATCATCCATCACGATCAAAAACCTTCTACCAAATAAATATTTACGGAGCTCCAATCCCAATTCATCTACACTCTTCCCACTCTGTTGTTCCTTGTTGGTGTTAGTGGCTTGAAAAAGAAGCTCACAGAGTATTTCTCGGGTGTCATAATTTTGAGAAATCGTAGCCCAAGAACAGATATCAAAATGCTCCTTAATAAGTGGTTTTGTGTAAATAGTTTTGGCAAGAAAGGTCTTACCTATACCGCCCATTCCCACGATCGGGATGACCTGAAAATCAAGTTCGCTTCCGGCAAGCTTTTCCATGATTTCGATCAAGATTCCATCAGACCCCACCAAGGTTTCACTTCGATCAGCAACATTTGTCGTGCCCAATTGATCATGGACCAGTGGCACCTTCTTCTTCTTCTTCTGTGTGTCGACCACAACTTTTTTGATAGAATCCATCTCTTCAATCACACTTTGCAGGATGCCATAGCATCGGTTGAGGGATTTGGCCATTTTATGATCGTTTGCCTTTTTTTTATTCTTTTTCTTTTTGATACAGTCCACAATATGATACTCAATAGCATCTTCGGCTGCGAAAGCTGCACCTGCAATACGCATCTCCAATGGATCTGCAACTTCTTCATCATCGTCGGCAACAGAACAAGTACTAATGTAGGAATGGAGAAATTCTTGAAAGTATGTGATGCGTTGAGTGATGGAGTCGACTAGTTGTTTGTCGAGAGAAATCGGAGGGGAAGGATGATGTTCGAGATCATCAATGACTTGCATCAGAGAAATCAAGGATGCATAAGCTGCCATGGTTTTCGAATAATCAAACTCTGCAGTGCCTCATTTTGGTGTAGTATATCTGTGGTGTGGACGTTGTTTTTTTATTTTTGTTTATTAAATCTAAGTTGTGAATTTCGGACCATTCAATTGAAAGATAAGATAAAGAAAAGTCTAGACAAAATAGTCCAGCGGGCATCTATTTTAAAAGTTAATTATAAAGCTATTTTATAAAATTAAAAAATAGTTAATGTAAATGATGAAATAATGGAGTCCTTTGGATAAGTGCCCCTCCAAATTTTAAGTACAAGACATTTACCTCTCACAAAATAAAAATCGGACATCTACCCCTCCCCTATTAAAATTAAATGTAAAAGAAATGTAAATAAAAATATTTACACATTAACCCCTAAAAATATTTACACAATAACCCCACTTTCATTTCTTCTTCTTCCCCAATTTTGCTCTCCCGTAACCCTAAATCGCCCAAAAAAAACGGCTCCGAAATCGACGATTTTCCACCAACAATTCGACGTAAAAAGGTTAGCATTCACTTCTACATGACTTGTGTGTGTGTTGTTGTCAATATCGAGCTTAAATTTTGCGATTTGAGTGCTTTTCGAAACCAAAAAATTCTGGAAAATCGCTCTTGAATCGCAGGCGGGCGTAGGGCGCAGGCCACTGCCTACGCCCTACGCCCAGTGTGAAGTATGCTGAAGGCTGTAACAAGTTGGGCGTAGGGCGCAGGCCACTGCCTACGCCCTACGCCCATCTGGAAGTAGCTCACTGCCTACTTCCAGATGGGCGTAGGGCGTAGGCAGTGGCCTGCGCCCTACGCCCAACCCTTTGCAACCTTCAGCATACTTCCATATGGGCGTAGGGCGTAGGCAGTGGCCTGCGCCCTACGCCCAACCCTTTGCAGCCTTCAGCATACTTCCAGATGGGCGTAGGGCGTAGGCAGTGGCCTGCGCCCTACGCCCTTACCAGTCCAGTTTTGAATTCTGATTCTTCCCGTTTTATTGTAATTACAGGCATGGATAAGGAGATATCAATCACAATACATTATAGTGGAGAGTGGAAGCTCGTGGAGGAATATTGGAGATGGATAATGAGCGATTTGAAGCACTCGAAAACAATATTGATTGATAGGAGCATTTCGTTTAATGCACTTGTTGAGAAAGTGTGTGGAAAAATCGGCATCGATCAATCATGTAATGGAGTTGCGATCTCTCTGAAATTGTGTTTGTAGCACTACAGAGTAAAGAACTGCAGCACTTGGTAGACCCGTAATGTAAAACGCGTTGGGTCTATGCACTAGAAAATATGTCAACACAATAAAGAGGTTCTTGAATGAATGCTTTGTATTAAATACTTTCAAACAAACATCTATAAGTCCTTACGAACTTACAGACAGGTCACACGACCAAACACACCGTCCAATAGCTCAACGTACTAGCGTCCTATGAACTATAGACAAATCAGACACACTATGAACTCCTTCTAGTGAACTCGTTCTAAGTGTATCACAGTAGAGTGAACCAGAGCTTTCTAGCGAATACTCTCGGGTTACAATATTTCTCTCTCTAAGAAATTCCAGATAAAAGCATTAAGTTCTACAAATGATCTAGCGACTATTTATAGACCTCGTGATTGAAACCCTAATGGGCTTCCGGGTTTTACGCTTGATGGGCCGAGCCCACAGCATCTTCTATGGAATCTCGAATATTCCAACACTGACTTGTTCTCTGTCCTTTGTCTCTGGCGAGCCTTCGAACTTCGAACGGGGAGTGCGTAGAGCTACTTGATGTTCTACTTCAGCGAGCTCGAATTCCCTTAGCAGGGCCTTCTCGCTCTTCGCGCTTCTGGCTTCATAGCCCTAGCAGGATGAACTCCAGAGCCATCAGCTTCTACAACACTCTTTTGAAGAGTCAGTGAACAGAGGAGTTCGAACCCTTAGCAGCTTCGAACTCCAGGGACTTATCAGCACCAGTGCTTCCAAGACCCACAATGTAATTTGCACTTGCAGGAGGCTAAGTCTTCCAAGTACTACATACTTAGGATTACTCAACCTGTATAAATAACAGAAACATATAAGAATGAAGTTCATTCAAAAACCAAAGTGTGAAGTTCAAGCTAGTTCACAGGAGTCCGAAGACTCTATGTGAACGAGAGCGAACTTTCACACTAACAATCTCCCCCTTTTTGAGTCAACTTCATAATCGGGGATTCGAAGTGAATCTCCCCCTCAAATTAGTATCACACTCAAAAAGTTGAAAAAATAAACAAGTGCAAGACGTGAGAGTGAAAGAGCGAAGAAAACAGCACAATAGTTCGAACAACAAAGACACTAAGAATATAATATGATAAGCATAAAAAACAGAGTTCAAACAATCAACAAAAAAAGAAATAGTAAATCAGTTTAAACGAGTTCGAACAAGCATAAAGAGTGAGTAATAAAAGGGAGTTCAATCAGATCCAGTGGCTGAATCATCAACCGGAGTGTCAGGTCTTCGGAGATCCTTCTCATCAAAATCATCACCACTGAATGTGATATCAATGTCTTCATCATCAGTTTTCTGCTCTTCTCCTTCGTCCTCCTCCTCTTCATCATCTTCATTCTCTTCTTCTTCGGACGCAGGAGTTGGAGAGGGCAGCTTGACCGGTTTCTTCTTCGAAGCCCCTTTGTCAGCCAATTGCTTCCTAGGCACTTTCTTCACTGATACACCTGTCTTTTGATTTACAACAAGCTTGACATCATCTTTTGACTTCGTACCTGCAAAAGGTTTATCATTAGATTTTAAAAATCCTTTTCCAGTTCCTTCAGCAGGGGCAGAGCTCGAAGACTTGAGACCAGACTTCGATCCAGTAGTGTCCTCTGAGCAAGGGAGCCCTTCAGCATCATACTTAGTGGCTTTTGTCTTCGCTCTCTTGGAAATTCGGATCTCATCTTCATCTAATTCTTGAACATCATCATCTGCCTGATCCTTCCTCTTTTTGGCTTTTGACTTCGAAGCCCTGGCCTCTTCCCTGGCCTCTTCAACAGCAGCAGCGTCAGCCTTTGATTTTTCAATCCTGATGGTCTCTGCGACTTCGAGGATCTGTTTATACATTTTTCCTAGACGTTCGGAGTCCTTGGAAGATGACCCATCTCCCCCTCGACGACTAGCTCTTCGAACCTTGCGCTCCATGTGTCTGTTGAGATCCAATGCCAGTTTAAGATAATATCTTTCATTTCGGATATCACGGATAAGAGTAGTCGGCGCAACCAAATACATGTCATCGTCCGAAGAGTCCGAGTCCGTAGAGTCAGAAGGAGAGAGCTGCGGTTTGCGCTTCGAAGAGGTTTTGGGATGAGACAGCTCTGAGGCAGCCGTGATGACTTTTATTTTTGTTTTTCCAAACATCTTTTTGTCCAAGCTTCGATCCCCAAAATTTTCCCATGGGAGATCTTTCACTCTCCTGTTGCTCAAGTACGAACCATTCCATACAAAATTTTGAACCTTTGAGGGATCACCGTCCGAAGGTAGGGGAGTGAAACCTTGTTCGTTCATCAGCGAAGCCACCAAATGAGGGAAAGGAAGTCTCTCAGCAGCTATAGAGTTGTCAGTCTTCGCAGCATAGGAGCACATCTTTTCGAAGACAACCTGACCCAAATCAACTTGAATGCCCCGGCTGAGTCTGTAAATGAGATGGAGCGAACCCGAATGGACTTGAGCAGTGCTGGTTGTAGGAATCCAATTACTTGAAACCATTTTGTGCAAGACACAAAAAAATTGTGTAAGTTTTGGGAACGCAGGCTGGGCCGAAGGATCACGCCCACCAGTAAGTACGAAGCCCAGCATTTCAGAGTCAGGGTGGGTGGTCTTCGGAGAGTCCCAAGAGGCTTCGATCCTATCTCTTTTGAAAAACTTGTTAATGACAGAGGGAGTGAAGATGTAGACTTTGCCGCGAAGAGGGGTCTGCGAAGTCCTTGGTGACATGAGCGAAGAAAATTTTGTGCACCTTCGAATAGCACGGGTAGTCATAGTTGAGTGCATGGTTAAGTTTCATTTTAGTAAGAAACTCAATGATCCCAAGTTTCTTCAGCTTCGAAGTGTACATCTTCTCGTAGGTAAACAGAGTGTTGGCCAGCGCATTGAAACGAGTCTCCGCAGCCTTAGTATAGAAGTCAGCAGAATAGCCTACTAGTGATAGAGTGGGGGAGCGAACCACTATTGTGGTTTTGACATCAGGTGCCGCGGAACCCTCGCCCTGCGAAGTACCAATGATAATGGGCGAATCTGGAGATTCAGAGAACACTTCATTAGTAATAAAATTTGAAGTGCGAGCTAGAGAACCTGCGAACTCGGGAGAGCATTTCTGAGAGGCGTCTGTGATATTCTCCAGTGAGGTTTTGAGCTGTTCTTCTGCTGCTGCCTGTTTCAATTTTAATTTACGAAGTTCAAGAGTAGAAAGTTTCGAACCTTGCGACAGAGTAGGACTGGGTGCAAAGTTCGGTCCCACAGTGGTGACAGCACTAGGGATCTCAACAGTGAGAGGCTTCGTAGTGGGTTTCTTAGCAGCTAGCAGCCTCTTCGAAGCATCATCTGCTTTGGCCTTCGCAGCCACCTCATCAGCTCTCTGTTTGTTTTCTTTCTCAATGCGAACCCTCTCAGCCTCCTCATCCTCTTTCTGTTTCTTTAGTTTTTCAATACGAACCCTCTCTGCCTCCTCATCCTCCTTTCTCTTCTTCTCTTCTTCAGCAATTCGAAGTCTCTCAGCCTCTTCGAATTTTTCTTTTTCAATTCGTTGCCGTTCCTCCTCTGCCTTTCGATCCTCCTCCTCCTTTTCTTTCCTTGCTAACTCATTTTCTGCTGTCTCTTTTTGAGACTTTAGTTCGAAGAGTGTTTTCTTTAGAGAGTTAAATTCTAAGAGGATGGCGTCAGAGTCATCCTCAGCCTCTGCGAATCTCAGAGAGCAGGCCTTCACAACAGCGGCTTGAGTAGTGATCTGTGAAGTAAGGAGTGTAATTTTGTCTTGGAGTTCGGAGATAGACAGATCAGCGAATTGAGAGTTTGAAGTAGTCATGATCGTAGTGTGAAGTTGAAAAAGTAGTAATTTAGTCCAAAGAGCACTAGTAGTTCGAACGTTGTAGAGAGAGAATTTTTGCAAGGGTTTAGCTCTGAAAACACACAGTGAAAACGTGGACTATGTGTTTCATGGAGGGAGTATTTATAGACGACAGCGAAACCTCTTCATATTCAACCGCTGAGATCGTGCCACGTTTAGTACCAAACGGTGCAAGATCGAAGGTTCAATTTCGTTAGCACAGCAAGAGATCGAACTCGATCCAGTATGAGTTCATGCCTGTTTTGAGTAGAGGAGCGAACCTTTAGGGCATGAGATCGAAGCTGTGGACTAGTAGACCCTGAAATTCCTGTGTAGACTACATGCGAAGAGCAAACAGGGAAGTGTGATAGAGAACCAAAGTAAAGTAAAGACGAGTTCGAAGACGTGGTTAGTTTTAACAAACGTAATAATCAAGAGTAGAACGGAGATCGAAGCACATACAAGGAAGAATAACAATTCTCAGAGATCGAAACAAGAAATAGAATAAAGATTCCAAGTTCGAAGTCTCATGGAGAGACGACTACTATTGTTATCATGTGGCTTCGAAGTCGTGACGTGCAAAAAAAATACAGAAATTAAAGAGAGTAAGGAATTCGAACCTCCACACTTCTGTGTGTTCCATTGCTGATGCGCCCACAAGGTAGAGATAGAGAGACATCGAACTCGTAGAGTCATGGGAAATGAGTGAGTTCGAAGCACAGGCACGCAAGAATGAATATGTGGTATTACAATGAATCATTTTTGAAAGAAATTTACTTTTCAATCGTCACAATCACAGAGTCAAATTCGTGTTTCGTCGGAACAAATTAATGAGTTAGCACCACACAAGAGATTTTAATTCATGAGTGTGAGGTGAACTTTTAAGGCACTCCATTTGGGACTAGCAATACTACAATCAGAGAGGAGCCGGCGGACAAGTGATCCGGCGTTCTCCAGACGAGTTTTTTAGCTTTAAATGATATGCAACAAATGCTTATTACAGCAATCAGAGGGGAGCGAGGATCATCTCGCATCTCCGAAGTGTGATTTGAAGAGCATTTTAAACAATGTTGTTCATGTGCTACCTTTCGAAGAGGGGAGCCGGCGGACAACTGATCCGGCGTCCTCCGTTACTTGGTATTATGAATCTATGCAAATGATAACGCAGGAGTTATAAGCCAAGTTCACATGTTCACACTCAGAGGAATAAATACACTTGGATCCAAAGACTGAAAGTGGCCTCAAATTCAAGTTCAACTGATAAGATTAATCCACGAATAGTTCAAGGTGCATATTCAGAGAGGAAGAAAATGAACTTTCAAATTTATCATAGTTATATGTATAAAAGAGTATATGTATAGTGCAAATACCATAGTTCAAGCACTTTCAACATCCAAGCAAAGTGAGTCATACTCTCTTGTCAATCTACCTGTGGGGCTTCCTGCAAAGTGACACATAAAAAAGACGGAAGCCGTAGCCTGTGTCTCTTTAACAAGATCATAGAGCACACATGCATAAGGAATTTCTGAGAGAAATGAATCTCTCCGAAGCCAATGGTTTTGTAAAGAAATCTGAGAGTTGTTTTTCAGTGGGAACATGTTCCATGATCACTTCTCCTTTTTCAACTAAATCACGAATAAAATGATGACGAATTCCAATATGTTTAGTTTTAGAATGTTGAACCGGATTTTGACTGATTTTTATAGCACTTTGATTATCACAAAGAAGGGTTAGAGGAGTACTTGTGATTTGATAGTCTGCCAACATTTGTTGAAGCCAAAGGAGTTGAGTGCAACAGCTTCCTGCGGCTACATACTCTGATTCTGCAGTAGAGAGAGCTATGCAATTTTGTTTCTTACTATGCCAAGAGACCAAGTTATTTCCAAGAAAACAGCACCCTCCGCTCGTGCTCTTTCTATCATCGGCATCACCCGCCCAATCAGCATCTGCATATCCAACAAGAGAAGCTGTGGTGTCCTTGGTATACCATAGTCCCAACTCAGTAGTCCCAGCAATGTAACGAAGAATTCGCTTAACCGCTGTAAGGTGTTCTTCCTTTGGTTGAGCTTGATAACGGGCACAGAGGCAAACACTGAACATGATGTCTGGCCTAGTAGCAGTAAGATATAAGAGACTCCCAATAAGAGAGCGATAGTTGGTGATGTCTGTGTCCTTACTCTTGGAAGCTCGAGAGAGTTTATCCGTGGTAGCCATGGGAGTACTCATAGGCTTAGCCTCTGCCATTCCAAATTTTTGTAACATATTCAAAGCATACTTGGTTTGAGAGACAAAAATTCCATCTTTTCGTTGAGAAATTTGGAGTCCAAGAAAATAAGTCAGTTCTCCCTCAAGGCTCATTTGGAAGGAAGAAGACATAGCTGTAGAGAATTCTTTTACAAGCTTTGGATTGGTGGCACCAAATACAATGTCATCGACGTAAATTTGTGCAATGAGAATGTCTTTTCCAACCATCTTAATGAAGAGCGTTGTGTCAGCATTGCCTCGTATGAACCCATAAGCAATCAAAAATTCTGTCAGGCAAGCGTACCAAGCCCGGGGTGCCTGCTTTAGACCATAGAGAGCTTTATGAAGACGGTAGACATGGTCTGGCTTCTTTGGATCTACGAACCCTTTAGGTTGTTCAACATAGACTTCTTCATCCAGTACACCGTTTAAGAAGGCAGCCTTAACATCCATTTGTCTCAATGGAATATTTCGATAACATGCTATGGCAATGAGGAGCCGTATAGACTCAATACGAGCCACAGGTGCGAAAGTCTCATCAAAGTCCACACCTTCAACTTGAGTGTATCCCTGTGCAACAAGACGAGCTTTGTTTCGAACAATTTGATTGTGCTCATTTGTCTTGTGTTTATAGATCCATTTTGTGCCAATGACGTTAACGTGTTGAGGACGAGGCACCAAAGACCAAACTTTATTTCGTTCAAATTCATTCAACTCCTCATGCATAGCAGCAACCCAGAATTCATCCAATATGGCCTCCTTGATATTTTTCGGTTCAATCTCGGAGACAAAATTCATAATCCCAATATCAGGAGATATGAACGCCAAGTTAGATGTCTCACACCAAGGAGTTGAAGGTCTAGAGGAGCGAGTAGTGCGTTGATTCAAATTTCCAATAATAAGTTGAGTAGGATGACGTTTTCGTATGTGAGCTGGAGGTCCGGAATTAGGGACTCCAGTAGAGTTCGAATGTTCAGTAGTAGTAATGGATGGATTTATTATATCTGGAGTAGACTCATCATCCGAGGAATCTGTACTAGAGCCAGACTTCGAACCAGTAGCAACTTGTTCATCCAATGGCTCAGAGTTCGAAACTGTAGAGTCTAAATTTTCAGGCTTTTCTCTTTCGTGGTTTCCATTTGAGATACGAACATCAGTAACACTTTCAGTGGGTTTTCCTTTGAAGTCATGTTCATCAAAAGTTATATTCGTTGATTCTTGAACAGTACGAGTTCGAAGGTTGAAAACACGATATGCATGACTATCAAGAGCATAGCCAATAAAAATAGCTCTGTCGGATTTGGAGTCAAATTTCTTCAAAGGCTCACGATCATTCAATATGTAGCATAGACACCCAAAGACTCGTAGATGAGCAACATTTGGCTTTTTGCCAGTAAGAAGTTCATAGGCAGTCTTCTCTGTTTGGCTTCGAAGGGTGATCCTGTTGATCACATAACAAGCTGTGCTGATAGCCTCCGCCCAAAAACCTTTAGGAATTTTCTTAGACACCAACATAACAGTGGCCATCTCCTTTAAGGTTCTATTTTTCCGTTCAACGATGCCATTTTGTTGAGGTGTTTTCGGTGACGAAAATTCATGATGAATGCCTTTTCGAGTGCAATATTCTAGGAAAGCTTGATTTTGAAACTCCCCACCGTGATCACTACGAATTCTTTGAATTCGTGCCCCATGCATGTTTCGCACTTTCCTAGCCAAATTATGAAAGGCTTCAAAGGCCTCATCCTTGGTAGCCAAAAAATTTACCCATGTGTATCTTGAAAAGTCATCAACAATTACAAGAGTGTACCATTTGTGTCCCAAGCTATGAACTTCCATTGGTCCCATAAGGTCCATATGCATAAGCTCAAAACAATTGGAAGTTCTGAAGTTCAAAGTTAGAGCAGGGTGTGAACTTCTGGTTTGTTTTCCCATTTGGCACTCGCCGCACACTCCTTTCTCAATCTTTGGTAGATAATCAATACCTCTCACAGCTTTGAGACGAACGAGGTTTTCCAAGTTTCGAAGGCTGGTGTGGCCCAATCTTTGATGCCATAAGTCTATCTCATCAGCGGATTTGGTAGACAGACACTTCTCTTCAATAGCATAACAATTATTTTTAGCACGTACTCCAGTCAGTATACATTTCCCTTTTGAATTGTAGACTTCACACTTGTCTTTGTTGAACTTTACATCAAGTTCATCATCACACAACTGGCTTATACTGATCAGATTGGCACACAACCCTTCCACATGAAGGACATTCTTTAGAGATGGAAGACCCTTCACACTCAAAGTGCCACAACCAACTATGTTACCCTTTGCACCTCCTCCATAGGTAACTGGTCCCCCAGAGTGTGGTACATAGTCAGTAAGACTCTCTTTCACACCAGTCATATGTCTGGAGCATCCGCTGTCAAAGTACCAAGTTTCCTTGTTTCCAGATTTGGTAGCTGTGAGTGCAACATTGCATATAATATCTTCTCGGCGCTTCCATACTCTTTTTACAGTAGACTTCAAAGGGCTATGAGTGTTTGGCTTCTCTTTCCAGATTTTCTTTACACAAGAATTTGTAGCCACAGGGCTTTGAGCTTCCTCCCTCCATACCTTTCTGATAGAAGAGACATGATCTTTCTTCAACCAAGATTGTTTGGGAACATGAGATTGAGACCTTTTCAGATCTTCTATTTTCTTGTAGCAATAAGGT
The DNA here is from genome assembly GCA_954870475.1 of Euphrasia confusa. Lineage (NCBI taxonomy): Eukaryota > Viridiplantae > Streptophyta > Magnoliopsida > Lamiales > Orobanchaceae > Euphrasia > Euphrasia confusa. The sequence goes on along the minus strand of OX940968.1, from coordinate 28,722,647 downwards.
CTTATATGTCCAGCCATGCCACAGTAATGACAAATATATCTTTTTACAAAGCTTTTACGAGGCTCAGTAGGACGAGGATCCATTTTTGTCAACTTCACAGACTGAACTGTTTTAGCCTTCATAGACCTGGATCCATCACTCTGGGTCTTTGAACTCTTTAGGTCAAAAGACTTTGACCTATCTGACACGTTGTGTGTTTTGATGAATTTAGAGACGTCAGTCTTGGTCTTCGAAGTAGAAGGAGTAGATTTAGATGTGGAAGCCAGTTTTGTTGTTGATTTTAGAGTGTTTTCTGATTTAGTCTCAACGGACTCAATGATCTTTCTATCCTTTGGTCGAATGAATTTTGGAGGAAACTTTATCGGCTCAGTGTAAACAGTCTCAAGAGTCTCTTTAAAACCCAGTCCATATCTCTTAGGGTTAACACAACTTATGAGATAGTCAAGTTTGGAAGTTCCAGTGTTCAATTTTTTGAATAAGGAATCTGTTACATCCATTTTGTCTTTTAACTCGTAGAGTTCTTTTGTTTTCATAGCAAAGGCTTCTTCCATTTGAGTCAATGATTTTCTAAGAAAGTCCTTCTCAGAGTCTTCTTTCTTTACAATCTCTCTCAGTTCATTGACTTCTTTCAAAGCTCTTTCAAGTTCATTTTTAACTATCTTGAACTCTCTTAAGCTAACAGTCTCAGGCTTTGCAGTCAAAACAGTTTTGTAGGAGGAAGAGGTAGAACCAGCAGAAGATACAGAGTTCGAACCTTCTTTAACATTAGATGAGAAGCAGAAAATGTTATCATAAGTAGCAACATCCTCCATTTCTACTTCATACTCGCCTTCATACTCATTGTCAAGGGAACCCATGAAAGCATTCACATTCTTTCCATCCTCCCGGACATTATCTCCCTCGTCATCAGAAGAGAACAACGGATTTTCCTCATCAAGGACAAGATAGCTCACATCAACATTGTTCTTTCTATGTAGATTGGGACACTCATTCTTGACATGCCCCATGCCTTTGCATTCAAAACACTTGACTTTGGACATATCTTTACCAGAAGTATTGGGTATGAACTTCCTGAAGTTTGAAGTGCGGTTTCCAGTAGAGCTAGAGAAAGGAGAGTTCGAGCTCCTCGTAGGTCTTTGATTCTGAAATTTCTTGAATCTCCTTTTTCTCCTTATGTCTTGACGGATAAGATAATTCACAGTGTCTTGAAGAGCTACGAGTTTATCTGGATTTGGGGAGCTTAGTAGTGCCAAGGCTTCGGACTCATCATCAGATTCTTCAGCATAGTATGCACTCACATCCATGCCAGTAGTAGAGCTCGAAGCTGGAGGAGTAGAAGGAGAGTTTGATCCCACTCTCAGTGCTCTCATAGAATTGTCAAGTGGAGACATGTAGTTGTCATCTTTAAGTTTTTTGTTCAATTCATAGTCCTTGAAAACACACATCAGTTCATTGTAGTTCGTAGTATTAGCCAACTTAGTGCTTTCCACTGCAACCACTTTTGGTTCGAAAGAGTCGTTCAGAGTTCGCAGAACCTTGGTACATATGTATGAAGGAGGAATGGGATCTCCCAATTCATGACATTCACTCACAATGGACATGATTTTGTTGTAGTAGGTGTCCAAGTTCTCATCATCACGCATGTGAAGTTTTTGGAAGGCAGTGTTCAATCCTCTGATCTTGGACTTTTTGATACTCTCACTCCCTTCACATATATTCTCAAGAGTATCCCAAACTTGTTTAGCAGACGTCAGATGTTTGATGAGTTGGAACATGTTTATGTCAATGTACTCAGTCATAATGTGTATAGCTCGATCATTAAAGGTTGCAGCTTCATGTTCTGCCTGGGTCCATGTAGATTCGTCTTTAGGAAGGATATCACCATCATCATCTGTATATTTAGGAACCTCCCATCCTTTAATCACTGAACCCCACACTCTTGAGTCAGCTTGTTTAAGTCTCATTCGGGTTTTACTTTTCCAGTAGGAGTAGTTATCAGTGTTGAGAATGACGGGTTTCATGACTGTATATGTCTCCATGATTTCGAACCTCTAGCTAGGATCACACCGAAGAAGCACGGTGAACCTCTCTGATACCAATTGAAATTGTGTTTGTAGCACTACAGAGTAAAGAACTGCAGCACTTGGTAGACCCGTAATGTAAAACGCGTTGGGTCTATGCACTAGAAAATATGTCAACACAATAAAGAGGTTCTTGAATGAATGCTTTGTATTAAATACTTTCAAACAAACATCTATAAGTCCTTACGAACTTACAGACAGGTCACACGACCAAACACACCGTCCAATAGCTCAACGTACTAGCGTCCTATGAACTATAGACAAATCAGACACACTATGAACTCCTTCTAGTGAACTCGTTCTAAGTGTATCACAGTAGAGTGAACCAGAGCTTTCTAGCGAATACTCTCGGGTTACAATATTTCTCTCTCTAAGAAATTCCAGATAAAAGCATTAAGTTCTACAAATGATCTAGCGACTATTTATAGACCTCGTGATTGAAACCCTAATGGGCTTCCGGGTTTTACGCTTGATGGGCCGAGCCCACAGCATCTTCTATGGAATCTCGAATATTCCAACACTGACTTGTTCTCTGTCCTTTGTCTCTGGCGAGCCTTCGAACTTCGAACGGGGAGTGCGTAGAGCTACTTGATGTTCTACTTCAGCGAGCTCGAATTCCCTTAGCAGGGCCTTCTCGCTCTTCGCGCTTCTGGCTTCATAGCCCTAGCAGGATGAACTCCAGAGCCATCAGCTTCTACAACACTCTTTTGAAGAGTCAGTGAACAGAGGAGTTCGAACCCTTAGCAGCTTCGAACTCCAGGGACTTATCAGCACCAGTGCTTCCAAGACCCACAATGTAATTTGCACTTGCAGGAGGCTAAGTCTTCCAAGTACTACATACTTAGGATTACTCAACCTGTATAAATAACAGAAACATATAAGAATGAAGTTCATTCAAAAACCAAAGTGTGAAGTTCAAGCTAGTTCACAGGAGTCCGAAGACTCTATGTGAACGAGAGCGAACTTTCACACTAACACTCTCGATTCCCAAAGGGAAAGTCTCCTCCTACTTATGTTAATGATGAAGAAACTTGGGCCACGACTGTATGGATTCATAGAAAACAAGATGAAATGGAGTTGTTTGTGACCTACAGTCCTTCTGTACCGAGAAGTCCAGCCCGTGAAAGTCCTGCACGTCGAAGTCAAAGTCCTGCACGTCGAAGTCAAAGTCCTGCACGTCAAAGTCCAATTCGGCCAGAAAAACTTCCAACTCGAAGAACTTCAGGTGAAACATCACAATATTACAGTCAAGTAATAGTTCCATCTACTTATGATCAGTCTGTATCTATTTGGGATAGCATTGATTTATGCAATACTTCGTATGGTGGTGTTTCTGGTGATTATGATGGTGGTGTGGGTGGTGATTATTATGATGGTTTTGATGGTGTCGAGGTCGATGCTAACGACGATGATGTTGTTGTTGTTGATGACGATGATAATAACAATGGTGGAGGTGGTGACGACGGTTATAATGAGGGCGGTAGTTCTTATTATAATAATCCTGTTGTGGACGATGTTGTTGTTCCTGCTTTCAGACTTTGTGATCGAGACGGGGGTGGCCGGTATGATGGTTCCGATTTGGTAGTTGGTCAGACCTTCAAGAACAAAGACGATTTCAACTACGTTGTCGCTCGGGTAGCATTGCAGGGCAAGTTTGAATTTGTTGTGGCCAAATCTGATCACAATCGAAAGGTGGTGAAATGTGTTGAAAAAAATTGCAAATGGAAAATTCGTGCAACGAGGAAGAAGACGACCGAAGAGTTTGTGATTAAAACCTACACCAACATCCACACTTGTTCTTTGATTGATAGAAGCGGTGTGCACAGGCAGGCCTCTAGCAGTCTTATCGGCAATCGACTCCAGGACCAGTTCTTGAACGCAAAGAAACCTATGACACCAGCTGCAATTCAGCAGTTCATGCGTACTGAGGAAAATATTACTGTCAGTTACGACAAAGCATGGAGAGGGCGGCAGAGATGCCTGGAAAATGTTCGCGGATCCTATGAAGATAATTTCTCGAAGCTTCCTTCGTATTGTTACATGCTTGAACAAAGGAATCCAGGTACGTTCACCCGTATTCAGACAGATGCCAACAATGAATTTCAGTACTTCTTCATGGCTATCGGAGCGTGTATTCGGGGATTTCAGTACATGAAGGACGTTATCGTCATTGATGCATCCTTCATGACCAATAGATACAAGGGAACGCTTCTTATTGCTTCTGCTACTGACAGTGAGCATCACAGTTACCCACTTGCTTGGGGTGTGGGTGATGCAGAGGACACCAGTTGCTGGATTTGGTTCCTTGAGTGCTTGCAGTTTTTGATTCCAGATAAATCTGATCTGGTAATCGTGTCTGACAGAGGTCAGCCAATAATAAATGCTGTAGCTGCTGTTTACCCTAAGGCAGAACATGGACACTGCTATTGGCACATCATGCAAAACATCAAGTCCAAGTACAACAGGAGAAACGACTTGGTTGGTCATTTTAAGAATGCTGCGTGCTCGTACACTGTACCCGAGTTCAATCGACACTTTTCAGAGCTTAGAGCAGCGAGCGGGAAATGTGCAAAGTGGCTAGAAGATATCACGTTTGAGAAATGGTCAAGAGTCCACCACCGTGTGAATAGATACGAGGTGATGACGTCTAACCCAGTGGAAGTGATAAATGCCGTGATGAAAGACGCTAAAGACTATCCCATATGTTCCTTGATCAAGTTTATCGTGGATAAGATGGTTGAATGGTTTTGCAGACATCGTGAAGAAGCTCGTGCGTTCACCGGTGTATTGACACCGAGAAGGGAAACAAAATTGCGTGAGCGTTATGACCGTGCTCCTAAATGGGTTACCAGAAAAATAAGTACTTGGATGTACGCTGTGGAGTCGACTAGATGGTGTGGGGTTGTGGATTTGGAGGCAATGACGTGTGAATGTGGTGTGTTTCAAATTGACATGATGCCGTGTGAGCATGCCATTGCCGCAGTGTGTGCCAAGGACCCGAGTCGGGCAGGACAATATGCTTATGATATGACTTCTCTTTATTTCACCCGTGAGTATATGATGCAAGCATATAAGGAGAACATTATACCTGTTCCTTCAGAAGATCAATGGACGGAGATTCCCGAATATGTCCAAAACATGATAGTGTTGCCCCCACAGGTGAAACGAACTCCAGGACGGCCGAGAACGGACCGCTACACGAGTCGAATTGAGAGGTTTTCGAAGAAAACATATCGATGTGGGAAATGTCAAGGAGAGGGTCACAATGCACAGACTTGTCCGATTCCACCAGAGTAAACACTGTTGAAAGTTTATGTAGTTGTGTGTGTTTTTTCATATATTTTTGTGTAATTTGACTTGTGAAATATTTTCTATGCAGGTTGTGATGTCAAGAGGAGGAAGTTGTAGATGCCCGGGTGTAGCGAAGAAGAGGGCATGACTAGAACTCTTTGATTTTTTACAATTATTTTGTGTTTTGAGACAATTTCGCAACAAACTTTGTGTTGTAATGAATCTTTCATGTTAGAAGTGTTTTAATTGTGCAACAAACTGTTAGAATTGCTTGAATGTGGTGTAAATGTGTTTTGGACAGGTTGGAATCACAAAAAACGGGGAAATCCATGAAAAATTCTTATCTGTGGTGGGCGTAGGGCGTAGGCCATTGCCTGCGCCCGGGCGTAGGGCGTAGGCCATTGCCTGCGCCCTACGCCCGCTCAACCCGAGGTTAGTGCAAAGGGTATGGATCGATCCTCGGGTTGATCCTCGGGTTCCACAGAAACTGTGGTGGGCGTAGGGCGTAGGCCATTGCCTGCGCCCTACGCCCGCTCTTTCGCAGGCCAAAGCCTGCTTTTGATGGGCGTAGGGCGTAGGCAGTGGCCTACGCCCTACGCCCATCCTGCCCTACGCCCGCTGCCTTACACTCGACTGACGCAGGGCGTAGGCCACTACCCTACGCCCTGCGCCCATTCTGACGTACCCCCACCTGCGCCCTACGCCTTCACAGTTTGGATTTCACGCGGTTTTGGCAATTTATCGACTTAGCCGTGGATAATTAAGGCGATCTGAACCGTTGGATGATCTTAAAATGTAGTTTTGCGTGTCCCGACCAATTTTCGTTGAAAAATAATGTCGGGAAGTGCTCGATCGGCTAATGTCGAGAATTTGTCGATTTTTGCGACATTAGCGGATCGAGCACTTCCCGACATTATTTTTTTACGAAAATTGGAAGGGACACGTAAAACTACATTTTAAGATCATCCAACGGTTCAGATTGCCTTAATTATCCACGAATAGAAGTATTTAGTGTTTTCATCACATATTACTTCTAAGTTACTTCTAAGTTTAACTTTAAATGTTATAGTTTGAGTTGAAGTTAAGTAGCTTCAAGGTATGACAATACAATAAAATGTAATTTCGTTATTTTGAACCGTTGGATGATCTTAAAATGTAGTTTTACGTGTCCCTTCCAATTTTCGTGAAAAAATAATGTCGGGAAGTGCTCGATCCGCTAATGTCGCAAAAATCGACAAATTCTCGACATTAGCCGATCGAGCACTTCCCGACATTATTTTTCCACGAAAATTGGTCGGGACACGCAAAACTACATTTTAAGATCATCCAACGGTTCAGATCGCCTTAATTATCCACGGGTAAGTCGATAAATTGCCAAAACCGCGTGAAATCCAAACTGTGAAGGCGTAGGGCGCAGGTGGGGGTACGTCAGAACGGGCGCAGGGCGTAGGGTAGTGGCCTACGCCCTACGCCCGCTCTTTCGCAGGCCAAAGCCTGCTTTTGATGGGCGTAGGGCGTAGGCCACTGCCTACGCCCTACGCCCATCAAAAGCAGGCTTTGGCCTGCGAAAGAGCGGGCGTAGGGCGCAGGCAATGGCCTACGCCCTACGCCCATCAAAAGCAGGCTTTGGCCTGCGACAGAGCGGGCGTAGGGCGTAGGCAATGGCCTACGCCCTACGCCCATCAAAAGCAGGCTTTGGCCTGAGACAGAGCGGGCGTAGGGCGTAGGCCATTGCCTACGCCCTACGCCCACCACAGAACAGATTTTTCTGTGGAACCCGAGGATCAACCCGAGGATCGATTTTTCATAAATTTTTTCATGGATTTCCCCGTTTTTTGTGATTCCAACCTGTCCAAAACACATTTACACCACATTCAAACAATTCTAATATTTACAATTCAATACAACACAAATACAAAGTCTAAAATCATCCAAAATACAAATCAGACTCGATGACTCATACTGAAGATTTTTCGAGCTACATATCGGCGATACTTCATCAAGTACCCGTCGTCGATTTCTTTACCCCGGTGATTGAGGTGCTTGTTCACGAGACGATCCAAGTACATGCACACGTACGGGCCGCAGTTGTTGTTGTCGACTTGCATAAACTGCTCCAACGGGGCTTCGACCTGCATAGAAGTCTTCTTGTGGGTTCGACGAAACAAGTTTGGACCCTCCCAAAATCCTGCAGCTACCAAAAGACGAGGCAACAACTCCAACACCGGCATTAGTACATTAGACTTGGGATTTATTTCCGGACAACGCCACCACAACGAGTCGTACAACTGTATAGTCCAGAGATTCAGGTCAATCTTTATCACGACCCAATGGTCCCCGGTATTGCAGACCGTTATCACCTACAAAAATAAAAATAAAATAAAACGTTATTTACAATTAAATTAAAATATTAAATTGAATTAAAAAAATAAAAATGTACGATTCTTTAAATTACCTCTCGTGCGTGTTCCCAACTCTCGTGCCTATCGTCCCCCGTGATGTATTTCAGCATGAAGTCCGGCGGTGCCCAGGACTCATATTTCCTCTCCAAGTTCGTTCTCCTTGCATGTGCGTTCGTGATCGAAATCCCAGCATACTGGGTCTTCATAGCGTGCTGTTAATTAAAAATAAATTTAAACGATTAGAATTAGGAAAATGATAAAAAAAACTTGTATTTGATAGGATGATTGGATCTTACGAAGAACTCGGTACACAAGAGTATAGTCTTTTTTGGAGTGACTTCATCATTTTTTAAGGCATTTTTCACCTTTATCTTGTCCCGCAGGTACGTAATGTACATGTCAATCTCCTGAAAAATATACATATCACAGTTAAGCACAATTTAATAAACATTATAAATTTCAATGTTTAACTACAAATTAACTTACCATGTCCGAGTACCAAAAATGTAGTGACTCAATCCGCTCGAAGTAGGCCTGGTCCAGAGTAACTCCGTTGAAAGGGATATAGACACTCATTCCATGCCCGTGACGACGGAAGGTCGAATAGAGCCCCCTAAGCTTCTTGCTGCCTCTCCGTGCGAACTGCTGGACGTACGGGCTCCGAAGAGCTGCCGAGGGCCTCCTCACACGGGGTCCGAGACTACTCTCGGCGACATCCTCCTCCTCCTCCTCATCATCCCCAAGTTCTTTCTCCTCTTCCGACAATGCAACCTCATTAAAGTGTTCATTTTCCACGGGAGATGTCATCTTGAACAACTGGACCTGCGTCCCAGTCGGAAAAAAAGTCTCGACATCAACGATCTCCTGCGGTATATCAGCCCCCCTCGGTACAATAAAGCCAGGATCATACTCTGGCCGATCAGCAGTAGTCGGAGTGAAGATGCCGTGGGTGGGAATCGCAGGGAAGGGACCGCAGACACCCTGAAAATCACGCAGCACCCTCGGTGGCGAAGAATGACCGCTATCTCCCCAGACAGCCTGAGTCTGTGCCGGTGTGCGATAGCTATCGCCAACGGTCGTCTCCTCGAAATGGGGCTGCTCGACCTGAGGCTGCTCGAAATGGCGCGAGAGTGGCACAGGAGTAGGATAATACTCGATCATCGCTTGCGGTTGTGGTTGTGGACTATCCCAAGTTGGAGCAGAGTAATACTCCATTGGAGGAAACTGAACAAAAACATAATTTAAGATACACATAAAAAAGAACAAACAAAGAAAGAAGTAATCAAATTTTTTCAAAATATATTAATAGTAATATAATTTTTAAAATCATGTTTTTGAAAAATACAAAAAAAAAAAAAAATATACAAACAACAAGACAGCTACTGAACCTCCTCATCTGCCCTATCTCCTAGGTTGCACCGCTTAAGGGCCGCTTGAAGAGCGTCGATCCGAGTACAAACCTCAGCAATCATCTCTCCCTGCTTTCCCTGCTCCACCCCGTACTTGTCCACCCGTTCAAGTAACTCTCTAACCAGCTTTTTCTGCTCCGTCAGCTCTGCTAGCATAGCCGTCTCACGCTGGTCTCGCAGCCTCTCACGCTCGTCTCGCTGCGTCTCACGCTCGTCTCGCAGCCTCTCACGCTCCCTCATCTCCTCGTCTCGCCGACTGTCGGCTGCCCTCTCGTCCCTATGCATCTGCATATAATCAGCAAACCAATACGGGGGACCTCCGGACGGCTGAGCCTGAGAAGACGACGGACCGACATGGTCAAAGACTGTCTCAGGAAAAGCTGAGTACGTCGTCTGGGGTGGAGGTGGGGGTGTCCTCTGTCGTGGAGCTCGAGCTGGGGCTGGAGCAATGAACTTCACGTAGTCGGTGCAGAAGATGCCGTCGTCGTTGAGTCGTAGAGCGTCTGCTTCTTCGCGACCATAATAGTTCCGCTGGAACCAGCACAGGGTCCCGTAAAAAGCTGGAGACATCAACTCCTCAACATCCGGCTTCAAGCGCGGATACACAACCTGCATGTTTGTTTTTGATATTTTATAAGTCTGGAAAATTTAAATAAATTGAATTCACGCAATAAACTTGTTCAAACATTTACCTGCACACCGCTAGCAAAGAAGTTCTTCATATCATCGCCCTGAGGTGCGTTGTTACTCAGAGTATATCGGAGCATCCTGGGGTACGAATGAATGTAGTCTCTCCTGGGGGATGCGTTCAGTTTTACAACCGCACCCTCGAATGCCTCCATCATATAGAACTAAAACCAAAAGAAGAGTATATATTATTAAACACTACAAAAACTATTCAATTATCAACAAACTAGTTATAAACATACCGCAAAAAAATGGATGAATCCATATGCATTCCATGACCGCGTCCCTGGCCCGTCGATTGGACCGATTTGCTCGAAGCAATCATCGACGATTGCCTTGTACACCCTCCGTCCCCACGGATACTTCTGGCAAACATCGAGGTTACTGCAAAGCTGTAATAAATACAAAAATTAAAAAATTAGAAATAAATTTCAATAAACAATAAAAAAAAAAAGAATTAATTCGCGTATTACCTCGAAGTACTCGTCGGGGATATGTGATTGTCTGTTAGGTAAGTCTAACAGAGTCTGTATCAACCAAACAAAAGTTAGGTTGATTACATCCGGGTACCTCTCCGGACGCCTTTTGGCCAACAGCGACTCAATTTTCTTAAACAGCTCGTCCGTCGTCACCTGTTTCTTGGCCATTTCATGAGCCGGGAATGCTCTTTCCTTCAGGTCTGCATCATCCCCGTCCACGTCATCCTGGGAGCGGGAGTCGGAAAAGTGCAACCCTGTAATCAGGCTGAACTCCAGCGGGCTCAGACGAGCTACCATGTTGTTCGTCACGAACAACCGGAATCGCTGCTTCTTCTGGTCTGGCCACACGCTAACTCGAGCCATCAACTGATGGATGGCCGCATTGGGCACTACACCTTGCCCGTCCAAGAGTAAGAAATTACCCAGTTGAGGGTAATCGGTCACGACGTTCGGGAAGGCGGCCAATAGAGGTCCCGCTATACTGGGGATTTTCGTGTAGCTGTGGCGCGTCGTTAACTTCCCCTTCATCACCACGTCCCCGTACTTGCGCTGGGGTAGCTCATCGATGTCCGAAGCCGGAACAGGGCGATACTCATCCTGAAAAACACAGTACAAAAAAACCAGTTAAAAAACTCAAAACTGGTCTGCCTTGGGCGTAGGGCGTAGGCTTCAGCCTAAGCCCAAAAAAAAATTGACGCAGGGCGTAGGCTTCAGCCTACGCCCAAAAAAAAAATTGACGCAGGGCGTAAGCTGAAGCCTACGCCCTACGCCCACATTTCGCAGGGCGTAAGCTGAAGCCTACGCCCTACGCCCAAAAAATGGTTGACGTAGGCTTTAGCCTACGCCCTACGCCCAAGAACACAAAAAAACAGATTTTTTCAAACTCAAATTCAAAGAAATGTAATCGCAATTCAACACCAAATTAAAGAGAGGTACCTGATAATTCGCCTCAGCCTGTGTTTGGGACAATCCAAGGAGCGGTTCGCGGTCCTGCGCCGCCTTTCTTCTCGGCTCAGCCGCACCGCTACCGGCCGACGGGGAAGGGGACTGGGACGGCCGACGAGCCCTTTTGGAGCCCCTTCCAGTTGATGAGGATGCGTCGTAAGACATTGTCAAGGTCGCCGGAATGAAGCTCGCCGGTTCTGCATTTCGATTTTTGATTTCAAACCTTGAAATCGAACTGAGAGAGAGAGAGGGGCGGGGCGGGATGAGAGAGGGGTACTTACCTGAAAACAGAGAGGAGCGGGGCGCGAGATGACGGAGTTCGTTTATTCACCGGCCGGAGTTCGTTTCTTCGTCGTCGGAGTCGCCGTTTTTGTGTTCTGTGAAAGAGAGAAGTGAGAAAGAGAGGGGTAGCGGGGCAGCGAGGGTTAGGGTTTAAATTTTTTGAGGACTGGAATGCAATTTAGAAACATTCATAGGTTGAATTGTAAATCTATAAAACTTATTATTTGTTTTTTATTTATTTTTAATATATTTTGATTTAAAATTAAAGGAAAAATAGAGGGAGGGGCATTTATCTGATATTGTGTTTTGGGAGGGCCAGTGAACCCAATTCTCTCTGAAATAATGTGAATGCCAAAAAAAAAAAATGTTTTGATTATTTAATTTTCTCTTCTACGTGGCTCATATTTGGATTAAGGAAGTGAGAAATACTTACTTTGAAAGATCTCTTTGAGGCATTGTCACAAGCACTTGAAGAGCATGTCTTTTATTCATGACTGTCTTCCCCAAATCACCATTGCAAAACTAAACCTCAATTTTTTCATGATTGTGGCCGACGATGAATTGAACGAGCTTACAACGAAATCGGTCGCAGATGAGAATATCGGCGGGGATGATATCGGTGCTTGTCCAGAAATCTCATTACATGTGCTTCGTCGCCAGCCACTCTTCGGTTTTGTCGGTGGGTTCAAGCTATCTATTTTTCCTTCTGATGAATCTACTGTTTGACGTGTAAGTAAATGCTTCTGAATCTTTTATGTACTTAAAAAGCTTTAGATGCTTTGTTTCTTAAGAACTAATCGAGTTTTGTTATGTGCAGTTGCAAAGGCTTATCCCAGGGAAAGACTTGTTTTGACTCTGTGCAATGTATCATGTACTTGAATAAATGCTTCGTTTTTATCATTCTGTTTAAGTTGTTTCTGGAACACTTTGTTGTATTGTTGTGCCTCTGTTTGTTATCACGATTCGACTTTTTGCTGTGAAGAAGACTTTGCTGTTGGAGTTCGGATGGTTATATTGTAATCGATTCGACTCATTGCTATGAATAAGACTTTGCTGTTGGAGTTGTTGTTGATTATAATCATCAATGCAGTTTATGTAATGCCTCAATTTGTGAAAACCTCTGTTGTGACTTGTGAATGCATAAATGTTGACCCCAAGATTATGAGATATTCCAATTTCTCATAAATGCATAAACCTCAATTTGGTTATGAATTTTACTGTTTTTTCACCCCAAGATTATGAGATATTCCGATTTCTCCCCCAAGATTCTGAGATACAGTATGTTGACGTACTAAAAAAGGAGTTACTTGTACATATGAGAAAGTTGAGGGTGTGAAATGTATAAACCAATAATCATTCAGTTACTACAAGTCAAACCGGTATGAATCAGTGAACTCGAAACCCTCAGAGCCAACAGTTAATGAAGCAGCAGCTACTGTTCGCCCTCAAATTTCTCACTCTCACCGGCGCGTACTTGTTCACTCGCTCGCGCACGCCGCCTTGCAAGCTCAAAAATCCAGGAAAAGCAATAGATGTGTTGTTCGTTCTGGAAAACCTGAAGCATGCGCGAGAACTCAGGTCGAGAAACACCAGGGGGAAATTAGGGTTTCAAATTTCGCGTCTTTCATGTGCTGCAATATTACAAAATAACATGAAGTTGAGAATTCGAGTCTTTCATGCGCTGCAATATTACAAAATCAATTAAAAATGTATCAAGTAAAACTTTAGAGGCCGCTAAGCTCATGAGGTGTTGGACTGTTGGTGCTCCTTTACCACAAGATGACATAAAAGTTAGAACTCGCTAAGCTCATGAGGTGTTGTTGTTCCTTTCTAACCTTAACCTCAACGTGAAAACTCAGTTGATCCTCCCCGCCTTGTAAGTCGACTTGCTCGTCGAACATCTCTTTCGCAGACTTCACCGCTCCTTCTCCGCACCAGAGCAAGTTTATACTCTTGAGCGTATCAATGTTTCCAAGCTCAATAGGGATCTTCTTCAGCTCTCTCAACTCTTTAAGATGAAGATGTTCAAGTCGTGGAAGGATGGAGGAATCCTCTTCCACCGCACTCCAGTTTTCAAGACCCTCACAGTTCCACATATGTAAGTACTTGAGGCAGGGGAATTGTCCTTGGCCTATTTCCCACTTCCCTTTTTTGAAGCGCCCAAACGATAATCTGAATTTCTCGAGAAGAGGCAGTGAACCGATCTTTTCCAGCACGTCGTCGTCCCATTCATGCTTTCCGTTCGAATTAAGAGTCAACTTCTTAAGGGAGTGTGGATAGGTAATCTTCTGCAAAGGATTAAACAACAGCCTACTTGCGGATAAACAGTTGACGGATAGGGATTCCAATACACACAGATATTTCATATTACCCAAAAAATACACATCATCACCATCACCTTCACCATCATCATCATCATCATACTTCAGACCCAATTTTTTGATATTGGGAATTCTCTTAACCACCCCATTTGTAAATTTGAAATTGCTTAATATTTTAAGGGTCTGTAGATTTTCCATGATGACCACCGCATCACCATCGCAGCTAGGAGGATCCGGGAGACGCACAGGATCCCCCAGGATATCCATATGCCTAAGCTGAGTCATTTCCCAGAAATCAACGACCAGGATGGGTTCAAAATGGAAAGAAGAAGAAACAAAAAGTGTACGCAAATTCCAAAGGTGACTAATAGAGGGAAGGAATGGCGGCTTCCATGAAGCTGGGATATCAAGGTGTCGCAGGTTGACATAGCGAGACACAACTGAATTAAAGTCGATATCATACACAAAATCGAATTTGTTAAGCACTTGTAATGCCCTCAGTAATACCAGATTATTGCATAATGGAAACCTACCATATTCGCAAATAATCGAGCGAGTGTGTGACATAAATCTCAAGTCACTATGCCCGCTGTTCTCTTTCAAATTGTTATTGGGTATAATAACCCTGCGTTGGGCATTCATGCCCCGAGGAGAAGGAGGATTACATTTCCCCATGACATGATAAAACCCTTCTTTCTGACCTTCTTTCAAGCACATGTCCCTAACCAAATCGTGAATTTTGCAATACTTTATGCTCCCTGTAGAACCCAACCCATCAATTAAAATGAGATTTCTTCCGACGAGGTCCTGTAAGAAACCTCTACCGGTAATCTCCAAGGCTTCGCCTTTCGTTGGTTTAAGAAATCCTTCGGAAACCCATTGCAGGACAAGCGTAGAGACACAAATCCTTTCGTCCTCCTTAAACACTCCCATGTATAAAAAACACGGTTTTAAGTATACAGGCAAATGATTATAGCTCAGCTTCAACAATCTCAAACAATGTTTATCGTTCCTCATATTCACCACCGAGGTGAAGTTGTCTCGTATTGATTCCCAAGATGCACGAGTGCCGTCCATAGTTTTCAGAAGACCTCCCACCACTGATATTGTTAAAGGAAGACCTCGGCAATTGTCCACAATCTTCTCTCCAATTTCCTCCAGTTCGGGAGGGCAGCTACTGTTCTCACCAAATACTATCTTGGAGAACAGATCCCAACTGCTAGCCTTATCTAGGAAACTCATGCTGAAACTATAATCAGTTGTCAGTTGCGAACTCAATTGGGATAGCCTGGTCGTCACCAGCACTCGACTGCCGTTATAGTTGTTAGGAAAGAAGCGTTGTATCTGATCCCAAGAATCGATAATCCACATATCATCCATCACGATAAAAAACCTTCTGCCAAATAAATATTTACGGAGCTCCAATCCCGATTCATCTACACTCTTCCCACTATGTTGTTCCTTGTTGGTGTTAGTGGCTTGAGAGAGAAGCTCACCAAGTATTTCTCGGGTGTCGTAGTTTTGAGAAATCGTAACCCAAGCACAAATATCAAAACGCTCCTTAATAAGTGGTTTAGTGTAAATAGTTTTGGCAAGAAAGGTCTTACCTATACCGCCCATTCCCACAATCGGGATGACCTGGAAATCAAGTTGGCCTCCATTGAGCTTTTCCATGATTTCGATCAAGACGCCATCGGACCCCACAAAGGTTTCACTTCGATCAGCAACAGATGCATTGACATTTGTCGTGCCCACTTGATCATGGACCAGCGGCACCTTCTTCTTTTTCTTCTGTGTATCGACCACAACTTTTTTGATGGAATCCATCTCTTCAATCACACTTTGCAGGATACCATAGCATCGGTTGAGGGATTTGGCCTTTTCATCATCGTTTACCTTTTTTTTATTCTTTTTCAGGATACCATTGCATCGGTTGAGAAAGAAAGCTAAGAAAGATGTGCATGCAATACGCATCTCCAATGGATCAGCAACTTCTTCATCATCGTTTGCCTTTTTATTCTTTTTGTGGTTGATACAATCCACAATATGATACTCAATAGCATCTTCGGCTGCGAAAGCTGAATCTGCAATACGCATCTCCAACGGATCTGCAAATTCTTCATCATCATCGGCAACAGGACTACTACTACTAATGTAGGAATGGAGAAATTCTTGAAAGTATGTGATGCGGGTAGTGATGGAGTCGACTAGTTTTTTGTCGAGAGAAATCGGAGGGGAAGGATGATGTTCGAGATCATCAATGACTCGCATCAGAGAAATCAAGGATGCATAAGCTGCCATAGTTTTTGGAATAATCAAACTGTGAGTATATGATGCAGTACCTGGTTTTGGTGTTACTTACATATATGTAAGTTGTTTTTTGTTTTTGTTTTTTAAATCAGGTTGTGAATTTCGGATGTTAAAATAAGTTAGCATTCATTTGAAAGATAAGATAAAGAAAGAGTCATTGACTTTTTTGTTAGATTTTAATTTAAGATTACATGTTGGTTTAAACAAAATAGTCCAGCAAGGCATCTATTAAAATAAGCTATTTTAAAAGTTAATTATAAAGCTTTCAATTTAAAATAAATAGGATTTACATAGAAGGCGTATTTATATATATTTAAAAATAGTTAGATGTGTTGATTCTGTAGTAACACATATTTGAATGTAAATGATAAACTAATGTGAATGTTTAGATATATGAATTGAAGTGGCTCATGTTTGAATTGAGGAAGTAAGAAATACTTATTGTGAAAGATCTCTTTGAGGCATTGTCGGTGAAGAGCATGTCTTTTATTCATGACTACCATGAATGCATGTCTTTCTACAAACACTTAAAGAGCATGTATTTTTTGAAGCCCACGGAGAGTTTGTATCATTCCTAGGAACCCACCTGAGTCTTGATCTCCTACACAAACAAAACTGAAACCATTCAATTCAAATTCTAAATTGATTCATAAAGATTAAAATAAAATTATAAAGTAAAGAAGAAAATTAGGAAGTACAAATATACCTATTTCAATCGGGTACACATGCATTCTCGCCATCTTTGCCACTCCAAGAGATATTCACTAAATATCTCATAATACTCCCTTTGGATATTCGTTATTCATCTTAACTTTTCTTGATTTACACATTGTATTATGCTTCGTTAACATTTACTAGGTAAAATCTTGGAGGAGAAATCCTAGAGAAGAATAACTTTTCTTGATTTACACATTGTATTATGCTTCGTTAACATTTACTAGGTAAAATCTTGGAGGAGAAATCCTAGAGAAGATTTATTTAATACGTTCAATAGTCTGTACACAGCCTTTGAAGTTAGAATTTTTTAGAAAAAAAAACCTAATGAAGAAAAAGAGTGCATGGTGCATTTTCTCTAATTTATTAGATATCTTTTAACCGACTTATTTCGATAGTTTCCACTAATTTTTCAAATGTTCCAGTCACTAATGCTTTGGTAAATAAGTCTGCCAAATTATTGATCGAATTTGTTTCATATCAATTTCTCCTTTGATCTTAGCTAAGTTGCATTATTTTCATAAAGTACAACTTGAATTTTTTTAATTTCTTTTGATAATTTCATATTCTTTCAAGTATAATGCATCACTATTATTAATCAAACAGTTTTCACTACTTCATGAATTGCTATAATTTCAGCATGATTTGAAAAGGTGGCGTCAAAATATTGCTTTGTAGATTACCATGAAATGACAATACCACCACATGTAATAACATATCAAGTTTGAAACATTCCTTTAACCGAGTCAAATAAATACACAATATCAACATAAGAGTGATAATAGCTCATATTCAAACTAGGCTGCTCAGCAAAGGGGCTCAAAGCTTCGGCTGCGCCTCCCCTCTCAACGTGAGTAGCACCTAATGATTGATTGAGGACCCACTGAATAGATGTACATATTTGACTAGAATAAGTAAGATCAATTGTTCTTTGGATATAGCAAAAAATATACTTTTATGTCATTCAGATGTATTTGTGTAGGAATTGCACTAAATCTTGCTAATAAATTTACAGCAAATAATATATTAGACCTAGTAAAGTTAGAATGATACATTAGTGCAATAATCACACTAATATAAGATACTCTAGAACCAAGAATATCATCATCATCAACATCTCGAGGTTTAAAAATGTTTTTGTAGAATCAAATGATCAGACGATAATTAGAGTATAAGCTGGTTGGTGTTTTAAAATACCAACTTCTAGATGTTTGAAGTGTAAACAAGACAGAATTTAATTTTGCCAAAGTCTTAGATCTCTTTCTTTAAATCGCTAGCAGCTTCTTGAAACTATTAAGAAGTTTCAATCAAATTTTCATCAACATACACCAGCTCCATCCTAAATCCAAAACAAAGGCGTAAATCGCAGTATAAGACCCCAGAGGGCCTCACTGTTCTATGCATTTGATCTTGGTTTCTAATTTATACTTTTCTCGCCACACAAAAAATGACTCCTACATCAGAACAGGAGAGCAAAACAAAATCATTTTGTACTACATTAACATTATAGTCACGCAACACTATAACTATGATCTATATAGTTTTATAAATCTAAAATTTTAAAGGGACCTTACATCACATTTATCTACAACATGAGCAATATACACATCCAAAACCCGAAGATATTCCAAAATATGAGCATTTTACGTTGTCTCCAGATGTTCTTGCAAAAGTAAAAACGGAGAGAAGAGTTACTCCCATGACCTTGGCAACTTGTTAAAAAAACATGAGCATTTTACGTTTTCCCAACAGTCATTTCAAAAGTGAGCTCAACTCGTCTTTGATTTTGCGAACCTGAATGGTATGCTATGATTTGACGACCCTTCGGTTGTAAACAGGATAATAAGTATCCAAGTCGAGCTGTTCTATGATCTGCTGGGTTCTCCATAGATAAGAGGAGTGACCCTCGATAACTTCAGTCACATCAACCTGTTGGATTTAAATGGATGACAAGAATTTTACTTAACCTAAAGGGTGTTTTTGTAATTAACTTATCTGAAAAGAAAATTCTAAAGAGTGTTGGAAACAACGTACATTTTCAATACCAGGGACATCAACCGGTTGAATGCCCGCCAATCCTTGGGTGAGGAGACTGAAGAAAAAAATTGGTGCAGGAATATCAAATAAAAACTCAACTGGAATATGTAAAAATAAAAATAAAGAGCACGAGAAGATAATCGTGAAATGAAAATAAAATTCTATTAGAGCTGCATACTTAGCACGAAATGTAACTCCAAGCATCCAATCATTAGTAGAATATGCATTCACATATCTCCCAGCCACCACCTGTTTGAAAGAACGTCGTTAAACTTCATACTATATATATATATATATATATATATATATATATATCTTGAGGCATAATATTGATAATAATGATCATAAATGAGATGATCCGCAGCTACCTTTCTTGTTGTTTCCCAATTTACATCTTTAATTGGTATGGGAGCTCCAAGAAGAACAACTCTTTCCACAAGTCCAGCTAGGGAAATAAAATTAAAAAAGAAAAAGGAAATAAAAGAAAAGTGTCTAAATCATTGGATAATAGCTGGACTAAAAACACTAGAAAATAAGAGAAACCAAACTGCGTCTAGCAACAAAAGCAGTATAATCTTGAGTAGTGTTCTAAAATACACAAGGCGGCTGGCTGGCCTAGTCTGAACTAAACGGAGCCCTAGACACATGGCGATTATGTATATGTATTTAACACAGTAACACACACACAAACACGTTGCACATATATATTTCTAATAGTAGATAAATATACAATCTCTTAATGATATATGAAGTAATTCAACAACAGTAATCCAATTAAATTCAAAATCAATCAAACCGATATATATTTATAACAAATATTGCATTGATTTATTTTCATACCATAAAAACGAAGCAAACCCGCATTTAATTTTTCTTAAAAAAAAACAATAACAGGACACTTAGAATAAAAAAAGGCCAATTTGGCCAAAACAGGCCATGCACCGCCTAGACTGTTTTTCATTAGCACTTTGTTTTTGGACTAGTATACCATAATCATAGTCATATTCACAAGATTCCCTGACAACTATAAAGCTAAAGCATAAAACTGGGAAAGTAATGGATATCCAACTATGTATCAGAAAGTCAGCAAAGATCGTCATTCAATGATTAAAAATATTAGTAATATGTAAGTATTGCAAGAAAACATAACCAGGAGGGTATATAGCTTTTTTACCACTATTTTCACTTTCGGCCAAAATTTGGAGACACCTAAAAATCACCCTTGCTCCAAGTGAA
This sequence comes from Euphrasia confusa, assembly GCA_954870475.1. Taxonomy (NCBI): domain Eukaryota; kingdom Viridiplantae; phylum Streptophyta; class Magnoliopsida; order Lamiales; family Orobanchaceae; genus Euphrasia; species Euphrasia confusa. The sequence continues at coordinate 28,702,453 of OX940968.1, read as the reverse complement.
AAACCTACAAGTGTTACAGGCCTGAGAAAATCACGGAGTGAATTAACATAGAAGATTTTGCAAAACCTCAACGTTTTGGAGTGGAATTGAACAAGACTTATTTTTTACTATTAATTTACTTTAGTTGTCGGTATACCTTTGCCCTTGTAGTCCCTTCAATAAACATTCAGCAAGCAATTTTCCTGCCTTGTCAGACCTACACAAAATTTAAGATTTTTCTGAACAAAGATCAAAATGGTAGAAATGCAATAAAAACTTAGACAATTCAGGTACATAATAACTTCAAATCTTGAATTAAAGTATCAGGGATACTGCAGGTCTGAAATGCATTTCAATCCATATTTTTTCTAATGTGATATCATTCATATTGAAAATGGGTTGATTACATTAAATATCAACTTTGGTCTAATTACAAATTTTCCATCTATCTTTCAAAATTACAAATACCCCTTCTATTTAAAAGGTTGCACTCTCCATCCATAGGGGGACATTTGTTAAGAAAATGCAAATCTTAAAGGGGAATTAATAATTTTGATAGTTAATTAGTTATTTTTATTTTATTTAATTGCTGTATAATTGTTGTATTTTGAATAAACCTTGATAAAAGAGAATAAAAAAGTAAAGGAAGATAAGTGTGGGATATATTGCATCATAATATGAAACAAAACAAAAGTCACAAGACCCCGGGAATAAAACCAGTCAGACACCCAAGCCAAAGGCTAAATGCAAAGCTTAACTTCTGTTCCCCTCTACAAAGTCTCAACCCATTACGTATACACAATATTACATAATTTTATCTCCCTAATTAACTAGCTAGAATCAAGAAGCTTCCATAATTTCTTTCCCATAATTAGTTTGCTAGAAGCATGCAAATGCAAGACCATCAAGGTAACCTCTAGATTCCTTCTTTGAGTGTAAACCGAAAAGGTAAGTGCTTCATTTCATCTATAAGAAGTAAGAACTCAAGGGTATTTTTTCGTGAATTAAACATAAAAATTTCTCTTCAAAAAGTAAGAAGTAAACCTGTTCACGGCAATTGTCCATTTGCTGTCGATTAAATCTGTAAGATAGAGTAATGTAGCTGGCCAAGCAAATGCCGTCAAAAGAGAACTTAATACAGTCATCATGGCACCTTGTTTCATCATTTGCAAGGCAAGAGCTGCACCAAGAAGTGATCACTTGTGATGTCATTAAGCAATCTCCAGGGAATAGTAAAAAATGTTTCATGTCTAGCTGTATGTATTTAGAAAAAAAAAATCATTTACTTGAAGTAAGCCAGTCTTGAATAGCAGTGCTCACGGCAATTAGATGCTTTGACTCCCACTGTAGAACATACCTAACGAGATTGAAAGGAAGGAAAAAAGAAACCCAAATTATTGTATCAAAATAACAGTTTATGTGGTACACATATATACAAGAGAGATGCAATTAAAATTTGTTATCAGAACAAATTCAACGAGTCTAATTAATTATAAAGTGGGATGGTTTTTTAGGGACATTGTATAATTAGCATTAAATAATTTTTGTATCCAGGATATGATTTCACGGGCCAGAAACTTATGGTTCCCCATAAATGAAAGTAAGGGTGTAATGGACAATTCAACCCAATGTCTAAGAAACATGTTTTTCTCTTTTAAAAAACATTTTTCAAATGGTGAAATGGCCACAAGTTCACTAGACTCTAATAAAATCTGGGGTTCTATAGAAAGAACAAACATATAAGCATGGGAAAATTCTTTTAACCCCATACCCACTACTGCAAGGTAAGTTTTAGGTCAAAGTAAGGTGAAGGATGAGATTTTTACAATCATTTACAAAATATTATTAGGAATGTTGGAGAATGTGGTATATACCTTTCCAGGTTATCATGTTGTCCCTCCCAAGGTTTTATAAAATCTTCTTCCCCAAAAACGAATCCGGATACTGAGATCTCAACCCCTAGTCGCTGAAAATAAAATCATAATGACAAATTGAGACATGTTATTAATGAGTACAAAAGAGACGAAGAACTCACTCCTTGGTTATGGTTTTTCCCTATGGCTTTGAAAACGAATTCATCAACGTCTCCTGTTCTTCTAGCTACTTTGCTCCCTGTAAGTCCAGCTCCAGCAGCTGGTTTCAATCAAAATCCAGCAACATATAAGATGTATAAACAAATAGAAACTACTCCTAAAAGTGCCTTGGAGGTTTGACCATATTATAAAAATAAAGCTGAAGTTGATTCAGTGGTAAAATTGAGAACTAAAGATTTTTATATATGTGAAGGCGGGGGTGGGGATGTAATCTTTTCTAAAATGCATTTCTTGTTTATAATACCTACCACCAAAGGAAGCTGCAACTGCAACGGAACCTACAACACTTCCAGCAGCACTAGCAAAAGCAGCAAAACCACCTGCTCCAACAACAGGGATGATAGTCCCTAACGTAGGTGCTAAAGCACCAAATCCAGCAGCAATTGCTGGAGCAGCTAAACCTAATCAAATATGATTAGCGGATAATAAACCATTACTAAATTAACATCCTCCAAAGGAAAACTTGCCTTAAAAAATTGCGAGGAAAGTTTCCAGTGATACCCAAAAATTAAAAATAATTAGGGCAATCACAAAAACAGAGGTTTGGTCATATTATAACAAAGAGAAAAAATAACTTTGAAAACTACCGTTGAAAGTACGTCTTACATTATGCACCTCCTGCAGTAAGTGGAGCTAACAAAAATTTGGGGTTATTTGTAATATCTTTATGTTTGGGGGTTGTAATTGAAAAATATTTGATGAACTCAGAAAAAATAGCTAGGTAGAACCAAATTATAAACAAAACCAAAAGATAACTGTTTTTGAATATACACCGAACCTCATGGTATTTTTTGCAATTATCCTAAATATTAAAAAATTGGAAAAACAGTGCAAACCTCCGGTAACAGCCATTAAAGTTCCCCCGGTTATTGCCGCAGCACCTATGATACCACCTCGTTTCCACTTTTCCCACGAGCTTTTAGGAGCTCGGGCGGCTTCTTTGGATTTCTCCTCTTGCAGAAGAGCCATTGCAGAACAAGCAACCAGGGTTTCAATTGTTTCCTGCAAAAGATGATTTGCTTTCAAACAAAATGAAATCATGAAAAGGGATTCTAAGTCATATCCATACGAAAAATTAACAAAGAAAAGATCATTTCCAATAAAATTTATACACCTGAAAAAATCAAAACAACACCCAGTGTTCATATTATACCCACTAACAATTAATTACAACCTTACTAAACCATATGTCGACAAATTACTTTGAAAGATGGATAATTGCCTCATTGGATAGGGGTATAACAAATAATATATAAATATTATATAAACATTAAAAATGCACCTCTTTAAAAAATAGAAACGGACTGTATATTTGGGACCAAAACAAAGTGACTATCGAAATGGGACAAAGTTTTTTTAACTATAAGAACTTCAATCACTATGAATTCTATCCAAACAGTCATCAATCACAAAATATCCTAAGGAAAACAAACTGAGATAACATACATGTCCAAAAATATAAAATGTTAGCAAGGGTGGAAAGACAATACCATTTTTGTCCACTTGACATCAAACCAGGTAGCCAACAACCTCAACCCCACACGATGCCTTGCGTCATAGCCCTTTCTACGCTCGATGGATCTCTTGTTGACTTCAGGGATATCATCAGCTAAACAAGCTGAAAGAAGCTCGTATAGAACCATCACTTTCCTTTGGTAACTAACCATATTCACCTCTTCTGGTGGTTTTCCTTCGGATTCACGGATGGATTCCATGTGGGATTCATCCACGATAGATGTAACAGAATTTATTTCATGGTCTTCAGTTTTAGAGTCTGACGTCTTTTCCTCAGGGGTTGAGAACTTCTCCCGACAAGCATGTTCGTATTCACGTTGCTTTTCCTTTCCCAACTCGATATCATCGGGAGTGGTTTCCATGCTCAGGGATATGGCATCTATACTACTTGTCAAAGCCACTGCCATATCAGAAGGTTCAGATGTGTCACTCCTGTCCTGAGCAAGTAACCTCAAAAACTGATGGCAGAGCAACGGCTTCATCAGTAGAAATCAAATCATATTAACTTGGAAGATACCTCAGAAACTATGAAGTTGAAACGAACATATAATGTCCCATAAACTCAGAATTTCCAACACATCTCAAAAGAGACAATTACAAACACGGATGTTTGTGAGGGCGCGTGCGTAGTCTATATTAATTCATAATGTTTTTGAATTGGCATGTTCTCTCGGAAAACGGTATTCCTTTTTATATATAGAACACACTATACCTTTTGGGCACACTTCGATTTCATCAAGCGTAATTACTTATCAGAGAAGCTGATAATTCTGATTCCACTAAACTATAACATTGATTTCTCTATTAACATAGTATAGAACAATAGCTCGAGCAAATTAATTAGGGAAAATACCCTCAACCAAAAATTGTCCAAAAAATGAGAGAATAACTTACAGCTCCAACATGATTCTGGGCAGGTGAATATGCAACAGTTTCCTCCAGACCTTCCCACGCTCTGCTATCGATTTCTAAAAACCTAAAAATTATAAACCAGAAAGGCAAAATTCATCTCTAGAAATCACACACACAGTAGTAGAAATGAAATAATCAGTACTTGAATACGGGCCGTAGAAGTCCCGAAGATGGGTGGACCCACAGCTGGGGATCATCGGAGACAGCTTCACTGCCACTACTGCTAGTACTGACGCGTCCCTCCGACGCGACGCCGTCGTCATCGCCTGCGCCTTGGCGGGATGGGAAGCCCAAGGGATTGGTCTGGTGGATCTGAGCTTGGTGCAGGGCCAGCGCAAAGAGTGCACCGGCGGCGTATTTTTCCGTCGGCGTCAGAATCCATGTAGATGATGACATAGCAAAATGAGAATTGAAAATGATTCGTCGTACAGTATATGGGAAACATAATTGCTCGACATATGACTAATTATTAATATTCCAATAATGCCCTTGAACTTTAGCTAAAATTACAAAATAAATCACTTTAGATTAAGAGTTTTTTTAATATATTTTGCCTAAAATTACAGAATTAATCGCTTTGCGCTTTGTAATTATAAATATTTTAAGAGTTTTTGTAATATATTACGCGCTTTGTAATTATAAAGATTTTAAGAGTTTTTGTAATATATTAATTCTTCTTTGAATGGTTCTTTCTAATTTACAAAAAAAGTATAACCATTAAAAAAGATAGAAAAAGATATAAGAGAGTTCTATAGTATTTCTCTTTTTGTTTAATAGAAAAATGTTTCCATTTTTTTAATAATCTTTTTTAAAATATCTCCTACCATAGTAAATTTTAACATTAAATTTATAACTAAATATTAGTTCAATTGAATGTGAAATAGTAATATTTTTAATATTTTAATTTTTTTGAAGGTTTTGTATATTAAAGTATTGTAAATTAAAGTAAAAAAAGTGTGATTATTAATCTATGTAGTATTACAATTGGGTGAGAAATGATGATATTTATAATATATTACAATTTTGAAGGGTAAATAGTAAAATGATCTTAATGACAACAAATTAAGTTCAAACTCATACATCCCTGGTTAACCGGAAAAATAAATCAAATTGAATTGAATCGACAAAGAGTTGAAACCCGATCATCAGTCGAACTTTTAACAGTCCCTGCAAAATTACCATTTATCTACTCTCCATGGACTATTGTTCAGTTCTAATAGGTAATCAGATCTCAAGTCTCAAATACACATTCCCCTTTCAGTTTTACAAACAATGATAAGTCACATACAAGGAGTTTCCCATTGAAGGCCGAACCTCGACTTTTTTTCACGATTCTTCATTCTCGAGAACTCCATTGAATCACCTCCCATGGAAAGAACTCCAAAACGAGTCGATAAGCTCTTGCATGGCTTGTACAGCAGCATGACCTTACTGTCATCACTCCAGTACAATGTCAGATTTTGATACACACACACATATAGCTCGGTAGACATTATCAACTATCATACAACATATATTATTCTACACCTATAGAGAGATCATACTCTAAAATTAAACAAAAGAATTGATCACGACGGGTGAAGGTAATCGCAGAAAGCCCCTTTCCTGCAGTGCCCACTCTCGTAGAATCTACAAACCCTCTGCTTAGGGTTCTGCCTCTGATAGCCTCGTCCCCGGGGGCCCCTGCCCCCCTGATAACTATTCCCCCATTCCCTCGTATTACTACTGAACCTATCACCTCCATACATCCTCTGCCTTTCCCAAGGCGCGCTCGGATTCAAATTCGGATTCAAATTCGGGTTTGACCAGCCTGCCACCTGGCTCGTCCCCCAAGAAAGCCCTTCCATCCCCTGACCGCCCAAAACGAGGTTCACGTTCCCCTGCACAGTCACCAGATTAATATTACCCTGCACCATCGTACTGCTCCACCCAGCGGGGTCCACCACGCTATCCGAACCCACCAAACTGGGGCCCACGTTTGTCCCCACCACATCCAACGACGTGCTCGGTGCATTCACTGGATAAACGGGGCCGTTGTTGTTATTAACAGTTTCCCCTTCGCTGCTCAAGGAGGAATGCACGCTCGAGCTCGTCGAAAAGTCAAACGTGTTGTTGACCGAGATCGGGTTACAAGGCGCAGGAGGGTCGGAAGTCAACTGTTCGTTCTTTCTGCTGAACTCGATCGAGCTGAAGCAATCCTCGTCGTCATCCATCCAATTCTGATCAAACTTCATGGCAGAAGTGGGGGAGGACGTGGAGGTTCCTTGCATGTCCATGGTCTCGACTTGGGCTAATAGACCCGACACCGAGTCCTCACTAGGGGCGTCTAGCTCGAAAGTCCCGTTTATTGTCATCTGCCAGTTGGGATCGCTTGGGTCCGAATTGAGGACATCCTCGATCGTCAAGGGTGGTTGCGCGGGTGTGGGAGAATATCCACACCATTCGTTTGCTACTTCAGGAAGTTGAACTTCGCTTAAACCTGCAGGAAAGTTTATAAACTCGGACTGCTTGATCTCGGTTTCCAACTGATCTTCGTTGTTGGGTTTTGGTGTAGGGCTAAGCAGCTCCAAGATTTCTGTGTTCTGCATTGGGGCATCCGACTGGTAAATTTCGACTGTTTTTGGAGTTGGACTAGGAAAATCCGGAAGAGAGATATTCACATTTTGTTTATCAACAGACCCACATTCCATGTCGTTTGAGCTCAGATCAATATCGACTGTTCTCAAAATTTCTTCCGTATCTAAGCCCACATGGTCCTCATTATTAGATCGGTTGTGAAGCTCAGGCCCACTAGTAATAATCATGTTTTCCACAGTAACCGCACCACTTTGTGGAGGCCTATGGTGATGGAGATCTTCATTCTTTTTCTCAAGGTTTGGTGAAGGAGGCAAAACACATTCTTGGACATCCTTAACATCAGAATTATTTGTATTTTCCTTGAGCAAGTCTGAACACTGTGGAAAGGAGCCAGACTCATCTTCCCTAACGAGTCCAGAATTGCTTTCAGAGGAAACACTCACATTATTATGATTACTACCCAAGGCAGATTCCGTTTGTATGCTATCTCCGATGCACACATTTGTAACCTTGTTCATTAGCCCCATTTCCCCTGTAGCCGCCTCTTCTTCCCTTGCCCCTGAATTTGACGAATTCAGTGCGGAGTTGAATTTCCCCTTAAAAGCGTCAGTGAGAAGTACCGAGTCATTCTGCTCATGGTTCGTCCATATTCTCATGTTGGATGGGAATAATCCGGTTGTACTCCACTTTCGCAGCTGCATCATGGAAAATGGTCCCTGAGTCTTACCGTTTGGATCACAATAGTGCCAAAGTTTCTGAGTCTCAATCGCACTAGACGATGGCAAATTTCCAACGGAAGCAGTTTCTATAGAGGTCTCAAATCCAGGACTCCGCATGGGATGATCACTCCTACTGTTTGATTTTTCTGAACTGATTGATCCAGTTGCATCAGGTTTATCTCTTAATCCTTTCCGTGCCCGGGTTGTCCTTCCTTCTTTATCTGAGCAACGAAGTAGTTTGAAAAGGTTCATGTTTGAAAAAAAAAACAATGTATTCTATTAAGGCTCCTGATAATTACCTTTTTTATTAGGGGAAATGGACTTCCTTCCATTTTTAGGAATACCGGAGTAGCTCGGCTTCTCGTATTCTGCATAATTAAATGCAACATCAAAATGTGAAATAATGAAACTCCACAAAATCAAAATAAATGACAGAGCAATTTCAAGGCTTCAAAGACCACAAATGGGTGTACCTTTTTTTACATTGTCAGCGCTTCTGGTATCTTCTTCCGACTCATAGTTTGGATTCATTTTGGGATCAGAATGTATCTCTGGAATTTCGGAAATTCGGCGGCTTCGCTCCCCGGGCGATTTTAGCAGTTGAAGCTTAACGACACATTCTCTAAGCGTGAAAAGAGTTAAGGAACAACCCTCGCTATTTAAATAAACTGCATAGACTCAATGTGTTGATAGACTCACCATAAGTTGAAAAAAAAGTAGTGAAATAAATTGCATGGTTGTTTATGTTTTTCCTTTTGCGAAATCGGGGTTTCAAATGCTTGCAGATGCTAAAATAAATGAGGTATTTACAAACAAAGGATATTCCTTCTTACGCCCGTTCTCACTAGCTCGGTCTCTTAAATGATTTAGCCGTGATATCTCTGCCTCCAGATACTATTTTTGGAAGAAGAAAAATAACATCAGAAATAGAAGAAAACAATGGAGAAACAAACTAAATTCTAAATTAATTCAGGCAGATATGAATCAACTCACATCATCAACCCTCACTGGTTGGATGGACATGGCTTTATTTTGTACCTCCCCCTGAAACCGAACACAAATAAGTCATACAATGATTTGTAATCACAGTCTGAAACAATAACACAAAGACAACTCACAACGGTAAACTGTTTCACAAGTCCACATCTGATGCTTTGACGTAGCCGTCTACATTCATCCTGATATTTTAAGCAATCAAATGGAGCAACCATTAAGAAATAATACTGATATTTTTATGTAACGATCGGAAAAAACAAATTTCTCCTGGCATATATTCATACCTTAAGATTTAGTATGAAATTTAGGAAACAATAGGGGGGGATACGTCAGTTTGAAGATTGAATATAGGATATTCACAGTGCATAACTTATTCAACTCAAAAGGCAAGAAATATTAATGAGCAAATAAGTTGCTAAATAAGTTATTTACATCACAGATTTTGTGGTTGTGGTTTTTTCTGAAGAACATCATCAATGCATTACAAAATGTGCAGCCAGAGAAAGGTATTACAGAACTCTTTCAATGCTTAAAAACAGTTCAAAAGACACGCACACACACACAAATAATATTACTAAAATTATAGATACTGCTACCACTACTATGATTCATTACTATTGATATGTTAAAAAGTTCCAGATATATCAATGTTTCTAAAACATGTCAAGTAAAAAAAATAAAATTATATCAGAGACGAGTTGAGAAAACTCTGAAATTTTAGTACCTCAGTAAAGTCATGATTTGAAATGGCAACAATTGACACGACTTCTTTCTTGTCCAAGTTAAGGACTTCAAGCAAGACATCAGTTGTCCTGTCGCCAATTTTATAAGGCTCGTCAACCTTAGTAGTCCCTGAATTACATAGAAATGTGAATTAGATTCAGGAGAACATGTGAAAGAAGAAGATGGAGAAGCTAAAAAGAACACATTTCACAAATTTAAGCACTATACCTACGACTTGCACAAGTCTGTGAACATCTTGCTTCTGATCGTTACTTGATATTCTGATTCTCACAATTGTTCCAATAACATTATTATTGAAATTTTCACGATCTTGAAGAAGATTCTCCATCAAACTCCGCTTCAAATAGAGCAAGTTAATGTTATGAACATCAACTGCTGCGTACTCTTTTAAGTTATTCTTCGCTGGAGCTTTTTCATCACTCTTTTTACGGGTTTTCCGCTTTCTACTGTTTATTGACGTCGGCGGTTCATATGTATCTCCCTCAACCGACATCTCACTTTTATCAGCAGAACTAACAAGCCCAGCCGGAATAAAAGAACTGTTCTTGGAATCTTCCTTCACAAAAAAGTGAGATTCCAGTAGCTTCAACATTTCGATGTGACCAACGCGCTGCTTGCCAAACAGGATTCTGAGCCTATGATCACATATGATCTGACTCTTCCGGCGAGGGTCCCTTAGATTGTTTCTCTTGGCATAGTCAAGCAATAGCATTTGCACATCGAATTGCGATAGTGCAGATTTGTCACCATTCTTCATGTGGGCTACAAACTCCAATAGGTCGTTTGTGGCCCACTCGGTGCTACTGCTACAACAACTACTTCCAGTTCCTGTCTTGTCTGGTTCTTCTGTGTTCTTGGAATTGCCATTCTTCTTCAAATCTTGGTCAATGCTCGTTATGACTTGACTGTTTTCAATCCCAGGCTCGTGAGTGGTTTTATCCTTAATGCATGGGGTATCAGTGGCTTTCTCATCCATGCTTGGATTTTCAGAGCATTTGTTATTTATTTTGTCCAAATTAATATCTACGTGGAGCTTTCTAGACCCCGAATGTTCTGTACTTGATGGGGGCTTGCATCCTATGGTAGCCAGGTCTTTCAAGGGTTTTTGAGCTCGAGTGAGCTCGTCAAGTGTCAGTGAAAATTTTTCTTTTATAATTACCCAATAGACCTTAAAAAGATATTCCCAACTCGTTTTGTCATCGAAATCAACTCGAATCTGCATCAATTAAACACAGAACAATTAGCATAAATTACAAATTCCATATATGCCCTTGATACTTTGAGCAAACCTAAAAGAACTTCAATTACATTTAAAGTACAACAAAATTATATCAATGTAGACCGTTGTAATTGAGATTCTTTACAAATAAAAAAAAAACAAATAGTTCAGAACTAGAAATGGTTCTAAGGGCTTGAAATATTTCATCGAAACGAACATAATGGAATTGGTTTAGACAAGGTCAGCTGAATGGAATACTTATAAAGCATGTAAATGTGAAACAAAAACTGACTTGGGTAACCAATATGGGTTAAGAAATTACCAGAAACACATTGATGACAGTAAACGAAAATGGTGGGACCAAGCCCGATTCCCATTTGCATGCTTAAATGTTTACTATAACACATGGTCTCACTACAAAAATCTCCATGTAAGGAGCCTTGAAAAAGTGACGGCATTTATGATGCCGAGTTAACCAAACACATTTTGGCCAAATACAAACAGAACCATCTTATATCTTATCCGATACGAAAAGCTTGCTTTTAATTATAGACCACGTGTTCACTATCATTTTAACAGAACTTCATGAAAACCATAATTAACAATTGTTAAACCCCTAGGTTTTATCCATAATCAAAGATTTTGTCTTATTTAATTAATTCATTTGCCACCGTGTCCCCGACTCGACAATTTCCGTCGCTACTCTCCACAAAAAAGCTCATACTTTTTTCTAAAAATGTCCTCTAAATTAATATCAATATCTGGACTTTAAGCAAATAAACTTCATAGAAAGTGAAATGGGAGGAAAACATGGAAAACGAAGATAATGCAAGTCCCAAAACACATTGGTGTCTCAATCGATCTGAAGAAGCACATATTATCATTTCAACAGAACTTCATGAAAACCATAATTAATAATTGTTAAGCCCCTATCCATAATCAAAGATTTTGTCTTATTTAATTAATGCATTTGCCACCGTGTCCCCGACTCAACAATTTCCGTCGCTATACTTTTCTAAAAATAGCTTCATAGAAAGTGAAATGGGAGGAAAAAATGGAAAACGGAAATAATGCAAGTCCCCAAAACACATTAAAAACAACCAATGATAGACAAATGTGTACTGAAGAAGCACATATTAGCAATAAAATATAAGTGTTTGATAACATGATAAGAAACTGTTTACATACCGACTCGTTATTTGCTTGGCCATTATTTTCAAGCAGCATGATCGTTTTCATGCAGGTCGAGCAAAACCCTTTGTTTCTTCTGACACCCGAGTAATCGGCACCTTTAAGACATCCCTTGCACAATGAATAGGAGCAAGTGTAGCAAAAATTACTGGAAGCTTTCCTACAGACACTACATATGTGCCACCCTGGAAGCAATAACACCATAAGCAACTGATAGAAATTAAGATGAAAATAAATGCATTTCTGTTGTAGAACACGAAGTTCTCCTAGAGAAATCTCGTGCCCAGATTTACTGTGTTATGCAGAACCGTAGGACTCACTTAAATTCAAAAATAAAGGCTGCTAATTACTTAGATAAACATTAATCAATCTCTAACGGTAACCCAAATGGGCAAAATGCAGGCGGTTAAATTATCAGATAATGGCTACACATATGTCGGAAAGTATAAGATTTATTAAATGAACAAACTAACACGTGTATCGCATAAAATGGCAGCAAAGAACGATGCAAAACCAGTAAGAGAGTGTAGGGTTTGAACAAGAAACCTCGTAAATTGTGTAACTATCCAACAAATTCATATTCGGCAAAATCTCAAAAGCAAATTTATAGCGTACACGTGTTGTAAATTAATAAAACATCTAGATGTGCATTAATACGCAGGGTTGGACAAGAAACCTCGTAGATCGGATTTTCATGCAACAAATGCATACTTGGCAAGACAAACACGACAAAATTTGAAGCTTGATGCATGTGTAGTGAATTAATCAAACATCTCAAAGTTATAATTGCATAAGGTTGGGACAAGAGACCTCATAAATTGGGTTATCAGGCAAAAAAATCATATTCGGCAAGATATTTCAAAGGGAGTTTAACAAAACGTCATAATTAAGAAGACAACAAAAATGCATTACTTCATTAGCTTCCAAATGAAGTGTTGTAAAGAGAATGATTACTTGGGAGCACGTAAACTTTCACCATAAAAACAATAAATTGAACGTGGAATTACCATACTCTTAACAAATGAACAGGGCAACACACATACCGCAATACCACCTAGCTGTGGATTGGAAAAACGCTTCGTCTCTCTTAATGCAAGCCGGGTGATAAGCCTTCGGACACCCCCTACCAATCACAAGAGAAAAGACAAACAAAATCAGTAAACCACCAAAGAATGATCAATTATATCATAATTTAACAATGAAGAACGCTTTCGTTTCTACTGTTTATCAGATTATATTAACGTACAACAAAAAAACATCTCGAAAAACGAAATTCAAAACAAATAAGCCATGAGAACAACACTCACTTGCGATCGCAAAGTACCAGAGACCCCCCGTCGAAGCAAATGAAGCAAACGTCCTCTTCTTCCTCTTCCGGCTTGACTCGTTTTGGAGCTGGAGGCCTCGCTAGTAGCTGCCCATACCTTCCCCTCTTCCTCTTCTCCCCAACGCCGACCACCGCCGGGCCCGGGCCCGGCACCAGCCCAGCCTCCTGAGAACCTTCTGGAACAACGTTCGAGGAAAGGGAATTCTCACCCAATCCTGCCCCATCCGCCGGGGTAATAACGGCAGCCGCCTCTGCATCCTCAAACCCTTGTGTCTGAGCTACGGCGGCCAATAAAGTATCTATGTTCTCCATTAAATCAGAGAAAGAAAAAAACAAAAATAAACAGAAAACCCTAAAACCCCTCAACTCTCAACAACCATCGATACGATCAAACGCCCACACAGAAAACACGCAGAACAAAACAAAAAAAATCTGGAAATTAGTAGAAAGAAAATGGTCGGTGGATGAGCTCGTATAAATGGGAGGAAAAGGGATTAATGGGATTGGGCTAAAATTAATTATTTTTGTTTTTTTGCTTTCTTGCGAGCTGGTAAAGTTTTTTCTTTTCTTTTTTTCTTTTGAATAAAATCTTTTGTTCTGATTATTCTTTTGGGCAGAGACAATGGAATTTTTGTGTGCAACCCCACCACCACCACTAACGCCACCGTCACCACCACCAGCACCTCCAAAAGGTGCCCACCAAGTGTTTGATGTGAGCTTACATGTGGCTGAGCGCAGAGAGAGAGAAAGAAAGAGAGAGAGTCAAACACAGAACCGCGGCCAGAGCCTATTGGAGAACACGTGATTCGGGTCAAATTTTGCGGGTAGAGAGAGAGAGAGTGTGTGTGAGGGAGAGAAGCAGGAGCAGTAGATATTTATTTGGTCATAAAGATTTCATTTTTATGGTGCTGCATGAAAATTACCGCAGTAAAAAAAAACAAAATCTGATGTACTGTAATTGTTTGCTAAAATGGACATTTTGTAAGCGGGTTTAAATGACCGGTAATTAATAATTAATATTCCTAATTAATGTCTTTCCTCTTAATTATTTGACAATTCTGGTCCTGATTCTAAACAGCTAACCATATATTAAAAAAAATAATGCATTTAAGAAGTGAGAAATTAAAAATAAGAATATAAAACTAAACATTTAAATATCTCAATTTAATTAAATAATTTAAATATCATTAGATCATAATATACTTACTATAAAAGGTAGAAAACTAAATATATAACGAAACCTCTATAAATTAATACTTGACTCTCTATAAATTAATACTTGATTGATTAATTATCGCTCTAAATTAATAAAATCTTTGGTTCTGACTTGATCTTTTAAATGAAAAAAAAAATACTCGATACAACTAAATTTTAATCTAATCGAATATTTAAATAATATTAGTTAATTTAACTTGTGCAGAATTAAATATTTAAATTTAATATCATTACAAATTAAATATTTATAATATCTTAAATAAATAAAGTAAATCTATTTAAATATTATACTCAATAGTCCATTTGAAAAAGTGGCAAAACTTGTTAAGAGAATAATAAATAATGATGTAATATTTTATTGTGAGACGTAAGTTTGTGTAATTTTAATTATTTGTTTTAATAAATTGTATGGTGGTTAATCAAAGTGTAACATTGAAATTGAACGAGAAAAAAAAATGAAAGACTAAGACTTTATTTTATTTGGACCGAAAGAATGAATTTGAACTAAATTGATTTTTTTTAAAAATAATAATATTTTTTATAATTTATTAAATATTTTTAAAATTTTATTAATAATATTATAAAATTAATTAAATTGTATAACTAAAATTATTGTTTCAAATTATTTTTTATTATTGTTTTAATTAATTTTGAAATATACTTAATCGAGCATAACTGCACGAACATTTGAATTGAACTGAAATTAACTCAAACTAAGTCCAAAATAATAGAGCATAACCCTAAAGCAATTGACTAATATACTGTAATCTAAAATGTGAAAACAATTATATAAATAAAAAAAGGTGGTTATTTATTAACTTATAAAGATATCATAGTAATTAATATTTAAAAAAAATATAAGATTAATTAATAAATCTCAATTAATAAAAACGATTAATAAAATTATCTTTAATTAGAAAGTGTATTTTATAAATATTAAAATATAAATTAATAAATCAAACTACCTTTTTTTAATACATATAAAAAAATATAAATGCATGACACATGTGAAGTGTAAAATGTAAATTATGTGTATAAAATGAGGATTTAAAGTTTACAAATTTCAAAATAGATTATTTGAGAGTATATTTATTTTTAATTGAACTTAAAATTAATTTATTAATATTATACCAGTAGTGATTAAATTTAATTCAGGGTTATTGAATTTATTAACATAATAATTTAGAAAATTCAAATTAAAATAATTTGTGAATCATACTCTACTAATTTGTACTTTAAAACTTATAAAAATTAAAATAATTTATCCATAAGTAAAAGTACAAAATTATTAAAGTTTTACTTATTAATGATTTTTTGAAGTTTTCTCATTTACCAAGTCAATTCAATCTTCTTGCAAGTTTATCATTACTTTTGACTTTCTATATTACAAAATTTATAAAAACAAAAACAAAGAGTTCTAGTAAGACTTATGGTCTAGAGAGTTCTGGGTGTATACGACTTTGTTGAAGTTAATTCTACATTACATGAGCTTTAGTACCTCAACCTTTACTACCTCTTAACTTTTATACATGTATTTTTTTTTTCATTTTCATTTCAAAATGTAGTTTTAAAATTATTTGCCATAAATACTTTTGTTTGCTTTTATTAAATTAATTATGGATCATCAATATCTTTAAAGAAAATACAAATGATTTTTTTTTATCAGCAAAAAAAACTTTATATTTAATTTTAATTAATTAGGTTTTAAGTGTAATAATAAATAAGTTATTATAGGCATAAATTTTTTTCATTAAAATCTTTGAAAAATGCTAAAAAGCCTAAAACGACTCTTTATTAAAAATAAGGAGTACTTAAAATCAATTAAATGCTAATACATGTCATTTTTTATATTAACTTTTAATAATTATATTTTTTGTATGTTTTTTATTTTATTTTTGTTTTAAATTCATAATAAAATAAAGAGCCCGTTTGGAGAGCTTATTTAAAAGATCTTAGGTCATCTCCAACCGAACACAAAAACTTAAACTCAAAAATAAGTTTAGTTTTAAGTTTACGGCTCCAACCGAGATTCCAATAGTTAAACTTAAAAGAATATTCTCAAATTATTCTTCATATACAACTTTTTATACTATTTTTATAAATAACCAATATCTTTACAAAATTATAATTTAACTCCGTAACTTTTTACATTAAATTTAAAAAATTTAATAAATATTATTTTCAATTAAAAATTTTAAAAATAATAAACATAAAAAATTGAAATAAAATATTAATTAAATATAACAAAATTGCGCAAACATGAAATATTTAATATTTAATTATAAATATTTATTTTTATTTTAAAAATAAAAGTCTATTTTAATTATTAATGATATGATTATTAAAAAAATTATATTACAAAATATATTAAATAAAAAACTACAATAAAAGGTTAATAAGTTTTTTTTATTAATTTGTAAAATAAAAGGATCATTTTATAAATAATAAATAGTTTTTGGTTTGAGTTTAAGGTAAACGTAAATCTAAGTATTTTTTATGTGGGTCCCACCATAAAACCTATAATAAGTTTATGTTTTAGTATCGATTGGAGCATCTCCCCTACTCCAAAATAAGTTTTTGGTATCGGTTGGAGATGCTCTTATAAGATGTTACGTCTTATAAGTTGTTTTAATAGCTGATAAGCTGTTATGTCTTATTTAATAAATAAGTTGTTAGACCGTTTGGATAAAATAGATATATAATTAAACTATGTTAATTTGTTTGGGAATTTACGATCTTATATAAATAAAATTATTAAAAATAAATTGTTATATATGAAAAAAATAATTAAAAATATTTATATTAACTAATTAATAAATTTAGAATTTTTGTAATAATTTTAGAGGTATTTTGGTCTTTTATGGTTTAAGTTATAAGAACTTATAAGCTGTTGAAAAAAAAGTACATCCCTCTACTTTTTTTTAACAGCTTATAAGTTTTTAAACAACTTATTTTTAAGATTTTTAAAATCTTTTTTTAAAAATTATCAAACAAATATGAAGAGCTTATAAGTTCTTTAACAGCTTAAGATGTTTTAAAGAGCTTATAAGCTCTGCCAAACACCCTCAAAGTTAAATATATTTTATACGGTTAATTAATAAAATAATATTTAAAAATAAAAAACATATATAATTAAAATTTTATTATAAAAAAATATTTATAATAGGGATATTCAATCAAGTTTTTAATTAAATATGGTTTAGAAATTATTATTTTCTTTATGCTAAATGCTTTATATATAAATATATAAGTATTATATTATTACTATTCAAGAGCTATTATATGCACTCGCCATAAATAACTATCATCGCACTTGCTTCCACATCGCACAATATAAAAGTGTTTATTTAGCCCTTATTCTATTTTTTCTTTTTTTTTGTAAGGTGAATTTCATATAAAATAAAAAAATGTAAATGTAGCACTTGCTTCCACATCGCACAATATAAAAGTGTTTATTTAGCCCTTATTCTTTTTTTTTCTTTTTTTTTTTAAGGTGAATTTCATATAAAATAAAAAATGTAAATGTACAAAATTATACGTTTGAAAATTTTCTAACAAATGTAAGATAAACATCTATCAAGCTTGTCCGAAGAGAGTTCAGTAATCTACAACATAGTCTACTACACATGATCCCCAGTCTGGAAGGCTGCTCCGTAAACCACAATCGGCTAAAATCGACTGAACTGAACTGAATTGAATTGAAGATCTAAAATGAATTGCGAACTAAATTGATTTTTTTATAAAAATAATAATAATTTTTATAAAATTTTAAATATTTTTTTTAAAAATATTAATAATATTGTCACATTAACTAGATTATATATTTAAAATTATTGATTAAAATATATTTTTGTTTATTTTATTTTAATTTAGTTTGAAGTGAACTGACCATTTGAACAACTGAACTGGAGTGGACTGAAATTAAGTCCAAAAGAACATGTTTTAGACATTAGTTGACACGCTTCATTTGTAAATAAAAAAAGAGATGTGACAATTATTATAAACCAAAGATACAATAGTATGTTTTATGCACGAATATATATTTCAAATTGTGAATACTAAATTCATGATTTTGATTACTTTTTATTTATTCGTTAATTGTATGAGTAGAGTTTGTAAAAATAGTTGATTGCATTGCTTACTTGGAGTCCACCCTCTTTAAAAAAATCATACGTTTTTTTTTATATAAAATGGTATTTAAATTGTATCATATTAATTATGTGTTATACACACACGTGCGTACAAGAAAGTTACATTAGGCGTTTATGGTTAAACCTAATATGTAATATTAATTGAAGTATCGAGCGTGTATGTTTGGGTCGATCAACCGCCATCTTATTTATACTTAGTATTAGTTCTTGAAAGAGCATATCTATTTTACAATATATTATTTTCTGTTATCTAAATTAATGGTCACGTTTCCTTTAAAATTTACAAAAAAAGTGTGACCATTAGAAATCTATGTATATTTTTTACATCTCTTCCAAAACATAGGTAGAAGTATTTCTACTGGGTAGAAATAAAGTAGTGGACAACTTTCACATTGATTTTAATAACTACATGTATTTTTGAGTTATGCATTGCATGAGTTAAAAGTTTTTGAAATAGAAAAAAATAAATTATTCTGTATTTTTGAGTTATGCATTGCATGAGTTAAAAGTTTTTGAAATAGAAAAAAATAAATTGTTCTGTCATGACTCATGATTTTATGCCTCTAAATTTCTAACTTGCAATGAAAATGCTCTTATACCAAGAATATTTGGATCACTTATAAATAAATCTTGCTCTAATACGTTTCTCTAATATCAACTAATAATATATATGTAAGGTGTCAAACTTATATATTAAATATTAACTTTTAAATTAATACGTTAGTTTATAATCATTATATTAAGTTTTTTTAATAAGGAAAGACGAAAGAATTTTTTACTTCCATTTTATCCATTTTATCGTTGGTCTCTCAATTGAGTATTGTGTAAAATTTAAAGTTTGATACAAAATTACAAATAAATAAAGTACCAGATGAAACATACTTTATAATTTTTCTAAAATTTAATATGTTACCATAAATAAATATTGACTTTATATTAATTTGAATTTAAAATATAATAAAAAAATATTGTATTTTTTAAACTTTTTTTACAAACAAACATTAATTTTATATTAATTTTAATTTTTTGATTTTTTTAGAAATATTATTTGTAACTTAAAAAAAAAAAGTAAAAATATTTTATAAAATAAAAAAATAAAATATTTATAAATAAAATTTAAAAATTATTTGAAAATAAAATAAAATTATTATTTCAATTAAAGTAAAACCTCTATAAATTAATACTTTATACTTTAATAACCTTTTTAAATTAATATAATAGAATTTTTCGATCACGACTTGATTTTTAAATATAAAAAATATTAGATAAATTAATAAAATCTTTAAATTAATAAATTTAACCATCACAAGACTATTCATTTATAAAAGTTTTACAGTATCTATCTATCAACCAATCCTTATAATATATAATTCACCTAGCAATTGTCTTAAGTGTCATATGTTTTACCCGTTAGATTTTGTTGTGTTCACACTTATTAATAAATAAGGACCGTTTAAAAATTTGCAGACCGAGTTCTAACGGTCTGCAAATAAGCCATGAGGAAATAAGCTCTCATGACCGCTAAGTGATACACCGAACCGACCGAGAAGCCTCGCCTTGCTCGGTGGAATATGAACAAGCAAGGCCCAATCCGAACAGGGAAGCATACTCACCGGAGAACACGGCAGAAGGCGAGGTCGTCGAGGGATTCCGCATGGGCCGCGATAGTATAAATTTACGGCCCAAATTAGATTTCGGCCCAACACTCATTTTTGTAAACCCTAATTTGTATCTCTATAAATAGTAGGTATTGTACACTGATTATTTTAATCACACGCTTCCCGAAAAATTCGGACCGAGCTTGCTACGTGACCCACTTTACTCAATCCCCAAAATCTCTTTATTAGTTCGGTAGATATCGAGCAGGATTTTCTCACCGTTAACAGGATGCTTCTGTCGAACTAGGCAATAGTACTAGGATGATTGTAACACTACTTGATAATTATATTATCCATGCGAAAGTATTAGGAAGAAATAATTTTGGGAAAATGGGTTTTTAATACTCAAATTGATTTGACGCCCTCGAATACCAAATTTCAGTTTGCTTTCCAACGAAGACAATTTCCGATTATTATATCGTATGCCATGACTATTAATAAGAGTCAAGGTCAATCTTTGACAAATATTTGAATATTTTTGAAGAAACCAGTATTTACGCACGATCAATTGTAGTTGTCTAGAGTAACCAACACAGCCGGGTTGAAGTTTTTGCTTTGTGACCAGCGTGGTCGTCTTACTGATAGAACAAATGTAGTGTATAAAGAAGTATTCCAGAATTTGTAATATAAATGTAATTTTCTTTATTGTACTATTTTAATTAGATCATTCACTTAATATTTATTTGTTTATTATCAATATATACATCTAATATTAAGGAGAAAGAGCACTACTCCAGTAACAAAAAGTTAATTAAATACACGTGCATTGGTAGAATGACTAATAATTATCAATTTCCTACGCAATCAATTTAATAATTTATACGACTAAATTCAATGCATCATGAATCTTATTGGACGATCTATATTTATTAAGATAACTTAGCATTTTTCTTTTTTATGAAAATCAATGGAGTAATAACCAACCATATATTATAAAAAATGATTCAACAAATTCAGTAACGTTAAAAAATACAGTATGATTTTGTTTATAAAAATAATAAAATTATTAATATGATCCAAAAAAAAAATTATTTTTATTTTATTTTATTTTATTTTATTTCATTTCATTATTTGATTATTATTTTATTTAACAAGATTCAATCAATTTGATTTTCCGCCGATTACTTGAGTTGAATCAGTTCAACCGAACGTCTCTGCAACTGCAAGTAAACCCCTCTTCCCCATTGAATCCTTTCGATTCAGATTTCGTATTTCTCCCGACCTAAATTCAACTCGAACGAAGAAGATGCTGAGAGCTAGACGCCGGTGTGAAGTCACTTCCGTGGGCTGCATCACACTCGATCTTCGCCCCGGCATCGGCATCGGCCCTTTCTCTCTTGGTAATTAATCTTGGATTTTATTTTTTGTTCAACAAAGTAAATTTAGATTTCTCAGGGCTACATTTACCATGCATTGATCTCAGCTGAAATGTTGTTGCATCTGATTTTAACAATCCTGCTCCAGAGATTTCTTAGGGTTACGTTAATCATGCATTCGGGATTGTATAGTTCAAATATTCCATGTAATATGTCTGTTGTTGTTCTTCATATGCTTGGAATTTTTAAGGATTTTCCTTTTTCGCGTTTTTCGTATATACGCCTACGTCTATTGTTTCAGGGATGACGATATGTGAAGCTTTTTCTCATATAGAGCAGCAGCCTAACATCTACAATGCTGTTCATTTGAAGTACTATCACGAGGTTTGGCTTGGTTAATTTTGGTTTCGGTCATTTACTCTAATTCCTTGTTGTTGTCGATTTGAGGATGTGATTTTGGTTTTTGGCCAACTGTAGCATTAGCTTCTTTAAAGAGATTGGCCGTATATTGTTTTCTCAGGAATGAAACATATATCTCTTGATTTGCTTGTCCTTGAATTCAGTTGTTGGCCCTAGGTTGTTTCTATAAATTTCCGTCCACTTGCTTTCTATGGAATGGACCTTCATCCTCAAATTTTGCTGTGAAAACCTGCCCATTGTATTAAATCTACAAAAATGTAATTCCATCATTTATGATCTAAATTATAAGATCTCAAGTATCTTTATACAGCTTCACGCATGCATGTCCAATGTCATATGTGTACAAAACCATTATCGCCTTATTATTATCTCTATGTTCTGCAGGATCCTTTGAATCTTGATATTGTTATTAGCTTCCCTGACCATGGGTTTCATCTTAGGTTTGATCCTCGGTCCCAGGTATTTTCCCTTGAAGATGATTATAAGACATTCCGGCGAAAAAATTGCTCAATGTGAAAAATCTTTCCAAACAGGAAAATATTTGCCATGCACTGAAGCTTATGTCTGTTTTATTTTTATTTTTTATGTTGCACTGATTTTCCAGCGCCTGCGTCTTATTGAAATTCTTGATGTCAAACGCCTTCAGATGCGATATGCTACCTCATTGTTTGGGTAAGGTTTTGCTCCTCCAACTTTTTTGATTTTTTTTTTTATTTTCATGTGAAAGTCCTAGTTTCTGAAGCTCTATTTCACTTGCAGAGGTCCGTCTACTTTAGCAACTTTCGTAGCCGTCTATGATCTTTTCGGCCCAACATATCCTGGAATATATGACGAGGATAGGAGCTTATACACTCTATTTTACCCAGTATGTTTGGTTAATATGTACGTTTATCTGATCTGGATAAATGTATTCCATTTAATGGGAATGCTATATTTTGCAGGGATTGTCCTTTGCTTTCCCAATCCCCTCCCAATATGCAGAGCATTTTCATGACCAAGAAGGTTATATATTATTCATAATATCTTGTTCAGTTTTTGTAAATTATCCAAGGCTTACAGTGCTTATTGTTTTTGTCCCTTCATCCTCAACAGTCGAACTTCCTTTGGAGTTACCTGATGGAACAACCCCTGTTACTTGCCGTGTCTCAGTGTATGATTCTTCTACAGACTCCAAGGTTGGTGTAGGATCTTTATTGGCAAAGGCATGTGTACCTCCATTAGCAGCTGGTAGCCTGTACATGGAAGAAGTGCAAGTGAAGGTCAAGTATTTTCTTCCACTGTCTGGAATAGATTTTACATTAGAGTACACTGTGTTTGTCTACTTATTATCTGAGTGTGAATTGATATGGACACTCTTTCAGTGCCCATTCTTACATTTACAGTAAATTCTTGATAAATTAATACTCGATTAATTAATAACCTCGCTTAAATAATGTTTTCCCTGGTTCTGGCCTGGGTACACTGTGCTTAATCAGTATCTCAAATATTTAATATCTCGCTAAATATTAATACACTTTAGCGGTCGCAACTATTAAAAGTGCGGTGTTACTTCTAAGTTCTAATCCTGAAACTTGCTGGTCCTCTGACTAGCCTACCAGGACTGGAATGGGTTTAATATCCTAAATGATGGATAAATTTGTAAATTTTACAGTGCTTGGTATCGAAGACTCATAAATATTGCTATGGCGTTGTTATTTTTCATTTGACTCGTATTAATGATCTACCAGTTTCACTCTTGCTTGATTTGACCTCGGCAAAAGAGAACTGTGACACCATGTGAATGAGGCCTACTCAATCACAAGTTCGGAGTTTATGTTGCATGCTTTTTCTCTGACTGTTTTTTCGCATATGAAAAGTGCAATTTAGATATCTGAATCCGCGCTATTTATTATTTTCATTGATCAGTTAGGGGAAGAATTGTGGTTTACAGTTGGCGGTCAGCATATCCCTTTTGGTGCATCACCTCAGGTAGGAACAGTTTAAAACATGTTTATATTCCTCATGCTTCTACTATTAACTAGTAGTATTAAATATACCAATTTATATATGAAGAAACCTTGGGCTTCCATGGACCTTTATTGTTTCTAAAAGCAAATTTATTTTATAAATCATTGGACATTATTATGTTTTTGTTAGTGAGACTAAGTCCACATTCAAGATTAATTTTGTTTTCTGCGGGTGTTTAATGAAAGGACCCTTCCTTGAACTCAAAAGTTATTAACTCCTTACTCTGCCTATGGTTTTTTGCTCTCTCTATAAATGATTATTTAGTTTTCAGAGGTTTATTTTTCCATTTATGGGCGGTAATCAAAACCTATTAAAAGTTCACAGAGTAAAAATCATTTTTTCAACATCTGGGGTCTTTTTTCCTGTTTTTTTCCCTCCTGATTTTCATCTACATTTCATGTATAGGACGTTTGGTCTGAATTGGGACGCCCGTGTGGAGTTCATCAAAAACAGGTATCACTTATTTATTGTCCTATCTGAATTCATGAGTACATGTTATGTGCATGGTTGGCTATAAGATCTGGACCAGGCCGGCCGGTTTGATTGGGAGCCGCGAGCCGGTCACTGCACCAGTATATGGCACATGCATCAATTATATTAATTTGAATTTTCTACATATTAATTTCATATTATATATGTGTGTGTGTATATATATATATATATATATATATATATTACTTAGAAATATTTTATAATAATTATGCCGTGAACCATTTAACCGGTAGCTTCATCTGTTCGATGATCGGTCCGATTTTCAGAACATTGGTTATGTGTCATTGATTAATTTACTTTTTTTCTCGATTTTCTTGTTCTTGCAATATAGTGATTGAATTGAGTGCTTCAGGTGGACCAAATGCTAATCCATTCTGCTTCAGATACTAGGCCACGATCGGCCCTCTGTGGTGATTACTTCTACAATTATTTCACACGTGGCTTGGACATTTTATTTGATGGACAGGTTCTTTCCATCTTTATGCCCTTTAACCGCACAAGTTTTATTAGTACGTGTCGTTCTACTTTTTATATATTATTTTTGTCGCAGACTCACAAGATCAAAAAATTTGTTCTGCACACCAACTATCCTGGCCATGCAGACTTCAATTCATACATGAAGTGCAACTTTGTGATATGTAATTTCGACTGAGTTGTTTCATTACTTCCCTCTTTGGCCAATAATCTGGAAATTACATAATTAAATCCCTTTTCGTTAATATTGTTATGGCAGATGATGGTTCTTCTCATCAGGATGTGGATACCTCTACATGTGCCATTACCTCTACCACAAAGTGGGATCAAGTTAAGGTAATATAATCATTATGTCTGAAAAAAGGTCATTTGATTTCATTTAATTCAGCAAATTGCGTTTTGAGAGCGCTTTTCTTTTTTTGATCGTTTACTAAGCTGCAACTATAAAAAATAAATATCTGCAGCACATTCTTGGGGACAGTGGGCCAGCTGCCATCCAATCACAATGCTCTGCCGGCAATCCCTTCGGATCCACATTTGTGTATGGATACCCAAATGTTGCCTTTGAGGTACTCCTCGCCTTTTTTTTTGTCCTTTCTCTTTTATGTTTCATTCCGATTTTTTTTTAATTTCTTGATGCTTGTTTACAGATCATGAAAAACGGTCACATTGCAACCGTAACTCTTTTCCAGAGTTGACGAGTCCTCATGTGGGTTTATGCGGTGCCACCGTGCAACCCCTTTCCACACCCATTACTTGGTACGTGAGGAAAACTCGTATTTCCCATATCCTTGTGTGAGGAAACAATGTTGAACTTCTTGGTGGGTTTTGACTTGTTGGAGGGTGTTGAATAATGGAGTAATAGATTGTTAGATGTGTATATACTTGGAGCTCCTCAGATTAAATAGCTGAACTATATTTTCTTGGTTTTGTTTGTGAAATATATTTCTGTGTATATAATATAAAATAAATACTACTGTTGGTTGGATTATTCAAAAAGTAAATAAATTTAGATTATTGAAAAAGAACCAAAAAAGTACATTTCAGAGTAAATTAAAACAAATTCAAATAAATGTCAAAATTATAAAAAGAGAAATAACTAAAAAATTTAAAACATTTCCGTTGCCGGGACTTGAACCCGGGTCTCTCGGGTGAGAGCCGAGTATCCTGACCAACTAGACTACAACGGATTTGTTAAGACGTCACCATATTTATGCTTTATAATCTGAATGAATTTACACTAAATTGTACTCTTCAATCCAAATACCGTTATCATATTTTTTTTATAAATTACAAAGTAAATATGACAACTATTTGTGAACTAAAGGAGTAGTAGTACTAGTAGTAAGACTAGTAACATAGACCCGTGCGATGTCGAGATGAATTTATATAATCTTTTTTATATATTATTCATTTGTCTTAAAATAATAGTCTTCTTTAAAGAAAGTGTGACTATTGATATAAGATAGATGAAATATATAAATAGATATGAAGTATAAGTAATTTCAATGTAAAAGTTTTTAAATACTGTAACATAAATTATTCTTATGCTCTCTATTGTTGGTACGACTACATATTTCGAAAATGTACTTGCATACAGTATATATAAAGAGCACTTGTTAAGTGAAAAAGTGTAAAGTACACTATGCCTAGCCATTCAATATATTCACTCCAAATGTAGTAGTATGGAGTACAATATTAGCATTTATTTTTGTCAAACTTAAATGATTAAATGTAATATTAGCATATGTTAAAAGAATTTTTTTATTGGTTCACATATATAATATATATTAATATTATTTTTAAAAATATGAATAATATTATATACTCGCCCCAGAGTTATAGTCACACGTGGTCAACGCTAATTTTTTTTTACCGTTCAATACGTATGATAAACGATATACAAAAATTATGAAAAAATAACTAAAATAAAATAAAATGAACAGATTTGAGTTGAACTAGATTGAAATGAATGGAATGAAATGAATGGAGCTGAAAATTATTCAAAAATAACAAAGCCTTAGTATTTCTCAACCACTTTATCAAAACAAAATTGAAGACATCATAGTGTACATGACTGACGAGAAACATGTAGCACTTAGAATAACAAAAATCAGTTGATAAGGTGATTCACGTGAAATATGTAGCACTTGGAATAACAAAAATCAGTTAAGAATCATGTGCTCGTCGCGATCAAAATCTCTCCTCATTTAAAATTGAGACGATTGAAATATCGCCGTAGCAACCAAAACGACTTTTTTTATGATTTCCGACAAATTAATTTTTTTGTAAAATGATTATATTGCCTTTGAAGTTAACACATTTAAACTACAAAATTTGAGTACATTGTAACACTAAAACTATCATAATCACATTCAACACACTCAATTAATTTCAAACCGAACATCTCTCAAGAATGCAACTCTAAATCCAGTGGATTTACTCGAGACCAATAAGAGCATCTCCAATGGTGTACCTCTCTATAGGTACAAATTTGTGCCACGTCATATGACACATCAAAAATAAATTATACCTATCAAATTATACCTACACTCCCCAACAATACAAGGTACAATTATACTTTTGTAGGTCCCACCACTATACTATTTTTATTTTTATTTGTATACATATATTAAAAATGAAATGAAACAAAATGAAAAAAATTGAAAATGGGCCCACAATTACAATTGTACCTGGTATCAAAGTTTAGATACTCAATTTTTCTCTCACCTAATTGTACCTACATCCCCAATGGTGTACCTAGGTACAATTCCATGCCATGTAGGAATTGTACCTACCATTGGGGATGCTCTAAGTTAGTGACATATCTATAATTAAAATAGCAATTTCTATGAGTGGATACATCGATCACATGGTGGCCCCTCCGATTGTGCAATGGGCATCGCTTTCCGCCACTGTCAATTCCGTAAATACCCCGAATTACATGCCCATTTTGGTAAAACAACACACCAACAATTTTGGTTGAGGAATAAATAAATAAAATAAAATAATAATTCATTTCCTCTTTCCGCCTCTGTTCCGATCAGAGAAAATTCTCAGATCTGATTCTCACTCTCATTTCAGAAAAAAAAAAAAACAAAAAGGAAAACTCCGCTACGGCGTTGTTTCCACGTGCGCTTCCGATGGTGTAAGCTCTGTCAGCGTTCGCATTCGATTCTCGTGATTCATCACAGTGCCCATGGATTCGGATGAGTTCCGGGCGATTCTATCGAGATCGAGAGTCGAAATCTGGGCGATGATTGACGCGGCGATTCGAGTCTCCAGCTCGGACCACGCCGAGGAGTTTCGCCGCCGGAGGGATAGAATCGTCGAGTCGCTTTACGCCCCCGTCGCCCAGCTGTGCCCGAACTGCAGCGTCGGGGGCGAAAGCGACGCCGCCGCCGCTCAGGAGCACCGTCTATATCATAATAATATTAATATGAATAATAATGGCTGTGACGAAGATGATGATGAAAATGATAAAGGTAATAGAAATTTAAACGAGGCTCCTAGTAAGAGTCCGTTGACTCCGGAGTCGAACAATCGGGATTTTAGTGGAGAGGAAAACGAAGACGATGTGGATCCGTACGCAGAGCTGTTCGAAGATGAACCGGCCACGATCATCTGCATCAAGGATCAGCTTGAAGATCCAAGCCAGGTATTTTTTTTCGTATGATTTTGATTTGGGATTTATTTAGAATTAGAAGATAATTAATGTGTTTGATATATATATGTTTGGTGTATAGAGTGAAGATGATGTGATTCGTTTGCTGCAAAACTTGGCAGATATGGACATCACGTTCCAAGCTCTCAAGGTGATGTAGTTACATTTTTTTATCTGTAGCAGTGTATGAAAAGGCACGAATCGAAGAAATTGAGACGTTTTTGTGTGTGCAGGAAACTGATATAGGAAGGCATGTGAATCGACTGAGGAAGCATTCATCCAACGAAGTACGTAGAATAGTGAAGCAGCTCGTCAGGTTTCCAGCTTCCCCCACTCGTTTTTTATTTTATTTTTATTTCGAAATTATTCGACTAAAGATTTGTGTTATTTGGTTTTTTTGTGAGTGCAGAAAATGGAAGGAAACCGTGGACGAATGGGTTAAGGTGAATCAACCACAAGTGGCTTCAGACCTGATCGGTAAATTTATTTAATGATTCGAAATCGTAAAGTTCACTCTTTCAGTAACATTTCTATACTTAAGCCTATAGCTTAAAAAACGAGTTCCTTTTAATCAAACATTATTCGTAGTTTATGTACTATTTCAAAATTGAAAAGTTTACTCTTAGTAGCATTTCAATTCTATACATATGCTATAGCTTGGAAACGAGTTCATTTTGATCAAACCTTATTGGTAATTTATTTAGCGTTTCGAATCTAGAAGTTTACTGTTTCAGTAGTATTTATATGATTTAGCTTAGTAATGAGTTCCTTTTCATTGAGTAAATAAATTTAAAAATTAAAGAACAAATTTAATGTTCTGATATTTTGGGGGTGGCAGCTGACGTGGACTCACCTCAGCAGAACATACCCAAATATCAACAAAATGGCCATCAACAGGTGAATAGAAAGTTGTTTCAAGATTTGTTTATATAAAAAAATACGAGCATTAATGTGAAAGTCGTCTTTGCTTCCGTTTCTTGGGAATTTAAGGTTTTAGCTTTTGTAGGTTCCTGATTTCGGATACTCTCCCAATCCAAGAGGTCAGTATACGTGGCTGCTGTTTTTTTTGTTTGTTTTTTTGCTTTTAATTATAACTAAATGATTGATTTTGTGTTTTTTGTTAGTTGGGAGTTCTAGTGTTGAAAGGATTTATGTCGAGCATGACACTAAGCATAGACCATCACAATCTATACCTCGACGGGAAACCCCATCGAGACCTCAACAATCAGCTCCCAAATCCGCTACAACTGTTACTCCTCCAAATGTAACTAATTCAATTAATCAACTATAATTCATGATTTATAAGATAAAACAAGTGTTTTTCCTCTTCAAAAACACACGAGTTTAGAAGGATCTAGTAACTAATGAAATGGGATTCTCGCAGAGGGCCCCACAAAGGGAACCTGCCATGGACGATGCAAGGCTGAATTCTGCAAGAAGGCGGCTTCAGGAAAACTACCAGGAAGCTCAGAATGGTTAGATATTCTAATCTATGTACTGGTCTCGGTTCTACTTTTTACTACCTTTACTTTGCTGTGCTGATATTGAGGCTTGTGTGTGTGTGTGTGTTCGCTCCCGAAGCAAAAAAGCAAAGGACAATTCAAGTGATGGATATTCATGATCTTCCAAAACCAAAGAACACATTCTTTGCCAAGAACAAAGGCGGCGGATTCCAAGGGAGAAACCATCGCTGATTCGCCAACAATTTCTTTTTTCCTTTTTCTTTTAAAATAAAATAAAAGAAAAGGGAAATGGGAAAATTGTTTGTTGCATATCATAGTTGGTTCGTCTCCTTTGTTACATTATGTTTTAAACCTAATAAAATGAACTAATACCCAAGGTTTTGGCTTTTATATTTTATTTTCTTTAAAATGAGATTTTGAAAACTCAAGAAAGGTTGATCATTTTTTTCCCACCGTCATTGCAAGAAATATGGCCAAGGATGAAGGTCATGATCGGTTAACGATGCAGATGTTGACAGTAGAAAAACAATAGCAGCAAAACAAAAGGTTTTGCCTCGACACACTTCACCACCGTGCATAAACACTCGAAAGAATTAGTAACCCGTAGAATTATAAATATACTTTAAAGAGTTTTTCATTCTTCTAATGACATTTTTGTAATGTTGAAAGTGTCTTTTTTAAGATTGAATCCAGTATGAATTGAACATACGACTTATGAGGAATTAAATTATTTAAAAAAAACATTACTTAAAACCTATCAAAATAGTCAGAATATCAACATTGAAAGTTTGACTATTTTAATATTTTTTAAATTATAATCATTTTATAACTTTTACATTTCTATTTTTTCCTTGTTGAGTCTTATAGAAAAAACACAATTATCGAATATAATATACTCCCCATCTGTCCCATATTAATAATTACACTTCTTTTATATTTACGAAAAAAGTGTGACTATTGCTTTAGAACATAAATAATACATACAAAAGTGAATCAAAAATTGAATAAAATTGATAGTGATAATATATACTACTATTAAAATGAATACAGTATACTACAATTAAAATGAATTTACATACAAAAGGGAAATAGAAATTGAATAAATTTGATAGAGATAAACTGATAATACACACTACCATTAAAATTAATTTCTTTTATTGGGTAAAAAAAACTATTACAATTACTTTATGTTTTTAAATAAAATTTACCAATTTGAAAATTAATAAGGAAATAAAATATAAGTACTATTTTAAATTAACATTTTTTTCAATTTAGGTACTCATCAATCTAGCATAAATAATTAAAAGGGATATACTGTAATATAAAGTAAAATATTTTCAAAATAACACAACAAAAATAGAACATTTTCAAGAGTATTTATTTTCAAATTGACCAAATCACATTTCATCAACCTACTTTTTAAAACAAGAATGAATCCAACAATAATGAAAGTACCTCAAGGAATGGGGAAGGTACAACTACAATAGTAACAAGTACACAAACTCTCATACACACACTACACAAGACATAATTATACGTATAACGCGTATATAACTAATGAGAGCTTTTATTAGCAACACCAACTCCGGTGGGGACAAACCCAAGAAAAATCTGCCACCTAAATACATATCTGGGGCCCACTACTTTCTCTCTCACACACCGCACATAGACTCTATTTTTTTTATATATATAATTACTGTATATTATTTATTTAATTCCATTTCGTTTTTTTCCTCTCTCTATCAGTGAGAGTGTACTACAGTATTTCACCCAGCCATTCTACAATGCAGCATTTTCTTGTAAAATAAAACCTATAATTAATTAATTAATTAAGTTTTATTTATATCACACCACAAACATTTTTCCAAAAAAAGAAAAAGAAAATATTTTTCGGATTTCTTGGCATTTCCAGATTATTAGTACTGTAGTAAATTCTTTTGTTGTTTTTTCGAGTTGGGTTTCTGTTTTTTTTTCCTCATACGCGTTGTGAGTTTTTTTTTTTGTTTTCTATTTCCTGTGTTAAAAATTGAATCTTGGGGTGGTTATCAGTGTTCGGTTTTGATTTCTCGGCCCGGAATAAGCCCATTGAGAGCTGAATCTCGAGTGGGCTTGAGTGTAATTACCGGATTTGTTGTTCCATTTTCTTCAAATATTGTTAAATCCCAGTTGTGTTGATTTGCACAGGGATTTAGATTTGAGATTTAGGATTTAGGGTTTTTCTTGGTGGAAATGGCGATGAATACTGGAGGAAGGCTTGTTGCTGGTTCTCACAACAGAAATGAATTTGTGCTTATCAATGCTGATGAAATTGGAAGGGTAAGTATTTGGATAAACCCTCTGTGTGTGTTTTTGTGTTTCTTTAAACCCTTTTTACAGATTTATGTGCATGTTTCTTTTATTACTTTTGTGTCTGAGATGCGTGTATGAAGATTGCTATGGAATCAATTTTTAACCTTGCTCTACTTTTTTTTACTCTGTTTTTTATGGATTTTTATGAAACTCCATGTTTGTTGTAATTGTATAGATTAAATCCGTTCACGAACTAAGCGGGCAAACATGCCAAATTTGCGGGGATGGAGTCGAGATAACCGACCATGGCGAACTCTTTGTTGCTTGCAATGAATGTGCTTTCCCTGTCTGTAGGACTTGCTACGAGTATGAGAGGAAAGAAGGGAATCAAACTTGCCCTCAGTGCAAAACCAGATACAAGCGTATCAAAGGTGTTTTTTTTATACTAGTAAAAAAATAAATAATTTTTTTAATAAATTTAGTATTTGATTAAGATGTGTATTGTCTATTATATGTGGTTATAGGTAGTCATAGAGTGGAGGGTGATGAAGATGAGGATGGCATTGATGATTTGGAACATGAGTTCGACTATGGAGATGTCAAGGGTTCTGGCTTCACGCAAAGTGGAGGTGGTGGTGGTGGGATGGGCTTTGTCCATGGTGGTCCAGATGGACTGGACTCTGGACATAATAATTCGTCCTCTGAGGGTTTCGGAATCCCTCTTCTAACGTACGGTGAAGAGGTAATTGGATATACTTTCACTTCTAGATTTCTTTCTACAAGAAAATATTGGTCTCTTTCACAAAAAGAAAGCTGATCATCAGTTTTCCTAAGTGTTCTTCATTTAATCACGTTTCTGATTACCTGTAGGATTTTGAGATTGCGAATAATCAGAGTGCCATCATAGTGCCTCCACTTGTCAGTCACGGGAATGGAATTCAATCGACTCCAAGTACCACAAATGCGCCTCGTAAGTTTGAATCTTGATATCGCCTCCTTCTCTATAAAAATCACTTACAAACTTTTGATATAACATTTTTTGAATTCATTCTGTACGTGTGTACTTTAGTGAATCCCCGTCCCATGCTTCCGGAAAAGGACATTGCAGTATATGGCTATGGAAGTGTGGCATGGAAGGATCGTATGGAAGAGTGGAAGAAGAGGCAACGTGACCGACTTCAAGTCATCAAACATCATGGCAATAATGGTGGGGACTTTGAAGGAAGTGAATTGGACCCGGATTTTCCAATGTAAGCCCTATCTAGAATTTTGAATAACTTTGTAAATATTAGTGTTGTTTATAAATTGTACGCGGTTTAGCTTGATTATAAATATTAAACTTTAACCCAATTTTTTTAAGTTACTGGATTTTTGTGGTAAAACTCGGGTCATTTTTGTAATTATCCTTACATATTAAGCAGGATATGATTCTTGTACCACTCTTTCGTATTCTCACATGCATTGATTGAGATAAACGGTGAATGATCTTTTGACTGTTATAAGAAAAAATTGTCAAGATATGAATCTTGGACCACTCTTTAGAATTCTCTATTATATTGAGAGATCGACGCAATTGGTGAATGCTCTTTATTTTGTAAAAACTTTATCTGACATTTGTTTATACCACTGAAATGTATTTGGTAGGATGGATGAAGGGAGGCAGCCACTTTCTAGGAAAATGCCAATTGCCTCGAGCAAGATAAACCCATACAGAATGATAATTATTCTACGTCTTGCGGTTCTTGGCTTATTCTTTCACTACAGGATTCTTAACCCGGTTCCTGATGCATATGGCTTGTGGTTGACATCGGTTATTTGCGAGATATGGTTTGGTGTTTCATGGATACTTGATCAGTTTCCGAAATGGTATCCGATTGAGCGGGAAACTTACCTTGACCGCCTGTCCCTTAGGTACTCGTTTTTGAGCTTTTGCATTTGTCAATTTCACAACATATTTATATGTACGAGTACATAACCTAATTTGAAAGGGAATTTTTGTATACTTGAAACATATCTCTATATGAATGATCTCAATATCTATTCATGTATTCAACCTTTCTTCAGGTATGAAAAAGAAGGAAAACCCTCGGAATTAGCGGATATAGATGTATTTGTCAGCACAGTGGATCCCATGAAAGAGCCTCCACTAATCACTGCAAACACAGTGCTTTCCATCCTTGCCGTTGACTATCCAGTTGACAAAGTATCGTGCTATGTGTCGGATGATGGTGCAGCCATGCTTACTTTCGAGGCACTCTCTGAGACATCCGAATTCGCTCGGAAATGGGTCCCCTTCTGCAAGAAGTTCAGCATCGAGCCACGGGCACCAGAGTGGTATTTCTCTCATAAGATGGACTATTTAAAGAACAAAGTCCATCCTGCGTTTGTGAAAGAAAGACGTGCTATTAAGGTATGTATATATGATATATCTATATTTTTTTTTATTTGTTGAGAAGATTTCTGTTTTTGCACACCCAGATATCTGAGTTCTATTTTTCTTATCCTCCCTCAAAAAGTTTAATTGCAAGACCATTTGTGAGAGGTTTAGCATGAAAAGGTAAATTACTTAAAAACTACCCCTGAGATTTGTGGTAATTACAAAAAAAACCCAGAGAAGTTTCAAAAGTATAAATTTAAGGGAGAATCTTCTGATGCCATGTTTGTTAACCAAATTTACAGAGAGAATACGAGGAGTTCAAAGTTCGTATCAATAGTCTGGTGGCCATGGCAGAGAAGGTCCCGGAAGACGGTTGGACAATGCAGGATGGGACACCCTGGCCTGGTAACAATGTCCGGGACCATCCTGGTATGATCCAGGTCAGTAATCATTCTAACAATTACATCTTGCATTTTGATCTCTCTTTATCAAATTATGTTTTAAGATACGAGCCACACGAGTATGAAACATGCACATGAGCCAATTTTACTCTAAAATAATGACATGTATTAAATTAGTTGGAGTGATTCTGTGTATATTAATAATTTATTTATTTTACGTTTTCAACAGGTATTCCTTGGTCATGATGGTGTTCGTGATAATGAAGGGAATGTACTGCCTCGCCTAGTCTATGTGTCCCGTGAGAAGAGACCTGGTTTCGACCATCATAAGAAAGCCGGGGCTATGAACTCACTGGTAAGTGATAACCTTATACTAATTTCATATCTATAAATTTAAACTTTTAAAACCTCGCTTTAGTCAGCGATTTAATCTTTCTTTCTTGCTCTGTAAAAAAAAAACTCAGATTCGGGTTTCAGCCGTCCTGTCAAACGCGCCTTATATTCTAAACGTCGATTGTGACCACTACGTAAACAACAGCAAGGCTCTGAGAGAATCCATGTGCTTCATGATGGACCCCATCTCAGGAAAGAAAGTGTGCTATGTGCAATTTCCTCAGAGATTTGATGGAATCGATCGTCACGATAGATATTCCAATCGCAACGTCGTGTTCTTCGATGTATGTTTATTTTAATTTTTGTAGGGTTGGTAAAAAAAAGTACCCTCGAGGCTCGGCCTAATTACGAAAGTAACCCTCAGACTGAATCAGGGTTTGAATTAAAGGACTTACTGTAATATTCTTAAATGTGAAGGATGTTTTTTCTTATGAAGGGTAAACGTAAGACGATAAATTTTAGGGGTAGTTTTTGTATTATTTTTTCCTTTTGTGCTATTACACTAACATTTAAGAGGGACCTAACAAAAGTTAATCACCTTTTTTTGTACAGATTAATATGAAGGGCTTGGATGGTTTGCAAGGACCTATATACGTAGGAACTGGGTGTGTCTTCAGAAGGCAAGCGCTATACGGATTCGATGCGCCCTCTAAGAAGAAGCCACCAAGCAACACATGTAACTGTTGGCCCAGGTGGTGCTGTTTGTGTTTTGGGTCTAGGAAGAATAGAAAAGGAAAAACAAAAACGAAGAAAGATAAGAAGTCCAAACAAAGAGAGGCGTCTAAGCAAATACACGCTCTTGAAACCATTGAAGAAGGGATTGAAGGTAATAAGAATTTTTTTCGTTATTATTACAAATACCCCTTGAATAAAGTTATTATGTTTTGTTGAAAATTTTCGTTATTATTACACGTTATCCTTTCCGTATGCATAAATCATAATCATTTCAAACAGTCCCTTTCATTTGTAAAAATAGTATACTTACCCCGTGACATGTAAGACATAATGAAACATCATTTTTCAAATGCACGTATTTATTATTTACGAAGCAAATGAATTAATTGTTGTTACAGGAAAAGCTATTGTCAGTCGGCCCCTTTTCTCCCAAGAGAAACTCGAGAAGAAATTTGGGCAGTCACCTGTTTTCGTGGCTTCAACGCTACGGGAAAATGGAGGCGTCCGTGAGGTAGTTAGTTCTACGTCACTCTTGAAGGAGGCTATCCATGTTATCGGTTGTGGCTATGAAGATAAGACAGAATGGGGAAAAGAAGTAAGTCATTTAGGTTCGGAAACAATTTTCTAAAAGGAGAAGTAAAAAAAATTCCGACATGCATCTGGTTCACTATTAATATTGAATACCAAATCCCCATTACACTAAAACAAAGCGCAAAATGATTGCTTTCTATTACCTTCATGTATAATTGCTTGTTTCCTTCTAAACACATTTGAGTTTCAAACCAGGTCGGCTGGATATACGGCTCGGTCACGGAAGACATCCTGACTGGGTTCAAGATGCACTGTCACGGATGGCGTTCAGTTTACTGCATTCCCGAGAGGCCCGCCTTTAAGGGGTCCGCCCCAATCAACCTTTCGGACCGTCTCCACCAGGTTCTCCGATGGGCTCTTGGGTCAGTCGAGATTTTCTTGAGCAAACACTGCCCCATATGGTACGGGTACGGAGGCGGGTTAATGTGGTTGGAAAGATTTTCTTATATAAATTCGGTTGTGTATCCGTGGACTTCTATTCCGTTGATCGTATATTGTACACTGCCGGCCATTTGTCTTCTCACCGGGAAATTTATTGTCCCCGAGGTACGTACTTGTATATTCTACATTTGTAATCAATTCTTTTAAAACTACATTTGCATATTTATCTTGGGTCTGCATTTCTACGATATTACTGATAATTACAAAAAGAGCCCTTGAGGGTTTGACCTATTTACAAATAGATCCATCTACTCCCATATTCTTATTCGGTGTTGAAATCGACTTATAAATGTGAAGAATGTTTTTGAAAGATAACCAAGTCTTTTGTTGTAATGTTTTAAATGCTGTAGTTAGATTCCTTTTACCATAAACCTCAGGGGTAATTTTGTAATTTAAATCCATTTTCCGATCTGTTTTTTTACACAGATCAGCAACTATGCAAGCATTGTGTTCATAGCCCTGTTCATCTCCATCGCCACCACAGGCATCCTCGAGATGAAATGGGGCCGAGTCGGGATCGACGACTGGTGGAGGAACGAACAGTTCTGGGTCATCGGTGGGGCCTCCTCTCACTTCTTCGCCCTCCTTCAGGGCCTCCTCAAAGTACTAGCTGGAGTCAGCACAAATTTCACCGTCACCTCCAAAGGAGCAGACGATGGTGAATTCTCCGAGCTCTACCTTTTCAAGTGGACCTCTCTTCTGATACCTCCCACGACTTTATTAATCATGAACGTGATCGGAGTCGTGGTGGGTGTGGCTGATGCAGTCAACAACGGGTACGACTCGTGGGGCCCACTTTTCGGAAGGCTGTTCTTTGCGATCTGGGTGATAATGCATCTATACCCGTTCCTCAAGGGGCTGACCGGAAAGCAGGAGAGGGTCCCGACTGTTCTTGTGATATGGTCAGTTCTTCTGGCTTCGATATTGACTTTGGTGTGGGTTAGGGTAAACCCGTTTGTGTCGAGGGAAGGCCCGGTTCTCGAGATATGCGGGCTCAATTGCGACGAATGAGGGGAAAATGTGCTTGCTACTATTTTTTTTTCCCGTCTCCTTGTGCAGCCGGGATACGTGCGGGTAGGCGTGCGATTTCCGGAACGATTTTTTGTCGGATTTGAGGTAGAATAAAAAAAAAAGGGTTTGGTCTTTTAGTACTAGGGAGAGAGGTGTGTAGATATGATATGAAGAAGCATGGTCTGATTTATCTTATTTGATTCTTTTGTTTTTATGATTGTAACTTATGACCCTAAAAGGGCCTTTAGTGTATGGAAGGGATTACATACTGACTCAACATAATCACTGTTTTTGCTTCTTGTGTTCTTGATGAAATTAATAAGGAGCAACAAAACAGAGATGAACCAAACGAAACCGATATCGAATGTGTCAGATTAATACAATTATGCAATTGCAGAGAAGAAACACATTCAGTAATTTCTTATATAAAGAACCAACAAAATGCCTGACATGAAACGAGTAGAGCAGACCGCAGACCGTATCTCGTTTTCAAATGAATTCATACATACAACACACAATACATACATAGAATCATATAGAAGCCAGTGAATGAGTCAGGGCCTTATTTTCACGATACAGTGTTTAGGACCAAAATAATACTCCCACATTCTCCATTGTACCTCGTATGATTGTCTATAATCTCCATTTTGCTTGTTTAGCCTCTCGCGCAGATACCTGATATTAGCTTTATTACACTAGTCTACTAAGGGGAATCCTATCACCTTGTCGAGCAACTCTTTCCATTGGTGAGATTGGAGTTATCCTCTGCGGCATTGTCATACCTCCAGAAACAATTATTTCTGCATATCAAAAATGATGTTAAGACAATACGAAGGGAGATGTCAATGAGCATTCAAATATAGAAAATGTATGTACCTATTCCTTCACGAATAGAGAGATTGGGTCGTATGATATCCTTTGAATTAACGAGGAATATATCACCAATATACAAGTGATTTGTTGGGACAAAAACACTACATAGCTCTTCATCTCCATTGTCTCTCTATATCAGAGTAAAAAAACCAAATAAATAAATAAGATATATAAAGATTAAAGAAGACCACAAAATAGATAGCTAACAGTCAATAAGTAGTCATTACCAATCAACATTATGCAATTTAAGAATAACCAGTAGGATTTATGATCAAAAGTAAGAAATAATTATTTCTTCGTACTGTATAACTTAGGTTGATGTAAAGTTTATTCATTCACAGAAAGTCAAGCGTAGTAGATGTGATCTGCATCACTAAAATCACAGTAATAATATACCTGAAGCAGAACTGATGAAGTGATAAAGCCAAATGCATATTCACCCACACGGGGGTGTTGTATGATTGCCACTTCCTTAAACGCAGTATTATTTTGATCTGCAACAAACATTAAGTATAAATTCAAAGAGGAATATGAATTCAAACTAATAGACTGAAGAAAAAATCGATAAATTGTATGGATTATCTTCAGAATCAAGAGCCAAGTAAGCACCAGGTCCAGAATGCATGTCTTAAGGATGAACTTTCTTTACTACTATTAATTTAATAAATAAAAAATTCAAAATGGTAATTTGAATCATCTCGACTGAATAATTGTATGCAAAGAAGGCATGGAATGTTTATTCTTTACCAGGGGAAATCGCAGAACTAATTTGCTTGGAGGCTGAGTAAAGATGTCTAACAAAAGGCATTCGCTTTATAAACCATTCTCCAATCCAGAAAACAGTCGCACCCAACCAGGACGAGACAAATACACCAACAA
The DNA here is from genome assembly GCA_954870475.1 of Euphrasia confusa. Classification (NCBI taxonomy): domain Eukaryota; kingdom Viridiplantae; phylum Streptophyta; class Magnoliopsida; order Lamiales; family Orobanchaceae; genus Euphrasia; species Euphrasia confusa. The sequence goes on along the minus strand of OX940968.1, from coordinate 28,662,391 downwards.
GGAATACGAAAAGTAATGATGTCACAAATCCAAGTCCTGCACCAAAAACAATATACTCAATAAGCATATACTAGAGCTAGATGATGGAATAATATAGAGTCGTGAATGTTTTCTCTGCGTGCATCTTGAATTGAGAATGGAATGAGAGAAGGAAAAAAATTGTAATTCGTATTAAAAAATGAGAACTGATGTCATAGATACAAATAAACTTACCAAATATGTTTATGCCCAGATGAGCATATAGAGGACTGAAGAAACCATCAACAAATTGAACGAACCACCAGGTCACAAAAAATGTAAAAGCCACCGGAAATAGGACAATGCTGCAATTATAATGTTAAATAAAGTGTTAAACCTGACAAGCTTATAAAGTGTTAAGTTTATTCAATTGCAAGATGTTGAAAAAATAAGTACCATCCAGTCATAAACTTTTTCGAAACCCAGCTTTGAAGAAAAAAACAGCAAGCCTGGCAAGAGACACCAAAAGAATATCACAGATTTAGCAATCATAATAAACATGTATCAAATACACAGAGAACAACTCAAGTCTCACCAAAAGTGCATGACAATATACCAAACCAAATAAACTTCAAATCATATCGAGTTATCTCTATTGTGTTCAAATAGTGATTCAAAAAGAGAACTAAATTCCCAAAACACCCCAAGTGAATACTCCTTCCATACCAAAATAATTGTCATTTTAACACAATATAGCTGTCAGAACAAATATTGTTTAACGAATTCAAGACATAATAACCCACAATCTTCCAGAATTTTCCATATTTAATATGAGCTATGGGAATGAAAAAATGGTTGTTAAGAAAACATACGACTTATCCTTAAATGAAGCGATATAAGTCATTTTACAAGGTTTACTAATCTGGGCAGCCTGGAGTTCCATTGTTTGTATGAGAATAACACGTACAGAAGAACTGACATTATTCTCAAGTACAAGTTCATGGTTTGTAAATCGTAATTCATAGGCTTTCAGCCTTTATGAGAGTGACAAATGCCAATCGCTTGGTGCGAGGGTCAAACTAAGTCCTAATCCATATGGGTACAGTCAAGAAACATTCACCTAGAGAAGGTATCATAAGCTTTTAGCTTCAACAGAATAAGAAGAGATAATAAGCTTTTCGAACACATAAGTTTTCTTTGTGCGGTAAATTCGCAACTCCCGGGTCATGATCTCTTTCCAAATATGACAAGTATAACGGCACCGTCCTAATTCATGAATAATTCGACTATCACAGTGTAACTCCATGGCAAGCATCAACCAAGCAAGATAAATTTCACTTGGAAAATCGACATACAAGGCACAATTTCGTCAACTCGTGGAACAGGATTAAGTCAACAATGGCACATTTTCATAATAATAATAATCATAACCAATCGTGCTGAATTAGTCAAAAAAAAAAAAAAAAAAAAAAAAACTATTTCTGACATAACCATAAAATCCCAGATAAAGTTCAACGCAAAAGACTAAATCACATCTAACATTTCCCAAAATTTAGTACAGTAATTAATTGCGAATAAAAAAAACTAAATTGAGTAAGAAAAACAAAAAACACGAACCCTACGAGTTGAAGAATCTGGAGAAATTTGAGGAGTTTTCAATGGGTCTTCGGGATCTCGCCCTTCTTCTTCGTCGCGAACACCTTGACTGAGTGGGACCGAAGTGGCGTCCTTTTCCTCCGCCATTTCTGTTCCAAAAATAGTAAGTTTTCTCTGATGATCTTTTTCGATCGATCGATCGGGAAATTAGGGATTACAACTCATCCATAAATCGAGGGGAACTAGTTTTTACAGTTGGTGTGGGAGTGTTGATGAAGGAAGAGGTACTACAAGTAATGCGTGACGTACCACTACAGCTGTCGTTTGTCACATACTGTATACTCCTGTATTGATATTTTACCAAATTAATTTTTTCATATTGAAAAAAAATGAGATTGTAATGCTTAATAATAATAATGATAATGTCTAATTTGTCACGTATATATATTATTGCATTTTTAAAGTATTAGTCCTTCAATTAATTATAAGATACCGAGTATAATGTTCTACTATTATAATGAAACAAGACAGATTTTTTTTTTAATTTAACTCTTTGGGTTTGATATTACTATTAAAAAATGATTGATATAATAAAAATGGTATAATTTCAAAAAAAAAAAATTATATCTAAAATATACTCTATTTATTTTGAGAGCTTCGAAAAAATGCCCCTCCAAATAGTTAATACAAGTTAAACAACCCTCTCAAAAATTTTATTATTTTTATACCCCTTCCTCAATAAATTAAATAAAAAAGAAAATATTTACACAATAAGCTCAACTAAATAATTACACAATAGTCCCACTTCATTTTCTTTTTCTCCATTTTTCTCTCCCGTAACCCTAAATCGCCAAAAACGAAGCAGCTCCAAATCAACGATTTTCCGCAAATAATTCGACGTAAAAAGGTTATCATTCACTTCTACATGACTTGTGTGTGTTTTAATTTCAATATCGTGTTTGAATTTACGTTTTGAAAGCATTTTGAGTAGCTGAAAATCGCTGCAAAAACGCGATTGTTACAGACGGGCTCTGGGGATAGGCTAGTGACCTAAGCCCTGCGCCCATCAAAATTTTGGGCTCTGGGCTTAGACTTATGACCTAAGCCCTGCGCCCATCAGAATTTTAGGCTCTTCTGGGCTTAAGCTTATAACCTAAGCCCGACGCCCATTAAAATTTCGGGCTCTGGGCTTGTGACCTAAGCCCGGCGCCCTTCACAGGCTTGATTAAAATTCTTAATTGTGTTATTTTATTCTAACTACATGAATGAACAAAATATCAATCATAATACATTTTGGTGGAGAGTGACAACTCTTGGAGGGATATTGAAAATAGATAATGAGCGATTAGAAACACTCGAGAACAACATTGATTGATAGAAGCATTTCGTTTAATGCACTTATTGAGAAAGTGTGTGGAAAAATCAGCATCGATCCATCATCTAATGAAGTTGCGATCTCTCGATTTCCAAAGGAAAAGTCTCCTCCTATATATCTTAATGATGAAGATGATTGGAGTACGACTGTGTGGATTCATAGAAATCACGATGAAATGGAGTTGTTTGTGACCTACAGTCCTTGTGTACCCCGAAGTCCTGCACGTCAAAGTCCAATTCGCCCAGAAAAACTTCCAACTCGAAGAACTTCAGGTGAAACATCTGAATATTACAGTTAAGTAATAGTGCCATCTACTTATGATCAGTCTGTATCTACAATGATAGTGGTGACGACGGTTATAATGAGGGCGGTAGTTCTTATTATAATAATCCTATTGTGGACGATGTTGGTGCTCCTGCTTTAAGACTTTGTGATCGAGACGGGGGTGGTCGGTATGATGGTTCCGATTTGGTAGTTGGTCAATGTTTCAAGAACAAAGACGAGTTCAGCTACGTTGTCGGTCGGATAGCATTGCAGGGCAAGTTTGAATTTGTTGTGGACAAATCTGATCACAATCGAAAGGTGGTGAAAAACACAACAAATGGAAAATTCGTGCAACGAGGAGGAAGACGACCGATGAGTTTGTGATTAAAACCTACACCAATATCCACACTTGTTCTTTGATTGATAGAAGCGGTGTGCACAGGCAGGCCTCTAGCAGTCTTATCGGCAATCGACTCCAGGACCAGTTCTTGAATGCAAAGAAACCTCTAACACCAGCTGCAATTCAGCACTTTATGCGTAATGAGGAAAATATTACTGTCTGTTACGACAAAGCATGGAGAGGGCAACAGAAAGCCCTGGATGAAGGACGTTATCGGAGCGTGTATTCGGGGATTTCAGTACATGAAGGACGTTATCGTCATTGATGCATCGTTCATGACCAATAAATACAAGGGAACGCTTCTTATTGCATCTGCTACTGACAGTGAGCATCACAGTTACCCACTTGCTTGGGGTGTGGGTGATGCAGAGGACACCAGTTGCTGGATTTGGTTCCTTGAGTGCTTGTAGTTTTTGATTCCAGATAGATCTGATCTGGTAATCGTGTCTGACAGAGGTCAGCCAATTATAAATGTTGTAGTTGCTGTTTACCCTAAGGCGGAACATGGACACTGCTATTGGCATATCATGCAAAACATCAAGTCCAAGTACAACAAATGAAAAAAATTGGTTGGTTATTTTCAGAAGGTTGCGTGCTCGTACACTGTACCCGAGTTTAATCGACATTTTTCAGAGCTTAGAGCAGCGGGTGAAAAATGTGCGAAGTGGTTAGAAGATATCACGTTTGAGAAATGGTCAAGAGTCCACCACCGTGTGAATAGATACGAGGTGATGACGTCTAACGCAGTGGAAGTGATAAATGCCGTGATGAAAGACGCTAAAAAGTATCCCATATGTTCCTTGATTAAGTTTATTGTGGAAAAGATGGTTGAATGGTTTTGCAGACATCGTGAAGAAGCTCAGGCGTTCACCGGTGTTTTGACACCGAGAAAGGAAACAACGTTGCGTCATCGTTATGACAGTGCTCCTAAATGGGTTACCAAAAAAATAAGTACTTGGATGTACAATATGGAGTCGACCAAATGTTGCGTCAGCGTTATGACAATGCTCTTAAATTTTGGAATACCGTAGTATTAATTTTATTTTTATTTTTATTTTTTGATAGTGATAATTATTTTATAAATTAAAAAAGTTAAAAAAGTCACGGTACTTTTTTTTTATATAACAAATGTAGATTTAAGATTTTTTAGATTTAGATCTTTACAAAATTATTAAAATAAAAATTGATTAAATTTTGGAATACGATAATATTAGTTTTTATTTTTATTTTTATTTTTTGATAGTAATAATTATTTTATAAATTAAAAAGGTTAAAAAAGGTACATACTTTTTTTTATAATTAGTCTAGAATGTGTTATTAAATTATAAACAAACTCAAATAGTTACCTTGTTTAAATTCACATTTTTTTAATTAGTCTAGACTGTGTTATTAAATTATAAACAAACTTACTTTATTTTATACTTTATTTGTCCGGAACTAATGGTCTTACGTGCTTTGTATTACAAAAAAAAATCTATAACTATTAGTTGGAGACAGAAGTAATATTTTTTCAATCAAACAAATAATAATGTTTAGGTTTGTTTTTTTTAGCTCTTTTGTAAATTAAAAAAAAAAATTATTTAGGAAAATGAGTAGTATAGTTTATAATATTTTAAATTATATTGTATAATTAGTTAAAATTGTCTTATTTAATTTTAATAAAATTTTAAAAACTCTTCGTTCTCCAAAATCACTCCAGAAAAATTGCAACAAAAAGAGAGTTTTATTTATTTATTAAAAAATAAAATACTGTAGAGTATAAAATAAAAAATTGATATGAGATTATATTTGTAACCTGACGGCGGATTGACGACCGCTGATATCAACTCGAAATCGGACTGTTCAATTCAACCGAAGCAAAGCGATTGCAGCGTTTGTCCGTCACCGTCGACGAGTACTTCTGAAGCTAATGGTAATGGAATTGGGGCCAAGGCGAAATCCTGCAATGGGTGTCGTTATTATCCGTCTCGATTCAAGGCTGATTCTCGAAACCCCTTCTGCGTCGGCATCACTGTTCCCTTCCCAATGGTAGTTTTAATTTCAATTTCAAGTTCAATTTCAATTTTTTCTGTTAATTTTGTGTCTTGATTATAATGTTTTTTTTTAATTGTGGTAGATGAGTAAATTATAATGCAGCGTGATTTGCTCCAGAATTTATGTGATGTGGTTGACTAGCCAAATAATTCCTTGCTGTGTGATTATGATTTCTCGTTTCGTATAGTTTTATATGTTTATGTATATTCTTTTAATGAACAGTGCCTGAATATATTGCCGGAAAATCTGAGGGGGAAGGATCTAAAGATGGTAGGACCCTTATAGAGTTTAGATATGCCTGTGTCGGTTATTCTCTGTACAATGTCCGGAAAGGCCAGACCTCCGGTGGGCAACGGACTCAAACCGAATTACCTTTTTGTGTAGGCCTTGAGGTTAGTTCCTTAATTTTTTTTTAATTTTTTTTTTTTTTTGTATTCTAACTAGTAAGTTTTGTTTGACGAACCTCAATGTTTTTGCACATTAGCCCTTGGAGGAGGTCTATATATTTTTTTTCCTATACTCTGATATTCTAGGGGTATCATTATCACCTCAACTCTAAACCTTTTTAACCATTAAACCAGAAGAAGAATGAGATTAAAAATCTGTTAGGAAAGAATGAGAAGAAATCAGCCCCAAGAACATAAAAAAATAAAATTGAACAGAAGATAAAGATAAGAAAAGGAAAAATATCTGATACTACAAAAATTCCCATGAGTTAATTGGCACTCTTCCTTCTACTCTAGATCTCTCTCCTGAAAAAGTTACCTAAGTTTGTTTGAGTTTTGTTTCGAGTTGTTGATTTAGATCGAGTGTTTTCACAAAAAAAATGAAAATCATCGAGGTTTTTTTTTATTATGTCTGTGGGGCTGATCTTTCTCTTGACTCCCACTTTCCTTTCTTTCTTCTTCTTTTGTTTAAGGATTGAGGTAGCGAAAATCCCCCTGAATACCACAACACTTAAAAAAAAAAAAAAACTTCATGAGGTTAATCTGCAAAAAACAAAGTTTATAGAGTAAAGTGTGAAATTGACTATTGTTTGGGGGCTAAAATGTATTTTTTTTCTAGGATGGCAAGATTGTTTGATGTCTTACCTCTCTCATTTCTTGTAATATTCCAATCCGGTGACCCGCAGGTGGCAAAGTGTAAAAGCCCTTATCATGTGGTACTGATCGGTAAAACTTTTCCGGTTAGGTGGCAAAGTGTAAAAACCCCATATCTGGGGTGACAAAGTGTATTTAGCCCTAAATATTTATATAATTTCGTGCACGTAAATCCTATTTATTTTAAAATTGACAGCTTTTATAATTAACTTTTAAAATAGCTTATTTTAATAGATGCCCTGCTGGACTATTTTGTCTAAACCTAACAAAAAAGTCAATGACTCTTTCTTTATCTTATCTTTCAATTGGATGCTAACTTATTTTAACATCCGAAATTCACAACTTGATTTAAAAAACAAAAACAAAAAAAAATCAACATATATGCAAGTAACACCAAAACCAGGTACTGCATCATATATTCACAGTTTGATTATTCGAAAACCATGGCAGCTTATGCATCCTTGATTTCTCTGATGCGAGTCATTGATGATCTCGAACATCATCCTTCCCCACCGATTTCTCTCGACAAACAACTAGTCGACTCCATCACTCAATGCATCATATACTTTCAAGAATTTCTCCATTCCTACAGTAGTAGTAGTAGTAGTAGTAGTAGTCCTGTTGCCGATGATGAAGAAGAAGTTGCTGATCCGTTGAAGATGCGTATTGCAGGCGCAGCTTTCGCAGCCGAAGATGCTATTGAGTATCATATTGTGGACTGTATCAAAAAGAAAAAGAATAAAAAGGCAAATGATCATGAAAAGGCCAAGTCCCTCAACCGATGTTATGGTATCTTGCAAAGTGTGATTGAAGAGATGGATTCGATCAAAAAAGTTGTGCTCGATGCACAGAAGAAAAAGATGGTGTCGCTGGTCCATGATCAAGTGGGCACGACAAATGTTGTTGCATCCGTTGCTGCTCGAATTGAAACCATGGAAAAGCTCGACGGAGGCCAACTTGATTTTCAGGTCATCCCGATCGTGATAATGGGCGGTATTCGTAAGACCTTTCTTGCCAATACTTAAAAGTGAGCGAATGTCGGGGTCTCGAAAACTGGACTGCGGTGGAAGAGTATTCTTCCATCCTTCCACGACTTGAGCATCTTTATCTTTCCAGGTTGAGAGAGCTGAAGAAGATCCCTTTTGAGCTTGGAAACATAGATACACTGAAGAGTATAAAGTTGAACTGGTGCGGAGAAGGAGCGGTGAAGTCTGTGAAAGAGATGTTCGATGAGCAAGTCGAGTTACAAGGCGGGGAGGATCAACTAAGCTTTCACGTCAAGGTTTGGGTTACAAAGGAGCACCAACACCTAATGAGCTTAGCGGGTTCTAACTTCTAGCAAACTAATTATGGGAAAGAAATTATGGAAGCTTCTTGATTCTAGCTAGTTAATTAGGGAGATAAAATTATGTAATATTGTGTATGCGTAATGGGTTGAGACTTTGTAGAGGGGAACATGTGTTAAGCTTTGCATTTAGCCTTTGGCTTGGGTGTCTGACTGGTTTTATTCCCGGGGTCTTGTGACTTTTGTTTTGTTTCATATTATGATGCAATATATCCCAGTCTTATCTTCCTTTACTTTTTTATTCTCTTTTATCAAGGTTTATTCAAAATACAATAATTATACAGCAATTAAATAAAATAAAAATAACTAATAAACTATCAAAATTATTAATTCCCCTTTAAGATTTGCATTTTTTTAACAAATGTCCCCCTATGGATGGAGAGTGCAACCTTTTAATTAGAAGGGGTAGTAATTTTGAAAGATAGATGGCAAATTTGTAATTAGACCAAAGTTGATATTTAATGTAATCAACCCATTTTCAATATGAATGATATCACATTAGAAAAAAATATGGATTGAAATGCATTTCAGACCTGCAGTATCCCTGATACATTAAGTCAAGATTTGAAGTTATTATGTACCTGAATTGTCCAAGTTTTTATTGCATTTCTACCATTTTGATCTTTGTTCAGAAAAATCTTATATTTTGTGTAGGTCTGACAAGGCAGGAAAATTGCTTGCTGAATGTTTATTGAAGGGACTACAAGGGCAAAGGTATACCGACAACTAAAGTAAATTAATAGTAAAAAATAAGTCTTATTCAATTCCACTCCAAAACGTTGAGGTTTTGCGAAATCTTCTATGTTAATTCACTCCGTGATTTTCTCAAGCCTGTAACACTTGTAGGTTTTTCACTTGGAGCAAGGGTGATTTTTAGGTGTCTCCAAATTTTGGCCGAAAGTGAAAATAGTGGTAAAAAAGCGATATACCCTCCTGGTTATGTTTTTTTGCAAAACTTACATATTACTAATATTTAATCATTGAATGACGATCTTTGCTGACTTTCTGATACATAGTTGGATATCCATTACTTTCCCAGTTTTATGCTTTAGCTTTATAGTTGTCAGAGAATCTTGTGAATATGACTATGATTATGGTATACTAGTCCAAAAACAAAGTTCTAATGAAAAACAGTCTAGGCGGTGCATGGCCTGTTTTGGCCAAATTGGCCTTTTTTTATTCTAAGTGTCCTGTTATTGTTTTTATAAAGAAAAATTAAATGCGGGTTTGCTTCGTTTTTATGGAATGAAAATAAATCAATGCAATATTTGTTGTAAATATATATATCGGTTTGCATGATTTTGAATTTAATTGGATTACTGTTGTTGAATTTACTTCATATATCATTAAGAGATTGTATATTTATCTACTATGAGAAATATATATGTGCAACGTGTTTGTGTGTGTGTTACTGTGTTATATACATATACATAATCGCCATATGTCTAGGGCTCCGTTTAGTTCAGACTTCAGAGTAGGGATACTAGGCCAGCCAGCCGCCTTGTGTATTTTAGAACACTACTCAAGATTATACTGCTGTTGTTGCTAGACGCAGTTTGGTTTCTCTTATTTTGTAGTGTTTTTAGTCCAGCTATTATCCAATGATTTAGTCGCTTTTCTTTTATTTCCTTTTTCCTTTTAATTTTATTTCCCCAGCTGGACTTGTGGAAAGAGTTGTTCTTCTTGGAGCTCCCATACCAATTAAAGATGTAAATTGGGAAACAACAAGAAAGGTAGCTGTGGATGATCTCATTTATGATCATTATTATCAATATTATGCCTCAAGATATATATATATATATAGTTTGAAGTTTAACGACGTCCTTTCAAACAGGTGGTGCCTGGGAGATATGTGAATGCATATTCTACTTATGATTGGATGCTTGGAGTTACATTTCGTGCTAAGTATGCAGCTCTAATAGAATTTCATTTTTATTTTAGTATCACAATATCTTCTCGTGCTCTTTATTTTTATTTTTACATATTCCAGTTGAGTTTTTATTTGATATTGCTGCGCCACATATTTTCTCAGTCTCCTCACCCAAGGATTGGCGGGCATTCAACCGGTTGATGTCCCTGGCATTGAAAATGTACGTTGTTTCCAACACTCTTATAATTTTCTTTTATCAGATATAATACCTTTAGTTAATTACAAGAACACCCTTGAGTTTAAGTAAAATTCTTGTCATCCATTTAAATCCAACAGGTTGATGTGACTGAAGTTATCGAGGGTCACTCCTCTTATCTATGGAGAACCCAGCAGATCATAGAATAGCTCGACATGGATACTTATTATCCTGTTTACAACCGAAGGGTCGTCAGATGATAGCATACCATTCAGGTTCGCAAAATCAATGACGAGTTGAGCTCTCTTTTGAAATTACTGTTGGGACAACGTAAAATGCTCATGTTTTTTTAACAAGTTGCCAAGTTCATGAGAGTAACTCTTCTATCCGTTTTTACTTTTGCAAGAACATCCGGAGACAACGTAAAATGCTCATGTTCTGGAATATCTCCGGGTTTTGGATGTATATATTGCTCATGTTGTAGATAAATGTGATGTAAGGCCCCTTTAATTAGATTCATAAACTATATAGATCATAGTTATAGTGTTGCGTGACTATAATGTTACTGTGGTACAAAATGATTTTGTTTAATTGTTTTGCTCTCCAGTTCTGAACTTCTGATGTAGGAGTATCATTTTTTGTGTGGTGAGATGATGGGAACAAATATGATATGTGATAAGAGAATTGGAAAGGGTTATCACATAAAGGAAAATAGCACAAGCTAAGGGAGGAGAATAAATTTAGTCAACATTTCCTTTATTTATTTTGGTTACCACCCTTAGCAACACCGCCATTTTCTGGGCAGTACTGGTATCTCTCATCTTGTAGGGATCTATCTTGTGGGGATCTATTGTTGGTGTTTCCAAAGTGCATGAACATTGTTTCTATCCTCTCTTTCAATTTTGAAATTGATTCTTCTATATTTTCGAACCTCCTGCGGTTGGATACCATGGTTTTGTGGGTGTAGATCAGAACGTGGCTCTGATACCAATTGATGGGAACCTCAAAAGAGGTAATTCTAGCAACCCAAGACAAAGGTCTTGAATTATCCTAGCAACCAGCAAAAAACGCTGTAGACAATATATTTCAAAAGAAATAACTTTTTTTCATATCCCTCATCAAAACTAACCTCTTAATTTATAAGCTGGCTAACTTACTGACTAAGAAATGAAATAAATGCTTAATACTAATTTAAGGAATAAATAAAGGAAATGTTGACTAAATTTATTCTCCTCCCTTAGCTTGTGCTATTTTCCTTTATGTGATAACCCTTTCCAATTCTCTTATCACATATCATATTTGTTCCCATCATGAGAAAAGTATATATTAGAACCAAGATCAAATGCATAGAACAGTGAGGCCCTCTGGGGTCTTATATTGCGATTTACGCCTTTGTTTTGGATTTAGGATGGAGCTGGTGTATGTTGATGAAAATTTGATTGAAACTCCTTAATAGTTTCAAGAAGCTGCTAGCGATTTAAAGAAAGAATATGAGATCTAAGACTTTGACAAAATTAAATTCTGTCTTAAAACACCAACCAGCTTATATTCTAATGATCGGCTCATCACTTGATTCTAAAAAAACATTTTTAGACCTCGAGATGAAGATGATGATATTCTTGGTTCTAAAGTACCTTATCTTAGTGCAATTATTGCACTAATGTATCACTCTAACTTTACAAGGTCTAATATATCATTTGCTGTAAATTTATTAGCAAGATTTAGTGCAATTCCTACATATACATTTGAATGACATGAAGTATAATATTTTTTTGCTATATCCAAAGAACAATTGATCTCTACTTATTTTAGTCAAATAAATATAGGCCTGAAATGATTCTGGATTTATCAGCAGATGGAAGGCACAACAAGAAGACTGACTTACCCTCTCTTTTTCTTTGGATTTCTATACATAAATTGATAATCTGGGTTAAAGCCTACTACATTCCCTTTGTATTCCCTCTATTCAGTGGGTCCTCAATCAATCATTAGGTGTGATAGGTACTACTCACGGTCGAGAGGGGAGGCGCAGCAGAAGGTTTGAGCCCCTTTGCTAAGCAGCCTAGTTTGAATATGAGCTATTATCACTCTTATGTTGATTGTTGATATTGGTATTAATTTGACTCGATTAAAGCAATGTTTCAAACTTGATAGTATGTTTTTACATGTGGCGGTAATGTCATTTCATAGTAATGTTTCAAACTTGATAGTAGGTTTTTTACTAGACTTAACTTTTAGTTAGCGTATTAAATAAATCTTCACTCGTTAGGGATTTTTCTTCCTAGTTTTTACCTAGTACAGTAAATGTTAACGAATCATAATACGAAGGGGAGTTTTATGAAATATTTAGTGAATATCTCTTTGTACTTCCTAATTCTCTTCTTTACTTTATAAGTATATTTTAATCTTTATGATTCAATTTAGAATATGAATTGAATGGTTTCAGCTTTGTTTGTGTAGGAAATCAAGACTCAGGTGGGCTTCAAAAAATACATGCTCTTCAAGTGTTTGTAGAAATGCCTCAAAGAAATCTTTCCATTATCTCTCATGTGGGTTGTATGTGCAGTAAGCAGCAACCAATAATTAGTGCTTCGATTCGCCAGAAAAACCCGACAGAGAGTACAGGTTCAAAAGACTCTCTCGTCCCTTTATCTAATTAATCCGATGAAAGCATTGTCCACGAGCAGGTTTCAGGTGCTTCTAGTTCAAGAGCCTTTGGCTTCTTCTATTGTTCAAGAGCCTTTGGCTTCTTCTATTGTTAGTTCAAGAGCCTTTGGCTTCTTCTATTGTTAATTCTTAGGAGTTAGGAGTACTACATTGTTATTCTCGAAAATTGAGTTTTTGTAATTCAGGTTATAGTTAAGTTTTATTGGCTTTGAGGAATTCTCCAAATAGTAATTTTCTACTCTTTACAAAGTTTTTTACATTCATTTTTGTTTTTGTGATTAGATTTTGAGAATATTTTCTGCTCATGTTTATGAGTTACGAGAACAGCTGCATTTTCAACTTTATCATTCGCACAAATTGAAGAAGTAAGTAAATATGAATTGAATCTATGGTTTCAGCTTTGTGTAAGAGATCAAGATTGAGGGCTTCAGATTGCATTCTTGGTAGTCATAAATCAAAGACATGTTTTTCAAGTGCTTGCGACAATGCCTCAAAGAGATTTTTCACAGTAAGTATTTCTCACTTCCTCAATTCAAATATGAGCCACTTCAATTCATATATCTATATCTATATGTATAAAACAAGAAGAGAAATTTAAATAAACAAAACATTCATTTTTTTTTTCATTCACATTATTTCATCATTTACATTCAAATATGAGTTACAACTGAATCAACACATCCAACTATTTTTAAATATAAATAAATACGCCATCTATTTTATTATGATAGAACTTTGTCCTTTGTAAATATATTTAATAAATATTTTTATAATTTCGCGCACGTAAATCCTATTTATTTTAAAATTGACAGCTTTATAATTAAGCTTATTTTAATAGATGCCCTGCTGGACTATTTATTTTAAAATTGATTATAATTAACTTTTAAAATTACTTATTTTAATAGATGCCCTGCTGGACTATTTTGTCTAAACCTAACAAACAAGTCAATGACTTTCTTTATTTATCTTTCAGTTGAATGCTACTTATTTTAACATCCGAAATTCCCAACTTGATTTAAAAAACAAAAACAAAAAACAACTTACATATATGTAAGTAACACCAAAACCAGGTACTGCATCATATACTCACAGTTTGATTATTCCAAAAACCATGGCAGCTTATGCGTCCTTGATTTCTCTGATGCAAAAACAAAAACAAAAAAGTTGGGTCTGGAGTATAAATCTGATGATGTTGATTTGAATGATGAAGATAATGATGGTGTGTATTTTTTGGGCAATATGAAATATCTGTGTGGATTGGAATCCCTATCCGTCTTCTTCTCATCCGCAAGTAGGCTGTTTACTTCTTTTCAGAAGATTACCTATCCACACTCCCTTAAGAAGTTGCGTCTTTTTTGGAAATAAAGCATGAATATTGGGACGACATGCTGGAAAAGATCGGTTCGTTGCCTCTTCTCGAGAATCTCAGATTAATGTTTGGGTGCTTCGAGAAAGGGAAGTGGGAAATAGGCCAAGGACAATTCCCCTGCCTCAAGCACTTACAAATGTGGGACTGTGAGGGTCTCGAAAACTGGACTGCGATGGAAGAGGATTCCTCCATCCTTCCACGACTTGAACATCTTCACCTTTACAAGTTGGAAGAGCTGAAGAAGATCCCTTTTGAGCTTGGAAACATTGATACGCTCAAGAGTATAAACTTGGAATGGTGCGGAGAAGGAGTGGTGAAGTCTGTGAAAGAGATGTTCGATGAGCAAGTCGAGTTACAAGGCGGGGAGGATCAACTGAGTTTTCACGTTGAGGTTAAGGTTAGAAAGGAGCAACAACACCTCATGAGCTTAGCGAGTTCTAACTTTTATGTCAGCTTGTGGTAAACAGATAGTTCTCTCAAGTTTTACTTGCTACTTTTTTTTAATTGATTTTGTAATATCGCAGCACATGAAAGAGCGCGTTTTAAAACCTGTGGCTGTGTGAAGAAAGCCCTAATTGTAATTAGCTGAATTGAGGGGTACTAACTGTAATTATCCATTCTTCAGAATGAAAATGATATCCGTAAGTATGTAGTATCTACGAACTTCAATTTTTATCTGGGCTATGCTTTTTACGAGTGATACGAAGACGATGGGTGATTGCGACAGGGACGAGTCTGATTATCCACGACGGAGGTACAGCGGAGCAACGGCGCACATTCGGTCTCCCCCAATCATCGCGGTATGTTTCATTCACACAGCGCAATTGTCAATTTTGTGTGTGTGTGTGGATTTAGGGTTTTCATTCATAATTTATCGATGATAATTTGATCGTTTTATAATCAAAATTATAGATTCAAGTCTTCAATTTTTCTTGTAATTAGTCGCTCTGCTGCAATTTGGGAACATTTCGTTTTGGTCGATTTCTTGAAAACCTGAGTTAGGGGTTTTCGAATATGGCTATTCTGTGTTTGTAATTTTTGAGCATTACTCTGAATTTTTGAGCAGAAGGTGTTGAGGGGGTTCCTGGTGCGGAAATGCTTGAAGAAGATACCTATGAAAACGGAGGGAGTCAGGGGGACGGTGATGGTAAGGATGAGATTCGCTGAAAAGTGTATTCAGTGTTCTCCTTTGATTTAAGTCGTGCCATTTTACAATGCTGTGTGCTCTAGATCTTTAATTCGCTAGATTATTAGAAATCCATGGGAATGTAAGTTTCATTAGTCTTATGTATGTCTGGTTCCCATATTCATTAGTCTTTTCCTCTTGGAGAAGGCTTACTGGGAGTTTGAAAGTGAGTTTCAAGAACTTGCTCGAGTTGGTCAACAGCGAGTGCCAGCTGGGAGAGTCACAAGTTTATTTTAAAATTGACAGCTTAATAATTAACTTTTAAAATAGATGACAATTGACTTTTCCTTATCTTATCTTTCAATTGAATGGTCCGAAATTCACAACTTAATTTAAAAAACAAAAACAAAAAAAAACGTCCACATATATACTACACCAAAATCAGGTACTGCAGAGTTTCATTATTCGCAAACTATGGCAGCTTATGCATCCTTGGTTTCCTTGATGCGAGTCATTCATGATCTCGAACATCATCCTTCCCCTCCCATTTCTCTCGACAAACAATTAGTCGACTCCATCACTCAACGCATCACATACTTTCAAGAATTTCTCCATTCCTACATTAGTAGTTGTCCTGTTGCCGACGATGATGAAGAAGTTGCTGATCCATTGGAGATGCGAATTGCAGCTGCAGCTTTCGCAGCCGAAGATGCTATTGAGTATCATATTGGGGACTGTATCAACCGCAAAATGAATAAAAAGGCAAACGATGATGAAAAGGCCAAGTCCCTCAACCGATGCTATGGTATCTTGCAAAGTGTGATTGAAGAGATGGATTCGATCAAAAATCTTGTGGTCGATACACAGAAGAAAAAGAAGGTGCCGATGGTCCATGATCAAGTGGGCACGACAAATGTCACCGATCGAAGTGAAACCTTGGTGGGGTCTGATGGCGTCTTGAACGAAATCATGGAAAAGCTCGTCGGAGGCCAACTTGATTTTCAGGTCATCCCGATCGTGGGAATGGGCGGTATAGGTAAGACCTTTCTTGCCAAAACTATTTACACTAAACCGCTTATTAAGGAGCATTTTGATATTTGTGCTTGGGTTACGATTTCTCAAAACTACGACACCCGAGAAATACTCTGTGAGCTTCTCTTTCAAGCCACTAACACCCACAAGGAACAACAGAGTGGGAAGAGTGTAGATGAATTGGGATTGGAGCTCCATAAATATTTATTTGGCAGAAGGTTTTTGATCGTGATGGATGATATGTGGAGTATCGATTCATGGGATCAGATACAACGCTTCTTTCCTAACAACGGTAACGGCAGTCGAGTGCTGGTGACGACCAGGCTATCGCAATTGAGTTCGCAATTGACAACTGATTATAGTCTGAGTATGAGTTTCCTAGATAAGGCTAGCAGTTGGGATATGTTCTCTAAAACAGTCTTTGGTGAGAACAGTAGCTGCCCTCCTGAACTGGAGGAAATCGGACAGAAGATTGTGGACAACTGCAGAGGTCTTCCTTTATCAATATCTGTTGTGGGAGGTCTTCTGAAAACTATGGAAAGCACTCGTGCATCTTGGGAATCAATACGAGACAACTTCACATCGGTGGTGAACATGAGGAACGATAAACATTGTTTGAGATTGTTGAAGCTGAGTTATAATCATTTGCCTGTATACTTGAAGCCATGTTTCTTATACATGGGAGTGTTTGAGGAGGACGAAAGGATTCGTGTCTCTACGCTTGTCCTGCAATGGATTTCCGAAGGATTTCTTAAACCAACGAAAGGCGAAGCCTTGGAGATTACTGGTAGAGGTTTCTTACAGGACCTCGTCGGTAGAAATCTCATTCTAATTCATAAGTTGAGTTCTACAGGGAGCATAAAGTATTGCAAAATTCACGATTTGGTTAGGGACATGTGCTTGAAAGAAGGTCAGAAAGAAGGGTTTTATCATGTCATGGAGAAATCTTACCATCCTTTTCCTCAGGGCACGAATGCCCAACGCCGGATTATTACACTCGATAACACTTTGAAAGAGAACAATGTATGTGGTGACTTGAGATATATGTCAGACACTGACTCGATTATTTGCGAATACGGTAGGGTTCCATTATGCAAGAATCTGGTATTACTGAGGACATTACAAGTGCATGACAAACTCAATTTTGACTATGCAAATTTGACTATGGACTTGAATTCTTTTGTGTCTCGCTATGTCAACCTGCGACACATTGCTATGGAAGCTTCATGGATGCCGCCATTCCTTCCCTCTATTAACCACCTTTGGAATCTGCGTACACTTGTTGTTTCTTATTATGCTTCCCATAATGAGCCCGTCCTGGTCGTTGATTTCTGGGAAATGACTCAGCTTAGGCACATGAATTTCACTGATAGTTCTGCGTGTCTCCCGGATCCTCCGAGCTGCGATGGGCGAGAAGGTGATGAAGTGGTGGTCATTATGGAAAATCTACAGACCCTTAAAGGAATAAGGAATTTCAAATTTACAAATGGGGTGGTTAAGAGAATTCCCAATATCAAAAAATTGCATCTGAAGTATGATGATGATTCTGATGATGATGTTGATTCGGATGATCATGATGATGATAATGATGATGATGATGATGATGATGATGATGATGATGATGATGTACATGTTGATTCGAATGATGAAGATAATGATGATGTGTATTTTTTGGGCAATATGAAATATATGTGTGGATTGGAATCCCTATTCGTGATATTTGTATCAGCAAGTAGGTTGTTTATTCCTTTGCAGAAGAATATTACCTATCCACACTCCCTTAAGAAGTTGAGTCTTAGTTTGGACTTTAAGCTTGAATGGGACGACATGCTGGAAAAGATTGGTTCGTTGCCTCTTCTCGAGAAGCTCAGATTAATGTTTGGGTGCTTCAAAAAAGGGAAGTGGGAAATAGGCCAAGGACAATTCCCCTGCCTCAAGTACTTAAAAGTGAGCAACTGTGAGGGTCTCGAAAACTGGAGTGCGGTGGAAGAGGATTCCTCCATCCTTCCACGACTTGAACATCTTAAGCTTTACGAGTTGAGAGAGCTGAAGAAGATCCCTTTAGAGCTTGGAAACACGCTCAAGAGTATAAAGTTGTTCTTGTGCGGAGAAGGAGTGGTGAAGTCTGCGAAAGAGATGTTCGATGAGCAAGTCGACTTACAAGGCGGGGAGGAGGATCAAATAAGCTTTCACGTCCAGGTTACGGTTGGAAGGGAGCAACACCACCTCATGAAATTAGCGGCTTCTAAATTTTATGTCGATTTGTTTTAAATTTAGATTGTTTTAAATTGATTTTGTAATATTCAGCACATGAAAGACTCGAATTCTCAACTTCATGTTATTTTTATTAAGTTGATAAAATTATTGTAGTAGTATTTTAAACAAAAATACTGTATACAATTAAATAAATTAACGCAGTTAAAAAAATCTTAAATGTTTTATAGTTACTTCAACTCATTAAGTTTAGTTCATTCATTTAATTTTTAATTTTTTTATTTTTATTTATATATTTTAAAATTAAATTAATTGAACTTAATTTCATTTCAAAGTTAGACCAGTTGAGTTCGAACCTATTAAGTTCAGGATAAATTCAGTTCAGTCAGTTTCAATCCAAAATAACAAGTTGTTAGTCTTTTAAATCATGAAACTAAAAAACTAAAAAACTAAATATCAAATGAGATATAAGAAAGTAATAGGGAAGAAATTATTGGTCTCATAAATGTGATTAAATTTTTTGAGATTTATTTTAATTTGTAGACGTATTTTTTCAATTTAATTTTGTTCTCCTTCCATTTGTTACATCTCTTTTATTATTTACTCCTTCTGTCTCAGTTAAATAAATAATAAGTAAGTTACAACATCAAAATTTAAATTAAATTAAATTCGATTTAATATTATAAAATAATGTACTACAATTTTTTTTAAAATAAATATTTAAAACACAAAGATTGGTTGGTCGGGAATTCGGTACACTCGGGTTGAATGGATTCCCAACGATGGTTGGACGATGGTTGGACGTCGTATGTTCTCGGGGAATTCGTAGTAGAGGTCGGGGTGGATTCGTCATAGATCGATTGGAGTTTCCGTTAGTTGTCACACTAGTTTCATAGTAGCACGTATTTTCTTGATTGATGACCGAAATGAACTTCTATTTTTCTTTTGAGAAGAATTTGTCTTATTTTCGTTGTTTGTGTGTTCTTTTGTTTGGTCGAGGACGAGCAAAGATGTAAGTGTGGGGTTGATTGGCTCGTTTTTTGTGCATAGTTTGGGTCGATTCGTAGTTCATTATGTCTCCTTTTGATGCTCTTTTTCTCGTTATTATGTAGCATATGATAATATTTGAATGAAACGGTGTGATCGAGACAAATTACGTTTTTTGTAGGCAAAATGGGAAAAAAAAGAGTCAATCGACTTTTCGGGTGAAAAACTGAACTGCCTGTCGACTGACAACTGAATTGCAAAGGAGCTCTGTCGGCCGACACCAGCATGGCGGGCAACATAAGAGCACTTGAAGATTTATGTCGGCCGACATCAGGCTGTCGGAGGACACCGAGCCCTGTCGGACGACACAAAGGCCTTGCGAGCGTCGATTTTGAGTTGTCCATTGATTTGCATCTTCGCTCGAAGGAAATTCCCGTGGACGACGAATAAGTGTCGACCGACAGCATTTCCTATCGGCCGACAGTGAGCTTGTCGGGCGACACGGATAGTTGTCGCCCGACACCGATTGTTGGAGCTTCCGAATTGTGATTTTCAGCCTTTGACTTTTGTTGACCCCTTTTTAGAAGGGTATAAATAAGATTTTAATGGTGTTTTTGTAACAACTAACCTTCATTCCATTTCATTCTACACACTTCTACGTAACATTTTTTAGTTTTTTCTCCAAGCAATTAAATCATTTGATTGTTCTTCATTAATTCAAGTCATAAATTCTAGATATATTTTTCATACGTCGAGAATCCCGTTAAATCTCATTCACAAACATTGTTCATCTCATCGAGCCCGTCGTTTCCATCGGATTAGTTTCTTCATGTGACAAGTTGGAGCTCGGTCCCGATTTTGGAAGCACGACCCGATCGTCTCGTTCATCCGTCAATTCTTCAATTTCCACAGTAAGATTCATCTCGATTCCTCTCGATTATGGATTATACATCTACGGATTGCTTGTTTGGGTGCTTGATCATGATTGGCTAGATTTCTAGTTAGAGTGTTTGATGAAATGCTTCAATGAATTAGAGTTCATTATTAAAGTAGCTTGATTTCTATTGATTGGATAATTATACGGTTCGATTGTTGTGGTTTCGTGTTGAACAACCTCGATGGTATATCACTAGTGGATCGCACGGTTAAACGTGTAATGTCGAAGCACGAAATATCGTCATTACAAGTTGATGACCTTGAGGGGGTGTGAAGCACTCGTGAGCGCCGTGAGCGTGTTTAGACGATCATTGGTGGAGGTCGTAAATGACAACGCCTTGATCATTAGTCCGATTTATAGTAATTCAAGTGTTTTGTAAAGCGTATTCGACTCTAGTTCTTGAGGTAAAGTAGTCGGGACACCCTAGCTTCTCAACTCAATTGTTCACATCTCCCGCTTTTAATTACTCGCTTTTAAATACACGTTGTAGGTAATTGATCAAACTCCCTTGCAAACCCCCCCTTAGATGTTAAAGATTTTGTTACTTTTGAAACTCGAACTAAACGAACACACAATTAGTTCAAAATTCTTATTTTTGCCTAACAACTTCACTAAAAAAATCAATTCACGTGAACTAACAAAAAAACCAATTGCGCCGTTGACGGTGAGCAATTTAGGTCACGTGAATTGATTTTTGTGCTAGTTAAGTTCTTGTTTTCGTTTGATCTTTTTGTTTGTTGTTGTGTATGCAAAGGTCGACGGAGTCTTCAACCTCTCCTCTTGCCATACATTCACATGTATAAACATATTCGATTAAAAAAATATTCTCAGTCGACAAACAATTGTATTAATATGAAAACAGATATATTCGATAAATAATAAAAACATATTCAACAAATAAATATAAACATATTCGACTGTTGCGCTCTTTACGATCCTCTGTCACCACTTGTTGCGATATTGAAACACTAAATCGCTCACGGCTCTCGAAATATATATAAGATGCGAAGAAAAAAGATAAACGAAAGAACGAACACACAAATTTACGTGGAAACCCAAAACACGGGAAAAAACCACGGGAAGAAAGAACCAATCGACTACATCGTTGAGGCTTACAATAATTCACCCTATTGCACTCTATGATTTTCGTCTACCGGAGAACCTCAATTTATAGGTGTAGCAAACCTATCAAATTGGAAACAATTAGAATTAGGAATAAATCCTTTTCCTAATTTATGACTCCTAAATTAATAAAGAATAGAATTATAATTCATATAATTCTAATTCCCTAATTAAATAAATTCACGCAAAAATCCCAGTGCAAAAAGCCACGCAAAAAAGCCCAGCGCAAACTCGCGCAGAAAAATCCCCGCTGGACAAAACGGCGACCGCCATTTCTCATTGGCGGTCGCCGAAAACATTCGGCGGGCGCCGAACCACTTTTGGCGAGCGCCGAACCACTTTTGGCGAGCGCCGAACACCCCGAAAATTGCCCAACCCCGATTCTTGATTTTCGGCGGTCGCCGAAACCTTTCCGGCGCCCGCCGAAACCTACTTCGGCGATTTTGACCTCTTTTGCGTTCCGATTCGAGTCATAAACAACATCGACAAAGAAAATATTCTCATTTGATAAACAATGCTCTACCATTCGAGAAAATTTATAAAAATTTAACAGAAAAAAAAAAAAACGAATGGTAGTATGTCGTCGAATGATATTGTCAATTGTATTGTCGAATGATATTTTAACATATTCGATCAGCTCTGAGGGCAAAATAGGTCATTCGTATATTTTTAGTGTATGAAAGCATAATTTTTATATGTTAATCCACATAAGTATGGCTATCTACTTAGCACTTTTATTTTTCACCCTTTTAAGGTATCACAATAATATCTTAAATAAAATAATTTACTTCTTTTACCTTAGAGCATCTTCATTGGAGAAACTCTATGTGTACTTCTACCTCATTAAAGTTGTGATGATGGGTAAAAGTTAGAACTTCCTAAAAGTTCTGAGTTAGAAGAACTTTTAACCGATAAAAAATATTATTATTTTATCATTATTATTTACTATTATTAATTAATAAAATCAATATTTTCGTTGTAATTTTTGAAATAGATAAAATTTTAACGTGAAGAATTATTTTATATTTTAACCCTATTTTGTTTTTTATATAAAAAAATAAGAATTTTGAACTAATTAAATTTGTAATTATTTGTATTTTTATTTTATATAAAAATTAATTAAAATTAAAAATTTTGAAATAGTTAAAATTTTAACCTTAGCAAATTTATTTTATATAAAAATTAATTAAAAATAAAAATTTTAAAATAGTTAAATTTGTAGGCTATTCTTTTTTATATACAAAATAAGAATTTTGAACTAATTAAATTTGTAAGATTATTTGTATTTTTATTTTATATAAAAATTAATTAAAATTAAATTTTTTGAAATAGTTAAAATTTTAACTGTCGAATTTATTTTATATAAAAATTAATTAAAAATAAGAATTTTGAAATAGTTAAATTTTTAGCGATATTTTTTTATATAAAAAATAAAAATTTTGAACTAATTAAATTTGTAACGTTTATGTATTATTTGTATTTTTATTTTATTTAAAAATTTTAAAATAGTTAAAATTTATAAAAAAAAATAAGAATTTTGAATTAATTAAATTTGCAACGTTTACATAAAAAATAAGAATTTTGAATTAATTAAATAATTTTGAACTAATTAAATTTGTAAAGTTTACGTATTATTTGTATTTTTATTTTATTTAAAAATTTTAAAATAGTTAAAATTTATAAAAAAAATAAGAATTTTGAACTAATTAAATTTGTAACGTTTACGTATTATTTGTATTTTTATTTTATATAAAAATTAATTAAAATTAAAAATTTTGAAATAGTTAAAATTTTAACAGTGAATTTATTTTATATAAAAATTAATTAAAAATAAAAATATAATTATTTTATTATTATTATTTAAATATAATAATAAATAAAAAATATAAAATAAGTAACTGGTGGGACCTATGAAATTTATATTTGAGGTAAAATTGTTGGATGGGTTAAAAGTTTTTTATAGTAAAAAGTAGAAAAAATACGAGTTGGCGCACACATAGCCTAGTCCTCACTCAAAAGGTGAAACCACGAGATGCTCTTAAAAAACAAGGCAAGATTAGTGGTGAAAGGCTTCCAGCAGAAGGAAGGGATCGACTACACGGAGATCTTTGCTCCGGTAGTCAAGATGGTAACCATCCGGGTGGTGCTTAGCTTGGTGGCACAGGAGAATTTACATCTTCAGCAAATGGATGTAAAGACCGCATTTCTTCACGGAGATCTAGATGAAAAAATCTATATGAAGCAACCGGAGGGTTTCGAAGTCCGAGGAAAGGAGAAGCTGGTGTGTAAGCTTCAGAAGAGCTTGTATGGGTTGAAGCAAGCTCCAAGGCAGTGGTACAAGAAGTTCGACATGTTCATGAAGGGGGTCGAATTCACGCGGTGCGAGGCGGACCACTGCTGCTATTTTAAGAGACTCGGAGGTACCTACATAATTTTGCTTCTTTATGTAGATGATATGCTGATAGTCGGGGCGAGTTTGGCGGAGATCGACAAGCTCAAGAAGAGTCTATCGAGGGAGTTCTCTATGAAGGATTTGGGTGCTGCCAAACAAATCCTGGGAATGAGAATCACGAGGAGTAAAGAGGGTCTTGAGTTGTCTCAAGAGGAGTACCTGAAGAAGGTACTAGCACGGTTTAACATGGAGGATGCGAAACCCGTGAGCACTCCTTTGGCTAGTCACTTCCGTCTGTCAAAGGAGGACTCGCCGACGAGCGAGAAGGAGATGGAGCATATGGATAAGGTCCCTTACGCCTCTCCGATTGGGAGCCTTATGTATGCTATGGTGTGCACGAGGCCTGACATTGCCCATGCAGTGAGAGTGGTCAGTCGGTTTATGAGTAATCCGGGGAAGCAACATTGGGAAGCCGTCAAATGGATCTTTTGATACTTGAGAGGGACTTCCACTTTTGTTTTGAGGTTCCAAAAATCAGATTCGGGGTTACTTGGGTTCGTGGACGCGGATAACGGAAGTGATGTGGATAGTAGGAAGAGTACTACTGGGTACGTGTACACTTTCGGGGGTACCGCGATTAGCTGGGTGTCGAGGTTGCAGAAGATCGTAGCATTGTCGAGTTGTGAGGCGGAGTACGTTGCTGTGACGGAAGCCGCAAAGGAAATGATGTGGCTACAGGCATTTCTGCTAGAGCTGAGGCAAGATCACTCGGGGAGTATCTTGTATTCCGACAGTCAGAGCGCCATTCACTTGGCGAAGAATCCGGTGTATCATGCTCGAACGAAGCATATACAGCTGAGATATCACTTCATTCGATCGGCCTTAGAGGAAGGCGTCTTGGTGTTGGAGAAGATTCTTGGGAGTAAGAATTCGGCCGACATGTTTACGAAGGTGGTGCCGTGCGATAAGTTGAGGTTGTGTTCAACCTCGGTTGGTCTTCTGGGATGAGGACCGGGGACGCCGCTGCAATGGGAAGAGATATAGTGGGTCGTGAATCAGCTCCAAGTGGGAGATTGTTGAGTGTGGAGGTCGATTCATGCCGAGAAGACGAAGAAAAGCCGAATGGAGAAAACGGCGGTCGCCGGAGGAGAAACGGCGACCGCGGAAAGTCGCCGGCGGGCGCCAAAGGGTTTCGGCGGGCGCCGAAACCGAGAGAATCGAGGAGCGGACATCTCTTTTTAGGCCTTTCGGCGGGCGCCGATTGGCCTCCGGCGATCGCAGAACAAATTCGGCGGGCGCCGTTTTGTGTCTGGCGGTCGCCAGTCCAATGTCGTCCGACATTGGATTACACTGCTTTTGGTGTCGGCCGACATTTGGGGGGCTTTTACGCAGAAGCGGGTTTTTTCTCCCAGTTTCGTTTTTCTTCCCCTATATAAGAACCCTATGCGTGTAAAATAGGGTTTACACCTCATATAGACTAGAATTGATATTATAAGCATTACAAGCGTGTAATCGAGCTTTTTAATTGTTCTAGTGGAATTATTGCAGCGGCAAGAAGTGGACGTAACCCTCGTTAACGGGTGAACCACTATAAATCTTCGTGTCATTTATTTCCGTATTTTTCGTTCTTTGTTTGTTCGTGTGCTTTTCAGGAGGGGAATTCGGACGTGAATTACCCAACAAATGGAACGAGCCAGCGAACCTTGTTGGAGCATATAAGATAGATATGGAAGCAAGTGAGACCTCCGATAAACCACAGTACCAGAAACAATAAGCCACTAACAGTGATGTCGGAGACTCTTTCATAGCCTTCCAAATATCTCCATAATCGTTCGCAAGTAGTTTCAAGTGCAAAGCCGACATTGAGAAGACTAGGGCACAGAGAAGGGCTGACGAAGAAATGAACAGAAAGAAAGAACGATAGTTCCTCTGCCAAATAAATTTAAATAGCTTGTTAGTTTGGAGAGAACTTTCATTCATATTTCATCCCACACTCTCAAATTTCATTACTACCTTCATCCCATGTTTATATGCATTGGTTGATCGGCACGTAAATTAAGAAAAATATTACTTTTTGACCAGAAAATATGGGGTAAAAATGTATTTTTAAGTTAAAAAGTAAAATAGTTGTGAGTAAAGTTTAAAAAGTCGATGGAAAAAGTAAGGGGTGAATTTGTATTTTAAAATGAAAAAGTAAACTTTTTATTTATATTTTAGGAGTGTGCATAATTAATTAGACATCCAAAAAAGAAAATTGGCAAAATTAGTTGAGACGGAGGTAATACTATCTTTCAAAACTCTTTCACACTATTTTTTTGAAGAAAAAGTAAAAATCAAGAGTCACTTAGACTTGTTCATCTTCTCTCCCCTTAGACTACAATCAACTAAATAGCAGTGATGGTCAAATCTTTCGACACAATTATTACATATTGAACAGTGGGAGCATCTCGGAGGACGATAAACCATGCATGTGTCACAATACTTAATCCTCACGGGAAGACCGTTGACAAAAACTTCTTTCGTACGAGGAAATTTTGTGTTTTTTGGAGCGAGTTCTCCGCCTACCTCAACCGAAGCTGGAGAGTCATATCCCAATCCTTCCTCTGGTGGGTAAGGGCTTCGGGGTACGATTCCAGGATCACGACCCGAAGTCAATAGCAAATGGAGCAATACCTATTTACCAACCAAAACAAGGAGATGAAAAATTAAATGCATTTATAAGATTATTCCCAGGATCAGCTGTAAAACTTTCAAGCTCATGGTAAAAAAAATTGAAGTCTTGAGATCAATGGATTAAATGAGAGAGATCCAGAGTTACTAACATATATAGTGATGAAAATCACAATGGACAAAATTGAGCATCCGGTTATACGTGAAGGGAGTTTACGGAGAAGATTCTTTGCAACCAGTGCACAAAAGATTATTACGGGTGTTAATATAAGTGATAAAGTAACTGTCAACGAGGCAGCATCCGGTCCAAGAATCACCCTACCACCAAAGAAGAATTTCTGCACATTAAGTTTAAACATAATCTGTCACCATATATTTGTATAACAATCGACACTTTTATAAAAGCGGCTACACATCCATAATCTCCCACCCCAGTATTCACCAAGCTCGTTTGAACTCAATATGAAACATAAGAGTATAGTGAACCGAAAATTCAAGAACTCCGAGTAGAAAAAGCACCCACACAGTCAAATACTACAGGAAAGAAAAATTACACACAAAATTTATCAGTAAGCACCAAGGAAACTGTAAAATTAAAAAGCTCATTGCAGTTCATACTTATCGATAAAATCTAAAACTAGTGTTGGTGAACGGTAATACTGTTTTGAGGACTGAAAAACAGTGACAGTATCATTTTTGTCACTAAACATTTTGTCGATAATTCAAGCATTAGAATTGAGTGAAAACTAAAACCCATCTTCCATTTTTTCTTTAAACTGAACAAAAAAAAAACAAAAACCACAAGCCACACTAAATAATTCCAAATAAAAAAAAAATCAGATTCACCAAAATAATAACGAGAATCAACGTTCATTCCTGAAATTAAATATACATAGAAACGTGGAGAGAGAGATAAGAGAAAGAGAGAGCTCACATTCCTTCCTTGCCAAACCTGGTACACGCGTTTGCGGTCCGCCATGGATACCGGCGAGGCGAGGAGTTGAGGAAATTGTTGGTGATTATGTGTGAAGACTAAACCCTAATTTGAAGGAGATTTGGGCAAAGAGGAAATTGGTGAGGACATGGCGGGTCTCTGGTTCAAATGTTTGAATAGCTTTCGCTTTCGACCCACTGCTTTTTTTTCCCACCTTTTTTGTCTTTTTTTCGAGTGATTTAAACTTGTATTTACATTTTGCCCCCTCTATTATTTGTTAATTACAAACTTTTCTCGCCGACGGGTTCTAACAAACTATAATCATCAGTCTCACAATTCTTTGCATTTTTTTGATGTGGATCCCATACTTTACACATTAAAAAAAATGTCACAATAATTAATTTAAAATTACTATATTTGAATTTGATTTGATGTTACTATATGGACACATTCACATTCACTAGCAAGTGATCGAAAATACTAATATTCCTATAAGCTTTGAGTTGTGCTTTGTTAGTTCACATTGCTCGAATCGAGGGAGACACACGATCCATAAGTTCCTACTAAGCTCAAGCTGCACGAAGAACATGAAGAACATTACTTCTACCAAGTTCTCGGAACATTTCTTTGAAAGAATAAAACAACACAAACACACAACGAGATTTTTTTAATTTTTTTTACACCCACTTAAAAATTGTTTCAACCAAGAAGCATCGACATAGGACGAGCACTTGGTGACTCGAACACACATGAAAAAAATAAAAAAATAAAAAAAGAGGAAAAAATGAAGTCAATCGAATAATATATAGAAATCATTAGAAAACCACAGTAAAATATCACACGAGGCAGAAATAAAAATCCAAGCCTTGGCGATCTTGTAAGCTCTTTCAAACTCCGCCTTCCTTCCCAGTTCCCATGTTATTTTCCGTTCATATCACCACCTAACTACAATTTGCATTCATGGACTCGAGCATGGAGATTGAAATTCTAAGACGAATCATGGGATGGGCTATCGGCATGCATATCCATTAAATCGTTAGAACCGGACAAATTAGGGTTACCATTATTCTCATTGCTACGGACAGCACTATTATTCGCATACTGAACTCCCTGGGAGAGGTGGTAGTTCTGAAGGCCCCGACGGACTGGACTAGACAGGTCATTGGAGAAAATGGAGTTCTTTGATTGGTCGGAGTTGCCTGAACGTAATCCTTGTACAGCGGAATTGGTAGGACCAAGCACATTCGAAGATATCGGGACACCTGTGTGAGTCGACTGCGTTGAGAATTGGGCCTGCTGCTGATGCTCGTCTATTCCATAATCGAGCTCATTCTGTTTGTCAAGTTTGGATACTTAATAAGATTTGGTTTGAGAGATGTAAAGAAGCCCATTTAGACCAAAAACATAATCTGGGGAGAAAAATAAGGGATGATCAGCATTTATAGTCTACTCTCAAAAGATAATATTCCCGACACCACAAAATAACCCGACACAAAAGGTACAACCCTTCACAGGTTTGTGTTGAAATCTACTTAGTCAACATGAATAGCACAGAAAATAAACACGCCAAGTTAAATCAACCCGTGGGTCATCTCGTCTAACACATCTTCACATGATTATTATGCAAGGGACTTCAGACTTTTATCATTTTAATATGATTAAAATGACAATGGAAAAACATACGCTGAACTGTTTGTTCTACAATTGCCAAAGTTTGTCCATTTTGCCAAAATACCCCCCAAAATAAACTATTTCACCTTTTCTATAACATTTAATTATTTACTTAATTTACGAGAGAACACCCACACAACCAATGTAATTTGTCTATCCATCATACCAAGAACATGACTAGTAATGTGAACTCTAAAAGAGAATTTCGGAGGGGGGTTGTAGTTCATTGAACCCAACCATGCTCTTAAACTACTCAGCCCAGAAACCACACATGAATTCAAGTTTCAGATTAGTTTTATCTATGAAAATATTATGGAAAGAATCAATCTCCAACAAGTGGAATGTGCCAAGTGAGAGTGATTAGATAAGGTCAGTCAAAAACTGTACGAGAACATCAAGAAAATAAACATAATCTTTAGAGTTAAGATCGCGTGGAACATTAACACAGCAACATGAGTTTTTCTTATCTCAACATCAGATTAACTCATACCTGACATGAGTGATCGTATAACAATATAATTCAATTTCTACCTTCATCTTTAAAAAGTCTTGTGTTTGAAAGAAAGTGTATCACTCAAAGGCATATATAGCAAGTTCCATGGACGTAAGAGTAATAGCTCGAAAAATCCCATTGTATCACCACACTTTGAGATATCATTACCTTAGCCAAAACACAAGTCACAGCCACCATTCAAGCAAAAACAAAAACAAAAACTTCACAATACTGAAACATCGCTACACAAACAACAAGCAAAGTTAAAGATAATACCCCAAAAAATAAAACCCCAAAACATTATTCTCAACACAAAATAGACATACGTCACGGGATTATCAACTAACTACAAATAACCAACACAGAATGCTTGTCTTTCAATATGGATCAAGATTTCGAAAAAAGAACGTTTTTTTAATCAAGCACAATTTATTGAAGTGTACAAGTATGAGAACCTGCACATAGGAGACTATGTCACCAGGCATC
This sequence comes from Euphrasia confusa, assembly GCA_954870475.1. NCBI lineage: Eukaryota > Viridiplantae > Streptophyta > Magnoliopsida > Lamiales > Orobanchaceae > Euphrasia > Euphrasia confusa. Next base: position 28,632,153 of record OX940968.1, on the reverse strand, counting down.
ACTCTAACGCCATCTTGTTGCTTCCTCAAAACCCAAGTATAAAGCTTCTCCTACAAAAAATTGAAAACAGTTCTAATAAATATACACCCAAAGTCCCAGTATTGTAAATTGAATATAGATCATAAAAAGAGACCTAAATTATAACCTAAATCCCACTCCAGAATTAAAAAATAAAATCAATTTTGATAATAATATTACAGATAAATAAAAAACATTAAAAGCTTAATCAACCAAAAGCCTAAGACGAAGAAATCGAACCATGGCGTGACGTTCGCCGGCCTGGAAGGAGAGGCGCTGCTGGTGCATGGACTGAGAGTACAGCTGCGAGAGATTATTGGCTGCGCTGCAGAAGGCGGTGTACATGCCTCGATCCACCTCGTCGAGCCGCGTCGCATCGGATTTCCTCTTCTTCGCCGCCATTCGAGGAGAAATCGATTGATTTGAATTGGTCAGAAAACCCTAGATTGCTTCGACGAAATCGAATGATTACACATACATATGAGAAATATAATACAGTATAATTTACACGCAGAGAAACAGTTCACTGTGTGTTTTTGCTCTCTGTAAGTATATGCAGTATATATGTGTCGTGCATTTCATTTCCGAAAGGGAAAGGAAACCGGTGAGAAGGAAATGGGTGCCACGGGACCGATGAGATCTCCATTTTGCCCTTCGAGTAACAAACATGTGATTTTTTCTTTTAACATACTCGGTTACAAGCATTGTGCAAAATACGAGTAATACAAAGCCTATAAAAATAATATACTCAAACATTTTCATTTAATTTTTTTAATTTTCGTATCAGATCACTCGTTTGATCGTGAACATTTTCACAAGACGAAGATAGTAGTATTTTATTTTGTTTAGTTTGCACATAAGTCAATGATTGAATTATAGGGATCACAATACAATTTCAAACACAACAAATGAACAATAATTTAATGTGATTCCACTAGAATTCAATATACATACTCCCTCTGTCCCACACTAATGGTCCTAGGTGGTCAACGTTGACTTTTTTGTCCGTCTAATATATATGATAAATAAATATACGAAAATTATGAAAAAATTACTAAAATAAAATTTAACTATTAAATTTTATTTTAGTATTTTTTTGATAATTTTTTTATACTATTTATCATATGTATTTGACGGACAAAAAAAAGTCAACGTTGACCACCTAAGACCATTAGAGTGGGACAGATGAGTATACCTATATGGGGAGGGATATAATTATTAACGAGATAAAATTACATTACACTCTTAAATATAAGAGGCCTGTGGATTTATGGTCATGTGTATAAGAATTGTGAGTTTTTTGTGCTCAATTATAAGAGCATGAGTTTTTTACACCAATGTTAATTGAATGGTCAAATATACCCTTGAAACTTATTAAAAAAAGACAAAAAAGAAAAAAACATTGGTCCCCACTTATTTTCTCTCTTCTCCCCTTCTCTTCTCTTCTCTCCCGTAACCTACCGCCCCCCTTTTTTTTTTCGATTTGAACTCCGATCACCGGAAGAAGCCATGTCGTCGGCGTCCGAGCATGACGAGGAGCACGAAAGCGAGGAAGAACAACAACAACAAGAACCGAGTCTCCAACCTCCGGTAATTCCCGAATCCATCCCTTTTTTTTTTTTTCGAAATTTCAAGCAATGTGATGGATTTAATGGTGTTTCGATGCTTGTTTAAGTTCTTTATTGTGTTATACTTCATTTAGAACTGTAAATGTGTGTTGAATTGTTCTGAAATTTCAGATTTTGATTTCTGTTCTTGACTGCTCGATGGCAGTCGATTAACCCCATCGACTAACACCATCGACTAACCCCTTCGATTAACCTATTCGAGCAGTCAGTCCTGTTAATCGAATGGGTTGGTTGATGGGGTTAATCGAATTGGTTGGTCGATGGGGTTAATCGACTAACCCATCGACTAACCCCTTCGATTAACCTCTTCGAGTAGTCTGCTCTGTTAATCGAATGGGTTGATTGATGGGGTTAATCGAATGGTTGGCCGATGGGGTTGATCGATTGGGGTTGATCGATTGGGGTTGGTCGATGGTCTGCTCGATCGAGTAACAGACAGTTTTTTTTTTTATCCTATTATTCTCTTTTTGTAATTGTTTCTTCTCCATTTGTGCAGGCTGGTTTCCGATGGAGGAGACCGGATTTCGTCGACATTTCGAGAGCGATAAATTGCGGCGATCGACGCGGCGTTTTGAAAAACGTACAAGACACTCTGAGGGAGGTGGGTGGGGACGAGGGCCTCGCGGAGTACAGACAAACGTATCTCTTCAGTCAGTTCTTGTCCCTTCCCTGTGCAGACCGTTCGAACAAGCCTCTGCACAAGCTGCTATCGAGAGAGATCGTTAGCAAGACGAGAATACCGGAGTTTGAGCACTGGTTTGCTATCGGGGACCGTATTGTGAAGTTCCGAGCACAAGAATATGCCCTGATCACCGGCCTGAGCTTCGGGGAAAGTAACTTCGATCCCACAGCCGCAGATCATGTCCGCTTAGCCCACGCAGCGGCGCCGGCACGAGCACGAGCACCGGCACCGAAGAAGCAGATGGAGAAGAAGAAGAAGAAGAAGAAGCTTGTGGACCGCGTGGCCGAAAGTGTGGCCAAGACATTCAAGAAGGCGACGACACATGTCCGCACGCGTGACGATATCACGCCCAGCTCTTCAGCAGAGATACGTACATCTCGGAGAGCTCGACATGCTTCTCCGCCTCCTCGACATGATTCTCCTCCTCGACATGCTTCTCCTCCTCGACATGCTTCTCCGCCTCCTCGACATACCACTCCTCCTGAGTCTCGAGCTGGACCTGCATCTGATACAGTGGTGGACGATGATCCACCTATTTATCGTCGGAGTGACTTCGAGAGGATATTGTTCGACACATCCGAGAAGGGATTCACGACTCACATCGTGAGGCATGTCACGGAGAGCGTCGCGGAGAACTTGTTCTCTAAAATGAAGGCATTCTTCGGCTTCAGTCGACACTCTCAGCCACGGCCTTATCCCTCGAGGCCAGTGTACGAAGAGCCTTCCTCTCCCCCTCGGAGTTCACCTCCTCGTCATTCCTACCACTGCGAGGACATTCAGGAGACTTCTTCGCGCAGAGCACCAGCTCGATTCTCGACGTCGGCGATGCCTGACCCTCGGTATTCATATGCAGACGCTGAGGCATGGATGCGTTACTGCAGGCAGCATCCCCCGGTGCCTCCGGTATTTCCATTTGACACGTGGTTCCAGGGTTATCAGATGCCTCCACCGGCCTATGGATTTCAGGGACCCCAGATGCCGCCACCTGCCTATCCATTTGAGTCCTCCAGCTACCGCACACCTCCGTCGATAGTTCCTTTTGATTTGGAGATGTTCAGGACGCCGACACCAGCTGTTGTGGTCGATGTTGAGACCCATACTGGGAGGAACTTTGATATCTTCTCAGAGCCAGCTGCTGATGACGGGGATGATGGCGAGGATGAGGTGCCATTGTGCTTCACTGACGAGGATGACGACGAGGATGAGGTGTCCGAGGAGGATGATGGGGAGAGCAGCCTCGGACCTCGTGTCGTTCGTCCTTCCAGGTACTTGCGTAGCCCTTTCATCCATGGGTTTAGCAAGACACGCGGTAAAAGAAGCTGGAAGATGTACAATGTGTACAGAGCATCGGGGCCCGATTCTTGCATTAAGCTGAAGTGCTGTGATGATTTGATCCTTGATCAGAAGTTCTTCGACGATGTGGAAAACCCCTCAGTTTGGTTCACCTCTCAGGTAAAATTTTAAATTATAACTCTTTTAATTTATATTTAAATATTAACATTGTGTCAATATTCAGGTACTCGACTTGTATATTGCGTACATGAAAATAAAAATCAGAACTAAGGTCGCGGTGAAGGCCTACGTGAGCGCAAGTGGGCACCAGATCTTCGGTCCCAGCTTCTTTGTAAGTGAATGTCTTTTATCTATTATTTGTTATATTTTACATTTATCATGTTCTTACTAACTTAAAATTTAATATTTATCACATTTCCAAAGAATGATTTCTGCCTCGAATACAAGAAACTGAAGCATACAGGGACTTCTCCTGATTTCGAGATACGATACAGGAATTGGAAACCACCTCAGGATATGATAAAGACTGTATCGGGTCCTGGTGGTAGTGATCATTCTTGGTACAACATCCATCAGGTATGTTAACTGAATTTGAATAATCTTTGGTTTCTATGATTTCTTATATTTTCATGGTTTCTATGTAAGGTGGCCATGATTTGCAACATTGATAACATTCACTGGATCGTGGCGTGCATTGATTTCGAGAATTGGACTGTCGAAGTGTATGATTCATTGGGCAGTGTCAGTGCTAAACAGCTGAAGCCCCTGACAGATTTGTTGCCTCGATTGTTGAAAACCGCACACTGGTGGGAGCAGCACTCGTACTGGTATGATTGTGTAGTTTAGTCTTTTTTTCTTATATGATATTGACGGGAGAAGTGTTTCATTCATTTCAATGTTTTTGGTTTCAGGGAGCATAAGAAGTGTGCTTTCAAGTTTAAGCTGATGCCCATGGATCGACAAATAATCCAACCCGACGGGAACTCGTGTGGGCCGATTTGTTGCATGTACCTGGATCGCTTTTTCAACAAGAAGCTGACTCACGAGAACAAGACTATTGACATTCCTTACATCGTTAGGTACAGAAAGTATATTGCTAGGATGATTTATTGGTTAGCTCAGGAAGGACGCACGAATGAAGACACACGAGCTTAGGATTATTTATTTTCGACACTTTAGAGACTTGTTTAGTATTGTTTGGTATTTATTTTGGATTTGAGTGTTTCAAACTATAATTATTTGTTGGTATTTCTGTCTTGGTAATGTGTTCGATTGATAAGAATGTTGCAGGTTTGGGTTTTAAAATGTTCAAAAAAAATTGTTTTCATTCTGCCCAGAGGTTACTCGATGGTGTGACGCGATCGAGTAACCATCGATCAACCAAGAACAAGTCCATCGATCAACCAAGAATCAGGCCTGAAATCTGCAGAATACTTTAAAAACGTTAATCGAATAGGTTGATCGATAGAGTTACAGGAATGGGGTTACTCGAATAGGTTAAGCGAAAAGGTTACTCGAAACATGCCATCATCCTGTAAACATAAATCTTCAAGGTTGGTCGATAGGAGGTTACTCGATGAGCCATCGACCAACAATCGATTAACAGTGTAAATTTAGTATTTTTTGGCATTTTTTAAGATAATTAAGTTGTTATTTGCACTAATAAGTTCAATTTAGAGCCATCAAACATTATTAAAACAGTTTAAATGATCAATCGATTCGTTTAAAGTGAAAAGAAGTGAAACATGGAACATTAGTCATATTTTTCTAAATATCTTAAGTAAGTTTACAACAAACAAACTATGATATTGTTCAATGTTGACATGCTGTGGATTAGAACTCCAAAATTGATCATCAAAACATGTTTAATGAATGTTTTTTATCATTAAAATGAAATTTTATACGCAAAAACACAATTAGAAATTGAAGAACGGCCTTAAAATTGAAAAAAATGCTCCTGTTCTTAGTTACTCGATGGGGCCTTCTTAGTTAATCGATGGTTGCTCGATGGTAACCCTAATGTACTCGATGGAAACCCTAATGTACTCGAATGGGTTAATCGAATGTAGGGTTAATCGAAGGTAGGGTTAATCGAAGGCAGGGTTTCAAGATTGGGTTACTCGAATTGGTTAAGCGAATTAGTTAATCGAATAGGTTAATCGAATGGGTTAATCGATGATGTTAATCGAATGGTTAAAAGAAAGTGTTACTCGAAAATAGGGTTACAAAATTGGGTTAATCGAATGGTTTACTCGAACGTTAATCGAAGAGGTTACTCGAATAGGTTAATCGAAGAGTTTACTCGAATAGGTTACTCGAATAGGTTACTCGATGGAGTACTGAATATGCAGAATGCCCTTACTGTTTTTTAACATACCCTGACCTGCATATCAACAAAAACCACTGCAAATATCCAAAGAAACACACTGCATATGTCTAGAAACAAAGATAACAAATCAACCAAACACCAGAAGAGCCCTCAATCCACACGCATCGGACATTTTGTTTTTGTGTGGCCCTCGGTTCTGCAAATGCTGCACTTTTTCTTCTGCCTTCTTCGACCCGATTCTTGCGTTCCTGAGGCTTCCGGAGGGACATTCAAATCAACGCCTGCAGGAGGTATGTAAGTCTTGCAGTTGCGTATGTTATGTCCTGCGCCCTTACACTTCGTACACACCTGCACACAAAGACACGGTATTAGGTCTTTAATCAAACTAATGACGACACAATATTAGGTTCGAAGAACAAACCTGTACACGACGAGCAGACCCAGATCCCTCAACTGCAGAACGAACCCGACTCAGCCGCGGACGTCCAGCCTGACTAACCACTTCCGGTGGAAGACACACGTACGAAGCTACTTCTGGAGGGACAACCCAATCATCAACGTGTGGTACTGGCACAATAGGAGTCGCATACATCTCTCTCAAGCTGCTTTGCTTGAAATAGGGGCCGACGAAATCGTACAATGAAAACCTAGCCCGTCTACATAAAAGTATCAAGTTAGTGGCATTAATTAATTTAAAAGAAGATGTAAGGAAACCGATACCATACCGTATAGCGGCAGCAGCATGACGTGCAAAGTAAGTAGCGGCAACCTTGCTCGACACGTGACGATCGGCAGTCACTATGGGAAAATGTCTCATAGACACCGGACATTGACCGGTGTTAAAAAAAATTTTGTCTGGTGTTATTGTGCGTGGTGTTAAAGATCAAGTATGTTTTAACACCGGTCAGTGACAAGTGTTAAAAATAATTTATAACACCGGGTTTTGTGATTTAGACCGGTGTCTATATTATTAAAGACACCGGTCAATTCAATGGATACTAGCAAAATTAACCGGTGTGAAAAGTAATAACACCAGTCTTTTTTTCATATATGACCGGTGTCTTTGATAATAATTAAAATAAAAAAAATATAATTTTATAAATTGCCAATAATTAAAATTATATTAAATTCTTGGAATTCAAATACAATATTCAAAATACCTAAATCTTCAAATCCTTACAATTTTCATGGACTCCAAACACAATAATCAAAATTCCAAAACATGAACCAAACAAATACAATGACTTCAATACAAAATATTGCTAATCTAATAAGAAACATAGTTTATGCTCCTCCCATTTCTCATTCCATTCCTGCAAATTCAACGACTTCTACAAAAACAAATACAAAACATGAATCAATCAGATTAGTGTAAATAAATAACATATATTTCTATACATGTACACCAGGAAATATGTGTAAATCAGTTTTGTGAAATATATGTGCATAACAAGAACATACTAATATATAACAGGAAAAAAAATTCATTCTCTACCTACTTCAAAAGCACAGGTGAATCACCAATCACTATATGAACAAAAGAAAAGGAATATGTCCAAGGTTACCTCATCTGCAGAGGGTGAAAGTTCCTTAATTATTAGATAAACCATCCTTCTCAAACCCACATCTTTTTAATACACCACCCTTTTCAATCCCCAAAAATGGAGTTAAGCATTACATAATATTACAACACAGTTAAGCATCTCTATCAATTCATCAGCCTAACTTTTCGATTAACTCAAATTGCAACACAGTTATGCATCTCAAGAGTAATTACTAAATCAACAATTAAGGAGGAAGCTTGAGCTGGACTTACCTCGCGGCCGCCGGAAGTGAACGGAGCAGGAGCTCAACTTCGAGGGTGGTCGGGTGGCGTCGACTGGGCTGCAACGGCGCGGGTCAAAGAAGCGGCTACGGATCTATTGCTTTGTTATCATGATTCTGGAGAAAAGACTTTCCAGATTGCATTTCATCATCTTCTGAATCTATGTAATCAACAGAATTATCATGTCTTAAATGGCTTGCGTATCCTTATCAGCTCAAACTCGCAATTTAGATTATTTATGCATTCAACAAGAAACAAAAACTCAATTATGTTCTCAATTAAAGAACAACTAACCTGCAAATGAAGATTGCTCCTGCCCACAGCAATAAAGGTTGAACATAAAAGGTCGTTACATGATATCCACTGCTCTTTTTCCAGCTGTTATTATCACTCTCCTGCGATAGTGATGAGGTTGAATTTGAGTGGAAAAAAATTGAAACAATTTAGTTTTCGACACTAGTAAAAAAGCATGCAAAATGAGTTTCTGGGTTAGAAGAATGGCAAAACAATATATACATGAACAAATATGTTTCTGATTTTCAGTGGACAAAGTCCCCATAATGCAAAAATAACAGTACAAATTGTTGGAGCCAAATTTGATCATTAGTGGACTTCCTTGAAGACGATGAAGTGATCTGCAAAACAACAACAATCGTATAAATAAAATCTGCCACAAAACAAAGACCAAATATAATCCATATTCTAAAGTTACAATTCAAGTATAGATTATACAAATAAACCATATTTCACAGTATAAGTGAACATCTAAATTTAAGGCAGCGTTTCTTTATACAAGTAATGTCCAAAGAGGGGTCTGTATTTAGCACACTTCGACATTTTAACTAGCGATTTCTTGAAAAAATGGCGCATGCTCATGAATTGAAATTCAATTCATAAAATCATCATCGAAGAATTCTCATCATCAACTAAATATAAACCAAAATCATGAGTTGTAAACAGTACCAAGAACAACAAAAAATCCCTCCTTGGAAAGAGGATATGCAGCAGCAGCTCCCAAACCAGAGTTGTACACAGTCATGTCTAGAGCTTTGTTATGTCATAATTATTTCAAAAGCCTAATTTCAGCCCCAAATTACTCAAACCCTAGCTAATTTCAGCCCAAATGATATACCAATTAGATGAAATAAATAAAAACAAGTTATTGGAAAGTGACTTCCCTCGAACGGCGGCAGCATCGGGGTTGGACAACAGCGGCGACGAGCGGCTCTCGGAGGTGGCACCGTCGTCGACCCGAGGTGAAGGGGACGTGGAGTCTTCGGTGGCGGAGATAAGATCCATACTCGGGGGAGATTCAGTAGAGCTTCGGTCCTGGACTCCTCTCAACGGCGGTGGATCGACAATGGTGGCGGAAGGAGATGCGGGTTGAAGGTGGGGGTGGCGGGGAGATGACGATTGATGGGATCTGGTGCTCGGGAGACTCGTCGGGGGTTGTGTGAGGGATCTGTCGTGTTACAGGGTTCTGGTGGTGGTGGCAGCTAGTGGAGGAGTAAGGTCCAAGTGGAGGTGACGGCGATGTGTTTGGGATTTAGGGTTGGCTTAGCAGAAAGAAATGAGAAAAAAAACGAAGGATTCTACTAACTGGAGAAAATCTCCACTAAGCTAAAAAAAATAATAATAGTTTTTTTAACATCAGTTCAGGCTAATAAGATCGATGTTAAAAAAATTAATAATTTTATTAAAAAAATAGAAATATTATTAACACCTGTTCAAAGAAAAAGTGGTGTTATAAATAAAATATGAAATTTGAAATAGAACATTTAACACCAATTTATACAAAAATCGGCGTTAAAAATAGTTTAACCTTCTCTTTTTTTGCGACCGGTGTTATAAACATTTTTAACACCGTTCCCAAAGGCGCCCGGTGTCTATGAAGTGGTGTCTATGAGACATTTTCCCATAGTGAGTCCGACCCAAATCATTGACACACTCGTGATTCAAGTTCAGCCTCGTAATCTTCCAGAGTGTTTCGTCATTCCCAGTAGCACACAATTTGAACGGGCACTTCTCACGGTCTCGCTTGCAAATGAACTTTACCCGTTCACAGGTCGAGCGTTTAGTGGCACACTCCACCATATGCTCCATGTGATACATCCCCACCGCTATCTTCAGATCCGATTTCGTTCGGAATGTCGAGCCGACTGCAATATGACCATACACAAGTTCGGGAGGCTCGACCGATCGCAATGGAACCGCGGGGTCAAACTCTGGCAGTGGAATGATCCAGTTGCGCAGTGGATTATTCTGTGCATTCTGAGCTGGTTCGCCGGCTCCCGCATTAGAACTCGAGGACAGATTACGGCGTGACAGAATATTTGTGATGACCTGCGGCTGTCTTATCCATTCTGTCCATTCAGTGGTCAACGACTGCAACAGGTCGGTCTGACGAGCTTCTTCGTCGTCCTTGGAATTCTCAACAGGCCTCTCGCCCTCAGTCGGTACATCCGGATCCACTTCTGGAATATTCACTTCGGGTGCATTTGGTTGTGCCTCCTCTAGCATCTCGGTGACGAAAATGAAACAATCGTCCTTTTGCTCGTCTAGCATGCGGGATACATCGTCGTCGCTAAGCAAAGGACACCGCACGCTCCTAAAATCATTGCCTCGTGTTAAGATAAACAACATGTACTCGATATTCGGCGGAGGGCGCAAAACGGCACGAATCTGCCTCACAAGACCATCGAGGGTAAGTTGATCCCTCCTGAAGAAAAGGCACATATCTATCCCGTCGACGTAGACCGCTCGTTCCCAACGACCACCGTAACGTATCGTGATTCGTTGATTCGACATCTACAATTACAAAAAACATTATTGAATTAGGTTAACTATTACAACATATCCATATATATCGACGAAACAAACCAAAAATTACGGAAAAATGCGTTTTTTGCAAAAAACAGGCACTGTTACTCGAATGGACTGTTCCATCGAGTAACAGGATGGACTGTTACTTTCGAGTAACGTGTTTTCGAGTAACCTCACATTACTCGAATCTGTGTTAATGGAATGAGGTTAGTCGAAACATCTTACTGGAGTTAGGGTTAATCGAAAAACTACTCGAAGGCATTTCGGGTAACCTCAGTTCGATTAACCTCTGTTCGATTAATGTTTCGCTTCATAAATTCATAGTTACTCGATGAGTTGATCGATGGAGCGTACGATCGATTAACCCATCGAGTAACAGTCGCAGAAACAAAATTTGCGAAAATTTTGAACACGTACCTCTCGTTTTGGCTCGTCAAGGCACGCGTATGTTCTCCGGCGTTTTCCAGAATCTAACGGGGCAACATGTAAGAGATTTTATGTGTGGGTTTGAGAGAATTTTTGAATTTTTTTTTGGTTTGAATGGGGTTGGTTTGATATGAATATTGTGATAAATGCACAATTAAACCTACACCAAACCCTCATCTCACCAAAAAATCTGATTTCGTGGGCCCCACAATTCAATTTGTTTTTGTTTTTATTTTATATGATATTCTTTTTGTTTTTTGTTTTGTTTTTTTGGATTTATTAAAAAAGTAAGGGTATAAGAGACAATTTATGTTCAATTGGTTTAAAAAACTCACACTTTTATAAGGGGGGACTTTAAACTCATCCCCTTATCAAATGTGACTAAAAAGTCACGGTTCCCTCTAAATATAATTTGAACTCTTGATCAACTTTGATTTGGTATTTCTCAATCATCCAATTATAGCAGAAATTGAACATATCATGTTGTACGTTAGCTTGAGATAATCACGCAACACTTGAAATAACGAAAATTAATTGAGAAAAACGTGTCATTCTGAGAAAGAAGCATGAAACGACACCATTTTATGATTGGCGAAAGATTCATATTTTTATGAAATAACATTTTTTTTACATGAAGCTCAAATGTCCAAAACACCCTCAAACTCCAAATTTTATTTGCTTTATTCCAAACATACATAAGCAAATTTTATTTACTATATTCCAAACATACATAAGCATTCTAAATTTATGAAATGACCATTTTTTACATCCTTTATTTTTAACTATTAATAAAAGAAGGATAAAAACCAAACAACAAATCATTAGACTATCTACATTTGCGAGTTCCCACAAATCTCCAACACATCTCTCTTCCCCACATTCCATCCACCATCCATTTATTGAAACAACTCCCATCTTCCAAACAACAACCAACATAACCGTTCTTCCCAGCTAGCTATCATCTTGTTGTGATCATGAAGACCACGACAATATGGGCTGCCGTATTCCTTCTCACGGCGTCGTTTCACCGCCACGTGGCGGAAGGGCTCGGTGTCAACTGGGGGACTCAAGCTTCCCAAAGCATCCACCCTCGAGTCATCGCCCAACTCCTCAAGGACAACGGCATCTCTAAGGTCAAGCTGTTCGACTCTGATCCTTGGACCGTCAATTATTTCGCCGGGACGGGAATCGAGGTCATGCTCGGTATTCCGAACAATCACTTGAAGTCCTTGGCCGACGATTACGACCATGCGAAGGATTGGGTCAAGCAAAATGTTACCAAACATTTGCGCAACGGCGGTGTTGATATCAAGTACTACCAATAGTCGTACTTTTCTTTTTTCGTTCGTTCAATCAGATCATTAATTTGAAAAGACATTTTTACTCTTTTTTCTTTCGGTGGTGTTGATGTCCTTTTTTTCGTTCGTTCGTTCGTTCAGTCAGGTCATTAATTTGAAAATACATTTTTATCATTTTTCTTTGGTGGTGTTGATATAAGTACAAATAGCTACACTTTCCTTTTTTCGTTCGTTCAGTCAGATCATTAATTTGAAAAGACATTTTTACTTTTTTCTTTATGTGGTGTTGATAACAAGTATAAATAGTCACATTTTCCTTTTTTCGCTCGTTCATTTCAGTCAGATCATTAATTTGAAAAAACATTTTAATCTATTTTTCTTTTGGTGGTGTTGATATAAGTACCAATAGTAACACTTTCTTTTTTTTCGTTCGTTAATTAGAAAAGACATTTTTACCCTTTTTCTTTCGGTAGTGTTGATATCAAGTACCACAAATAGTCACACTTTCCTTTTTGTCAGATCATTAATTTGAAAATACATTTTTACCTTTACCTTTTCTTTCTGCAGATTCGTCGCAGTCGGAAACGAACCGTTCCTGAAGGCCTACAACGGCTCCAACCTAAAAACAATGTTTCCCGCCCTGAAGAACATCCAACGAGCCCTGAACGAGCACGGCCTCGGCGACAAGATCAAAGCGACGATCCCTCAGAACGCCGACGTCTACGACTCCGACAGCGGCTTGCCCTCCGCCGGAGCTTTCCGCTCCGACATCTCCGACCTCATGACCCAAATCGTCGGATTCTTCCAAGACAACAACACCCCGTTCCTCGTCAACATCTACCCTTTCCTCAGCCTCTACCTCAACCAAAACTTCCCCGTCGAGTTCGCCTTCTTCGACGGCGGGGCCACCCCAGTCGTCGACGGGGGGATCTCGTACGGAAACGTGCTCGACGCCAACCTCGACACCCTCGTCTCGGCCCTAAAAAAAGCCGGAGCTCCCAACGTGAAAATCGTCATCGGAGAAATCGGCTGGCCGACCGACGGGAACTCGAACGCCAACACGAAGATGGCGAAGAGATTCTACGACGGGTTCTTGAAGAAGATGGCGTCGGGAAAAGGAAGCCCGCTTTACAAGGAAGACCTCGAGTACTATCTCTTTAGTTTGACCGACGAGAACATGAAGAGCATCGACCCTGGTGACTTCGAGCGGCATTGGGGGATATTCGGGTACGATGGGAAGCCGAAATTCGCCATGGATTTTTCGGGTAAAGGAAATGATGTGATGCCTGTGGGGGCAAAGGGGGTCGAGTACATGGAGGCGAAGTGGTGCGTGTTCAATACGGACATCAAGAACTTGGAACAAGTTCCTGCGAACATGGACTATGCCTGCTCGAACGGAGACTGTACGGCGATGACACCTGGCAGCTCGTGCGCTGACGTGGACCAGAACGAGAGGATCTCGTACGCGTTTAATAATTACTTCCAGATTAATAGTCAGGATGTTCGATCGTGTAACTTTAATGGGTTGGCGAAACTCACGACTCAGAATGCGTCGACTAGTACGTGCTTGTATCCGATCGCGATAGAACCGAGCGCTGGCCGGAGGCTCGTTGCGGGTATATGGGTCTGGGGCTTGTTGGCCTTTGCCTTTTTGAGTTGAGTCTTTTTTTTTTTCCAATAAAAATCACAAGTATCTGTGTTTAGTTTTGAAGTGCAGATATTGTTTGGTTCAAAATAAATAAATGAAATGAAAAAAAGAAAGATAAATTCTATCTGTGGTTTGGTTTGGTTTCTTTATATACTACAAACGTAACTCCTGGCTCCAAACGGGAGGGAGTGGAACTCCTGTATTGGAGTTTCGTTTGAAGCTATGCATTGGTAATTTTATTCATAGTTCATTTAAAACCTTACTAAGATATTATAGGGTTTTCTAACAAAAATCAAATTCATACAGTATATATAATGATTTATGTAAAATACTCAATTCTTTGTTACAACTCCAGATAAACTTTTGAATTTTACTTTATAAGATGAATATTAAGAAGATGTTAGATCAAAATACTGACAAGGTCACATACACTATCAATTTGGCAAAATAAAAATAAAAATCATGTGTTTCAAAATCAAAATCACGTGTTTCTTTGAAGAAATATATATAAAAAAAACTACTACTGTCTAGTTTAATTTCAGCCATAAATATAGGAAAAAACATGAAAACTCAGAACTTAAAGAAAATTACCATCAATTCAGAGAAAGATGGCAGTGGGCACTCCAGGCGACGGCGGGTTAGTTCTCAAAACTGCATGATTCCTATGATCAGTAGCCTCCAAGCCCAAGAAAGACAAAATTTCCAGACGCTCGAGCCCAAGCTGCCTCTTAATCAGCTCAGCATTCTCGATAAGAACCTCCATCTCACCAAATGGAAGCTTCAGATCCAATGCCTGAACGCCCACAGCTTTCACCTCGTCCTTCTTGAACCTCAAAAACGGCATGCATCTCTTCTGTGTCTGACGAAAATCAGCTGCCAACCCAATTTCACTATTCTGCAATTCAGACAATATCTCCTGGTCCGGTGCAAAAGTACAAGTTTCTGCGTCAAAATTCCTTTTCAGTATATTCAGACATTCCCTTTTCCACCCGTCATACTGCTCGTTTACAATTATCAACGCGCCAGTCGGCTTAATAGTATTCCCGCCATTTCTAGAACCGGAGACCTGCTTCTGCAGAAGCTTCCTCATAGAGACGATACATTCCTGCAAATATTTATTCGCCATTTTTAATGTGAGATCTGGCAAGTCACTTTCAGGCAAACCAGCTTCCAGACGTACTCCGCATAGTGCGGGCAGATTGGAGTGATAAGGCGAGTTTGGACATCCATAAATCGCCATAACAAGTCACGGTGCATACCTCCAGCACCACAGGACATCCTATACTCGTCTCTCGCAGCCTGAAGATCGTAGAACCCACTTTTCAGAGCTTCCCGGAACATGTAGTCACTATAATTCTTTTCGGTGGCCTTGACCGAAATGTTCATTTCATTAGCAAACACGCGATCAGCATAAGTGATAGGGGGAGTTGTTCTTAAAGAAGACTCAGCAGCAAAAACTTCCTCCATCCAAGAAATCTCCTTCGTGAGACGTAAAATTGCTGCATTAGCCGTCTCAAAGACGAAATTCGCATCGTCCATGCCGTCACCCGCATCAGCTAGTGAAAAACGAGTGGCATCTGCCGAAAACTCTTCAATTGCTTCACGGAGGGTTCGGAAGTTTCCAGTTGACTTTGACATTTTCTCAGCGTTAAGCATGATGTGGCCATTACATCTGAATCCCCTAGGCCAATGATGCTTGTGCATGATGGCAGTGTGATTGTAAATACAAAACGTGAGGTGATTCTGAATAAGATCCTTCCCGGAAACCCTGAGATCAAACGGGTACCAATACTCAAACTCTTGCTTCATCTTATTAAGAAGGGTTGAAGGTATATCCGTTTTGGGAAAAGGCTCGTCCAGGAATAAGAAATCCCAAACAGCATCTGTTAGCTGCTCAGGCTTTACCAAAGACTGATCAGCTTCTCCATACATATTCCCCGACTGTAGGGTATGAGCCACAGTGTAGTAAGCCATGTAAAGAGTTGAGTCGGATAAAGACTCGACTAAAAATTCCTCGTCCCATGGAATTTTAGTTCCGAGCCCAAAACTTCTAGAACATGCCCACTGATTTAACCAGCTCAATGTGTGTTCGAATCCATGGCGTGTCTCATCTGAGTAGAGGTTCATGCCAGCTAAGCACTCCTCTGCAGCTTTTTTCCATTCTGATTCTCCATAAGTGATGTACCACTGATCAGTCAAAGCCACGACACACTCGTCCCCAGATCTAGACATGACTTTCTTTTCAGGCTCCCAATAGACCACCGCCTGCTGTGATTCCAAAAGCTTTTTCCGGACCAAGGTTTTAGCTTCCTGAACTCTCATTCCGGCAAACTCGCCTGCAAGCATAGTCCCCTCGTAAAACCCTCCCTTGTAAGTTATTTTCTTAGCCTCATCAAGCTTTTCCCTTTCATTCTGGCTTTTAATATTTTTCTCAATACATATTCTCTCAGCCGACTTGTCCCCTAAATCAGGATGGTGGATTACGGGTATGATTTCAAACGGCAAAACCCATTCATCCTTCACCCCAAACTTGGCTCTGAATGCTGGTTTAGTTTTCAAGTCGTGAAGGGCCATGTAATCATCAGGGGAATCACTTGGGACGCTACTCACAATCCCCGTGCCCTTCTCGGTGAGAACAGATAGCATGGGCAGAGTGTAAATAACATCATTAAATGCTAAAGGGGATTTCAAAGGCAAACCAATGAGATCTTGTCCCGTCAACTCAACTAAACAAGTGGGCTTTTCTTGGACACGAGACAGCTTCTGATAGGCCAAATTCAGAGCAGCCCTTTTCGTCAAAATAAACACATCAGTGTCGTTGATTTCAAAAGCACCGTATTTTCCATCTGGCAGTACCCAACAGTTGGTTTGCCCGTACATAGTCTCCGGCCTCAATGTGGCAGCCGCTAGGTACACATTCCTTCCCTCCAAACAACTCATCTTTGGCGGAAAAGGAGACAAAACCTCCATCTTTATGAGAGTATACTCTTGCCCATTAACGCCTTCACCCGAAGCACGGTCGTGATCGGCACATGGCTGTCGATCCGTAGGCGAATATATAGTGTATCTCAAGTCCTTAACAATCTTTCCCATCGCTTTCAGTTTGGTAACCTGCCACCTCACGAAAGAGTCAAAATATTTGTTCCTGTCTGTAGTGATAAACACGCGCCTCCAATCACATCCCAGCCCGAAAGCTTTCAAATCTTCCACAGCCAGAGGCGGGAAAAAGGTCAGCCAATGACTAGGATCTTTGAACTTTGCTATCTCCTCATCGGACAGTCCATAACTTTGCATAATCTGCCACTGGTATTTAGCCGCACCAGATTTAGCAACAGCCTTAGATTTTTTACCCTTGAATTTACCACCCGGTTGACTCTGATTCCCACCATCCTCAGGTTTCCCCTCTGGCTCAGCATTTTCCTCCTCTTTGAAAACTGGAAATACGGGAGGGTTTCCAAACAACTCCATTTCCCTGGCGATCTTATCAGCAGAGGCCTTTATGGGCATTCCAGTACAATGGAAAGAGAAAGGCAAGAGCACGTTTGCTCCTCTCAATCTATGGTATGCACCAGCAAACTCGAGTTTCGAGAGGGAAAATGAATGGCCCAAGTGGAGATATCCGTTCATGTAAGGAAAAGGAAAGTTACCAAAGAACTTCTCTCCGGGTTTAGGCGGTGATTCCTTCGGTTCGGCCTGGAACACTTCGCCTTCGGACCACCATTTCTGGACCTGAGACTCGATTTCCAAGAGCTTGTCCCTTCGAACGAAGCTTTTTTCGGATTTTTCAGCCATGCCTTCACCCACCAGTGCACTGAAACTAAAACTACAAGAGTGGATAAACAAACAATATCAGATACAGATCTGTAAAGTACAATTCAATCTCTTACTTTGAACTAAAAACCATTGTAGACGCAAAGCAAAATCTCAAGAACAGCAAAAATATAACAGTGATCGAAAATAGACCCTAGATAACCTCATAACCCAATCTTCATTATTCGATTATCAGTTACAGATTTTATGGTGAAAATGTAAATAAGTAAATAATAATAATCAAGAACAAACACTATAGAAAATAAACGAACAAACCTGGATGTACTGGAATTGAAGCTTATTAATGGAGCCCCGGGACGACGATGAGAAACAATGCGCCTCAGCGGATAATAAGAAGCCACAGTTGGAAAAGACGGAAGATAATAGGGTTTTTGTGTGAGACTATTGTTTCATTGTTAGCCATTGCGGGCCGAGCCGGGCCGGCTCAGCTGCCATATATGTTTTGCGATTTACAATATCGATTTACAATATCTATAAATATTCACGATCCAACCAAAAAAACTTAGTACTACTTATTCCGCATATAGTATATTTTAAAAAATAAAATAATTATATTTTAGTTTACATTTAAAAAGAGAATATTACATTTACTTACCAAAGTTTTGATTATTTTACACACACCTACCTAAACAGAAAATTATTACTATTACCTACTCCATATATTTTGTTTTACACTTTAGTACTTTTTAGTTTTTACCGTTCAATTGATTTTTTACTAAATTGTCATTCCTTCCTCTAATTTTGTCAACAATAATAAAATTAAAAAAAATCTAAAAAAAACAAAGTTAAAATTGATTAAAAAAAGTGTATCTACTTTTCATCATCATCTTCAATCAAACATCATACTTTTATTTGCAAGAACAACAAATTAATCCCATTTGAACACCATATTTTCATAAATAAATAAAAACCATAATTACAATTAATCAATTTTTTTTTTATTAAATGTTGAAATCATCAGCATCTATCTTCAAGACCCATTTGAAAAAAAAAAACCTTAATTGGCAATAAGGTACACAGAAATATTAGTTTTTTTTTGGAATTAGTCAATTGAACAATTTCATAAATATTAAATACTCACACACACATGTTTTGGGTTCGAACTACTTTGAACATTAATATTTTCAGTTCAACTGTTCAATCGAGCAAACAACTCTTAACCAAAAATATTAATTAAAGAGTGTGAATTTGATAAAAATAAAATAAAATACAACACTCTTTGTGTTAATTTAGTATTAATTTGACATTTAAATTAATTAAGCAAAATACTATCTTTGTTCATCAACACATTTTTTGTATCTTACAAAGTAAAAATGTCTATTGGGAGCTAGTATTATTTTTGACATTTTCACTAACAAAAATAATAATGAGTAAAAATATATTTTTATGTTAAAAAGTAAATTAATTGTAAATAAAATTTACGAAATGAGTGAAAAAGTAAGGACAAAATTATATTTTATAATTAAAAGTAAAATTATTATTTAATTTTGAAGGGTGTTAATATTATTAGAATATCTAAAGAATTTTTTTTTTATTAATATCACTATAACATTCTTTTTATATTTTATAAGTTGTAGTATAATATATTAAATATGCACATTTTAAATTTAAGTTGTAATTTATAATAATTTATTGATAAAATTTCAATTGAAAAACAAACAAAATTGTTTTTAATATTCTATTTTTTAAAAATATTATAAAAATTGAAATAAAAAGTAAGGTTAAATCAAAATTTGAGGGGTGCGATCCCCCCCTTGCACCCCTTGGCTACGTATCATCTGGAGAGCTCATTGGCTGCTCGAACGAAAATCGAATCAACCCCTAGGCTCGTCCTGTGGTGTCGCTGCTCATTGAGCTCTTGCTTGAGTTAAGTCTTACAAAATCTGAATTCCGGAGAGATTAGTCTAACATTTTAAAACACCAAAAATTGAGTAGGTCTATGTAATATTCCCATTTTAAGTTGAGTGTAAAAACACCAAAAATTGAGTAGGTCTATGTAATATTCCCATGTTTCCGGTAGCAAGATATCGGAAACACCAACAAATTTTATCGACCAAAACATAGACGCCAAGTTGAAAATGGCAAAGAGATTCTACGACGTTTTTCTCAAGATGGCGTCGAGAAAACCCGCTTTATAAAGACCACCTCAAAAACTATCTCTTTAGCTTGACTGACGAAAAAAACAGAAGAGCATTTCAACTAATATTATCACATCTTACGATTTCAAACTGCAGTCCAAGTGTAAGTGAAGAGTCCAAATCCACTGTCTAACAAGATGAATCTTCCACACCATCAACTCTAAAGGCGGATCCTCGCACGAGCTATCCAATGCCAGTGCCAGCCTATGCTTCTGACTCTCCCCTCGAAAATTGAATGTTTTGATTTGTGATTAACCTATGACCAAAGACAACACTACAAAACCGGTGGATCCAGAGCACTTTTTTTCCAGTCTTTCTTCAAGATTTTGATTAGCTTTGTAGCTCCTTCTCAAGTAGTTACCTTTGAATCTGTTCTTGCTGCCAAGACGACGTCGTCTAAACAGCCTCTCTGCGGAAATTCTTCGGGTACAAAGATCCGATACATCTCAAAGCTATTGGCAGCTTCCGTTTTTTCTCCATTAGACTGTACACAATCCCCTGAAAACGCAGAGCATTTCCATGGTTGGTAAAATCACTAAATTGCATAAATACCCCTCAAGTTTATTCAATTACAAAAACATAATACACCTAAAAAAATACTACCACTTTCAAAGTGTGACTATAGTAATATACACAGTAGAATAACCTGGAATACACAAGGGTGAAAATCATTCGGATTCTCTTCAATAAGATCTTGAAAATTCTCCAATGCCCTCTTCCAAGTTTCCCTGAAAGCACCTCCCAATAAATGCATAAATAAATAATTCAAAACAAAAAAAAAAAAAATCTGAGACGCAACCATGGTTACTACGAAAATTTAATTTCACCTTTACTCTTTTTAAGGTTTAATCTTCTTTCTTTTAGATTTCATATGAACTTTCCTAGACGACGGGAAAAAGATGTTTCTAACAAATCTTGATGATATCCATTCAACGAAGCATTTGATACCTTTATAATATGCATTTGTGCAACTAAAATTCATATGTTTCGCTCTTCGTTGACTTTGTTTTCTCGACGGGCAATCTCTGAAGCCTTTTCTAGCATCTCAAAAACTGCAGCACCTTCTTTGTTTTTATGCATCACCATTGCCAGGCCCTGTCACACAGAAAGGGCAAATTTGAAATAACCCTTGAGGTTAGATGAAATAAAACAGCCGGGACTTTGGGAAATTATGAATATAAGTAACATTGAGGTGCCACCCAGCTTACATTTGTGGACATGATAAATTTGTTGATGCCCATCAAATATTCTTACAACCAAATCCCTCAACTTCTCTGAACTTACAAATACTCCACAACAATTGCATTACACTCCTCGATTTTCTAAGTAACACACACATAGTCAGGGGTTTATGGTTAACAAATTTCGAAATGTCGAGGGGATGTAACTGTAATATATCTGATGGCACATTGGCACCAATAAATCGAGCCAGGCATCCTAATGGTTGTAGCAAAGTGTAAGCAGAATAAAACATTGCGGGTGGTTTTTGTAAATTTCAAATACCACAAACCTCAAGGTGTTTGTATTTCCGAAGAACTTAGAGTTGAAACTCCTGTAGTATCGGTGTTTCGTTTGAGGCTATGCATTTGTTTACTATGATATTAAAGGTAATTTTTATTCAAATTTATACAGTATAATGATTCATGTAAAATATTCAATTCTTTGGTCCAGATAAACATACTTTTGCATTTTAATTTATAAGAGAATTAAGAAGTTGTTAGATACTTAGATCAAAATACTAGGAAGGTCACACACTATCAATTTCGAAAAATAAATATCATGTGTTTCTTCGAAGAAATATATAACAAAATAACAACTACTGTCTTGTTTAATTCCAGCCATAAATATAGGAAAACATGAAAACTCGGAACTTAAAGAAAATTACCATCAATTCAGAGAAAGATGACAGTAGGCACTCCCGGCGACGGCGGGTTAGTTCTCAAAACTGCATGATTCCTATGATCAGTGCCCTCCAAGCCCATGAAAGACAAAATTTCCAGACGCTCGAGCCCCAGCTGCCTCTTAATCAGCTCAACATTCTCGATAAGAACCTCCATCTCACCAAATGGAAGCTTCAGATCCAATGCCTGAACGCCTACAGCCTTCACCTCGTCCTTCTTGAACCTCAAAAAGGGCATACATTTCTTCTGTGTCTGACGAAAATCATCTGCCACCCAAATTTCGCTATTCCGCAATTCAGACAATATCTCCTGGTCCGGTGCAAAAGTACAAGTCTCTGCGTCAAATTTCCTTTTCAGTATATTCAGACATTCCCTTTTCCACCCGTCATACTGCTCATTTACAATTATCAACGCGCCAGTCGGCTTAATAATATTCCCCCCATTTTTGGAACTGGAGACCTGCTTCTTCAGAAGCTTCCTCGTAGAGGTGATACAATCCTGCAAATATTTATTCGCCATTTTTAATGTGAGATCTGGTAAGTCACTTTCAGGCAAACCAGCTTTCACTACATAGCCATCCCTTTTCAGCAGCTCCTTCCAGACGTACTCCGCATAGTGCGGGCAGATAGGAGTGATAAGACGAGTTTGGACATCCATAAATCGCCATAACAATTCACGGTGCATACCTCCAGCACCAAAGGAATTTTTATACTCGTCTCTCGCACTCTGAAGTTCGTAGACCCCACTTTTCAGAGCTTCCCGGAACATGTAGTCACTAAAATTCTTTTGGGTGGCCTTGACTGCAATGTTCATTTCATTAGCAAACACACGATCAGCAAAAGTGATTGGGGGAGTGGTTCTAAAAGAAGACTCAGCAGCAAAATTTCCTTCCATCCAAGAAATCTCCTTCGTGAGAAGTTTAATTGCAGCATTAGCCGTTTTAAATTCAAAATTTGAGTCATCAATGCCGTCACCTGCATCAGCAAGCGAAAAACGTGTGGCATCTGCTGAAAACTCTTCAATTGCTTCACGGAGAGTTCGGAAGTTTCCAGTTGACTTTGACATTTTCTCATCGTTAAGCTTGATGTGGCCATTACATCTGTATCCCCTAGGCCAATGATGCTTGGGCATGATGGCCGTGTGATTGTAAATACAAAACGTGAGGTGATTCTGAATAAGATCCTTCCCGGAAACCCTGAGGTCAAACGGGTACCAATACTCAAACTCTTGCTTCATCTTATTAAGAAGGGTCGAAGGTATATCCGATTCTGGAAAAGGCCCGTCCAGGAATAAGAAATCCCAAACAGCATCTGTTAGCTGATCAGGCTTTACCAAAGACTGATCAGCTTCTCCATACATATTCCCTGTCTGTAGTGTATGAGCCACCGTGTAATAAGCCATGTAAAGAGTTGAATCGGATAAAGACTCGACTAGAAATTCCTCGTCCCATGGAATTCGAGTACCGAGCCCAAAACTTCTAGAACATGCCCACTGATTTAACCAGCTCAATGAGTGTTCAAAGTCATGACGTGTATCATCTGAGTAGAGGCTCATGCCAGCTAAGCACTCCTCTGCAGCATTTTTCCATCCTGATTCTCCATAAGTGATGTACCACTGATCAGTCAAAGCCACGACACACTCGTCCCCAGATCTCGATATGACTTTCTTTTCAGGCTCCCAATAGACCACCGCCTGCTGTGATTCCAAAAGCTTTTTCCGGACCAAGTTTTTAGCTTCCTGAACTTTCATCCCGGTAAACTCGCCTGCAAGCATAGTCCCCTCATAAAACCCTCCCTTGTAAATTATTTTCTTAGCCTCGTCAAGTTCTTTCCTTTCATTCTGGCTTTCGATATTTTTCTCAATACATATTCTCTCAGCCGACTTGTCACCTAAATCAGGATGGTGGATTACGGGTATGATTTCAAATGGCAAAACCCATTCATCCTTCACCCCATATTTGGCTCTGAATGCTGGTTTAGTTTTCAAGTCGCGAAGGGCCATGTAATCATCAGGGGAATCACTGGGGACGCTACTCACGATCCCCGTGCCCTTCTCGGTGAGAACAGATGGCATGGGCAGAGTGTAAATAACATCATTAAATGCTAAAGGGGATTTCAAAGGTAAACCAATGAGATCTTGCCCCGTCAACTCAACTAAACAAGTGGGCTTTTCTTGGACACGGGACAGCTTCTGATAGGCCAAATTCAGAGCAGCCCTTCTCGTCAAAATAAACACATCAGTCTCATTGATTTCAAAAGCCCCGTATTTTCCATCTGGCAGTACCCAACAGTTGGTTTGCCCGTACATGGTCTCCGGCCTCAATGTCGCAGCTGCTAGGTACACATTCCTTCCCTCCAAACAACTCATCTTTGGCGGAAAAGGAGACACAACCTCCATCTTTATGAGAGTATACTCTTGCCCGTTAACGCCTTCACCCGAAGCACGGTCGTGATCGGCACATGGCTGTCGATCCGTAGGCGAATATATAGTGTATCTCAAGTCCTTAACAATCTTTCCCATCTCTTTCAGTTTGGTAACCTGCCACCTCACGAAAGAGTCAAAATATTTGTTCCTGTCTGTAGTGATAAACATGCGCCTCCAATCACATCCCAGCCCGAAAGCTTTCAAATCTTCCACGGCCAGAGGCGGGAAAAAGGTCAGCCAATGACTAGGATCTCTGAACTTTGCTATCTCCTCATCGGACAGTCCATAACTTTGCATAATCTGCCACTGGTACTTAGCTGCACCAGATTTTGCAACAGCCTTAGATTTTTTACCCTTGAATTTACCACCGGATTGACTCTGATTTTCACCATCCTCAGGTGTCCCCTCGGGCTCAGCATTTTCCTCCTCTTTGAAAACTGGAAACACGGGAGGGTTTCCAAACATTTCCATTTCCCTGGCGAGCTTATCGGCAGAGGCCTTTATCGGCATTCCAGTACAATGGAAAGAGAAAGGCAAGAGCACGTTTGCTCCTCTCAGCCTATGGTATGCAGCAGCAAACTCGAGTTTCGAGAGGGAAAATGCATGGCCCAAGTGGAGATATCCGTTCATGTAAGGAAAGGGAAAGTTACCAAAGAACTTCTCTCCTGGTTTAGGCGGAGATTCCTTCGGCTCGGCCCGGAACACTTCGCCTTCAGACCACCATTTCTGGACCTGAGACTCGATTTCCAAGAGCTTGTCTCGTCGTGCGAAGCATTTTTCGGGTTTTTCAGCCGTGCCATCACCCGCCAGTGAACTGAAACTAAAACTTCAAGAGTGTATACACATAAAATATCAGATTCAGATCTGTAAAATACAAATCAATCTCCTACTTTGAACTAAAAAGTGGTCGTAAAGTCACTCTAGACGCAAAGCAAAATCTCTAGAACAGCAAAAATATTACAGTGATCGAAAAAAGACCCTACGTAACCTCATAACCCTATCTTCATCATTCGATTATCAGTCCAGATTTTATGGTGAAAATTGAAAATAAATAAATAAATATAATAATCAAGAACAAACAACAGAAAATAAACGAACGAACCTGTATCTGCTGGCATTGAAGCTTATTAATGGAGCCCCGTGACGACGATGAGAAACAATGCGCCTCATGCATTATCAATCCTTTCTACCGTCCACAATCTTCTCTTCTCTAACTAGGGTTTTTGTGTGGACTTGTATTCTTCTTTGTTAGTCATTACGGGCCGGGCCGTGCTGGGCTCAGCTGCCCATTCAATCCGTTTAAGTAGGGATTTAATGTGGATATATTTTTTCCAATGTATTGTTGTTGAAATGCAATGAAATGAATAATTTAAGTGAAAAAATAAAGTATTAATGTAAATATAAATTTGAAAATATAAAATTATATAAAAAAATCTATTAATTGGTGTCAAACTTTTAAAAACCAACTAAAAATAATCCAAAACTTTTGAGAATCGGAAGCAATTACTGTAATTTTTAA
Source organism: Euphrasia confusa (assembly GCA_954870475.1). NCBI lineage: Eukaryota > Viridiplantae > Streptophyta > Magnoliopsida > Lamiales > Orobanchaceae > Euphrasia > Euphrasia confusa. Next base: position 28,606,370 of record OX940968.1, on the reverse strand, counting down.
TATTTCAACTAATATTATCAATATTATCAAATCTTATAGTAAATTTAAACTGCTGTCTAACAAGATGAATCTTCCACACCATCAACTCTAACCTTAACATGCAAACCCGAACCCTCCGGCAACCCTAAAGGCGGATCCTCGCACGAGCAATTGTCGACACTGAACAGCTCCCACTCTTTTATCCCACACCCATCCAAAGCCACTCTAAGCCTCTCCTTCTGACTCTCGTTCGGATAAAGCCCGTTCGGGCTCACAAGAACAGCCCCAGTATACGATTGTCCTGCAGCCCTCGCAGCCCCATGGTAATGAAACAAACCCCAACTGAAATCATCGCACACATCCACAACTGTCCAAGATTCGTTCGAAACAACTCCATTGTCCAATACACTAAGGTTAAACCTCCCTGGCACCTTCCCTCTCTTCACTCGGTATCTCCTCCTCCTCCAAACCAAATCCCCGTTCACTAGCGTCCTTACCTGAAAAATAGGTTCGTACCAAAATGACCCTTTTGCCCTCCCCCTGTAGAACAGCTGGTACTGGCATGGGAACTGGTCGTAAGCCGGGTTCTGCCCAGCCACAACCCGCCAGCTCCAGTCCAGATTCCCCAACCAGCCCACGAAAAGATCTTCTGCAGTTTCGTGATCAAGATTCTCCCCTCGAAACTTGACCATCGGATTTACAAGGGGCTTATCTGGAATCTTGGCGTCCAGCTGGAGGCAGTTGTTTTTCTGAAGCACACAGAGTGAAAACTCTTCTAATGTCGAGCTTTCGTACGAGGCTATGCATCGGTAATTGCATACCTGGTCGACTGGACTACACTCGTTCAAGCACTGAAGGGCTTTTCTACAGTTGGGGTCAAGTAGACAGTTTAGTATCTGGCGCCCGCAGTTCTTCACCATGCAGTTGAGTGTGGAAAAGCCTTTTGCCCTTAGATTCTGAAGGATAGGAACGGGTTTCACGTAAGCATTTATTATGACCAACAAACAAAACCTTATATCGTCCGAGTTATTTCTGCCCCAAGCCTCGGATACAGAACTGATCACTTCCTCAGATAGCTTGTTCGAAGAAAGTTTACTGAATAAGCTTCGTTTGGGTTCCGTTTGAACGAGGGTTCCCCCTAATCTGTTGGTTAGAGCTGGAGAGGAATCGAAGCATATGACGTTAGGGACATTTTGGTAGTTCGCCTGGATCCATTTTACGGATTCTTGACTTGTAACGGAAACAAGCATCACAATATTTGCTTGGCCTAGTGATTTCTGAAGACGAGCTATGGATTTATCATCAGCTCGACACGCATCGTCTGTATATACCGACATTTCAAAACCTTCATCAACCCATTTGAGTTTTTTGGCCTGATTAAACAGAAAGAGTCAGATAAACAAAATTATACGCACGAGCCTTCGAAATAAACGAATAGCGCGATCTATTTCAAACTATACACATTTCACATTACACATTCCAGAGTTCATGAATACTTTAAACTACACACAATAAAAAAAATGGAAAGTGAATTCAATCCCCACTGCAGCAAAATTCACAAGCAATAAAGCATCTGAAGGATACGAATTCCATAAAATTAATACTGTATTTAATTCTTTTTAAATTCGTGTCAAGAGGCACTTACAGTGTGGAGGATGACGTCATACCAAGGCGTCGATTTGAGCGGGCTGACACTGCCTTCCCCGACAAGAGCCACTATTCTCACCGGAGTTTCTCCCTGCGCCGCCGCGGGGAAATCCTTTTGTTCTGTCTTCTTCTCGGAGCTGCCGCGACAGTTCAACGAGCGGCGGCGCAGAGACGAGGGATTCGACGGACGGGAGTTAATCGGGGAATTGGAGAAGAGGAACTGTGTGTGGATTTCTCCGGCGAGGCGGTTGTTGGAATGAAAACCGGCGGGACACAGTGGCGCGGCGTAATATTGGAGACAAGTAGTCATGCTTTCTCCCACCCACTTTTTCTATTCCAGAATTTTGTCGAATTATCCATTTTCCACCCACTCTTTTTCTATTCCAGAATTTTGTCGAATTATCCATTTTTCTAGTATTTTAATTCTTAATTAAATAATTATGATAATAATTAAACATGTTAATTGATTTTTAATTTTACTTTATCCCACTAGAATCATAATTAAACATGTTCATTAATTTTACTTTTTCCCACTTGAATCATAATTAAACATGTTCATTAAGGTAATAATTAAAATTAAGATAATAATTAAACATGTTAATTGAATTTTGTTATAAATGATGAGCCTGGGATCAAGTTAATTTGTTGGTTTGTCTAACCCTCTCACCTTCCACATTGATCGAATCAGCATCTTGAGACGAGCAACGGGATCAAGTCTAACGCACGAAATTTTGCAACTCCCTACTCAAATCATACTACACGTAAAACGAATTCAAATTTCGGACTGCACTCAATATCTTTTTCATGATTAAAATCGAATGTTTTGATTTGTGATTAACCTATGACCAAAACTACACTACAAAACCGGTGAATCCACAACACCCTTTCTCCGTATTTCTTGATAATTTTTAATTAGCTTTGTAGCTCCTTCTCAAGTTGTTGCCTTGAATCTGTTTTTGCTGCCAAGACAACATCGTCTAAGAACCCTCTCTGAGGAAATTCTTCGGGTACAAGACTCCGATACATCTCAAAGCTCTTGGCAGCTTCCGTTTTTTTCTCCATTAGACTGTACACAATCCCCTGAAAACACAAAGCTTGGTAAAATCACTAAATTGCATAAATACCCCTCAAGTTTATTCAATTACAAAAACAAAATACACCTACAAAAATACTACCCCTTTCAAAAAAGTGTGACTAACTGACTATAGTAATATACACAGTAGAATAACCTGGCATAGATAAGGGCGAAAATCCCTCGGATTCTCTTCAATAAGATCTTGAAAATTCTCCAATGCCTCTTCCAAGTTTCCCTAAAAGCGCCTCCCAATAAATGCATAAATTAATAATTCAAAAAAAATAAAAAATCTGAGACGCAACCATGGTTACTACGAAAATTTAATTTCACCTTTTACTCTTTTTAAGGTTTAATCTTCTTTATTTTAGATTTCATATGAACTTTCCTAAACGACGGGGAAAAGATGTTTTTAACAAATCTTGATGATATCCATTCAACGAAGCATTTGATACCTTTATAATATGCATTTGTGCAACTAAAATTCTTATGTTTCGCTCTTCGTTGACTTTGTTTTCTCGACGGGCAATCTCTGAAGCCTTTTCTAGCATCTCAAAAACTGCAGCACCTTCTTTGTTTTTATGCATCACCATTGCCAGGCCCTGTCACACAGAAAGGGCAAATTTGAGATAACCCTTGAGGTTAGATGAAATAAAACAGCCGACTTTGGGAAATTATAAATATAAGTAACATTGAGGTGCCACCCATCTTACATTTGTGGACATGATAAATTTGTTGATGCTCATCAGATATTCTTACAACCAAATCCATCAACTTCTCTGAACTTACAAATACTCCAAAACAATTGCATTACACTCCTCGATTTTCTAAGTAACAATTTTCGAAATGTTGAGGGGGTGTAATTGTTATATATCTGATGGCACATTGGCACCAATAAATCGAGCCCTGTATCCTAATGGTTGTAGCAAAGTTAGCAGAATAAAACCTTACGGGCAGTTTTTGTAAATTTCAAATACCACAAACCTCAAGGGTAGTTTCTGCAAGAAGCGAAATTTCATAGATAGAAATAGAACACAAGAGGTGCACAAGCCTTTTACAACAGTTTTTCTACGAATTGTATTATAGTCGCATTTGAAGAAACTACAAACATATAAAAATGACTATGGATATACGACTAAGAAACGAAAATTTTACTTTATCATGGAGTTGCAATGCTAAACATAGAATAAATTACATAATTAGTGCTATAATTTAGTCATATTCCCTTGATTAAATCGAGATAATTTTTCAAACCCACCCCTTCAACAACAGGTAACAAAGTTGGTAGACAGTAAAAACTACGGAAATCCGGTAACAAGTCTCAATCTGGGTTTCTCAAGAAGTTTATAAGCAACAACTATGGCAGCCTAATCGAATACCCTCATTACCCCCGACCTAAACAATAGATTCTCAATCAAAACACAGAAACAAGACGACCACATGCTGCATAGGTTCATACAAATAAAAAAATCATAAATCCCATTAAATTAGGAAAATAACACCAGGAAAATTAAGGGAAATTACAGTACATGCAAAGCTCTGAGCAGCAGAGGCTGCTGCTTGAGTATATTCTTGAACAAGCTCTTCGCCTTGCTCAAATCCCCCATCATCTCATAACAGAGTGCCTGCAAAAGCCTCCACTCCATTTCGCTCCTCTGCAATTCGATCAATTTCTCCACGTATACCACGGCCTCCTTACTTTTCCCCTTCTTCATTTTCACATTCACAGCCATTTTCAAAGCGTCCACGCTTTTCGGGTTCTCGCGCACCAATTCCGCGCACATTATTTCTTCCTCGGAATCGTCGAGGTTCCGGGAATCGATTCTCTCGCTTTCCTGAACGGGCCGCAGTACGGCGGCGGGCCTTGATTTTACATAGCCCACGAAAATGAGGGACCCCAGAACTAGGGTTGCGATCGTCCCTACGAAGAAGTTGGGAATGGTGGTTTCCTTGGGCGGCGGCGGAGGCGGCGGCGAAGAAGAGGCTGAAATCGAAAGTTTGGAAATGGGTATCGACGAAAAGTGAGGGGTTTTGAAGGGCTGCCGGAATTTGAGGTGATGAAAACTGGAGGATTGTGAACTGAGAACAGGGGTTTTTAAGGGGTTTAGGATCGAGAATTTGGGGGGTTTATTCGGGCGATGGTGGAAGGAGAGTGTGAAATTGGTGAGAGGTGAAGAAGAAGAAGCCATTGTTGGGAGAGAGAGGTTTTAGGACTTGATATGAATTTGTTGGGGGGTTTATTTGTCGAAAAGTGTAGCTTCCAAAAAAAATAAAAAATTGCCCACAAAATAGTTTTTCTTTAATTTTATACTAGAGGTAAGTATTTTTACATTTTTATTTTTTTTATGCTATAATTATTTTTGCAAACCTTCAAATAAAAAGTTTTTTTTTTTTATTTTATCTTCATAATTACACTTTTATTTACTCAATTTTTCAACTAATTTGTCATTGTGAAGTATAAATATACATCACACATGAGACAATTTTAAGATAAGTTGTCACTAAATTTAAAGTGTGAGCAACATTCATGTTGGGAAATTCGCGTCCGAAATCCCCGCCTGAAAAGCACACGAACAAACAAGAACGAAATATACGAAATAAAAGGAGACACGAGATTTATAGTGGTTCACCCGTTAACGAGGGCTACGTCCATTCTTGCCGCTGCAATCGCTTTTACTAGAACAATTATAGTGCTCGATTACAAGTCTTGTAATGCTATAATCTCAATCCTAGCGTATGGAAGTGTTAACCCTATTTTACAATACACATAGGGTTTATATAGAAGGGGGAAAAAAGAATTCGGAGAAAGAATCCCGCTGGGGCGTAAAAGCCCCAGCTTGTCGGCCGACAATGCATGGTGTCGGCCGACAACTTCAACGCGCAGTGCGTGTTTCGCCTCGGGCTGAAGCTCGTGATCCACAGAATAGCTCGGACAGCTCCTTGTCGGACGACGGGGCCTGGTGTCGGCCGACACCAGGCAAGAGCTCCGGCTGAACCTCCTCGGCGCCTCCCCGACGCCTCCTCGACTCCGTCGTCTTCTCCGATCACTTTCGATCGTCTCCGGCGACGATCGTCTTCTCCGTTTCCGGCTCCGGCGATTGTTTCTCGGCGTGAATTCACTTCACCCTCAACAATTTCCCACTTGAAGTTAATTCACAGCCCCCCCTATCGTCTCTTCCCATTGCAGCGGCGTCCTCGGTCCTCATCCCAGAAGACCAACCGAGGTTGAACACAACCTCAACTTGTCACACGGTACCACCTTCGTAAACATGTCGGCCGGATTCTTACTCCCAAGAATCTTCTCCAACACCAAGACGCCTTCCTCTAAGGCCGATCGAATGAAGTGATATCTTAGCTGGATATGCTTCGTTCGAGCATGGTACACCGGATTCTTCGCCAAGTGAATGGCGCTCTGACTGTCGGAATACAAGATACTCCCCGAGTGATCTTGCCTCAGCTCTAGCAGAAATGCTTGTAGCCACATCATCTCCTTCGCGGCTTCCGTCACAGCGACGTACTCCGCCTCACAACTCGACAATGCTACGATCTTCTGCAACCTCGACACCCAGCTAATCGCGGTACCCAGTAGTGCTCTTCCTACTATCCACATCTCCTCCGTTATCCGCGTCCACGAACCCGAGTAACCCCACATCTGATTTTCGGAACCTCAAAGCAAAATCGGAAGTCCCCCTCAAGTATCGAAAGATCCACTTCACGGCTTCCCAATGTTGCTTCCACGGGTTGCTCATAAACCGGCTGACCACTCCCACTGCATGGGCAATGTCAGGCCTAGTGCACACCATGGCATACATAAGGCTCCCAATCGCGGAGGCGTAAGGGACCTTATCCATATGCGCTAGCTCCTTCTCGCTCTTCGGCGAGTCCTCCTTTGACAGACGGAAGTGACTAGCCAAAGGGGTGCTCACGGGTTTCGCATCCTCCATGCTAAACCGTGCTAGTACCTTCTTCAGGTACTCCTCTTGAGACAACTCAAGACCATCTTTGCTCCTCGTGATTCTCATCCCCAGTATTTGTTTGGCAGCACCCAAATCCTTCATAGAGAACTCCCTTGATAGACTCTTCTTGAGCTTGTCAATCTCCGCCAAGCTCGCCCCGACTATCAGCATATCATCTACATAAAGAAGCAAAATTATGTAGGTACCTCCGAGTTTCTTGAAATAGCAGCAGTGGTCCGCCTCGCACCGCGTGAATTCGACCCGCTTCATGAACATGTCGAACTTCTTGTACCACTGCCTCGGAGCTTGCTTCAACCCATACAAGCTCTTCTGAAGCTTACACACCAGCTTCTCCTTGCCTCGGACTTCGAAACCCTCCGGTTGCTTCATATAGATTTCTTCATCTAGGTCCCCATGAAGAAATGCGGTTTTTACATCCATTTGCTGAAGATGTAAATTCTCCTTTGCCACCAAGCTAAGCACCACCCGGATGGTTACCATCTTGACTACCGGAGCGAAGATCTCCGTGTAGTCGATCCCTTCCTTTTGCTGGAACCCTTTCACCACTAATCTTGCTTTGTACCGAACGCTTCCATCGTGTTCTTCCTTTGCCCGGAAGACCCATTTATTGTGCAAGGCCTTCTTCTCCTTCGGAAGCTCGGCTAGTTCCCAAGTCTGATTCGACATCAATGAGCTCATCTCCTCTTTCATGGCAGACTCCCACTTGATCGAATCCCTTGCTTGTATAGCCTCGGTGTAGCACTCCGGCTCACCCCTATCAGTCAGCAAAATATAGTTAAGAGAAGGTGAAAACTTATGAGGAGGTCTTCTTACCCTAGTCGACCTCCATGGCTTCGGTGTAACTGGATCGATGTTGGGATGAGCATTTTCATCTTGCTCATCCTCGCTGCTCGTGTCGCTTTCCTCGATCTTCTCGGTCTCCACGACCTTCACCGGAACCTCCTCCGTGTCTCCCACGGGATCAATGCTTTCTTCAAAAACCTCGTCTTTACCCTTGTACAAGACCGCCTCGTTGAAGATTACATTTCTGCTTCGGATCACCTTATGATTTTCGGCATCCCAAAATCGGTATCCAAACTCCGTGCCGCCATATCCAATGAAGAAGCACTTCTTGGATTTAGGATCAAGCTTGCTACGAGCAGCTTCGTCGATATGGACATACGCCAGACTCCCGAACACCCTGAAGTAGGACAGATTCAGCTTCTTCCCACTCCAAACCTCCTCAGGAATCCGAAATTCCAAAGGAACCGACGGTGCTCTGTTGATTAAATGAGCTGCCATGTCGATGGCATATGCCCAAAACATCTTAGGCATCCCCGAGTGTAACCGCATACTTCGGGCCTTCTCATTTAGCGTCCTGTTCATTCGCTCTGCTATTCCGTTTTGTTGTGGGGTCCCCGGAATAGTCTTCACCATCTTGATCCCACTCTCGACACAAAATTGTTTGAAGTCGGCGTCAACGTACTCACCACCGTTGTCGGACCTCAAACACTTCACCTTGATATTTGTTTCATTCTCAACCTCGGCTTTCCATTTCCTGAAAACAGAGAACACGTCACTCTTATTTTTCATGAGGTATACCCATACCTTCCGTGTGGAGTCATCGATGAAGGTAACATAGTAGAGTGACCCTCCGAGTGAGGCGACGGGAGCTGGCCCCCAAACATCCGTGTGTACTAGTTCCAGCTTCTCCGCCTTGGGCTCCCTTCCACCTTTGGAAAAACTCACTCGTTTCTGCTTTCCAAGAATGCAGCTCTCGCACGTGTGAGACTCAATCGCTTTGAGTTCGGGCAGCAGCCCGTTCTTTGCCATGATCTTCATCCCCTTCTCACTCATGTGCCCCAGCCTGCAATGCCACAACTCGGTCTTCTGGGTGCCATCAACAACACCAACCGAGTCCCTCATGCTCGTCGTCAAATAAAGTGTGCCCGTCTTATGACCTCGAGCAATGGTCATGGCGTTCCTCGAAACCTTCCACGACCCATCTCCAAATGACGTCCGGTAGCCATCATTATCAAGCTGGCCCACCGAAATTAGGTTCCTCATCAATCCCGGCACATGTCTGACCTTGGTAATCTTCCAGGTTTGCCCGTTAGACAGCTTCAGGTTGATATCTCCCATCCCGACTATATCGAGTGGCTCGTCATCTGCAAGAAAAACCTTTCCATAGTCACCCGAGACATAATTCAACATTACCTCTCGCTGTGCAGTAGTATGGAAAGAAGCCCCTGAGTCCAGCACCCAGGAATCGATCGGTGAGTCGACCGAACAGAGAAGGACGTCCCCATCGTCGTCATCCTCTTGCACCACCGCATTGGCGGTTCCCTTCTTCTTGTTGTCGTTCTTCCCCCGAGAGCGACAATCCCTCTTGAAGTGCCCCGTCTTCCCACAATTCCAGCACTCGTTATCCTCGGACCTCGAGCTATCTCTTCCATTCCTAGACTTGGATCTCCCTCTGTTCCTGTTAGCATTCCTGCCCGAGTTTCTCCCCCGGCTCTCTACACTCAAGGCCGAACTAGGAAACTTTCCCTTGAAATCTTTTCTCCGGATTTCCTCGGCAAGGATCTTATCTCTAACTTCGGAGAACTGCAGATTCTCCTTCCCCATAGAGTTGCTAACAGCTGCCCGCATGGGCTCCCAACTATCCGGCAGAGACGCAAGTAGGCACAAGGCGTAAATTTCGTCATCGAAGTTCACCCCGACTCCTTTCAACTTATCCAAGATGGAATTCAGCTCGTTTATGTGGTTGGCTGCGTTTGCATTGTCCGACATCTTCAGGTTGAACAACTGCTTCATGAGATACACCTTGTTGTTCGCTGAAGGTTGCTCGTACATGTTCGATAGGGCAGCCATCAAACCCTTGGTTGTGGGAATTGAGCGCACATTGAATGACACGTTTGAAGCTAAAGACAAACGTATCAATCCCAACACCTGCCTGTCGAGGCTTTCCCATTCCTCGTCATCCGTGATCTTCTCCGGTCTACCCTTCAAAGGAATTCCGAGCCGCTTCCCATAAAGGTAGTCCTCGATCTGCATCTTCCAGTGTCCATAGTTATTCCCGTCAAATTTCGTAACCCCGAACGAGGTTGTGGTGTCCGTCATCGCTTTTCCCCGATCGCTATAACCCTAGCGCTCTGATACCAGTTGTTGGGAAATTCGCGTCCGAAATCCCCGCCTGAAAAGCACACGAACAAACAAGAACGAAATATACGAAATAAAAGGAGACACGAGATTTATAGTGGTTCACCCGTTAACGAGGGCTACGTCCACTCTTGCCGCTGCAATCGCTTTTACTAGAACAATTATAGTGCTCGATTACAAGTCTTGTAATGCTATAATCTCAATCCTAGCGTATGGAGGTGTTAACCCTATTTTACAATACACATAGGGTTTATATAGAAGGGGGAAAAAAGAATTCGGAGAAAGAATCCCACTGGGGCGTAAAAGCCCCAGCTTGTCGGCCGACAATGCATGGTGTCGGCCGACACCTTCAACGCGCAGTGCGTGTTTCGCCTCGGGCTGAAGCTCGTGATCCACAGAATAGCTCGGGCAGCTCCTTGTCGGACGACGGGGCCTGGTGTCGGCCGACACCGGGCAAGAGCTCCGGCTGAACCTCCTCGGCGCCTCCCCGACGCCTCCTCGACTCCGTCGTCTTCTCCGATCACTTTCGATCGTCTCCGGCGACGATCGTCTTCTCCGTTTCCGGCTCCGGCGATTGTTTCTCGGCGTGAATTCACTTCACCTTCAACAATTCAAAGTTTACATGATTTTTTTAAATAGATTTGAATTTTCATAAAATTAAATAATTACCTAAAAAATTGAACTATATTACATTATTTGTGATATTGTTTTTTTAATTAACTATTACGGAGTACTCTTTTTTCTCATAAAAAACAAGTTCATTTTTTTTTAATTTATAAAGCAAGTGGCTTGTCTTTTATATATAAAAAACAATATGTTTTTTTAACTTAAAATCATTTTTTATACTTTTTTAATAACAAGTAGTAGTAGTAACATGTATTATATCTGTCCCAACAAATAATGAAATGGTTAGATTAAGAAAAAAATTATTTATGATTTGTTGAACAAAAAGTAAAGAGTAAAATATATTTTTAAATTAAAAATTAAATTAATTATGCGTAAATCTAAAAAATAGGTGAAAAAAATATGAGTAAAATGTTATTTTAAAGTTAAAAAATAAAATAATTATTTAATTTGTAAAGATGTTCATAATAGTTGAGACTTTAAAAAAGAAAAAAATTGCATAAATAGTTGGGAAAGAGGAGAATTATTCTCTTGACTATTCTAGATAGTTTATAAAAAAAAATATTCCTTCATATTTACAATAGCAAGACCACTTTTCTTAAATGGACATTTCACAAAATAATAGGATATTCCAAAAAAAAAGAAATAAATAATTTTATTTTTTAACTTTCAAATATAATTTTATCCCTAATTTATTCATCTATTTTTTCAACTTCACTTCAAATTAATTTACTTTTTAACTTAAAAATACATGTATAACTTCATTTTTTAGTTAAAAAGTAATTTTTTTTTTTTTTTTGTACTGAAATACATGTATAACTTTATTTTTTAGTTAAAAAATAACATTTTTTTTAATTTTCGTACTGGAATAAAAGGTCATATATTTATGAATTGGAAGGAGTATTATTTATATTGTTTTTGTTAAAATAAAACGAGTATTATATTTATCTCTCATATTTTTTAAGGTAAAAAACATTTAACCCCCTAAAACTTTGATAAATTACATTAAACACTCAAATTTTTATAAAATTTACATTTTACACAAATTTAATTAATTTAATATTTAAAATGTTAAATTTTCTAGTAAAAAATATATTTTACTTCTAAAAAAATCATAAATAAATTAAAATATAATTTCAAATTTAAATTTATATTAAATATGTTTAAATTTTCAATTTAAATTACATTTTTTCTTAAATAAAATTTTTAGAAGTTTTATTTTAATTTTTATTATTAAAATTGAAAAATGATTTTGAAAAATTATGAATCAAATTATTTATAAAATCAATTCAAAATTTTAAATATTTTAAAATAAAAAATGTAAAAACAAATATTTTATTTTAGATTTTTATTTATTTATGATTTATTTTAGTTAAAATACATTCTTTACTAAAAAATATTTAGAAATATTAAAATAATAAAAAAAATTATCAAAACTTTGAGTTTTTAATGTATTTTATTAAAACTTTAGAAGTAAAGCACAATTTTTATAAAAACTTTAAAAGTTAAAGTTTTTTATCCTATTTTTTATATATTAAAATTAAAGGTATAACCGTTTTAAAACTCACGTACACACTTGAAAAATATACAAAATAAAAAAAAAAACATTTGAAAAAAAAATACAAAATAAAAAAACATAAATAAACTCACGAACACACCATGAAAAAATAAAAATATATATATGTAATTGTTCCTTCTACAACTCACGTGAAAAAATAAAAATAAAAAGAACATAAAAACAACCTCCTTTAAAAATTAATTAAAAAAAATTGAAAGTTATATTTAATTTAATAAATTAAGTTTTTATTTAAAATTATCAAAATAAAATTATATTATAATGTAAAAAAATAATTAAAATTAATACTAATAATTTATTATCATGTGACGCAACATGTGACGCATTGTTCGTTTTGGGTGACGCATGTTTAAACTTGGTACATAAATTAAACGACAAGTAAATCATGATAATCAAGGTTAGGTGAACAAATTATTAAGTGTTTTATTGACTAATTCATAAAAATAGTAAAGATTGAGGAAGAAGACGATCAATTTTTTTTTATTTATTTATTATTTTTTTTTTTTTTTGCTTTTGCCTTTTTGCACAATTTTATCCTTTAAACAAAAATATCAAAAATCAAATAAAATTTGATAAAATAAATACTCGAATTTATAGTTGTTTTACCCTCGCCGTAAATTTCATCAATATTATATATTTCATTTTCGATTAATAGTGTAAAATATTTATAGGTATTGCAATTTACTAGAATTTCAATAATAAAAAAAAATCAAGTATATATCTAATTGACTTTCTTGTATCAATAAATCCATTTTTTTACTAACCACGTATTGACTAGGGGAATTTCAAATCTACTATAAGTAAATACCTTTGCCTAACTATTTGTCATATCCCTTTCTCACAAATCACAACTCTTTTCTATATTTCTCTCCCTAAACATTATCAAAGAAAAAAAAGAGCTTATCCATGGAGTACACGAACAAGGACCAACCGCCGGCATTCTTGCTAAAGACGTACACGATGGTCGATGATCCTTCGACAGACGGCACCGTGTCGTGGAACATTGACGGCACCGGTTTTGTGGTGTGGCGATTGGCTGAGTTCGCCCGAGACCTACTACCAACCATTTTCAAGCACGGAAATTTCGCCAGTTTTATTCGGCAGCTCAACACATACGTAAGTTTTACTTTTTATAATATACTTGGTTAATAAGTTTGAATATAGTATATATGTTTAATTAGTCACACATAGAGAAATAATATAGTATTTATTATTAGGGTTGTTCATCTATTCAAAATCAAATGAATCGGACGATATCAAAATTAAAATAATGGTAAAATTATGACTCGAAAATTGGAATGGAATATTTGAACAAAGATCGGACTGATCAAGCGAATCGATAAATTCGGTTTGATCCGATTTTGAATATAATCGAACTAAAATAATTTTAAAATAAATTAATTAAATAATAATTAAAATTAATTTTTATACATAAACAATTAAGTTTATTCAATACACTATATTTTTTTAATATATAAAATATTTAAAATATATTATTTATTTTTTTCTTGTATAATTTTTATACAAGTAATATTTAAATAATTTTATTTATATATGAAATATTATTTTATTATTTTTTTTTTTTGAGATATGTAAAGTAATTTTAAAAATTTAGAAAAATAATTTATCAAGTTATTTACTAATTCAAAATCGAAATTGAACCAAAAACTAAAATTTCAAATGTACTTGAATTGTAAATTGAACAAGATCACCCACCCCATTCTGATCTATTTTTTTATGTGATTAGAATTTTTAGCCACACTCATTTTGACAAAAAATAAATTACAAATGAAATATATTAAAAAAAATTACAAATTTGAGATATTAATGACAACTTAGTGCAACATCGTTTTATTTCATCCATAAGTTTGATTCTTATTTTTATTTGGTTTTAGGGATAATTCTTAATACTGTATGAACTAGTTAGTACTGTCACATGAACAAACCAAGGTACCAAACAAAAAAATTCAAGAAATAAGTAATAAAACATAACTCATGATCAATTTAAACAAAATTAATTGCACAAATAACTCTAGCATTAGTAAAAGGATATGTGGGCCATCTATTAAATATGTAAAAATATACTATAATATATTAATATTATTCTGTTTTAAACTTTTGATAATAAATTTGTTATTTTGGAGTGAAATTGAACTTAATTGGATTGAAGTGAATGTATCTGAATCGAAATAAATAGATTTAAACTGAATTGAACTTAACTTAATTGATTTTTTTATAATAATAATAATAATTATTATTTTAAGTTTTTTAAACAAAATTAAAAAATATTAATAATATCTCAATACTAAGGTTTTATCTATGTTACTCGAGGTGGAGTAACTAGACTGTATACTTAAAATTATTGATTTGAATTATTTTTTATTTATTTTATTTTAATTTGTTTTGAAAGGAAATTGAGCTGAACTTAAAAATTGGACTGAACTCAAACGATTTGAACAAATTAAAAAAAATAGAGTACTATGTATTAATTTTTTTATTACTCTTTTCCAAAATAATAATATATTCAACTCTATTTTCACAAAAATTATAGAAGAAGAATATTTTTATTATGTTAATATATATAGAGCATTAAAATAATGGAATTTTGTATTTTGATAATGAGGATAGGTGAGAGCATTAATATTATATTTTGTATTTTCACATGAAGTGTATAGTTTTTCCAAGTGAAAATATAAATATAATTTATTTATTTGAAAGGTGTGAATATAATTTTGAAACAAGCTAAACAAATATTTAAAATATACAATATTTCGAACATAAAGAACATAACTCTTGTGTGTACAAAAACTGTGATTTTTTCTAACGAAGAACTATACACTTCATCCCATGTTTTGATTCAATTTGATCTTTATAAAATTAGAAAATACAACTAATTATTTTATTTTCATTTTAAAAACAATTATTTTTTTACTTTTCATCCCTCAATTAAAATTTATTTGCACTTTAATTTTTTAAGTCAAAAATAACATTTTATTCTTTATTTTTTTAATATATTTCATTTTCTTTATTTTATAAAATTACTCACACTTTTGTTTTGGTAGGTCTCATAATAATATGCACGTTTTAAAAATTGAAACAAGTTTTTTAAGTACAATTTCACATTTTCACATTAAATTTTTAACTAACATTTTAAATTTATTCACAATCAATATATATTTAATTTAAAAGATTTTTTAATTAATTTATTATCACGTGAGCACCACGTGATACATGTTTAAGGTTCTCGAACATAAAATAATGGAATTTTGTATTTTGATAATGAGGTTAGGTGAGAGCATTAATATTATATTTGCGTAATTAATAATTAAGTGTTTGATTCAGTGAACCATAACTTTCGGTCCAAAAGAATTAATTTTTACATGTATTAAATTAATTGAAAATCACAAAAGATATTGCTCGTCTTTTTATATACTTAAACGACCATAATTTTTTTTTTCTAATAAAATATTATAATAGAGAAATTAAATTGTGGTCGTTCTTTATGTGCAACAACTAATATATCAGAGAGAGTATAAAAACAATCATAACTCTTTTGTCTAATAAAATACTATAATCAAGAAATTAATAATTTTTGAGTTTGAAAAAATAAAAATATGTTAGTCTAAATTATTGTGATTGAAAATGAAAAATGGAGATTGGAAATTGTAGCAAGTTTTTGTTTAGTAATATCTTAGTTTCAACTATATATCCACTTGATCGACATATAAATTAAGAAAAATATTTTTTTTATTTATTTTTTGACTAAAAAATTAAAAATTAAAATATATTTTTAAGTTAAAAAGTAAAATAGTTGTATCTAAAATTTGAAAAGTAAGTTAAAAATAAAGGTAAAATAGTATATTATAGTGAAAAAAATAAAACTATTATTTATTTTTAAGAATGTAGATAATTAGTTAGAATATTCAAAAAATAGTCTTCATAAGCAGTAATAATATTATATTTATAATGTACAACCTTTATATATTTCTATATTTTAAAAATTATACATATAGTACTTTTTAAATATTTGATACAGGTATTAAAATTTAAAATATTTAGTATTGATTTTATAAATTCAACAGATTTGCAAGAAATTAATATAGAAATAATTAAACATCATATAAATTGTTTTAAGTTTGGTTAAACATCATTCCTGTAAATTAAAATAACATTACATTTCTTATCACAATTAAATCAAATTATCAATTTTCACCAGGGATTTCACAAATTATCACCCGATCGTTGGGAATTCGAAAACAAATTGTTCTGTCGAGGCCAAATTGACCAACTATACAAGATATGTCGGAAGAAACAAACGCCCAACAAGCCGCGACATGATGTGCAACTCCCCAAAGCACCGTCTAGATTTCAATTTTGCGACAACGGAGGAGTAAGAGGAGGAGGACACGTACCATCGACATCATCACAATACACCATTCTTGTAGACGAGAATAGGAAACTTCAGCAAGAGAACACCATTCTCAACTCCGAACTCTCCGTAGTGAAGAAGAGATTCGATAAGCTTCTCGATTTGGCAACTATTTATGGTCGGAATTCTAATGAAGTAAAGAGCAATAGTGTAGGACCAAAGATTTTTGGGGTGAGGCTTAATGCTGGAGAGAGTGCTGACATGGAAAATTAGTGAGTGATTAGTGGAATAAAGAATTTATTTTTGTTGATTTTGAAGTTTAATTAGGTTTGAGAGGGTTAAAAAAATTGCTATAAAGACAACTTTTTAAAAGATGAGAGAATATAGTAAGCCCAGTACAACTAATTACTACTACAAGTTATTAGGTGGAGTATTAGTTTGCTTTAATTAGCCTAGTTAAAAGAATTTAAATACTAGGATATAGTGATATACTAAATTACCTCTTTTTTTATGGTGTATAAGTTATTTGTTTTGTCAATAAAAAATTATTATGTGTGAAAATGTGATTTTTTTTTAATTATATGTTAAAATTATCATGAAAATTGTGTTGAAAGGTAACTGAATCAAATTAAAATAAATAAAATGATCATCAAAAGATTTGTGTTAAAAGATTACTGGAATTGATCATATTGTTTTTTTGTTATGTGTTCTTAACAACTTTTCAATGACAGATTTAAACTCAAAATTATCAGAATATCTCTACTTTATTCGATTTATCAAAATTTTCATCAAAATCAAGTAATTCAGTAAAGACTGCCTAAGCAAGTAAAAACAAACCTAAATGATTAAAATGAATTTAGGAGACCAAAATAATAATTAAGAGGGTGATAGTAAAAATTAAAATGTAAGTGATCGAGCTTAATTTAGAGCTTAAGGAGAACTTGTAGAACAACAATTATTTGTATACACTCAATTTATAATTTATAATTATAGTAGTATATATTTGTATTTGGTTCAATTTTGAAATATATGAAATTTGTGATATAAATTATTTTAAATATTGAAATAATATTAACTTGAAGATTAAATGAACATTAAAATTTTGAATACAGTATATAAAAAATATAATACAAAAATGCCATTCAATACGAAATGACGAAAATACCCCTAAATTGATCTCGATCATTTTATTCACAACAGAGAACCTTCATCTCGCCGGAGTCACCACGGGAGTCAATGTCAGTCCGAAACCCAGCCGTTTCAAACTGTCAAATCGAACCCACAGCGAACGGTTTGATCCATGAAAGCTCGTAACCCGTCGCAGGTTAATACGAGGTTAGGGCACTTCTGTTCAGATCTCAGTTAATTCTCAGCTTAAACCCTATTGATCTTTATTATTTGAAGTTTTAAGAAGTTATCGTCATATTTTTCTGTAGGTATATATATTCTGATTCGAGGTGATTATTTTGGGATTTATTTTTTTGAGATCTGCATTTCGCGATGTTGTTGTGAGAGACGGGTTTTCAGTTTGAATCTGAAAAGAAGTTTTTAGAAAGTACTGTTTTTTCGTGGAGAATAAGTTTGTTTCTGGATGAGACTTGAGAGTATCTAGGTGATTTTTTTTATATATATTTTATTGTATTGGGGGAGATATTCTTCTGTTTCTGGAGGAGGAGAAGGAGGATATAATGTTTTGGAGGGAAAAGGAAAGGGATAACAAAGAGAAGGATGGTGGACCTCCGGTCGGGCAGGTCCGAGTGCTTGTCGTTGGAGACTCAGGTACCTTGATATTGTTTCATGCATCCTGTGTTGTCATTGCTTTGTTGTTTTGCAATGAAAAAATTCCAAATGCCGAAATGGGACTTAATGTAGTAGGGAACTAGGGCTTCCGGTCTATACTTTCACGAAAAACTTAGGAGGACAAATTATGTTTGAATGGTTTTTAATCTACAGGGGGTATTTACTGGTTCAAGTTGAAAAAAATCACTCGGGTTACGAGATAGGTTAGAATTTTGAGTTAATTTAGTATGAGAGAGAACATTATGTGTTCTACTCTCTAGATAATATGAAACTTCAGCATTGTTCGATTGACTCACCTATTAGTATTAAACTCAGACTGCAGTGATTGAACTTATGCGACAAATTTATTGTCTTTCTAAATTGGGCTGTGACTGTGATGAACCAAACTCCCAGATGGATATCCACTGATATCCTATCACGCTGGTTTAGTTGTGTTATTAATGTTGAGGAATTAAGTAATAATTCACTATCTTCTCGTTTTTTGAAATGTTTTGAGGCAGTGATTCATTATAATTTATGACACCTCTGGCAAGCCTAACTCCGTAATATGTATAATTAGATTTTGTGGATATTATTTTATCAGTTTACGTTCTGTAACATTCTTCACAGGTGTAAATTTCACAAAACAGAAATGTATTCAGACCTAAATTTGGATCTGGTCTTATTTGCTAAATAATTTCAATTTGTTTTTGTGCTATTATTGTTGAAAATATATTTTTGCCAGTCGAGATGCTTATTAACTGCCATCTTTGTTTAGGTGTGGGAAAAACTTCTCTTGTTCATCTGATCATGAAAGGTTCTTCCACTGCACGCCCGCCACAAACTGTTGGCTGTGCTGTTGGTGTTAAGGTATGATATTCCATTTTCACCATGAAGAATTCGGTAACCAATCATTTGTTCAAAGTCCATGCCTTTTTCTGTTATTTTTCAGCACATGACTTACGGAAGTCCTTCCAGCTCATCAAGTAACATCAGAGGTGAAACAGAGAGAGACTTTTTTGTTGAACTCTGGGACATATCAGGACATGAGCGTTATAAAGATTGTCGATCTCTGTTCTATTCCCAAATCAATGGTATGTTCCTGCTTTGTTTATTCTCAAGCTATTTAAAAATACTATGCATACTAGAGAATCAGGTTTAATAAATATCTCCTTTTACTATAACTCTATTCACAATTCATGTTTACGAGCTTTCTAGGTGTTATTACCTTTCCATGTTGGGGTTTTTGGAATTTATTTTTCTGTTGGTTTTAGGTGTTATGTTTGTTCATGATCTTTCTCAAAGAAAGACAAAGACTAGCTTGCAGAAATGGGCTACCGAGATCTCAGCAACTGGGACATTCTTAGCCCCTTTAGCTAATGGAGGCCCTGGAGGGCTTCCTGTTCCTTATATTGTGATCGGTAACAAAGCAGATATTGCTTCTAAAGAAGGCACTCGAGGAAGCAGTGGAAATCTTGTTGATGTGGCTCGTCAGTGGGTTGAGAAACAGGGTTTACTTCCGTCAAGTGAGGAAATCCCTTTAACCGAGAGTTTCCCTAGTGGTGGAGGCCTTCTGGCTGTAAGTTTAGTTTTTTGAAGTCTGCTTGCTTTTTTTGCATGTGATTGCTGCTTGAATGTTTTGGATTTTTTTTAACGTATCACTTTACTTCTGCGTTTGTTAGTTCATGTCAAAATAGTTTAGGTAATTTTATCTGTTTGTAATGGGCAATCATTGGATTCATATTCGGATATTCCCACAAGCAGATAATATTCCGTGTTTAACTCTCTTAATTGAAATGTTTGTCGAACTTAAATTGGTTACCTTGCAACATATCTATTCTGTACTGAAGATGCCAATCTGAGGATCTTTTTGCAACGAAGACTTCACAATTTAAAAGTGGAGATGAAGTTAAAGTCATGACACCAGTTTACTGTTTTTTATTTTAAATAAGTAATTAAATGATACTAAAACCAATTTAATTGAAATAAGTTGGCTAATTATTTAGAGAGAATACCTTAGCGCTTTTCATTCTGTTGACTCATGTTCAAAGTTCAAAGTTCAAAGTTCAAAGTTCAAACTATTCAAAATTTTCCATATGCTTCTGCTGTCATGCTTAATTGTATTTGTCATTAGTGTTCTTGTTTTTACGTTTTGTTTTATGATTTTAATTTACAACAAAATACAGAAAAATGGGTTGTCAGGAATACTAATTAGTCACACTTGTTATGATATTGTTTGCTTTTTTATTTAGGCAGCCAAGGAAGCTAGATATGACAAGGAAGGAGTGATGAAATTTTTCCGAGCGGTTTGTTTTCCGAAAACTATATCATTTTCTATTTTTGGTGCTATATATTCTAAATGATTTTGTTATATATTTAGTTAATCAGGAGGAGATACTTCTCGGATGAATTGCCAGGTGCAACCCCATGGTCTTACCAAGTTAATAGACCACTTGCGCAATCAAGTGAAATCTCAAGAGATGAAGACCCCCACCTGTATAAAAATTCAAGGTATATATATATATATATATATATATATATATATATATATACAATTTGCAAGCAGAACCAACAGGGATCATTTCACAATAACAATAACGCCCACAATAAACAATATAGATACTATTCTAGCCTGGAAGCTCTTGTTAAACTATCAGAGTGCAGCGATCAAGAAATAACGACGGGCGGAGGAAGTAGATCAGGGGGTGGGACCATCTTAAAACTTTTATAAATGTTAAGAAATCAAATCTCGGGATTATATTTTATCCGTAATATTTATGATCGCATTGTTTTACATTGCTTCTGACTTGAACCGTTTTTTCAGTGTGATTGGCGGTGATATGCAGAAGTACAATGTGCTTCCTCCTCTTCCAGCTCAGCGCAACTTGACACCTCCTCCCACGCTTTACCCACAGCAGCCAATGTCGACACCTGACAATTACAGCATCCCCAGATTTGCCTTGACCACCACAACCACCACCTCCTCCTCCTCCCATCATGAGATCAATGGTGCAAGATCAAAGCGTATGGATATCAACGTCTAAATCTTCTTCAATCTGCCGCTTATTAGCTCGATCAAATACAATCATCTCTCCTGGTGAAGTACATATACATCAATCGCATTAATCCAAAATCGATTATTTCTTACATTATTACATTTAAGTTTTTCCTCGTTTTTTTTGTATTTCGTATTATGAAGAAGACAATTGTTGGATATATATTCACAGCATCATCATTCCCTGTACTTCATAAAGAAAAATGTTTACGCCTATAACCGTCGAGGTATTTCTAGGGGTTGTCTAGGCTTAAGGGTGCCGAATTTGTGACTCTATTGTAATACAAAAAGCGTAGTATTTTTTTATGATAATTACAATGATGATCTTTTCCTTTTTTGTTTTTGGACTTACCTTTGCCCTTAATGAAACACATCTCTTGGTTTTGATTCTCTTTTCATGTAACTCCGATTTTCCTATACAATATGGTTTTTCATGGGGATGATAAGGCTCCTTGTAAGAACTGGTATTCTGTGACTTTCTTTTAACAGATTTGGCATGTTGCTTAAGGAACTCAATGCTTATAATATGCTCACCCTTATTCCGATGATTGAGACTTGTGGGTCCCCTAGGGTTTATGTGTGGGTTGAGCAGCCTCACAGGCGGCATTTGTGCTGGGTCGGGTCGACGTATAAACTCAAGTCCTCCAGGTTTTGGGTTGACTCAGCAAGACACTAAAAAACAATGAAAATAATAGGTATCACATGTTCATATTTTGATTCTTTCCAAGAAATATATATTATATACTCTGTAAAGTAATTCATAGAAACTGCAAACATTGACTCTGAGCATCAAAAATTCCAAAAGAAAGCATGTCCTGCTTTTTCTGGGCACCAATTTCTGTCTTGATCATTTTTACTATATGGAACATCATGACCAAGAACAGGAACAGGAAACTACTGCCCCCGGGCCCAAACGGGCTTCCGATCCTGGGCCACCTCCATCTCCTAGGCCAAAAGCCTCACCAAGCCCTTCACCATCTAGCCCAGAAACACGGCCCGATCATGTTCCTCCGATTGGGCCTCGTGCCCACCCTCGTCGTCTCCTCTCCCTCCGCCGCCGAGCTCGTCCTCAGAACTCACGACCTCGTTTTTGCCAGTAGGTCTCGTCACCAAGCCTCCAAGTACATAAGCTATGGCGAGAAGAACATACTCTTCTCCCCGTACGGGCCTTACTTGCGCAACATGCGCAAGCTCTGCACTCTCAATCTCCTCAGCAATCTCAAGATCCAACAGTTTCGGGCCATGAGGCGGGCCCAGCTGGGAGACCTCGTGGGCCTTCTCCGCCGGGCTGCAGAGAGGCAGGAAGTCGTCGACATCAGCGCTAGGGTTTCCGGGCTGACCGGGGACACGACCTGTCTGATGGTTTTCGGGAGGAAATTTGCTGACCTGGAATTCGACGAGAAGGGTTTCAAGGCCTTGATTGAGGAGGCGTTGCAAGTAGGGGCTCTCCCGAATCTTGGAGACTTTTTCCCCTTCATGGGGGCGGTTGATCTTCAGGGGCTCACACGACGGATGAAGGATCTGGGTAAGATTTTCGACGGGTTCTTGGAGAGGATCATCGATGATCATCGTGTCAAGAACAGCAAGGAGGAGAGAAATCAAGATTTCTTGGACACGATGATGGGTATTATGGAGTCCGGCGAGGCTGCCTTCGAATTCGACTGCAGACATGTCAAGGCAGTGCTTCTGGTAATTTTTTTTTCTTAATAAACATATATATTGAAATTGAACAAAAATTGAAATCTCTGTTTTCTTGTAGGACTTGCTTATTGGAGGAATGGACACATCGAAATCAGCAGTGGAATGGACGCTTTCGGAACTCATAAGGCACCCGGAATGCATGATCAAACTCCAGAAAGAACTCGAACGAGTAGTGGGCATGGATCGATGCGTGGAGGAATCGCATCTCGACAAGCTCGAGTATTTGGATTCAGTTGTGAAAGAGTCATTCAGGATTCACCCTATTATCCCACTGTTGATCCACGAATCCACCGAAGATTGCACGCTCGATGGCTATCACGTGCCCAAAGGTTCAAGAACAATTGTGAATTTGTGGTCTATCGGGAGAGACTCTAACGTGTGGCCCAACCCAGAAAGATTCAACCCGGATAGGTTTGTCGAGAGCAAAGTAGATCTTCGGGGGAATGATTTTGAGCTTTTGCCGTTTGGTTCTGGGAGAAGAGGTTGTCCGGGGATGCAGTTGGGACTAACCGTGGTTAGGTTAGTGGTGGCGCAATTGGTGCATTGCTTCGATTGGGAACTTTGTGACGGCATGTCGCCTGATGATCTGGACATGGATGAACACTTTGGTATAGTGATGGGTAGAGAAAAACATCTCATGGCCATTCCCACATATAGATTGCTTGAATGAATGCTCTAAGAATGAGGGTAATATTGGGAAATTTAAACATTTTTGAATTATTCATTTTGATTTTGATAAAAAAAGTTAAAATTTAAATTGGAAAAATTGAAGTAATAATTGCACCTAATATTAGAAAATTAAATAAAAATATAAGAATATAATTGTATTTTATATATTTTTCCAAGTGTGCAAATAGGGGTGAGCACCGATTGGTTCGGTCAAACTAAATAATTAAAACAGTTTCAATAACCGAACTAAAATTTTCGGTAACCGAACCGACCGATATTTTTAATAACCGACATAAAACCGTAACTGAAATTTTTGGTTCGGTTTCGGTTATAACCGATAACCGAACATTTATAATTTTCTATTGAGTGATTTGCAATATTATAATGAAGCCTATAAAATATTTTGTACTATTAAAAAAAACAATCATATAGTCAAATAAAAAAATTAAAATATTTGATTTCTTAAAGAAAAAAATGAGAATAATATTTTTATATATATATATGTATTCGGTTATCGGTTATTTATCGGTTATTTGACTCAAATAACCGAAATCGAAACCGAAAATCGAAAATTTAAATTTTCATAACTATAACCAAACCGAAAACAATATAACCGAACCGAAATCAAAATTTTGGTTTGATCGGTTAAATCGATTATAACCGAACAATGCTTACCCCTATGTGCAAATATATGGAGAACAAAGAGAGAATTAAGTACACATTTTCTTGGATAAGATATCTATCTTGTTTTTAGGATAATACAGTATATTGTTTTCACTAAATAAATAAAAACAAACAAAAAAATTAATTTCAACGACCGAATAATAAAAAAGATCGAAAGAAAGAAAAAAAAAAGGTTGAATGATCCAATAATAATAGAAAAAATGTCAAAGACAGTATAAAAATCAAAATACTGAATGATTAAACAATAAAAAGGTGAAAACAAAAATACTTAAAAATGTGACTATTCAACATCAAAGGTTGCTGCAAAAGACCCTCAAAATGTACTATAAATACACACATGCCACATATTGTTCACTTCCTACAAACATGTAGTATCTGATATTCATGTTACAGGATTACACCTTTTTGATGATTTGGACATCTTCGTCTTCAAGTTTGTGATCCTAATTAGTTCAAAGACAGGCGAACATAAATATCGGAAAAAAAAACAAGAAACAAAATGTAGTATATAAATGAATCATCCAATGTAAAATGGATGTTATATTAGGAATGAGAAAAAGAACAGTCGATTGGATATTACCCTGCCAACCCTCTGGGGTTTGTGTTTTGCGCTCGAGCTCCACACCAATGCACTACAATTCATACAACAAACACAGTTGTTTAATTTATACAAATCCAAATACTTTTTTGAAGCTTATAATCTCACAAACATCTTAAAGGTAATTTTTAGAAGCTTGATTACTCAAACAAATACCCTCTTAATGAGAAGTTGTTTTGATTAAGCATTTTAAGCTGCAACATATATAGGGTATCTATCGTTTAACTAAGAAGAACAAGAAGATGGAAAATAAGGAGACTTACTATTTGAATTGTTTTAGCATGTCTTTGTGGATTTTACAACAGAAGTCCTCAACAGTCCTTCTCTTCAAAGACAATATAACGGGATCTTCATAGTCTGGATTCATCGCTTTGGGCTTTGTGTATATACGAGCTAAACTCAAATACTCCCATACTTATTCCAGAAGACCATCAAGGTTCCATTCCAAACGCGCGCGCTGAATCAATCAATTTGCACATCAAAATAACAAAACAAATAATTAGAGTATCATTCACAATCAATTGATCCTCTTTATGTAAAAGGCAAACAAACTCCAAAAGTATTTCCGTAAGACTTTGCCAATCCTTTTTTCTTTTCATTACTTTTTTTGATTAAATTTCGTTATATATATTTTTTGTATTATATTACTCCACAATGAAAATGTATCACCCCATTAACAAACGGGATAGAGGATTTACCTGACTGAGCAATAATGTGGAATCTTTTCCAGAATCTCCAGTTCTTCGAGTGTAATCTGGTCAATCTTATTGACGGCATAAATGCAAGGTATGTATACCCTGCTTCCCTCGATCACATATATGAGGTCGTCAGCTGTAGCATCGTACTTAAGGCTGATGTCAGCGTTGTATATTCGGTCTTCGCCACAAATTGCCTTCACAGTCTCAAGGTCAAGATGTGTGTTAGCCACTATAGATGTTAGATTGAGTCCAATTCGGAGGTTCCTTGTTTAATCTGTTCTCACAGAACAAAATAATGTAATTTATAAAATAGGGATAATTACAAGTAGTACATTGAGGTTTGACATAACTACAATAAAGAAAAACAACCAAAAATTTCAAAATAATTTTTATAAAATGTTGTTGGGGAAGGGAAATTTGAGTGTAATTGATTTCAACAAAAGAAAGTGATACTTAATAGTAATTCACTACTGTTTATATTAGTATCTTTTTGACCAAATAATGTGCATGCTAGTTGTATATTACCTGTTGCACCCTCAATGATTCCCTGAAGATCCAGTAACTGTTAAAAGCAAGAGCAAACAATCTACAAACTGTTAAAAAAACTTTCATGATCGAACTCTTCCTTCACATTAAACAGAGTAAACAACTTGTGACTTTTAATTTACGATACAAAACCCTTCTTTCCTAAACTATTTGTATATATTCAATAATCATGTCATGGACTCATGAATTAAGACAGGAACCATATAAAAAATTAATAGATCAAACATTATTTCCAAGTATATAAAAGGAAACATATAAAATAAGGCAAAACTAGTAGCTAAACAGGAACCTCATAAAAAAAATAATAGATAAAACATGAGACAAAATGGGTTGATCAGCCAAGTATACTATGCCATGCGACTAGAAAAAGAAGGAAAACAATATATTGCAGGAAGACTAGTTGTTATTGAATTATTCTTTTTTCATGACAACAACCTTAAAGCACTTCAAAAATTCCTGTGCTTCATCGAGAGTGATACAAATGTATTTTCCGTCGAATAGGGAAATGAGACCCTTTTACGGAGCAGTATAAATATTATTCAAAAAGGAAATTGACGTGAATGTGAAACTTCCAAAAAAGTGATTTGCGTAAATAGAATAATAGTCTCACCTACATACGTACTGTGTATACCATTGTGTGAGTGACGACATAGTTCTAAAATAACTGAATTTTGTGATTAGCCTGCAAGTGTCGATAACAAAATCCCAGTGGGCTGTTGGGAAAGACAGAACGAACAGCAGCTAAAAGACCAAGATTACGGTCTGAAATAAACGTAATGGTGCGGCCTGAACCCGTTTCTAAACAAGCTTTAATATTCTCGAGAAAGTATTTCCAGTTGCTCTCAGTTTCAGAAACCACAATGGCGTAAGCTACTAGATATAGACATGTATTTATCACAAGTACACTAGCATAAGATTATATATATATGTTATAATCCCTTTACTAATTTGGATATCATTTATATGTCCTGAAAACAGTTGATTAATGCAACTGGTTATTTGATATTAACTGCACAAAATTTAAACTAACTTTTTCAAAATATATATGGAAATCAGGGGTATCCTTTTTGAAAATCTAAATTGTAACAGAAACTCAGATGATATTGGTGACAAACTATATGGGGCATTTGCGTTCGGTATTTCCTTCAATGATATACAATCAAGAAACAACTACATCATGAATTAGCACTCTTTCTCTATTTGATAAACAGCAGTGGCTTCATTTTGAAAAACACGAGTGGTTGAAAACTACTATTTCCAGTAGTACACTTTTGTCACAAAAGATTTTGTGCAGTTAAATAACTAGTTTAGTAGAGAAGTTTAAAACAACAAATAACAGGAAAGGCGTAAATGCTCAGTACCAGAATTAGTATCCTTAGCCGTTGCAGCCAGAAGCATGCCTCGATACTTGTTTGTAATGAATGTAGTGTCAATATGGAGGACGGGCCTGCAATGCTCAAATCCGCTAAATACAGCAGCATAGGACACGAACATACGTTGAAACCTGTATTCATTGTTCTGAGTTTCTGTTAATGGAAGACACTGGATATCAATAGGAGAGTCGGGGTTCGCTTGTATAATGTTCTCGCCGAACCATCTCAGCTCTCGATATGAATCAGCCTCCACACCGAGCACGTCGTCCCTAGCTCGTTCCTTGCCGTACCAGGCATTGTGGTATGTAATATCTAATCCAAATTCAACTTCATATCTTTGAGAATATCAACGGCCTTCGAGTTCGGGTTATCACGAATCTTGTCAACCATAACTGCTTTTACAATGTTGCTTGAGAGCATCTTGCTCTTGGAAAGTCGAACAACTGACCTACACTTATGTTCGTTGTCCAACGCGTATATGTAGAAGAATCCATTATGCATTTATGCCTGTGATAAACATGTCGACGTACGTTAGCGTAGTACGAACACGACAATTAAGTTAAAACATAAGGATTCTGAACAATGTCTCTATTATACATTGGACAGTCATATTCAAAATATATCAGTATCATCATGTATTCAACTAACACTATTCAAAACTAATGAATACTACAGCCCAGATTTATGGCAACTAACTAATGTGAACATTCTTAAACTTTCTTCATGTTTCAATTTACTGTATTAGATATTTATAATTTCAAACTAGAAAAAAGTGTACTACTTTCTTCATGTTTCAATCTAGAAAAAAAAGTTAGAATAACAAATAAATTGATTTCTTCATGTTTCAATCTAGTGTATTAGATATTTATAATTTCAAACTAGAAAAAAGTGTACTCCTTTCCAACTTTACCACTACATAATAATGACAGTGAACATAAACTACATACTCCTTAAACTATTCACATGCGATTCTTCAGAATTGCTCTATAACACGCAAATGATTATTACATTAAGATTTAAGTAATATGTGGTAAAGGAAATCGACACACGGAATCCAAGGAATGAAATATACCTATTGAGAGATGCCTTCACGCACCAGTTGCACCCTTCTGTATCCCTTTTCTTGCAAACAGCAGTAACACGATCTTTCTTGTTTATTTCGTAAGTACATATTCAAAACCATCATCGATGGCATACATACGCAGCTTCATCCTAAAGTCTTTAGCTCCACGTTCAAACATCTGACCTTTATGCGTGATATAATTTTTCAATGACGCGGACATATAAGCTTTCGCTTTTTCCCTTCTAAAGCATCCCAAGAATTGGTTTGCATAACATAGGATTCATATAATCGAACAAGGATTAAAGAAAAGGAAAAAATAAACGTAGAAAACTTGTGGTATTAGAACAAAATAAGCGTGATCTAAAATATACAAGAGAGGGGGTTTATATAGCCAAAATAAATATAATAACTAATATAAATATATGCTAACACCCCCCCCCCCCCCCCCCCCTCCCCTCAAACTCACGATGGTATAGCAAGAAGCATCGAGAGTTTGTCAACGAAAAATTTATGACGGCTGACAGAATGAGACTTCGTGAAGCAGTCAGCCAGGTGTAAGGACGACGGAGTAAACGATAGAGAAATGGTTCCGTGATCCAAATGATGCCGTGTGAAATGACAATCAATCTCAATGTGTTTGGTGCGCTCATGAAACACCGTGTTGTGAGCAATCTGAATGGCACTCTTATTATCGCAGTACATAGGTGTGGGGTCAGAAAGAGTGACTCCCATGTCAGCCAGTAACCAGCGCAACCATATAATCTCAGCCGTAGTGGAAGCCATAGCACGATACTCTGCTTCGGTGGATGAACGGGAAACTACATCTTGTTTCTTACTTCTCCAAGAAATAAGAGAATCACCAAGAAAAATACAAAACCCAGTAGTGGACTTCCGAGAAGTCGAATCACCAGCCCAATCGGCATCAGAAAAGGCACGAAGCTCCAATGAAGAAGTGGATGGAAACAAAGGACTCTGATAACGAAATCCCCGTAGGTAACGTAAAATACGCACAACAGCAGCCCAATGTACAGTCGTGGGTGCTGAAACAAACTGATTAACAATGTGAACATCATAGGCAATATCAGGGCGAGTGATCGTTAAATAAACAAGACTACCAACAATGGACCTATACAGAGTGGGATCTTGTAGAAGAGTGCCATCATTTAGAGTATACTTTGCGTTCAGCTCGAGAGGAGTGTCAGTGGTGCGAGTGTCAGTGAGTCGTGCACGGTGAAGAATATCAGCAGCATACTTGGACTGAGAGAGGAGGTAACCTCGAGGAGAGGAGGCAACTTCTATTCCCAGAAAGTATCGTAAAGGGCCCAAATATTTCACCTCAAAACAACGGGACAAGGTTTCTTTCAAACCCACAATACCATCAACATCATCACCCGTAATAATCATATCATGAACATATAACAGAAGGAGAACACGGCCGGCAGAAGTCGATCGAACAAATAAAGCCGAGTTATAAGGGCTAGAGACAAAACCAAGGGAAATCACAACTCGAGAAAATCTATCATACCAAGCACGAGGGGCTTGTTTAAGGCGATACAACGCCTTCTTAAGGCGACAAACCTGTCCTGGAGCATGAGAGACGCTTGGTGGGGGAACCAAATACACTTCTTCCTTCAATTCTCCATTCAAAAAAGCATTTTTAACATCCATCTGAGATATGTGCCACTGTTGAACAGAAGCAACAACAATGAGGACACGAACTGAAGTCATCTTGGATACCGGAGCAAAAGTCTCCTCATAATCTAAACCATACTCTTGAGCAAACCCCTTAGCAACTAAGCGGGCCTTGTATCGCTCAATAGAACCATCATATTTAGTCTTAACTTTGTACACCCATCTAGAACCAATAGCCTTTTTACCTGCAGGAAGATCAACAAGGTCCCAAGTACCAGTCTTGTCTAAGGAAGACAGTTCCTCAGCCATAGCATTTTGCCAATCACGGGATCGGACAGCCTCCTTATAGGAGGAAGGCTCAGAGATTGGATCAATGGAAACAAGAAATGACGCAAATGACTTAGAATAACAAGAGTATGCAAAATCAGGTAATTGAGTAGACTTACATATACGTACTGGATAGCGTGGCGCAGCAAGATCCGTAGTCACAAGCAGTGATTGGGTAGCCGTGTCAGGAGTCGGAGAATCGTCAATAATAGGTGCAGTAGGAGGTGAAGAGTCAGAATAGAAGGGATCAATGTGAATAAGATCAGATTTAGTCAAGTTGTGTGTGCTGGAGGGAATGGTAAAGAAGGGGATATGCTCAAGGAAGGAGACATGGCGAGACAAATATAATTTTCTAGAGGAGGGATCATAACAACGATAACCTTTTTGACCTATACCATACCCAAGAAAAACACATATAGCAACCCGAAAGGAAAGTTTGGACAGTTCAACATGTGGACGAAGAACAAAGCAAGTGGAACCGAAGACTCTTAACACAGAATAATTTGGTGTTTGGCCAAATAACTGCTCATAAGGAGAAGTGCCAGAGTTATGAGCAGTCGGAATACGATTAATAATGTAGGTGGAGGTAAGGACAGCTTGTCCCCAAAACTCATTTGGAACACTAGCGGATAACAACATAGACCTGACAGTTTCAACAATATGTCGGTGTTTTTTCTCAGCAACACCATTCTGCTGAGGGGTATCAGTGCACGAGGACTGATGCACAGTACCTTCAGACAAAAAAAGATCAGAAAGAGTTCCACTAGTATATTCCCCACCCAAATCAGAACGAAAACACTTAACAACAGCGGAGTGTTGGGTTTTAACATAGGCTTGAAAATCTGTATAAATCTTAGTGAACTCAGAACGATTTTTCATCAAAAACACCCAAACATAACGAGTATAGTCATCAATAAAGGACACATAATATCTAGACACCCCTTTAGTAGGAATAGGAGCGGGTCCCCAAACATCAGAGTGGACTAAATCAAAAGGTGCACAAGATTTTGATGAACTATTATGAAAAGGCAAAGCAGAAAATTTTCCAAGTTTACATCCACGACAATCAGAAATATCATGAGATTTTAAATCACCCAAAACGCCAGTATTACACAAAAATTTTAAACGAGAGTGTGAAACATGACCAAGTCTAGAATGCTATAAAAAATACTTAGAGGACTTGGTTAAATGAAAGGAAGATAAATCAACAGAGGTGGCAGCTGCATAGCCAGGAGTGCGCAGCTCATCCAAAACATAGAGACCCCCCCTGTCTACGGCCTGTCCCAATGAGCCTCTTGGAGTCGGGATCCTGCACAGAACAAGAAGTGGAAGAAAAATGAACAGAATATCCAGAATCACATAATTGACCAACAGATGCAAGACTTAGAGTAAGCTTAGGTATAAAATAGACATTTGAGAGAGACACGTGAGGAGTGTTAATAGTGCCAACGTCAACTAATGGTAAGGATGAACCATCATCAGTAACAACAGTAGGGGAACAAGACTTAGAAGACAAGGATGTAAACTTAGATGGATCAGGAGACATATGAAACGAAGCCCCAGAGTCCAAGACCCAAAGGGATGATGATATACCTGAGGGATTTGATGAAGGCAAACTTGATTGAGAACGAGTAGTCATGGCAAAATGCTGAGGCGGGGGGACTGTCTGACCTGAGGACGAAGACTGAGTAGCAAGGAATCGTTGAAACTGTTCGGCAAGAGCATCCATAGAAGTATTCTGAGAAGAAGCCACATCCAAATCACCCGCAGATGCAGCTGTAACCATATAAGATGACCCACTACGGGTTTGTCCGGTACCCAATGTGCGTTGTTGTCCACCACTTTTCTGTTGCTGAGACTTATCACCAGATGAGTTCTTCAAGGCTAATACATGACACTGACTTTTCCAATGTCCAGGCTTCTTGCAATAACGACATTCATCCTTTTTAGCAGTATTTGTTCGAACCTGTTGAGATGGTGCTGCCAAAACGGATGCAGAAGGGGCGGTTGGTACCTTTTCAGTTTGCGTTTTCAGACGAGTTTCTTCAGCTAGTAACTCGTGAACCACTGAATCGACAGGCAAAGGATTACGATGCATAATCGGAGCACGACAGTGCTCGTATTCCGGGCGAAGCGAGTGCAGAAGCTGAACAAGACGCGATTCCTCCTGATGAACAAGATAAGGTCCAAAGGCCTATAATTCAGCAGACTCTGTCATAGCCAACTGAATCCAAAGAGCAGTGATTTCAGCATAAAATTCCTGAATGTTGCGATCATTCTGTGACAGAACACGAATTTCCCCTTCTAACTGAAAGCGAACAGATATATTGGTGCGTATAAATAGTCTTCCCAAGTAATCCCAAACCTCCTTAGCAGTTTCTGATGGTACCGATATACCGATCCGATCGATATACCGTGTGTGCGGAAGCGTGTAAAGCAATAGATCTACTATGCCATGATCTTAGTGCACACTTAATGTGTATAAGAACACATATAAACATATATATATACACATCCAATATATATATATATAAGGTTCAACGATTACTTACTTGTTGTGATCGTTGATTTCGGTTAAGGTGGTGTTGAGTCGATTGAACCACCTTAATAGATCAGCAACTCAAAGATCTCCTTGTGAATGAACTCTTCACTCCTTTGGATCGTCCGGATGTTGAAGCCGCACAAATGGCCCGGCCTCTACGTGTTGCACACGAACCCGGATAATGACTTGCTTGCTTGATCGAGTTGATTCTCCAAGAACAATCTCTTTTCTCTCTTTCTCTTGTGAATTTCGTGGGTAGTCTTAGTATGTGATGAAAATCTGATTTTCATCCATATAATAGCCTCATTATTCATGCCATAACACCCCATTGTAACCTCCTACATAATGGGCATCAATATGCACCATTAACATGCAAAAGGAGTTACAAAGGAGGTGAAAGGTCATGCCACATACACATGCCACTATGCATTGTATGTGGTCCCACTTGCTTGTGTGGCATGCCATGTCACACTATGTGACATGCATCCATGCAAGCCATGCATCCCATGCATGTGAATTAAATCCACGTAAATATTGATTCTAAATCAATATATATATCAAGCATCGTACATTATCTTCGAGTTCATGTGTGACCCTGTAGGTATGATTTAATTGATCAATATTATATTGTTCCCAACAATTAATATTATCAAATAATCATTTAACATCCATAGACGACCTTATGACTTTATCGATTGCACACGTGGGATCGAAGGACATATCCCAACAATCTCCCACTTGGCCTTCAGAGCCAGTGTGCTGCCAATTTCCTGTTGTCACTTTATGTCTTAATTTGAACTTGAGGCAAGACTCGAGTCATCCTCAATCGGTTCAAACCTTTCTTGGACTTTGAGACAGACTGTAAAACCAGATTTATCACTATGATACGAATCTGGACGTGGCCACGTATTTTCCACAGTCTCGACTCTCCAAGTGGCCGGTAAGACATTTATCCCATTATAAAATGGAGGACAATCCCATCTTGTCAATCCAAGCTCTCCCACTTGCTTCCTGATATACCCAATAACAAGTTTTATAACCTCCTTTTACGAAAGGCGTTTACTTGTATCAAAGTACACCATTTCACAATGGAATTACTCTGGACTACTCAGGTCAGAGGAAATTGCTCGACAGTCAATGAAATAGTATTATGACTCGAAATCTTAAATACTATTCCAGTCGGGTCTGTTCGATCATTAGCTCCCAGCTAATATCTATGTAATTGTACTTGATGTCCCACATCATTAGCCCATGAAGCGGCGCTATAGTACACATTACAATCTAGTTCTTTGTATCGTCAGTTTGTCCGTACTCGATGATACGAACTAGGAACAATTTATGATTCAATTATATTAATTCAACAATTGGGACTTCATTATGTGGTAAATCGACCTCATAACCCAATTAATATAATTTAATCATTTGAACAATTCATACAATTTAAACCACAATTATATGAAGAAATTATTGAATATCATAAAAGATACGTGAATGTTTACATAAACTCCAAAAGTAGACAATACAATAATAGGAATCACAATCCATCTCTAAGAAATCGTATCCCTATTGCAGTCGTATGAGCATCATGCTTTGACTGCTGGAGTGGTTTAGTTAACGGGTCTGCAACATTATCATCAGTTGCAACTTTATTTATCTCGATGTCTCCACGACTAACTATCTCCCTGAGAATGTGGAACTTCCTGAGCACATGTTTGGATTTGTGGTGCTCCCTAGGCTCCTTGGCTTGCGCGATAGCTCCACTATTATCACAATAGAGAGATATCGGATGGGCCGAACTAGGTACGACACTAAGCTCATGTAAGAACTTTCTTATCCAAACGGCCTCCTTTGCTGCTTCAGATGCAGCAATGTACTCAGCCTCTGTAGTAGAATCAGCTACGGTGGGTTGCTTGGAACTCTTCCAGCTCACCGCACCTCCATTCAGACAAAAGACAAAACCGGACTGAGACCGGAGATCATCTCTGTCTGTTTGGAAGCTTGCATCCGTATAGCCTGTCATAACCAACTCTTCTTGTCCTCCAAAGACAAGAAAATAATCTTTAGTCCTTCTAAGGTACTTAAGAATATTCTTGGCCGCAGTCCAATGCGCCTCACCTGGGTTTCCTTGAAACCGACTCGTCATGCTCAAAGCATACGATACATCCGGTCGTGTACATATCATGGCGTACATAATAGACCCTATTGCCGAAGCATAAGGAATATTTGCCATCCTCATTTGCTCATCAGGTCCCGAAGGGCACTGCCTCTTGCTCAGAGATGTGCCATGAGTCATTGGAATGAGACCCTTCTTGGCGTCTTTCATTCTGAACCTGTCAAGTACCTTATCAATATAGGTTGCTTGACTAAGTCCAAGCATCCTTTGTGATCTGTTCCGACAGATCTTGATGCCCAATATGTACTGTGCTTCTCCAAGATCCTTCATTGAAAACCATCTTCCCAACCATTCTTTAACAGAATTAAGCATAGGAATATTGTTTCCAATGAGGAGTATGTCATCGACATACAACACAATGAATACAACGTAACTCCCACCACTACTAAAAAAAGTAGATTAGATATCACTTCAAAGAAATCTGTCGATGATTCAACTGATTTCTATGACACCAATGATATCAGTCCTAGAAATAATGATATATTTGGTATCAACGAAATCTGTGTTTGAATAAACCGATTACTATGACTTCATTTTTAAAATGCTATTTTATTTAGTAATCGGTGATAATAAAAAACCGATATCTTTGTGTATTTTATTTTTTTATGAAAATTTACTAAAGAAAAATAAGAAAAAGAAAGTCTCGTACTTCACGTCTCCCCTTCAAACACTTTAGAAAAAAACTTACCATGAGTATTTATCTAAGTACTTACTTATTATCTGGTTCATCATTCATTTCCCTCTTTTCTCACACACAAACCCTACCTCAAACACCTCCGCCGCTTCCGCCCCTTCGAAAATCTATCGCAGCTGCGACGTCGCCGAAGCAAGAGTAATTACCACCACCGGAATCGAGGAAGGCTTCTCCGTCGAAGAAGGCTCCCCCGTCGAAATCCCACTTTACTCCCGTCGTTGACTCCAACCCTCACTCTGGCACCGGCAGTCACCAGGAACACCACGACCACCGCCGACAACATCTACCCCCACCCCGACCTTGCTCCTGCAGAGGCAGCACCAGCCGACGCGCGCGACGACCCAGTGCCTCCGGCGACTCCTATCCTTGCCGAACGGCTCCTCCGCGTCTTCTCCTCCGCCTCAGTGCCATTATCGCCGGCTTCCGAAGGTAAATGGTTGATTTGAATTGAAATTGATATGAAATTGTGGATTTGAAATTAGGGTAAACCGTTTTCTTCTCCGCTGCCACCGCTACCTCCGTCGTCGGATCGTATGTTGCCGCATTCCGGTCCGAAGGCGTTCCTCATCGGAGAATCGCCAACTTACAGAACGTGTCGATTCTGTCTTCGGCGAGGCTCAATGTGCAGTTTCGACCCGTTAGATCATTTTCCTCATTAGGTATGTGAAAGCTCGAGTTCACTTTCCAAGGGTTGATTTTGACCTCTTTTTGTGTGTATTATGTTAATCTTTGATTAGAGCTGTTGTAAACATGTTAATCTCTAGCTTATAGATTAAGTGGAATTTCTAAGATTTTGTGTTGTGTTTGGATAATGAACATATTTGATTGTTTGTTTAAAGAGAATTAGCATTGCATTGGGAACAAAAGTCCTCTTATTCTAGATTCATTTGCGTCTAGTATATTGCCATTGTTGGAGCTGTGCTCACATTTTTTATTGCATGTTTTACTTTTCATGGTTTCATTTTCTTCATATACAAAGTTGCAGCCATAAACAATTGTAATTTTATTGGCAATCTATTGAGCATTGTAATGTCCATTTGGGTGTTGTTATTCTGCTTGTTCAGTGTCCACTGAACAAATGTTGTTTCTGAAAGCGAAACCTTAGTAATATCCTGTTTTGAAGCTAAATTGATGTTCTTTACAATGATGTAACATTCTTTCAAACTGTTTCAAACCTTAGCAAACTTTACAATGATGTAACATTCTTTCATGTTTAGTTATTGTACTTTTATTTATTCTAATTTTTTCCTTATTTTTTTATCACTTATTTTCGTAATTGCTACAGATCAAGTCACATAAAGATCTAGTGCACTTTGAAACTGTTTATGTTGTCAAGCTGAACCGCGTGGCAAGGCTTGCACCACTCAATCTGTTAGTGCCTCCCTTTGGATGTCAGTTAATTAGTAATTTATATATAATTGTCTGGTTTTATCAAATCACTTCTCCATATGGCAAATAGGTCTTCACTTTTGCCCACCCAGAAGATTTGACCAAGACGAATAATCAACGTTATAAGAAGCTTCGTTTTGAAATTCCGAGTGAGACTGGCTCATCTTTGATTCATGGTACGTGTGGTTTAGTTATTACACCTTTGATTTTCATATTTCAAAGGTGCTGACTATACTTGCAAGCAATAGTACTTCAAGGCCTGAGGCTCTCGCCAACTTCTGCTAATGAGGATTTTTTAGCAAGTGTAATTTTGTGCTTTGCTTAAATTGGGAGATGGAACTTTTTATCCCAATAGTAAAGCTATCCAGCAGATGTATAAACTTTCCAATGAGTGAATTATTATCCAGCAGATGTATAAACTTTCCAATGAGTGGATTTATAATTGAAGTTTTATTTTTGGAATATTTTATTATTTGTACAAAATTTTAGTTTGTCCATCTTTTACTCGTACAGATCATTGTACTCTAGATTCAATATTTTGTATGAATGTTTCAAATATTTTAAGCTTGATATTTGATAGTTTTATAAATTTGTACAATTTTGATATAAAATATTGATTATATTGAACAAAATTACAGAAATTATATTATATTTAAATCTTTCTATAGAAATCGGTTTTAAAAATAAAAATGATTATGTAGTACTATACAGTTATCGGTTCTAAGCTAAATAACTGATATTAAAGGAGGTGTTAGATATCAGTTGGTTTTGTGGGTTAGTACCCGAAATCAACCGATTTCTATGAACACAAAAGAAATCGGTTGAAAAATAAAAACTGATTTCTAAAATGTAAATAGAAATCGGTTAATCACCGATGTCTATAGTTGCAGACTATAGATATCGGCTCCATCAACATCAGTCCTGATTTTCATAGAAATCGGTGAATAACCGATTTCTAATGTAATATTTTTAGTAGTGCACTGACTTTCTTGTAAACACAAGAGTCTTCCATGTTCTTTTGAAATCCAAACTCTTGTATGGATTCATCGAACCGAAGATTCCAGCTCCGAGATGCTTGCTTTAATCCATAAATGGATCTATTAAGCTTGCATACTCTCTCAGCCTGATTAGGATCGATAAAACCCTCTGGTTGTGTCATAAACACTTCCTCTACTAGAATCCCATTCAAGAAGGCGGTTTTAACGTCCATTTGCCATATCTCATAATCATAATGAGCAGCAATGGCTAAGAGAATCCGAATGGATTTAATCATAGCAACTGGTGAAAAGGTTTCATCATAATCCACCCCGTGAATTTGTTTATATCCTTTTGCTACCAACCTTGCTTTGAAAACACTAGGTTTTCCATTCATGTCTGTTTTTATTTTGTAAATCCATTTGCATCCAATGGGCCTAGCCCCTTTAGGCAAATCGACCAAGTTCCAAACTTGATTTTCAGACATTGATTCCATTTCGGATTTCATGGCACCCTGCCATTTCTCGGCATCTGGACTCGTCATAGCTTGGATATAGGTCGAAGGTTCATTGCTTTCTAAAAGCATGACTTCATAGCTCTCGTTTGTCAGAATACCTAGGTATCTGTCAGGTTGAGATCTAATCCTTCCGGACCTTCGAGGGTTAGGTGTGGTTTCCAAAACCAATGGAGTACTCTCGACTTGGTCTTGAGTGTCCATCTCAGTTTGATCTTCTTGAACCTCGTTCAAGTTTTCTTGAACTTCGTTCAATTCAACTGAGCTCCCACTTACTTTCTTGGAAAGATATTCCTTTTCAAGAAATACACCATCTCGAGCAACAAAGACTTTGTTCTCAGATTGGTTGTAAAAGTGGTACCCTCGTGTTTCTTTTGGATAACCCACAAAGAAACATTTATCCGATTTGGGTTCAAGCTTTGTAGAGATATTTCTCTTCACATAAGCTTCACATCCCCAAACCTTGATATAAGACAAGTTAGGGACCTTCCCTTTCCATAACTCGTATGGTGTCTTATTAACAGCTTTTGACGGTGTCCTATTCAGTGTATAGGCCGCTGTTAAAAGTGCGTGTCCCCAAAAAGATTTTGGTAGTTCACTAAGGCTCATCATCGATCGAACCATATCCAATAAGGTTCTATTCCTCCTTTCGGAAACACCATTCATCTGGGGTGTTCCAGGTGGAGTGAGTTGATATAAAATACCATAACTCATAAGATGATCATCGAATTCTTGGCTAAGATATTCACCACCTCGATCCGATCGAATGGATTTTATCTTCTTACCAAGTTGATTCTCAACTTCATTTTGGAATTCTTTGAACTTTTCAAAGGCTTCCGACTTATGCCTCATTAAATAGACATAACCATATCTACTTAAGTCATCGGTAAAAGTTATGAAGTAGAAATAACCTCCACGTGCTTGTGAGCTCATTGGACCACATACATCAGTATGGATTAAACCCAATAGGTCACTTGCACGTTCTCCTTTTCCTAGAAAAGGTGACTTTGTCATTTTGCCCATCAAACATCCTTCACATGTATCAAATGACTCCAAGTCAAAAGATTTGAGAATGCCTTCTTTAAGAAGTTTCTCTACACGTTTAATGTTGACGTGGCCTAATCGACAATGCCAAAGGTATGTTTCATTGAAGTCATTCGATTTGGCCTTTTTGGTATCAATGTTATATATATGATTGTCAAGTTGAAGTATATATAATCCATGTTCTAATCGTGCCGAACCATAGAACACTCCACTTTTTGAAATAGTAAATAAACCATTTATTATAGTGAAGGAAAATCCTTCAGTATCCAATACTGAAATAGAAATGATGTTCTTGGTAATACTTGGAACGAAATAAACATTATTCAATACTAAAACAAGGCCCGAAGGCAAACACAAATCATAAGATCCTACGGCTAATGCAGCAACCCTCGCTCCATTTCCAACCCGCAGATCGACATCTCCCTTTACCAAACTTCTACTTCTTTGCAGTCCCTGCACATGTGAAACAATGTGAGCACCGCATCCGGTATCCAATACCCAAGAAGAAGAATTTGTAAAGTTTATGTCTATGACATAAATACCTGAAGATGAAGGAACGACACCGTTCTTTACATCCTCCTGGAACTTGGGGCAATCCCGCTTGTAGTGTCCAACACGCTTGCAGTAGAAACACTCAGATTCCCCAGGAACCTTAGAAGCTTTCAAGAACCTTTTGGAAGGAGTTGCCACAACTTTCCCTTTCCCTTTGCCTTTCACTTCCGGTTTCTTAATCCCCTTGAACTTTTTGGTACCTCCTTCCCGAATCATAAGAACTTCCCTCCTAGGGTCCTTCTTAATCGCCGGCTCAGCAGCCTTAAGCATCCCATGGAGCTCATGAAGCGATTTCTTCAGTCCATTCATGTGGAAATTTAGCCTAAAGGCGTCATATCCATCATGAAGAGAATGAAGAATGAAATCGGTAGCCAACTCGTCATCATATGCAAAACCGAGGCGAGCACTTGAAGCAAATAATCCAATCATTTGCTGCACATGTGGTCCCACGGGTTTACCCTTTTCCAGCCTAGCTGTTGCTATAGCCCGGGTGACACCGAAGCGCTCAATCCTAGCCTGTTCCCCGAACATGCTCTTGAGCTCTTCTATGATGTCATAGGCTTCCATGAACTCGAATTGTTTTTGCAACTCGGGTACCATGGATGCCAACATCAAACATGTCACCTCATTCGAGGCTTTCTTAGCAAGGGCATATGATGCCTTTTGGGCATCCGTGCCCCCATCAGCGGGAAGCACGGGAAGGGGTTTGTCCAACACACTTTCCTTTTCTTCGTATTTGAGGACTATCCTCAAGTTACGTTGCCAATCAAGGAAATTGGTGTTGTTCAACTTTTCTCTATCCAAGATAGAGCTGAACTTGAATTGAGTTGATACAGACATATTAAACTACAGAAGAAAGATAAATTAAGTAAGTAAACATCCACAAAGCGTTTAAACAAATAAGGTTGTCTCGCATAACTACTTTATTTGTTTCATTTTGTTCATTCGATATCCAATATCGTCGTTCCCAATTATCTTAATATCAAAACCGTGATAAATCGTAAGTGAAAACTCGAGGTTTTCTAACCAGCGATCTTATCATGCAATTGAAGCCCTATCTCTCATTAAAATGAGGGAGCCAACCAGACAATCGATTCACGCCATCCAATGGATCGAATGTCTCTAATCTGTGTCATCGACATAAGCAAGCGCTTTGGCTCCATTCCACTCCCCGAGGTGAGAATGAG
The DNA here is from genome assembly GCA_954870475.1 of Euphrasia confusa. Lineage (NCBI taxonomy): Eukaryota > Viridiplantae > Streptophyta > Magnoliopsida > Lamiales > Orobanchaceae > Euphrasia > Euphrasia confusa. Next base: position 28,564,790 of record OX940968.1, on the reverse strand, counting down.
TCGAGTTGAACTTAGTCTTTGAAAAACAGATTAGGCATTGGTTTTTGACATTTTAATAAATTAGAACAAAACGATCCCAAGACCCTCATCTTGCGAATCCTTAAGCCGACTGAGTCCGCACTTAAGAACTCCAAGATAGGTAGACATCCCATGTCAATGACATCCAATGTCACTCTCGGTCGATGAGAGTCCCATTCTCATCTCATGTCTCGATAGCCACGCCTGCAGTGGATCTATCGATGAGAAAACCAAACTCACTTGTAAGGGTCTAACCCTTACTCCCACTTATCCCAAGATAACAAGTAGTACCCCGCTGAGGCGGACCTACCAACTTATGATCGAGGGCTTTATGAGTGTGATGTTTTGGACAAGACATTATACTCATTATTTTGGGAACTTGCATGCATAGGTTTGTTTATATGTAAGTTGAACATTTATAACATAAAACAACCTATAACTAGCAAAGCAAATAAATACGAAATCGAAAGGCCCCTAGAACCTCACAACTCTCAAAAGAAAAGAATTAAAGTAACAACAAAAGCCTTGAACATCTTCTGGAATGCTCCTCGCCCGCCATTTCAGTTCCGTGCCCTCCGATTTTGGTCAAATCTATTCCGTACCCAAAAAACCACGAACGGCGCCCGCCGTTTCACAATCAGCGGTCGCCGAACACCACCGGCGGTCGCCGTTTCCAAAACGGCGCCCGCCGAAAGGGTTCGGAAAAATCTGACCCAAAAACAGGGCTTTCGGCGGTCGCCGTTTCCAAAACGGCGCCCGCCGAATCAAAACGGCGCCCGCCGGAGCTAAAACGGTGCCCGCCGTTTGGCTCCAGCAGCCCCGGTTTGCTTCGTTTTGCTTCGTTTTGATTCGTTTTGCTTCGTTTCTTCTCGTTTTCGCCGGAGAGCCGAGATCCTCTATCGAACCATGGACCAAGTCCATCGCTTACAAGTAGTACAATACAAATATAATAGAAAAACCTATCTATTACAAATGATTCCAAGGGACGCAGCCCTCAAATACTACGGCCAATCGAAACGCAAAAAACGACGAAATCATTCACCCGACCACTAACGGTGGCCGGCCTTACATCTAATCACACAATCACAATCAAATAAATAATCCAATTATGTTGATTTAACCTTTGTGTCCAACACAAAAGTGTGCACGAGCCCTAGGCTCTGATACCAATTGATGGTACCGATATACCGATCCGATCGATATACCGTGTGTGCGGAAGCGTGTAAAGCAATAGATCTACTATTCCATGATCTTAGTGCACACTTAATGTGTATAAGAACACATATAAACATATATATATACACATCCAATATATATATATATAAGGTTCAACGATTACTTACTTGTTGTGATCGTTGATTTCGGTTAAGGTGGCGTTGAGTCGATTGAACCACCTTAATAGATCAGCAACTCAAAGATCTCCTTGTGAATGAACTCTTCACTCCTTTGGATCGTCCGGATGTTGAAGCCGCACAAATGGCCCGGCCTCTACGTGTTGCACACGAACCCGGATAATGACTTGCTTGCTTGATCGAGTTGATTCTCCAAGAACAATCTCTTTTCTCTCTTTCTCTTGTGAATTTCGTGGGTAGTCTTAGTATGTGATGAAAATCTGATTTTTCATCCATATAATAGCCTCATTATTCATGCCATAACACCCCATTGTAACCTCCTACATAATGGGCATCAATATGCACCATTAACATGCAAAAGGAGTTACAAAGGAGGTGAAAGGTCATGCCACATACACATGCCACTATGCATTGTATGTGGTCCCACTTGCTTGTGTGGCATGCCATGTCACACTATGTGACATGCATCCATGCAAGCCATGCATCCCATGCATGTGAATTAAATCCACGTAAATATTGATTCTAAATCAATATATATATCAAGCATCGTACATTATCTTCGAGTTCATGTGTGACCCTGTAGGTATGATTTAATTGATCAATATTATATTGTTCCCAACAATTAATATTATCAAATAATCATTTAACATCCATAGACGACCTTATGACTTTATCGATTGCACACGTGGGATCGAAGGACATATCCCAACAGTTTCATATTTAGCCAATTGCACACCAATCTTAACATCGACAGAATTATTGATCCAAGTAATAATTTTGGAATTGGCACAATCCCACTTATCAAGCAAATCATCATAATTATCAGTACCTGTTGTGGGAGCTTGAGCAACCCCAGAAACATATTTCCACATCTCTTTACCGCGAAGAAAATTTTTCATAACGTAGCTCCAATATGAATAGATTTTACCATCCAAACGAACACCAATTGACTGCAACGAGTCCTCACTAGGAGCCATTGGAAAACAAGCGAAACCGAAAATCGCCGAAAAAATTAACCAAAACGAACAAGTGAGATTTAGATGATTAATTGCTCAGATACCATGTTAGGATTCATATAATCGAACAAGGATTAAAGGAAATGAAAAGATAAACGTAGAAAACTTGTAGTATTAGAACAAAATAAGCGTGATCTAAAATATACAAGAGAGAGGGTTTATATAGCCAAAACATAAAGTAAACCTTAATCCTATTAATATAATAACTAATATAAATATATGCTAACAAAAATTATATATTATTCTAATAAGATAAATTATACTTAATTTATAGAAATATAATAAAATAAAATTACATGTATTGTTAGAATGAAATTGAACGGCTTGTGTAATGAGAAAAAAATATAAAATCACATGTATTTTACTTATTGTAATGAAATAAAACAATTTTAAATTATATATTATTCTAATGAGATAAATTATATTTTACTCTTTTCTCAATTCTCACAAAATTTTACTACTTTGTTTAACAAAACTTTGCAAAGTAAAGTTTTTTTAACAACTTTTTTTTATAATCATTTATTTATATAAATATTATTATTTTTCCACATAATTAATTACATAAATAACAATACTCATTATATTATTATTTATTAATTGTTTAACGCTTAAAAACACTATACATTGCACTCTTAAAATTGAACATGTTAGTCGAGTAGAACAATCAAATACAATTGTTGTTTGAGATGCTATTGACACGTTTTAATTTAAAGAAAAAAGAAAAAATAAATTTAAACACAATTGTTGCATTATTGCACAGTTATTGCAAACACTTGTTACATAATTGCACAATTTTTGCACAATCTTATTTAATATACTATACTGATTTAATTTATTACAAAAAATAGAAAATAAAATTATATGAAATAAAGAATTTTAAAAATAATTTTACAAATAAACAATGTCTAAATAAAGGAAAATATAAAAAGAAAACAAACAATTTAAAATCAAATATAGAAACTAAAATTTATTATTTCAACAAGTAAACCATCATTTGTTATTATTATTGTAAATTTTCATTACATTGGTGGAGGAAAGTTAAGATCAATATCAATTCCTCTTGATGATTTGGTTGATAAGATAGATTTTTCATCATCACCGGTCTTATCAAAATTGATCGATTGTTTTTTCTGACGCCCTCTCTTAATTTTCTTTTGAGTATGCTGATCAGAAATTACCGAATTCTCTTCAGTGTGAAATCTCTTATTGGTTTTCTCATCATTAGTATGATCAAAATTCACAGAATTCTTTTCAACGTGATACTCCTTTGTGGTATTCTCATCGCTAGTATGATCTGAATTCACCGAATTCTCTTTAGCATTGGTTTTCTCAAGTATTTTTTTATTTGTTTTATCTATAATTTTCTGATATGCTTTTGGAGATAAATTTGCCATATTAGTATGAGCTGGAGAGCTGATACAATTGTTGTTTGAAATGTTAGTGCGATATTGATTCAATTTATAGAAAAATTAAAAAAATAAAATTATTAGTTGTTGTAATGAAATGAAAATTTATAGTATAATGAGATTTTATTATACGCGTTAACTTATTTTACCGTGATTTAATTACAGATTTTTAGTATAACTAAATTAAATTATACATTACTTGTTTAAAATACGTAATTTACATACGTTTACTTTATTATTATTTCAATTTTATTAATTTAAACAATGATTATTAAGTTTTATTTATTATAGAAAATATAAGAAATAAAAATAAATAAATAAATATACACTAAATGTTTCAAAAAAAAAAGCGATTGATATAAAAATAAATAAAAAATAAAATTACATATATTTTTTTTGAATGAAATTGAACGCAAATATAATGAGATTAAATTATACTGCAATAACTTAATTTACTGTGATTTAATTATTGATTTTTAGTATAATTAAATTAAACTATACAATACTTGTTTTTGATATAAAAATAAATAAAAAATAAAATTACATGTATTCTTTGAATGAAATTGAACAAGTTAACTGTGATTTAATTATGGATTTTTGATATAATTAAATTAAATTATACTTTACTTGTTTTTATATAAAAATAAATAAAAAATAAAATACATATATTCTTTGAATGAAATTGAACGCAAATATAAAAATAAATAAAAAATAAAATACATGTATTCTTTGAATGAAATTGAACGCAATTATATGCTTATTTAAAATACGTGATTTACATACGTTTAATATATAATTATATTAAATTATACTATAATTATTGGGTGATTGATATAAAAATAAATAAAAAATAAAATTACATGTATTTCTTGAATGAAATTGATCCGTGAACAAGTGAGATTTAGATGATTAATGGCTCTGATACCAGTTAGGATTCATATAATCGAACAAGGATTAAAGATTAAAGGAAAGGAAAAGATAAACGTAGAAAACATGTGGATATAATCGAACAAGGATTAAAGATTAAAGGAAAGGAAAAGATAAACGTAGAAAACTTGTGGTATTAGAACAAAATAAGTGTGATCTAAAATATACAAGAGAGATGGTTTATATAGCCAAAACACAAAGTAAACACTAATCCTATAAATATAATAACTAATATAAATATATGTTAACAGCATCGTCCCCAGAAAAAGTATACTCGGTTGGTGTTGGAGCTGCAGGAGTTTCGTTGTTCACATTAGTCGCTTCAGTTTGTGTTGAAACGTTAATATCGACCCAAGATGACTTCAGCTGACTGAGTACCATGTACAACATGAGCATGTCGACGTCGTTACGTAACCGATAGATTGTTGAGTCAGGAAGCACCGAGAATTAATTAAGTTGTAAAACCTTGTCAACCAAAATCGAGAAGTGGTTTCGAATATTGTTGCATAGTTCGTTGTAGGATAAGTTGGAGCCAAACGATATAGTCGCACCCTCACCAACGTAAACAATCTTAGCAACATATGAAGCCATCTATCTTGCAACAAGGAAAGTTCTTTTTTAACCTCGACGTATCTTATGTACCAATAAATACGAGTACATAAAACTGTAAGATACAAAACAATGTTAACCCCCGACTCACACACTACGCTAGCAGAAAATGTAAAAACATTACAACTAACCCCAACCGCCCTGTATAAAAAATCGCAAATCAATAATAACGGAGCAGTACTTGGTTTATCTTTGATCAACGATCTAGAAGGAGATATACAATAACGACTGTGTTAAAAAAAAAACGCACCAAATCCGAATGAAAAGCTACCTAGTAAACAACCGGCTGACCGATTTGATTACTTAAATCCGGATTACCAGTTGAAAAAAAAATTACCTTGGGGCGACTAAGAGAACGGCCAAAAAGATACGAATTGTGGTTAGAGAGTACGACTAGGAAAGTTTTTTGAATTTTGAAAAAAACCCGAATCGCAATCAGAATAAAAAAGGCTCCGTGTGATTGATTTGAAGAATTGTGACCGAAAACAACGATTAAAATTTCAAAAATGTACAAAATAAATGGAAAATAACATTAATATAATATAAAGGTTAGTCAGATCAAATTTGAAAATCCTACTTAAATTAAAAATATAATTAATATAAATACATTAAATTATATATATATATATATATATATATATATACAATAAATTGATTACTTTTTTTTATTAAAAAGGTAAACTAGAATATTATTCTTTTTATTAATATTAGGGTGTATTAGGGTGTATAAACATCCGTAGTCATTATTCATAGATATCAGCCCACAAGGGTTAAATTAGGGTTCTTGAAGTAGAGGGTTAGTCTAATTATAATGCAGTGCACGATAGTGTATTACTTTTTTATTATTCTTTTTATTAATATTAGGGTGTATTAGGGTGTATAAACATCCGTAGTCATTATTCATAGATATCAGCCCACAAGGGTTAAATTAGGGTTCTTGAAGTAGAGGGTTAGTCTAATTATAATGCAGTGCACGATAGTGTTATAATCGCAATCAGAATAAAAAAGGCTCCGTGTGATTGATTTGAAGAATTGTGACCGAAAACAACGATTAAAATTTCAGAAATGTACAAAATAAATGGAAAATAACATTAATATAATATAAAGGTTAGTCAGATCAAATTTGAAAATCCTACTTAAATTAAAAATATAATTAATATAAATACATTAAATTATATATATATATATATATATATATATATATATATATATATAATAAATTGATTACTTTTTTTTATTAAAAAGGTAAACTAGAATATTATTCTTTAAATCGTAAACTTATTTTAATTTTTTTTAATAATTACTCTTTCTATTCAAACTGTAAAAGAATGAAATCAAAGTCCCAATTTATTTATTAATTAATTTATTTATTTAGTAGGTGCGTGTTTCGTAACCCTCACGTGTGATTTGTTTTGTCTGCAGTTATCGAGCTACAGTCAAGAACAGTTCCTTCACCAACCTAAAAACAATTCCAAAAATCACCGGTCTTGCTTATATAAATACAACTACTTTTTGAAGTTCAGAGCCCACCTACCGCAATCCACCCCTTCAACCACCTAACATTTCTGGTAAGCGTACGGTTCTTTGCGATTTCCTGAGTTTCTTCGAATTAGATTCGGATTTATAGGTTAAAAAAATCGCATGTTATTTTTCATATGGGTTTGTTGGGTTATTACGTTTTTCGAAGCATTTGATTTATTAGATGTGGATTTTATGTCATATGGGATGAATAAATTAGAAAATAGGATTAAAAGATCCAATTTTTATTTATTTGTTTTTTAGTTTAAATGTTCTTTGTTGAATTGATTTTCTTAGAGACGTAGACTCTGTTTTGTACATCAGGGAGTGATTCAATCATGGAGACCAGAGTTTCTTCCATGAGCTTGCAAATGGGCACGAGGATAACCCCGGAAAAATTCGCGAGAAAATCGAATAATTCGTTGCAGTTTTTTCAGAATTGCAACGAGCAGCGTCTGTATCGGATACCCGTTAGTGGCCAGCTGCTTGTTAGAAACCGCAGACATCGTAGACCTGAATCTCTAAAGGTCGCTTGTTCTTCTGAAAAAAGTCGAGGTAACTATGAATGGATTAAAGTCTTATTTTCTTGATTTTGAGCTCGTTATTTCTTTTTCTTTTTTTCATGTCTTTCGAGAAAATGGACATTCTGAAATCAACTACTTAATGTTGTCGATGTTCTGTTTCCATAGACCTTTCTTAGAATACATGGATAAAATAATTTGTGGAATGGGCTCTTATGGCTTCCATCGCTTACTTGTATCCATTTTTTGATATCTTCAGTGCTGGAGGTTGGTGGTTTTCCTGCGTTGTTTGATGAATCAAAGAGCATAAAGGTATCTACTACCTTGTGTCTACATCTATTGGTTTTTGTTATATGATTTTTTTCAAAGTATATGAACAGTTGAGCTAGCATCTGACATCGGGTGTGTATGGTATTGCAGAATAAATCGGAAGAGCTTGAACCATATTTGAATGGTAGATGTGTATATCTTGTTGGTGGGTACACATATCTATTGATATCATTTGTCTCGATCCAATGTATCTATTTCTTAACGGCATTTTTCATTTTAATGAACTGTTTTTGTGTTTATAGGGATGATGGGATCTGGAAAAACAACGGTGGGCAAGGTTTTGGCAGAAGAACTCGGATATTCTTTCTATGATTGGTTAGCCCCTAAATATAGTACTTTTCTGTATTGCAAATATTATACTCGGATAACTTTAAAAAGGCTTTCTTTCGTTTACATTATTACAAATACACCCAGCAGCTTTTCAAAATATTACAAAATCTAAATAGCCTTGAATCTTCATTTGACTATTTGTAATAGTGAGAAAATAAATGAGGGGTGCAAATGTTTTGTTGGCGGTTTTCGAATTGAGTCTAGGGATGAGTTCTGGTTCAGTAATGGCTTGGTGCAAATGTAAAATGCCAGACCAAATGTTGTAGTTATTTTTAATGATTAAGAAGCTTGATTGTAATTGTTGAAAAAAATATTAGATGGCGACAATAATTTCCTTTAGCACCCATTAACGAAAGAGACAAAATACAAGACGAGTGTATCCTCAAGTGTGGTGTCCCGTTCTTGTAAAATAATGCTGGATTGCTTTTGTAACTTGGCCAAACCTCAAGGGTAGTTTTTGTAACTATCCCTATAGATTTTTATGTTCTTAACACAAAAACTAAACGAGAGATTCTTGTGCGGGACAAGTCTTGACATACTTTTTTCATATTAATTTGAAGTGATACGCTGATAGAGGAGGCTGTTGGTGGAACTACCGTGGCTGAAATCTTCAAATCGTATGGCGAGACCTTCTTTAGAGATAATGAGGTTAGTTTCCTATTCGAGTGGGCAATTTCAGGCCTAACTTTACGCTGAAGTCTTAACCGTGAAATAATCACAATGAATCTATTTGGTAAACCGAAAAGAAAATAATTTACTCCAACTTCAATGCTACTGTCGATTATATAGCCAACTTTAATCGCTACTTGTCAGTGAAATCCCTTCAAGCAATATTTTTTTTTTGTTTTGTTTCATATTTATTTTTCTCTTTATGGACTGCATATTGAAGTGCCAATTTGGTAATGCTGTTACGGATCCCTAATTATCGAGGCTCTAAGTTATTCTCAGTTAGAGCATTTCCTGTTGTTTTGATACAAACAACCATTTTCTTTAGCACTTTGTCCCCTGTCCGCAGAAATTTCTTTTCTTTTTATTTTATGCATTAACAGCAATTTTTTTAAACGTTTGCTATAATTTCTAAATTCTCAGATCAAGTAACTACTAGCAACGAAATGTCGTTTTAAGGTTCTATATACGAAAAATGTATTGCTTCAAGTTGTTTCATTCTTCTCTAATTTAGGCAGATGATTTCTTGAACCAATGGGTGTTTACGAAAGTACTCTCAAAGTTCAATTTAACTACACATAAACCCATCTGTCTTTCAAAATTACAAAAATATCCCTAACTTTCACCCATTATTAAAACTCAGGGGTAAGCATTTTTTTTTCTTTCCCTAAATGTGAAGGGGTGTTTTGAGATGTTTTTTCGTGCAAACGGGGTAAATTTGTAAGGCAAAATAGGATATCAAGGGGATTTTTTTTATAAAATTTGAAGTGTTCTTATTTATAATTTTATCAAAACCCGAGGGTACATTTTACCTTTTGTAATATACTTAGTTTTTTACATTTTTTTTCTCTTGGTTTTTCTATAGACAGAGACACTGTTTAAGTTGTCTGCAATGCATCGATTAGTTGTTTCAACTGGTGGGGGTGCAGTTGTTCGGCCAGTCAACTGGTAATGAATAAGTCAAACTTCTGGTCGAATTCCACTTCAATCGTTTTAAATAAATTCCTTTGTTGACATTACAATAGGAGACACATGCGAAAGGGTATCAGTGTTTGGTTAGACGTGCCTTTAGAAGCCTTGGCACGAAGAATCACAGCCATCGGAACCAAATCTCGACCCCTGCTGCATCATGAATCCGGAGATCCTTATTCTAAGGTAGATGTCGCATTTTATATATTACAAAGAGTACAGTATATTGCTAAAGTTTTTACTTTTCGACATTTCAAATGGCCCATCAAAACATCCAATAGTAAGAGAATTTTATCGTAAACTAAATTTTGCCCATTTTTCGATTGTCCGGGGGTTGCAAAATGAGAAACTTATATAACTTAGTTTGTTAGTGGAACCAAAAAAAAAAAAAAAAAAAGGTAAAAATGTCGAAAGTGTGATATTGTGATTACAATATTTTCCCTTGTTATCCTCTCTAGTTATAATTGCAAGTGAATATACTGTATATGTTTTTCATAACATAACAACTAGTATGCTTATCGGTTTTGTCCAGACCATGAAGCGACTATCTGCCCTTTTCGAAGAGAGGGGCGAAGCATATGCCAATGCCGATGTCAGAGTTTCTCTTGAAAGTATGGTTTCAATTTTTAACTATTCTTATGCATAAAATATGAATTGTGGTTTGGAAATAAGCGCGTGTGTTCATGAATACTATGTTTCTTTTTGTGTTTTATATTTAGATATTGCGACCAAAATCGGATCAGAAGACGTATGCAATCTCACACCAACCGAAATCGCAACAGAGGCACTCCTCCAAATCGAGTGTTTCTTGAAGAAACATCAAGGCCGACATTAATCACTACCTTCTTTCTTGTAAGTGTGCATGTTGGTGTTTCGTTTTCTACATTTTTTTATACCAATATTCGCAACATTGTGTAAAAACCGAAACATACATCCCTTGTTGTATTTATTATATCGAATTTTGTAGTCTGATACGAGGCACATCATTGGTATCATCGATTGGATTCGATAAAAAAAAAGGTATCTTACACTCTACTGAAATGGTGTTCGCCCCAGTGATAAGAAACACTTAACTCGTTGTCGTTTTTGTTGCGTAACCAAATGGTATCTTCACTCGCTGTCCATTCGCACACTTCTGCCTTACAATACTCGGCTATGTCTGAATTGAAAACCTCAAAGATTGCATCTTTATTCGTCCTGGACCACACGAAGTGGCACACGGACTTTGTGGTGCTCCAAATGTAGTTCTTGCAGACGGTGAAGGTGAAGGGGCTGTCCACGTCAACCCCGACGAACCCGTTGTCTTGACCATCGGTCGAGCAGTGGACTTTGACCTGATCACGGCTGTCGATTAGGCCGTTGGTGATTCGGACAGTGTATTGGGTGTTGAAGATATTGCATCCATGGGAGATGATGACAACATTTGATAACAGGAAAATGGAATACAAGAACTTCATTAGCCCTTTGTTGTTGGTAGTCAAAGACATTACAAAAATGGAAAGTAAAAATTGAAATAAAAAATGGTGTAGTGTATATATATATATATATATATATATATATATATATATATATATATATATATATATATATATATATATATATATATATATATATATAAGTATATTAAATGTGCATGCGTTGAAAGCAAAATATGACATTAATGGAATTTAATTGTGGTTTAATTTATTGTTAATGAATATTGGGGCAGTTTCGACTGCTTCGGTCTTCATTCACTGAATTTCTCTCTAGTGTATTGTTTTCTCGATCCGCACGGTGGGAAGATAGTGCGTGGAGTCGGAGTCGTGATCGTGTTGTTCGAATTTCAGCCCCCATCAAGCGGTTTATGAAGGCGTTATGACAATTTTCCCATAGTTTAACTCACAAAATTTCTCTAAAAACAACACGTTACAATTAGTAACTAATTGATTTTTAAGTAAAAGAAAAAAAACTATAAATAAAATAAAATTACCAATGGTTTTTAAGTAGAAAACTAAATGTTTTTCATGATTTTTAAGTAGAAAACTAAATGTTTTTTATCAAAATTTTGAGTTTTTAATGTTTTTATCAAAAAATTTGAGAAGTAATATTTTTTATGTTTTCTTGAAATTGTGATATATTGTTCTTAAGATTTAAAAACACTTAAGTTTTAATAGATTATTATGATTAAAAATGTTTATTGTTAATAACTTTGATCTCTAAAAATGTTAATTTTTTTTATAAAAGTGTTTAATATTCTATTTAATTTTCTAAATTTTAGAATGAATTACATAATTTTATACGGTGAGTTTGAGCCTTAAGATTAACTAAAAAATTATTAATAATAAATCTTATAAAACCACCCCAAAAATAAGAAAGAAAACATAAAAAGAAAGAAAGTAAATATAAAAAGAAAAAATATTATTAATAAAAAAAAACAAAAGAAAAAAAAAAGAACAAAACACAATTCTAAAAAAATATATATATTATTAAAAATTCCAATTTTCTATAATCTCAAACATTGAGTAGGCTGAGTTGAGTAGGAAGAATGTGTATAGGTTAAGTGTCCATATTGTCATTAGTGTTCAACTGTTATGCAGTTTATTTTTAAATATATATATATATATATATATATATATATATATATATATATATATATATATATATATATATATTAAAAATAATTTATTTATGTACTTTATTTAAAAAAAAATATTAAAAAATAATTTATTATTTATTATATTTAAAATTGTTTATAATTCAATAAAAATATTTTTGTATGAAATTGCACTTTACTCAAATTAAATTTATTATTTTTAATTTTTAAAATATTAAGTATTTAATAAACTCTGTTCTTATTATTTTTAATATTTAAAATATTATTTTTTTAATAAAAGTATGTTAAAAAAACATCTAGATGCATTCAACCAAGACTTTAATAATCTTAATTTTAATTAATTAAAAATTAATCTATATATAGTAGTCTAAATCAATTTGTCTCACTGATATTAATTGAAACCGACCACTTTTAATGGACTATTTTTAATAAATTGTTACATATAATGGTCACATTTTAATAGTAACGCATATTTGGGGTGTGACAACTCACAAGCTTGATCGTTTTTTGAATGGTTGAAATGTACACAAATTTTGGAGTTTGGAAGTGTTTTATAGGCTTTCATTAGCTTGAAGGGCAAAGTGGCTATTTAACATAATTGTATTCTGCCCCCTTACGACGTCCTTTTAGTGATGAATTGCATAATTGAGTAAGGACTTTGATTGAGCATATCTCACGCATTCCTTGATGAATATTTATATTTCCAAGTGCTTTTAAATCCTCGTCAACTTAATTATGTTCAGTACCTCAGCATGTGATCACATCCAATTTATGTTATAATTAATTGGATGGATCAGATTTGTCCAATCGAGATTGATTGATATCATAGGATTCATATGCATTCGGATTTAGGAGAAGATCGCATGTGTATATAACGCGTTTTGATTCACACTTCATTTGTTCGTCGAAGCACTTAAAATCCAAATTGTTCGTTTTCTCTGATTTCAATTCCATTTTTTTTTTCGTGGTACATATAATATTCGTTACGAGTTTAATTAAATAACACGTAGGCCTCGATCCATCGCTCGTAAAAATTAACGAGCTAGTGTCAACATTCAAAGTAGGACGACATACGATACAAACCCTAATTTCAGGGCTGAATATGTTTGCCCCAATCATGCCGTTTAAGATTGCCTTCAAGCCAAATGTCGTCGTCGCCTATCGTCCATTCGCAAACCCTTCCGTGACATCCTTTCGATACGTCCCAACTGAAAACATCAAAAAGCGCGTCTTTAGTCGTGCCGACTTTCCAAAAATGGCACAAGTACTTTGTACTATCCCAAAAGCTGTTTTGACACAATTTCCACGAAAAGGTTTCGCTCGAACTGAGTATGTAATAACCGATGTCTTCATCTTCCGACGAGCAATGGACTTTGACTTGAGGGTTCACGTTCGTTTGTGGCTCGTTAGTTATACGAACCTCGTACGCGTCGCTAAAGAAGTTGCAACCATCGGCAAAGGGTGCTGCTCGGATCGATGGCAATAACAACACCAAGATCGCGTACAACATTATGTGTAGCCTTATAAGGCCTTTGTTGTTGGTAGGGAAAGACATTTGAAAACGTACGTTAAAAACGAGTGAGTAAGTGTTCGTATATATGGTGTTCATATTAATGTCTTTTACGTTATATGTAATTAATTGCTTCGATTTATTATAATATATATAGATCACAAAACATATAATTAAAATGGTTGAGAAGTATTTAATGGAATAGAATTTAAGTTATTTAATTGAATTAATAACATGCGAATTCATATTAATTAGATATCGAATTATTGATACATTAATACGAAAATATTTTTGATGTATGTTTGTAAAAAAGTGTTAGTATTTCAATGCAAAAAGTAACTATAAAAATCAAATAGTCATGTAATTTACATTTGATTTGTGTTGAGAAATTATCATCATGAACCAAATTGAACATAATCGAAACTTAAAAATGATCCATATTTAAATGCTTTAAAATATTCATACTTTCTGATAAATGATTTTTATTTACATTTCTACCAATTATAATATTCTATTTTCCATATATAAATATATTACATACCAATACGATCATTTGTCAATTAGACTCCGTGGCCCAATGGATAAGGCGCTGGTCTACGAAACCAGAGATTCTGGGTTCGATCCCCAGCGGAGTCGTTTTACTTTTAAATATATATTTTGCATTTTATTGAATGTGGGAATTGTTAATCATGATATATATATATATAGTTAAAAACTCAATTCCAAACTGTTTATTTTGCAATTGTCAATAAAATAAAATTGCACAAACATTGAAAAATAATAATTAGTGTGCTATATTTTCCAACACAAAACCCTTAAATTACTAATCGTACAATCAATATTGTGAAGTTCCATTTCACCTACGTATCATATAATGTAATGCATATATATAGCCTTATTGCTACAAACAACTTAGATCCATCCACAAAAACACAAACCCTACTTAACCCCCTCCCAAAAAAAAATAAAAAAAATCAAACCATTCTCTACTCGATCGATAAAAATCTCGATTCCATGCATGCATGCAATCACACCCTGACGAAGAACACGCTCAACTCGGGCCCTTGATTCCCGTCCGGGCTCAACATGTACAACGTCTCCGAATCCCTCGACCCCACCACTCGATCGAAGTGGGCCCGCATATACGCCATTTCCCCATCCACCTCCGACAAGCCCGGCAACACTCCGGCCCCCATCGACACCGCATTCAGCACTTCCATCACGTGCAAATCTTCCTCGTTCGCCTCTCGTCTCACTCCATAACCTCCGACTTTTTTCCCGTTGCAGTAAACGGTCCACAAGGGCTCGTCGAGTAGCTCGTCGGGCCGATCGGCCCGTTTTTCGCACTCGAGGGCGATTCTGACCATTCCGAGGCTCATCTCCTTCTGGAGCGCGTGGGTCTGCATGGCCAGCTCCACCACCGCCGTCGGGAGGGTCCGGGAGTCCTCCTGGACGGAGATGCTCACGCGCCCCTTCCGGTAACCGAAGAGCGTGCCCGTCACGCGCGTGCCGGAAACGATCTTGCTGTGGTCCGGGAGGCCGCCGCCGGGGAGGGAAGGGAGCTTGCAGGCGGCGGGGGTGGCGATGATGGGGAACGAGCGGAAGATGTTGCGGAAGAGCCGGTAGATCCGGGGCTTGTTGGTGTTCCGCTTCTTGGTGGAGGGGTGGAGGAGGGTCGTCAGCGGCGGCGCCGCCTTGGCCGGAGGAGGGGGCGGCGGCGGCGGAGGAGGTGGAGGGGAAGACGCTTCTCCCATGCGACGATGCTTTTTTTCTTTTTTTTGTTGTGGGAAGGTGAAATCCGGCGGCGGCGGATGGGGTTAGCCGCCGTGGGCGAAATGAGTGATTGGTATATTTTTTGGAGGAAAGGAATGAAAGAAATAATAATGTATATATATGATTAATTAATAGGGAAATATATATGAGAGAACGTGAATGGTTTGTGAGTGAGGATCTCCAAGGTAATCGGAACTAAAATTAGTTAAAGATCAATCTTTAGTTGTAGATATTATTATTTATTAGTACTTGACAATATATATTTATATATCATTATTATTATTTAATCTTCTTTCTTTATTCTATTTTTAAAAATAGTTTATTAATAATAGTAGTTACACTTTTTTAACAAGATTTTGAGAATAATTCAATTATATATATAAGTATATATAACAATGTTATACATGTATTTTGACATTTTTTATGTATGTGAATAAGTACGAAAATATATTTTTAAATCAGTCGAATTCTGGCCATCCAATTACGCAAGTGCAAAATTTGTTTACAATCACATCTACTTGAAGTGTCCAATTAGTGAAGTGCAAAATGATCCTAAGTTCAGGTACTAAATTACAACTATCTCGTATAAGTTTCTTAATATCTTAGGATCGAGGTCGGAAAGCATTGTTATTTTATAAAGTATAACCCTCAAAATCATCCACCATAAATCAAATACACTACGAGTAATTATTTGATTTGATAAAAAAAAATGCAAAAATCACGAACCTATTTCTGCTCATAATCACAATACCAATGTTAAATTATCTCCTTCACATTACTCTATTCTGATGAAGCCGTAAAGTGTTCTGACAAACGCTTGTAGTATCGTATTTGCTGCACCCAAAAATAGACATACGTTAGGAGACAGAAAAAAACAAGTCAAATGAGAACTGTAAAATAAAACAATGCATCACCTCATCCGAAACAGATGCATGTATTTCGTTCAAAGCTTTACTGAAATGCTCAAGTTTCACAGTCTTTGCTGTGATACAACTCCAATCTGATGATGCTTGTCTATCTTTAATTGACCTCAAAATAGCTTCGTGGATCTATCAGTAACAGAAGATGTGTAAAAATACATATTCATACGAATGAAAACGAAGACTCTACTAAAGGTTGAAAAGGGGACGAGCTCACGGACATACCAGAGCTTTGAGATCTGCACCACTGAAATTTTTACAAGAATCGCTTTTCCCCAGGGCCATGAGGTCCACATCGGGGTCAATCAACTTATTCCGAGCAAGTGCTGTTAAGATCATTCCTCGTTCATCTGGACTAGGGAGAGAAACATATACGAGTTTCCCGAATCTTCCTGGTCGGAGCAATGCAGGATCCATGGCTTTAGGCCTGCCAATACGATAATACATCAGCAAGATAGCTGGATACCAATGATGAATGTAAGCAAAAAATAATCTAGCGTAAGAATATGTCCACCCAGTAGCAATTATCCACTACCTATTCGTTGCACCAATTACGTAAACACCCCTCCTCTCTTCGGCACCATCAAGTTCTATCAACAGCTGCAGTGAAGACAATAGTCGCCCATTGGAAATGTTTAATTGTGAAATATGTTACACACGACCAGTGCAAATCTAGCTACTAACCTGTTTCCAGAGTTGACATCCCCCTTCTTTATTATGCTTTGCTGCCAATGCATCCACCTGATTGAGAACGGTTGCAAGGATGTAAGAAAATACAAATTTCCAACAAACAAAATATGCTGAGGATAAGATAAGAAATAATACGCTGCATCTTAACAAAAAGGGAAAGGGGAATCTAAAATATTTTAGGAATTTTGATTATTTATCTAAAATCCCGCATTTTAATTCTTGATCTGATTTAAATAATTCTAGATCTTTTCTTGTTAAAAAAGTCACAACCTTTTTTTGTTTTTGTTTTTTGCGGTGGTATAAATAGAACGAAATGTGTAGGAAAGTAACTACTTGAGTTTAGTTCAGTGTAACGGCTATTGAATAATAAAATGAAGTGAAAAATGAGAATTATGCCAAAAAAGAGGGATGCAAAGGTTACAATTATTTTTAAAAACAAAACAAAAATACTGAGGCAAGAGAAGTAAATAGATGTATTTTCCAGTTAATGGATTCTTAAAGCAAAACTCTGGGAACTTCAGTTTGTGATGATTATCAGAATTCTAACTTGCTAGTCATGTCTCTGCTACTATGCTAGGAGAAGAAATGAAGAACAAAAGACTAAAAATATGTATGTATAGCATTTAGCTTAATTAATTTCAGGGCATAAAGACAAAATGTCGGGACTGACTTGGAAAACAGGAAAACAGAAGCGAGCAGAAAGCAAGAGTACCTCGTCAAAGAAAAGGATGCACGGGGAACATCTTCGTGCACGAATGAATAATGTTCGCACTGCCAACTCACTTTCACCAACATATTTGTTAAAAAGTTCAGGACCCTTCACGTGAAACAAAAGTTATAGAGTAAGCAATCCATTATTGAATATTCCCATTACCAAGTGAATGAATTATAAGGGAAGATAATCAAAGAGAGAACCTTTATATATATGAAATTAGCTCCTGCTTCATTAGCAACAGCCTTGGCAATCAATGTCTTTCCACAACCAGGAGGACCATAGAGTAAAAACCCTGTCTGCATGTCCAATCCAGAATCCTACAAGTACATAACCTTATTAAAAATGCAAGATCATGGGAGTCCCTAATAAAAAGGACAATTACGTAATCTTTTCTATTAACAAACTTTGCTTCTTTGTGGTAGTTTTCAATTATATAGGGTACAAGTATGGCAAAACTGCACTTAGAGCTTGATAAAGGAGAAAACATATGAGTTATGACACTGTTTCCTAATAAGATACGTACATGCAAGTTAACGATTTTCAATATTACTTGCCTGTTGAGAATCTCAAACTAATAAATACGTAAAAGGTGTGTAGTTCTTTCGCAAAATCCATTTAGATCATCTGAGAAAATTATGAAACCAAACAAGTTACCTCGTAAAGTTCAGGAAACTTTATAGGACTAATAATATCCCGCTCAAAAGCTTGTCTCAGTAAATGAAGACCTCCAACATCATCCCATTTCACAGATGGTATATTAGAAAATCCTTCTCTTTTAGAAGAAGGTTGAACATTTTTAGCTGCTACCTGCCATCATTAAAACGGAAAATCATATACTCCAAAATTCTAGTAAAAAAAGAAAGAAAAGAATATAAATATGAGAACATGATAAATGAACAAAGATGATGTTAACAAATCCAAATAAAAGAGTACGAAAAAGAGTATCCTGGAGATAGATGGTCAAAAGTACAGTGACTCTCTAGTTTTCTTCGGGAAGCACAAAGTTTTAACTTTTAATCGCTTTTCAAAGAGATGCCAAAGCTTATACAACTCTGGTTTATCAAGTAGTTTGAGAAAAACTTGAAATATAATCACTGCAGCGAAACAGCAGGCATTCGTCTATTGCCCGATGGATTTGAAAGAAAATGATGGGAAAAAAAAAACCAAAGCAGAAACCCAAGTTGAGCAGAACGCTTTATTTGTAGAAATAAATATGGAAAATTTGAGAATGCATGTAATGACCGGAAACAGGCAGGATTTTAGATATGCTAATAAATGTTGCACCCAATGGTCCAATATGTGTAGAGTATAACCGACAATAAATAACCTCAAAATCAGCCATGGTTATCCTGAAATTATTCATTTCTTCATCTGAAAATGGTAGCCTCCACCACTTTTCAGTATGAGCCCCATTCGTCTGTTCTTTGGAAATATCAAGCTTTCTCTTGTTCGAGATTCTGTCCATGGCAAGGTTAGTAGCTTCATCAACTAATGCTGACAAATCTGCTCCAACGAAACCTGCAGTAGACCTAGCTACTTTCACGAGATCAAGATGTCCTTCAACTATAAGATTGCATGTTAGCAGTGATAGTATTTCAACACGTGCATGCTCATCTGGAACACCTAAAGGAATTTCCCAACCAAATCGTCCAGGTCTTCTCAACGCAGGATCAATAGCATCAGGTCTATTGGTTGCGCCAATAACTAGCACATAGCCAGGTCTAGAATGACAACTTTCGGGATGCACTTTATCATAATTAGGCCTTAAGCGATTGCATGCTTCATCCATGCAAGTCATTAACTGTGTCACAATGCGGACAACCATTCCACTCTGCAAATTTTCCCTTTTTGAAGCGATTGCATCAATTTCATCGATGAAAACGATAGATGGTGCAGTCCTATTTGCTTTTAAGAACAACTCCCGAATATTTTCTTCAGATGCACCTGAAAATGGTTCAGAAAGGAAAAAGGAAAGTATATAAACACTCAAATGGAACTTTAGAATTCTACGAAACAGTAATATTTAATAAGTTTATGAACTCTGCGAGTGCTGACAGAGATCCATAAATTTGAGAACTCCACTATATGCGTTAAGGATGACAGCACGAAGTCTGGGTGGGTCAATTTAAAAGGAGCCAAACAAGTCCATAACACAACTAAGATGAGCATCTCGCAGCTCTCCCATGTAAATAAGAATTACTAGTCCATAACCGAGACGAGCATCTTCATTATCTACATCACATATCCCTCTCACATAAGCAAATATGACCACTGGGGTGATGCGAAAACACATACTCCCTCCGTCCCATTTACATCTTCACACTTTCTTTTTTGGAATGTTCCACATATATCTTCAAAAAGATTATTATACTTAATTTTTCAATTTAAAATACAATTCTACCTTACTATTTTACTTATTTTTCTACTTTTACTCGCAAGTAGTTTTACTTATCCCCTTTAAACGAAAAAAATTAGCTTTACCTTTTTGTTATCAACATAATAAGAATAACATTTTTTTCTTAATCTTTGAGCCAAAGAAAGTAGGAAGATTTTCTTAGGACAAAGGGAGTGTGAAAATCTCATTAAACTATCTAGTTCAGTCAAGATTGTTAAGCAAGTAGCTGACAGCCGAAAATGCACAAGTCATTCTAAGCAAATAGGACTAGCTAGAGCCCGCTAAGTCTTTCTTACCACACTGGGGTAAGAGGATGGAGTTAAAAGAACAACTGTACTACATCTCTAATGAACACGTCTACAAAAAGGCGTCCACTTAATACATACTCAATGGAAGATTCAAAAAAGTATATTGAAAAATAAGACTCAACTTGGCGCTTATGACGAAAGTGATCCAATCAATATTAAAAGCCTGCATTTAGTGACTAATTATATAAAAGAGCGTTAACCATCACCTAGTGAATCACCTTTGCAATAAAAGAAGAAAGGGGGTGTCCAATAGTCTAAGAGCACGAATACGGCTAAAACAAGTTGCAAAAACTATATTGTTTTCTAGATTGTAATTACAGGAGGAGATTGGAGGTCGGATGTAAGTTATCAAAATCAACATAATTTTAAGATTCTGATTTCAGATTCTTGTTATACAAGCTGAATGGTAAACCGTAAAAGTTAGTCCTCACCAAGAAAATCAAAGCAACATAAAACTTGATACATAAACTACTCATTCTAACAAATTAATCATATAACTTAACATCACTACTCTTTGCAACACTTTTTGTAACAAATTACTCGATTCGAGTGATCAACGAATATGTAATACCTGAAACTCCAGAGACCAATTCGGTAGCGGAAATGCTGTAAAATGGAACCCGGCTCTCATTGGCAATGGCACGAGCCAAGGTCGTTTTCCCACAACCGGGTGGGCCGCTTAGTAAGATCCCTGTTATAGGTTTCACTCCATAGCCATTCAAATCTGGATGTATCAACGGCATTATCACCCTATGTTCCAATCGATCAACGACTCCATCCATTCCCCCTAAATGCTCAAACAATGGCCAATTACCCTTGTTATCGTTCTCATTCATCTTGCTCGAACCATCAACCAATTTACCTTCCTCATCCATCAAACTTACTTCCTTGTTATCCACCACCTCCAATTCCAGAACCTCCTTCTTCGATTTCCCGATCAGATTTTCCCTAATCATCGACTTCATCAAGTCAAATTTCGGCGGCTCGTCTCCGCCCAAGGAAGTAGCGGATGAGGCCGCGGAGGACGACGGCACACCGCCTCCGCCATCACTCAAGACGTCGTCAATTTGCCTGTGACGATCTCGCAAGGTTTCCTCCTCTTCATCGTCGATTTTCCTTCGTTTTTTGTTCGCACTCGTGGAGTTGTTTCTTCTTCTGCTCAAACCCTCGATTATACTCTCGACGCATGTAGTGAGAGGTTGGCGTTTCTTTCGGAGATAGTGTCCGCCGTATTGCCGGTGGGAACAGAGGTGATCCACCAGTTGTTGTACGGTTGGGTAGTTATTCCACACGGCCTCGACGTCGCGGCGAAGGTCTCGCCGCCGTTTTGATACCCCGCCGTCGCTTCTTCTACTCATGTTGATTTGTGTAGTGTTTGATGGAGGATGGAAGGGATTTGGGGGATTTGGTCATTTGGGGACAATTTATATCATGCTTTATTTAATGAGAAAAAAATAAAACTGATAGTCATATATCTTAGTTGCACTAGAACATAAAAAAATGGGTTATTTTCACATAAAAGCGGTGAACATCCAAAATTACTCTCAATTACATTCGACATGTCGAATCCACTTTCGACACACACATTCGACATATCAAATCGCATTCGACATACATTTAACATGTCGAATCACATTCGACACACATATTCGACATGTCGAATCGCATTCAACATACATTCACATTCGACATGTCGAATATAATTCGACACACATTCAACACATCGAATGTGACATTCAACACGGCGAATGTGACATTCGACACGGTGAATGCTTAATTGTATTTTTTTTCATTCATTTTTTTAATCACAAAAGTAACGCTGCGAAGCATTCATTTTTTTATTGAACATTTTTTTGCATTCATTTTTTAAATTTCAATTTTTACTTTAAAAAAAATTAAAACTTTTAAATAACTTTCGACAAGAAAAAAATTTAACAAAAACATTCTAAAAAAAATTCAGAAAAAAAAGCTACTAAAAAAACTCCATTCGACAAAACCATTCAACACATTTATTTATGATTTTTTTGAATCATAAGATCGGCAACTGAGATGGCGAGAAGGCCGCGACTTCCGCTTTGTTCTTACCGATGATAAGGACCATTGACAAGCACATATGTACGACATCGATGACGAGCAGTAGTTCGAAATGAAAAAAAAAAGAATTTTCAATAAATAAATTACAAACTCAAATCAACTTTACAATAACTATATATATATATATATCGCCTGAAGCTCCTCTATTCACCGGGTCCTCATCGTCGTCGGAGGCCGAATTCAGCGTCGCTTCCCCCCACGAAAGGGCTTTCCATTGTCATTGATGTCGACTAGATTAGGGATTAGGAGACGAGGTTTGAAACTCTCAACTTCGAGCTTCGATGGTGGTGTTACTCCCTGAGAGTGGAGATACGCTTGAAGCGGATGAAAAGAGAATCAGCTGGGAAGAGAGAGAAATTTAGGAAGAGATTTGAGAGGAAAGAGAGAGATTTCGATGAGAGCGGCGGCGGAATGAAAAATTAGGGTTAAGATGATGAGTATTTGAAGTGAAGAATAATGGCAAATTGGTCCATTTGAGTAGAAAACTACATTTTTTATATGCTAGTATAAAGAAGTTGTTTCACTATATCATTTAGTATATTTTTTAACATTTACACTTATTTAATTATGACTAATTTATTCTTTTTCTTGTTTTTTTTTTTGTTTTTTTTATTTTTTTTCTTTTTTTTATTAATAAAATATATATCAGTATTTTTTTATCAATTTCTAAATTTTCATTCTTCAACGCTGATTCTCAACATGAAACATTTTATTCGAAGTTTTTTTCATTCAATCTTTTCAATAATTCCGAAATAATTTGTTTCGACCTCTCACATGTGAGTGGATCTATCCATCTAAAAAAATTGATTCTGTTTCAATAATTAGCCTTGATTTTTTCAAGAAATTAAAAGAACTAAAAGAACTAAAATTAAAAGAACTAAAATCACATATATTCCAAACTATATCCACAACACAGAAATTGACACCTCGGTTGTCATTCTTCCAAAATGTTGCGGTTTGTGCAATTGCACAACAAAAACAGTATCTTGCTTTCCAAATATCACTCGACTGAGACATTTTTTAATGTCGAACTTTGGAATAGAGATCGAGCAAATGATTAATTGAGGATGGTCGACCAATTTTATATAGGTAATTGCGAAAATTGAAGTGGTAGAGAATTAGCATTCTTCGAAAGCAGAGAATATTTTGGGGTTTAGGGTTTCTTGTAATTTGATTTGAGGGTGAATGATACAAACCCGACTCCCTCCAACCACATGAAAATTCCTTTTTTTTTTTGTTGTTTATTTTAACAGCTTCAACCAATCGCATTGTGCCGCGTTGATTCGGTCGCCGAAAATCTCCAAATTAATTGTCACGTGCGTCTCACGTACACAAATTCAGGTTTTCGACAAAAATCGAATGAAATCGAATCGATTTGGAGGTGGATGAAATTGAAAAAGTGTGATTTTGTGATACCAAAAAGAAAAAAGTCCATCTTTATAAGACTAAAATGTGAATTTTCTTTAAAAAAATACTGTGATAAAAATACTGAATGTCATAAATACATAATGAAAACATACTAATGTCATCAAAATACACTAAAAATAAATATCCAAAAAAAAAAAAACCGAGAAAGCCAAGTCGAAGCCTATCAAACTCGACGACGACATCAAGCCGAGGGTCGGTGCTTTTACCGCCAAAACCTTTGACAAATACAGTATGCTACCTCCTCCTCCGACGCCGCCTCCACGCGGCCTGAATAAAAGTAGCCGCCCACGTCCTCCACTATCACGCACACATGACATGAAATGCTGATTCGAGTAGAGTAATGTGTTACCTTGAGTAATTAAAATGTCATTATTGAATTGCCAAGATGCAGCAACTTGGAAAGCCAAATCTTTGATCTTTTTCAATAATTTGCCGTCATTCACCCTTGGAAGAAAAGTCGTGTTATGTGCATGCACTCTTAAATATTTAGTCTGTCTTTTATGAAAATAAAAACGATTTTAAACATTACCGGTAACGAGTAAAAAATACCTCGTCTGCAATTCCAAACCGAAATCAATGTAGTTGTATACCCACCTAGCGATGTCTCCATCAGCACCTTCAAGCATGGTTCTAAGCTATATATACACAAAAAAAAACATGTAAAGATCTCAAAGCCCGTTTAAAATAATTACACAAATAACAAATTTCCAAGCATAATTACACGAATAACTGGGAGAAAGAAGTACTAATTTTAAGATCACCGTATGTTTTATAGAAATAAGCAGTGAATTGCAAAATGTTTGAAAAAAAAAATTAGGTTCGGAATGGAAATAACCAATGCTTTATACGAATGTCTTACCCGTGAGTTGTTAGCAAGTTCAAGTCCGAAATTGATTGACGGGGTCAATAGGCTGCTTGATCCTGACCCGATACTGATTGCATAACTCAAGGGCTCGATAGATCCTTAGATCGTTACACGTGATTCTTACTATACCTTCCGGGTGAAAAACAGACATCGTTGCAAACTTCAATTTCTTTATAATAGCTGCACACAACGACAAAACAAGAAACGTGGAAACCCTCAATTAGTTCGTATGTGTAGACAATCAAATACTTAAACCTCTTCAAGCGAAACTGTGCATTTCCTACGGCACCCTTCTCTGGCGTATTGTCTAGCGGACCATCAAACTGATCGAACGAATGCACTAAGGAATATAATTAACTAAGCGTGTATGTGCTTATAACTAGTTGTTGGAAAATATAGAGATCGAAGAGAGTTTCGAGTCGATATTTCATTTGCTCAAATCGGAGTAGAAATGAATGATACATTAATTTTCAAATTTGTAACAAAATTGTGAATTGAGAGACAATTCTAAAGGGATAATATGTATCCCACATTCGAAAAATATGTAAAATGAAGTAAGTGTATAAGGGAGAGTATCCTACTAACACTTTCAATTAATGTTATGATTATGATCCACATCCTATGTGCGCCTATGTGCGCGTTGATGTTGATGATTTTGTGTCGATTTTCCGTGTCTTTTGTGTGTGCGTTGTGTCGTACTTAGTTGGTTATTGGCATATTCTTCGTAGCTTTGGTACGTTGATGCGTTTGTTGAGTTTGCAGGTACGTGAGCTTGCGAATGTCGAAAAGGACGAAGAAAGGAGCTAGAACGAGTTGAGTCGAAGCGAAGTTCGGTGCAGCCCAGAAGCAGGCGACCGCCCATGTCCCCACGCGATCGCACGGCAGATTCCAGGAACCTGCCAAGACCCCAGGCGATCGCCTCCTCCGCCCCAGGCGATCGCTCGCCCGCGTATCCAGAATCTGGGATTTTCACCCCAAGCGACCGCCTCCCATGCCTAGCGAGCGCCTGTCTGCCGCCGCGGGCGATCGCCCCTGCCCCAGGCGATCGCTTGCTCCCCCTGTTCAGCCTTTGACCGCGATTTTGACTCGGCTTTTGACGACCTATAAATAGGGTTTCGACCCAGAGACTTAGGATCGTTTTTTCATATTATTTTGACCGCACTTTTGAGAGCCCTAGGAACTCGTAACGTCTAGGTTTTGAATATTGCTTTGGATCTTGAATTTGGTGTTTTCGGATTCGGAAAAGTCGGAAATTTCCGCCGACGGGTACTTTGGTTTGAATTTGAGTAACAATCTAGTAAGTTTTTCCGCTTTCAATTTTCTTGTTCTTCAATTTCTTGTTAGATTAATTGCTTCAATTATTTTCTCTACTTCCGCAAAATTTGTTGGGGATCGTGCATGTATACGCAGCGGAAAACAAAAATTTTTATGAAAAACCGTTTTTCATTAATGTAAACATTTTACATTATTTTATTTTATTTTATTGAAAATCCCATTTTCAATATTACATGCATTAATTGATTTAATTCAAATCTAATAGAATCAATAATTCACCATTTAATTTAATTATCAAATAATTAAATATTTAATTCATGCATCCCATACTACATAAATTAAATCTAGCGCAATTAAATTTATCATATAAATTAATTGTTTCTAGCGCAATTATATTATCATATAAAATAATTACTTCTAGCGCAATTATATTAATCATATTAATATATTACTTATTGCGCAATTATATTAATCATATTAATATATTACAATTAATTACGTAAACATACATACATAATTAATTTGCGTCAACTTGACAATTAACATAATCTTATTATTTAATTCTAATCAACTTGAGTTTATGTAAACATCCGCACATAATTAATTTGCATCAGATTGACAATTAACATAATCATATTATTTAATTCTAATCAACTTGAATTGTGCAATTAAATTAATCAAATTAATTTATTACACATATATAATTAATTACGTAAACATGTCCACATAATCAGTTTGCGTCAAATTGACAATTAAGATAATCATATTATTTAATTCGAATCAATTTGAATTTAATTGACATTTAAATTAATCACAATTAATTTTTCTATATCAATTAAAAATCCCATAGCGCAAACATTAACAGTACATAGCGCAAACATTTAACGCAAACAATTAAATCTAAATTTAATCGTAAGTACCTCAGGGATTCATCGGACGAAACGAGGTTCGTCGGAAGTCGCGCGGATGCGACGCGGGGACGGCACGGGTCGTGTGCGGGGAGAGCCGGGCGAGTGGCGGGGCTCTCGGCTGGACTCGTGTGTCACGGCTGGAGCGCACGGGCGCGACTCGGGCTGTGCTCGGGCGTTCCTTCGGCGTCTCTCGTCTAATCAGGTTTCACCTCGTATAGGTAATCCAACTTACGTATTGCACTAGAAACACGTAAGGGAGAATACGACGGGAAAAATGGGCCGGAAAAACGGTGCCGGAATCGGATTCCGGCGAGGGGAGGCGGCTGCCGGCGGCGGCACTAGGCGGCGGCGGGCGGCGGCTCCGGTTGTCGGCGGTCCTCCGAGGGAGGGGCCGAGGGGGCGGACGAGAGGGAGAGAGGAGAGGAGAGAAAGTGAGGCTAGGGTTTTGAGCTCTTCACTTGGTGTGTTTATTCTCATGCCTATGGAGCTCCTTTTATAGGTGAAGAAAGGAGCTTGTTGGGCTCAAACCCTAATGGATCGGATCCATTAACCCTAGCCGGCCCAATACATTAGCCGTCATTACGTTTCTCCAAAATTGACAATCAATTTCATCTCCGAAAAATATAAGGATTATATTTTCTTTCTCGTTTTAATTTTCTCATCAATATGAGATAAAAATAAAAATTTCCAATTTCACAAAATCGGAAAGCCCATTTCAGGGGTACTGCTAAATTGGGAAATTTCCCAAAATAGAAAGTGTACACCATCGTGTCCGTTTTCTTTAGCTCATTATTATTTCCAACTCATAATCACAATTATGAATCTCGGATTCAATCATATTGACCTCCGACTATATGTACTTAATTAACAGTTAATTAATACATGATCGTATTCAAGGATCGGTTTACACGAGAATGTGACCCTCAATGGTTCAGGTGTATAACTAGCCGTGGGCTCACAACATATTGTGATTCGAACAACATATTGTTCTTATTTCAACTACTCCCAAGAGTTTTAGATTAATAATCATATTATTTAATCTCCGAACAAGTCGGTGCCCAACGAATCAGTGACGAGCGTCTAGCAGCCACGCTTCACTAACTCCCTAGATACAAATGAAGTGCCTGCAAGAACCTTGTAATATAGTTAGCGTACAGTACGATCCCTCCGATACATATGTCCCGATCAAACTAGAGATATTGGTTAATCGAGATCTCTTGTTGAGTTTGATAACTGTGCGTACGTTCTAGGTTTCGTAAAATCCAGTCGTGATTGATTCAGAGAAACACATTTCTCTAATCACCTCACTATTCAACTCTGGCCAGAGATTCCGGGACTACGAACCATCAGAACACACAGGACATCCATGATCTATATCAAGCGATCAGATCCCCTACTACCATGCACAGACTTCACATCAGATTTCGAACTGCACGAACATTGTCTCCTTTTTCGACTTACTCCCTTTCCAGGGAATCAGAGACATGTCACGATACAGCTAGTCCTCTGATGAAGTCACGGTGATGTCTGGGTCTTAAGGATTAATTGTGTACAACTATATTATGGAATTCTCTACTCGATCAGTGATAACCACTTAGAGATTCCAGGGAGAGGGGGTTCAGTGAACTCATCAACAGTGAGCACCCACTCAAGTATGTCGATGTCCCAACACCGAGGCTCGAGATTAGCCCACATACACTAAGTGCTAGTCTCAAGGGGGAAAGGCCGGGTATCCTTGTTATTGGCGTAACCCATCGACTAGGAACTGAGTTTGACCAGTTACGTTGCGTTAACAGAATTATCTCTCGGTTTCCACAAAACCGAATTCATACAACATGTGTAACTGTACAGGACTATATCTATGATTCAACATTGGGAGCAGATATAGTATATGCCATTAATATAGGTTTCATTAATTAACGAAATAAACCGTTATATAACGGAATACGGTTAACCGCTCGGCCAACCGTTGGCTCGCCGGTCACCTATTCCAACAAAATTGTCTTAATGGATTTTTATTTTCCAAAACTTAATTCTTCTTCAAGTACGATGATGAGTAGCTAAACCCTTTTTCTAGGGCTAGGGATGATCAATTCTCCCTACTAAGGTCTAATTCGAATCTCGAGATTGGATAGATGCCTACCGGCGACGGACGTATCAACTTTAATTCATAGATTCGAATTCGCACCGAAGTATAGAATCGTGATTCCCGAAACCCTAGTTCATTTATTGCTTGATTTCAAAAACAACTTTACTAGCTTTTAAATTCGTTCCTCGTCTTTTCAATATTTAGCTAATTTTTAGAATTAAACAACACCAAAACTCAACTCTCGCATTATGCTATTTCTCTTCGCTTCTTAGTTGCAAACAATTAAACGCTTTTACGCCGATAGTAGTGTTCCTCGAGAGATCGACTCGGGCGAGTTGCTTTAGTAACTAGTTCGATAATTTTATTTGGTTTGTGACGCTACAAAACGACTTTAATCAAATTGGCGCCGTTGCCGGGGAACACTTTAGGCACTTGTATTAGTGTTTAGGTGTTTGCAACAATTTCTTTTTATTTTTCTTTTTATTTACTTATTTGGTGCAGGTACGTTTGATTGTTTGTTGTCTTTGTTGGTGCATGGTAGGTACACGAAGAGCTAATACCGAGCTTGCACCCGTGATAGAAAACATCAACAGACGCAAGAGCATCAGTCGGTGCACGAAGTTAGGCGAAGACTCCTCGTCTGACTCCACCACTACCGATTCCGAACCCGAGACCGAAACTTTAACCATGAACGAAGAAGAACTCCGTGACGCCGCAAACCGTAACGGGAACAACGGGAATAACGGCAATAACGGGAACAACGGAAACCGTGTCCAGCCACCCCTCTTTGGAGATCTGACTCATCCGCATATCGACGGAGCTAGCTCATGCATCGTCCTGAGTGACGCCGCTCGGAGATACGACCTCAAGGCACACCATCTTGCTCAGCTTCCTCAGTTCTCCGGAACCACTAACGAGGATGCCCTCAACTTCATCAGGGAGTTCTACACAGCATTGCAGGCCTTCCCCATCGGAGCACTAGATGATGATCAGCTCCGGTTGAAATGTGTTCCGTATGCCTTGAGAGATAGGGCGAAGAACTGGCTGCTATCCTTGGAGCCAGACTCGATCACTACCTGGACGGACATGTACCGAGAGTTTATTACTCGGTTCTATCCTCAGCAAAAGACCTTCGACTTGAGAGGTCAGATATGCGCCTTCGAGCAGGAACCGGGGGAGTACTTTCATGAGGCTTGGGAGCGATTCCGGAGCCTATTAAGGCAATGCCCACACCACGACCTCACGCCCACCTCGGTCATCCAATTCTTCTACAAGGGTTTGAGCAGAGAGGACCAGAGAGAGGTGAAAACCGCAGCTGGCGGAAATATCAGTGGTCGGAACAGTGACGAGATGACTGAGATCTTCAAGTCACTATCAGCTGAGTCGAGACAAACGAGCTCAAGGGGAAGCAGTAGCTACGCTAGACCCGAGGGGAATGTAAATGCCCAGTTGGCGAAACAGGTTGCCGACCTCACAAAGAAAGTCCAGATGTTGGAGACTACTGAGGAGCAACCTAAGAGGCAGATCTATCACGTGGAGCCGTGTAGCTTATGTGGGGAGATTGGCCATTTCTCCAGCACTTGTGGACAGAGCATGCCGTCTCCACCCCAAATGATGGACCCGAACTACGGTCCAGAGGTGCAGGTGAACGCGATGCAGGGGTACAATCAGCAGGGCAACCAGAGGAATGACCCCTACTCTAACACTTACAACCCGGGCTGGAGGAACCATCCTAACTTCTCGTGGAAGCAAGATCAGCCACAGACTCAGGGGCAAGGATCTCAGACGAACTTCAATAACCAGAACCGACCTCAGAATCAGGGATACCAGAATGCCGGGAACCAGAATTGGCATAATAATCAAAATTATCAGCGGCCCCAGTACCAGCAGCAACATCAGTCATACCACCCACCTCCACCTCAGCCACAGCACGTGCCACCAAAGACTTCAGACTTAGACGAGAAGTTCGCATCCTTCATGGCCGCGACTCAGGCCATCTTGAATAACAACCAGCAAAAGATAGATGGGGTGGAGAGCAACATGACTAACCAGAATGCGGCGATCAAGAGAATCGAGACGCAGGTTGGGCAGATGGCTAGCCGAATGAATGAGATGGCACAGGCTAATCAGAAGGATCGGATTCCGAGCCAATCGTATCAGGCTAAGGCGGTCACGGTGCTTAGGAGCGGACGTGTCATTGATAATCACGTCGAAATGCCAACCGAGGAAGTAGAAGAGGACATTCCGGCTCCTGAAGAAGCCGAGGAGAGAGTCCCGATCGAAGAACCGTTGGCGAAGCCGGTGGAGAAACCGGTAGAAAATCCGATACCAGCACCCGAGACGAGTCGGGCAGCCTTACACAAGGCCGATAATCCTTATAGACCTCCCGTGCCACCGTACCCGCATCGGTTGAGGAACGAGAAGCAAGATCAGCAGTTCTCGGAGATTTATAAGCTTTTATCTAAGGTAAATGTGAATCTCCCTCTCCTCGACATCATTCGAAACATCCCGTCCTATGTCAAGTTCTTCAAGGACCTCGCTTCGAGGAAGAGAAAGTTCATCGACAACGAGAAGGTTGTAGTTTCCGAGGTGGCGAGTGCGATACTTCAGCACCAGCTCCCCGAGAAACAAAGAGACCCCGGGAGTTTCAACATAATGATTGCCGTTGGGAATGGCAAGGAAGTGTCCGGGATGCTCGACTTGGGAGCGGGTATAAATTTGATGCCGTACGCCGTGTACGAGAAGTTGGAGTTGGGCGATCTCAAGCCCACTCGTATGTGCCTCCAGCTCGCCGACCGATCGATTCGATACCCCAAGGGGATTGTGGAAGACATATTGGTACAGGTCGGAGGATTGATAGTACCCGTGGATTTCGTGGTACTCGACGTTGGAGAAGTTCCCGAGAATGGGCGAGATCACGCCATTCTTTTGGGAAGACCGTTCATGGCCACCACTAATACGGTGATCGATGTGAAGAACGGTGCGCTTGAGATGACCGTTCTTGGCGAGAAAGTATCGTTCTCCGTCCGAACGGGGAAAGCCATTCCCGCTGCCCTTTACGTGGAGAATTGCTCCTTCGTCGACCACGTTGATGACGAAGTTGAAGCCGCATTCGTGGAGGAGAGCAGCCCCGAGGTATTGGACGGAGAAGAGGACAAATTAACGGATCCCACCTTTGTGCGACCTAGCTCACAAGAAGCCGAGATCGAGGCTCCGAAAAATAAGGTGGAGTTGAAACCGTTACCGAGCCACCTAAAATATGTTTTCTTGGAAGACGGGGAACAAAAACCCGTGATCATCTCAGCAACTTTGAGAGCCGAGGATGAGGAAGCGCTCGTGGCGATACTAAAGCAGAACAAGAAAGCGTTTGGGTGGAGTCTCGGAGACATCCGTGGCATCGACCCCTCGGTGTGTATGCACCGGATCATTTTAGAGGAGGGATCGATCCCTAAGAGAGATGGGCAGAGGCGACTCAACCCGGTTCTGATGGAAGTCGTGAGGACGGAGATCTACAAGCTCCTGGACGAGGGGCTGATCTATGCCGTTGCCGATAGCCGATGGGTGAGTCCGGTCCACGTGGTTCCGAAGAAAGGAGGCATCACCGTGGTGGAGAACCAGAAAGGAGAACTCCTTCCGACTCGTATGACTACGGGGTGGCGGATGTGCATTGACTATCGGAAGTTAAATGCCGCCACCCGAAAGGACCATTTCCCACTTCCCTTTATTGATCAATTACTTGATAAACTATCGGGACATGCATTTTATTGTTTTCTTGATGGCTTGTCAGGTTATTACCAGGTGGCGATAGCACCGGAGGACCAGGAGATGACGACTTTCACGTGTCCCATTGGTACCTATGCTTGGAGGAGGATGCCCTTCGGCTTGTGCAATGCACCGGGAACATTCCAGCGGTGTATGATGTCCATCTTCTCCGAGATGATAGGTAACTTCATGGAAGTTTTTATGGACGATTTTTCTGTTTTTGGCTCTTCATTTAATGATTGCTTGGGTAAGCTTGATAGGGTTCTTAAGAGATGTATCGAGAGTAGTCTTACCTTGAGTTGGGAGAAGAGTCATTTCATGGTAACTAGTGGGATAGTGCTAGGACATATGGTGTCTAGTCGGGGGATAGAGGTTGATAGAGCTAAGATTGAGGTTATTGAGCGATTACCCCCTCCCATTAATGTTAAGGGCATCCGTAGCTTCCTTGGGCACGCCGGGTTTTATAGGAGGTTTATTAAGGATTTCTCTAAGATCAGCCAACCTTTATGTCATTTACTAGGGCAAGATGTTGAGTTTAAGTTCGACGAGTCGTGTCTAGTAGCTTTTAATACACTTAAGGAGAAGCTTACCTCAGCCCCGGTAGTCGTAGCACCTAATTGGGAGTTGCCCTTCGAGATTATGTGTGATGCGTCTAACTCAGCGGTAGGAGCGGTTCTTGGTCAGAAAGTGGATAAGTTGCTTAGGGTTATTTATTACGCTAGCGTGACGTTAAATAGCGCCCAAACCAACTATACCACCACCGAGAAAGAGTTGTTAGCCGTAGTTTTTTCCTTGGATAAGTTTAGGTCCTATATCATAGGTTCTAAAGTCATCGTCCATAGTGATCACCAAGCCCTACGACACTTGCTAGCTAAAGCTCAAGCCAAACCGAGGTTGATTAGATGGATCCTATTACTTCAAGAGTTCGATGTAGAGATTAAGGATAGGAAGGGGTGTGAGAACGTAGTAGCCGACCACTTATCGAGGCTAGAGCCACCCCACGAGATTCTAGGAGATAACATTGATGGTTCGTTTCCCGACTCTTTCCCTTATGAGCTTGCTATGGCCATGACTCCGGTACCGTGGTACGCGAATATTGTGAACTTTTTGGTTGCAGGGGCTTTAAGAGAAGGGATGACCTCTCAAGAAAAGGCGAGGTTCGAGCATTTGTCCCGGGAGTACTTCTGGTCGGACCCCTACCTCTACAAGTTCGGAAAAGATGAGGTGATTCGCCGTTGCCTCCCGGAGGAGGAACAAGCTGACGTGCTCAAGTGTTGCCACCATGACGAGAGTGGAGGACACTTTGGGGGCCATAAAACAGCCCACAAGGTGCTTCAATCAGGTTTGTATTGGCCTTCTCTTTTCCGTGATGCAATTGATTATTGCAAAGCTTGTGATCGGTGCCAACGTATGGGGAATATAGGTAAGCGTGATGAAATGCCCTTGAATATTAACTTGGCGGTTGAAATTTTTGATGTTTGGGGTATTGACTTTATGGGACCTTTCCCCGTGTCTTGTGGTTTTGAGTACATACTGCTAGGTGTTGATTATTTGTCCAAGTGGGTTGAAGCAATCCCCACTAGGACTTGTGATGCTAAAGTGGTGCTTAAGTTTGTGCAGGAGAATATCCTTTCTAGGTTCGGTTTCCCGAAGGCCATCATCAGCGATGGCGGAAAGCACTTTTGCAACAAGCTCTTCGAGAAATTGATGGTCAAGAACGGCATCAATCAAAAAATTGCAACCGCTTATCACCCACAAACTTCCGGGCAAGCCGAGACTAGTAACCGTCAAGTGAAAGAGATACTCGAAAAGACCGTGAAACCGTCCCGCAAGGATTGGTCGGAGAAACTCAACTCGGCTCTATGGGCTTATCGGACCGCATACAAGACGGTGCTCGGAATGAGTCCTTACCGCCTCGTGTTCGGGAAACATTGCCACTTGCCGGTGGAAATCGAGCACCGAGCTTATTGGGCAATCAAGGCTACCAATATGGATCTAATGGAGGGCGGAAGTGCCCGAGCCTTAGAGTTGTCCGAGCTTGCCGAGATGCGCCATGAAGCCTACGAGAATGCGCGTCTTTATAAAGAAAAGGTGAAGGTGACTCATGATAGGAGGATTAAGAACAAGGAGCTAAAGGCCGGGATGAAGGTACTCTTATTCAACTCGAGGCTCCGGTTGTTCCCCGGGAAACTCAAATCGAGGTGGAGTGGACCATATGAGATTTTAGAGGTGTTTCCGTATGGAGTTGTTAAACTCTATAATCCGAAGACGAAGGAGGCATTTCAAGTCAATGGCCATCGAGTTAAACCGTACATCGAGGGAGAACCGCAATCCATTGGAGTAGAGTCGATTCTACTCGGGGACGTCTCTTATGAATAGAGCACGTTAGTCGGGCTCGTGACTATAAACGAGCGTCGCGTGGAGACTAGTCCACGGACCGTATTGCTCTCTCGGTTTTAAAAATGAGTGCCACGTGGGGGCCTACCCACGGACGTCAAGTTCACGACGTAAATCGAGCTAGTTTGTGCCTTTACTTGACAGGGGAACGGGAGAAAAGATCACACGGTGAAAAAGAGACGGCTCGGATTTTCAGCTCGGAGCAGGCGATCGCCCATTCCAGGAAGCGCTCGCCTCGTCAAATTCCAGGAACCTGGAATTTCCGGCAAGCGATCGCCTCATCCTTGGCTGCGATCGCCTGGTGCCATTCCAGGAAGCGCTCTATTTGAAGCAGGCGATCGCCTGGTTTGGGGAAGCGCTCGCTTCCCCCTGAACTATAAAATTTTTTTTTTTTTTTTAATTAATTAAATTTTTTTTTTATTTCTGAAATTGATTAAGAGGGAGATGCCCTAATCACATCCGCCTCCCTTTCACTCTTTGCTTTCTTGCAGGAAATTCGAGCATCGTCAATCTTCCACCTCAACTCCGGCAACGATCATCCTCATCAATCACCACCTCCAGTTCACCATAAGCGCACCGCCGTTCCATCCGCCTGCTCCGGCCATCGTCCTCGCAGCAAACCATCGCCGCCTGGACCGAATCGCACCACCCAACTCCGGCCGAGCCCACCGCCGTTCCATCAGCCCTGCTCGGCCGTCAACCCCGACCGCCGCGAGCAGCTGCGAATCACCATCACTCCCACCGCCGTCCGCCTCCCTCACCACTGCTCAGACCGCCGCCGTCGACTCACCACTGCTCAGACCGCCGCCGTCGACCCACATCGTTCAACCACCACCAGTTCCGACCACCCTCGCCGTTGCTCAGACAGCCGCATCCGAAACCCCTGCCCCAACTCTCAGCCTGCTCAGCCGCCGCCTCCAAGCAGCCGTCCTCGGAGCAGCCCACCACCGAACCACCGCCGGCGAACACTACAACTCACGGCAGTCCCGTGAGCACTCCGACAGCCCCCATCTCCGGCTTCGACTCAATTTCACGGCAATCCCGTGAACATCCGGTTAGTTCGACGTTTTCCGATTCAATTCCGAAGTCGGCAATCCCGACTCTCGACTATCTCACGGCAATCCCGTGACCGTTCCGCTCCTCGGCTTAGTCCACGGCAGTCCCGTGAACTCTTTCGATATGGCTAACACTCGAAGCAAGAGGAAGGCTCCGGCTTCAAAGAAGGCTCGGACCGACGAAGGTCCATCCACCGTGGCTTCCGACTCCGACAATGAACAGCCAGCCCCTCCTCGGGCACCACAGCAGCCCCCGGCGAATCGTCGGACCGACCTCCGGGATACTTACGGTGCCGACTTCCCCATCTATAGCCACGAGGAAGGTAAACGGCTTCTCGCCTTTCGCAAACACGAATTTGAGTATCCCCGCCCCTTTGATTGGTCTCTAGTTAGGAAGTTGGGGGTGTACGACGATGTGAAGAAGTATTTGAAATTGTTGGGATTGTGGACTATCGCACAAGAAGACTTCGGATATTCGACGTCCCTTGGCCTAGAGATGCTATGCACTTTTGAGAAGCACTCGAATGGGCGAATCTACACGTGTCGGCTTTTAGGCAGGGAAGCTCGGATAAACGCAGAATCTTTTGAGGTGTGCTTCGAATTCCCCAATGATGATGCTCAGAGGGCAATCCCCGACAAAATAGACAAGAATGCGGCATGGCAGGCCATTACCTCGGTCCCCACTTATACCGGAAAGAGTATCCAAATTGCCGACCCGGCCCTGCTCCTCGTGCATCGCTTCATCGCCTACAACATCTCCGGAAAAGATGAAGCTAACAAAGTGAACAAATCGGAGCTTTACCTTCTCGAGCGCGCCTACAAGGGATACCATACTTCTCCCACCGACTACATTTTAGGGCAGATGAAGAGGACAGTCGAGCGAGGAGCCCATCATGCATCCTTTTTCTACATTGCGACTGCCTTGGCCCATTCCTTTACTTGGATTGACCTGGACGACCCCGACACACTTCCAGACGACTACAACTCGGAACCCCGGCCGATTGATTTACAGGAGCTTCACGGTTCTCATCTCCTCGACCAGGATGGCCAGTTTCGCCCTCATTCTGCACGTATCGCGCAAGGGGCTCCGAGGAATGCCGCCTCGACTAGCACCGTACCTCCGGTTCAGCCCCCGTCTCAGCTACCGCAGACAGGACATGCCTCGGGATACGGAGATCCGATTCCCTACCCGCGGTACCCGTCCTATACCGCCGGTTTCCATGACATGATCAACCAATTTCAGGATATGCGCACTAGTTTCGAGGACGCGGAGACTAGTAGGAGGGAGATCGAGTATGATATGCGGGAGGACTTTCGGACGATCTCGGGAGCTACTCGGACCTATATTGATGAGCGGTTCAACCGAATGGAGGCCCAAGCCACTCTTCAGTACGACCATTTCAATGGTCGGCTCGACCGGATCGAGGCCCAGCAGTCCACTCACTACGACTACTATGTGGCCGAGAACGCCCGTCGGCAGGCCCGTGAGGACACCGAGCACGCCTATCACGCCTCCCAGTACGCTCAGATGATGGCCATGTTCCGAGGGCCACAGTATCCGCCACCAGAGCCGTGAGATTCGACCGTACCTTCGTACGGTCGCGGTATGTATATAGTTTTTCTTTGTTTTTCAGTTTCGTGAGTCGTGTCTTCTTTCTTGTTTCCTTTTTATTACTTGGTTTGCTTTCGTGGTTTTCTTTTAGTTTTTGGTGTGTAGGTTGTTTACTCCTCACTTGTGGACATCCCGAGGTCGACTTTCTTTGGACGCGTGCTCTTCTAGGAGGGTGCTTCATCCACGAGGACATGGATTAGCCCAAGTGTGGGGGGGGGGGGGGGGGGGGGGGTTTGCCTTCTTCTTCCCTTTCTCCTATCTTTCTATGTGTTTTGTCGTGCTTTAGTTGTTTTCTTTTACTTGTTTTATGTTAGTGGTGATCGCTCCCCCTTGTTGAGATACGATTTTCATGAAAGTATAGTTGCTATGTTCTCCATGCTTGTTAGTTGCTTTATTTCGATTCTTGGAGTACAATGGATTTTCGATGCTAGAGGTCGGTTTATGAATAATTGTTGATTCCGTGATTAGACACCGTAAAGTGACCTTGAGATAATTGCATGTCATCGTTTCACTTTCCAAATGACCTTGTGAGAATTTGAGCCATTATAGCTTTCTTCGTTGTGTGACACCTCTTGTTGATTTCTTGAGCTTCTCAGTTTCTTTGTTCTACATCTTATGCACCCGTATGGACTAGAGATAGCTAAAGCATGCTTAGGTTGTTACTTGAGACTTGTACGTCATAAATTACTTGATTTTGAATATGATTGGGTATTGATCGACTAGGATTGCCATTTTTAGCCGCTTTTCGATGTTTTGACCCCGAGCCCGTCGTGGGACACCCTAGTAGCCCCGTTGAGCCTACATTTAGCCTTTTCTTGTTGTCCTATATTTCGCGAAGGAGAGAAGGGAGGTCTTGTATGTGGGGATATAAGGTGTCGATACGATTTGTTTTGTAATTAGTCGAGACATGTTATAAGTCTCCAAAAAATGAGAAATACAAAAATGAGACAAGTTTTGTCTCCCAAAAAAAATAGAAAAGAATCGAGACATGTTATAAGTCTCTAAAAAAAAAAAAAAGAGAGAAATAATAAAAAGAGTCGAATGTTGGTATTAATTAATTGCTCGGATGTTTGATGTGGCTTTGATGAGTTCGTTTGTTGCTTTTGGTGTGGAAGGGGGTGTTGTGCGTTAGACGGATATTTGATTGTGTTGGAGGTACGTTCTTGTACGAGCTAGTCCACTATTTTCCAAATATTCCCGAATACCTTTAGCCGAGCCCCGTTACACCTATTTTTGTCGATCACCCATGATTCTTAAGATAGTAGACCTTGATTAGTGGAGAGTGCAATTTGAGCATGTATTTAGTTGGTGTCCTTAGGTGCATTTGATGTTATTTGAAGCTCATCGTTGATTCTTTCGTGCTTTCCTTGTTTTAATACACAAGTTTACTTCGTGTTCTTTCGCTTGTGTGTGCTTATGAGTGACCTATTCTTGAGAGTTAAAGAAGAAAGAGTGAATTTTTGCGAGGGAACTTGATATTGTGACATGTGATGATGCTTAGGTGATCTTTATTATGTCTAATTCATTGTGGGTCGATGGTTGTTCACTTTACCTTTTCCGTACGCATCGAGGATTTATTTGTGGTTTTGAGAATTCGAGTGAGTAATTGGCATGTATGTGTTTGGGAGGTACTTCTTGCTTTCATGATCGCTTGCTTTTATGATTGTTTGCTTGAGGACAAGCAAGAAACTAAGTGTGGGGGAGTTGATGTTGGTGATTTTGTGTCGATTTTCCGTGTCTTTTGTGTGTGCGTTGTGTCGTACTTAGTTGGTTATTGGCATATTCTTCGTAGCTTTGGTACGTTGATGCGTTTGTTGAGTTTGCAGGTACGTGAGCTTGCGAATGTCGAAAAGGACGAAGAAAGGAGCTAGAACGAGTTGAGTCGAAGCGAAGTTCGGTGCAGCCCAGAAGCAGGCGACCGCCCATGTCCCCACGCGATCGCACGGCAGATTCCAGGAACCTGCCAAGACCCCAGGCGATCGCCTCCTCCGCCCCAGGCGATCGCTCGCCCGCGTATCCAGAATCTGGGATTTTCACCCCAAGCGACCGCCTCCCATGCCTAGCGAGCGCCTGTCTGCCGCCGCGGGCGATCGCCCCTGCCCCAGGCGATCGCTTGCTCCCCCTGTTCAGCCTTTGACCGCGATTTTGACTCGGCTTTTGACGACCTATAAATAGGGTTTCGACCCAGAGACTTAGGATCGTTTTTTCATATTATTTGACCGCACTTTTGAGAGCCCTAGGAACTCGTAACGTCTAGGTTTTGAATATTGCTTTGGATCTTGAATTTGGTGTTTTCGGATTCGGAAAAGTCGGAAATTTCCGCCGACGGGTACTTTGGTTTGAATTTGAGTAACAATCTAGTAAGTTTTTCCGCTTTCAATTTTCTTGTTCTTCAATTTCTTGTTAGATTAATTGCTTCAATTATTTTCTCTACTTCCGCAAAATTGTCTTAATGGATTTTTATTTTCCAAAACTTAATTCTTCTTCAAGTACGATGATGAGTAGCTAAACCCTTTTTCTAGGGCTAGGGATGATCAATTCTCCCTACTAAGGTCTAATTCGAATCTCGAGATTGGATAGATGCCTACCGGCGACGGACGTATCAACTTTAATTCATAGATTCGAATTCGCACCGAAGTATAGAATCGTGATTCCCGAAACCCTAGTTCATTTATTGCTTGATTTCAAAAACAACTTTACTAGCTTTTAAATTCGTTCCTCGTCTTTTCAATATTTAGCTAATTTTTAGAATTAAACAACACCAAAACTCAACTCTCGCATTATGCTATTTCTCTTCGCTTCTTAGTTGCAAACAATTAAACGCTTTTACGCCGATAGTAGTGTTCCTCGAGAGATCGACTCGGGCGAGTTGCTTTAGTAACTAGTTCGATAATTTTATTTGGTTTGTGACGCTACAAAACGACTTTAATCACGCGTAGAGGTGCAAATCGCCGAATTTTTTTAATTTTAAATGAATTAATTGTGTTGAATCACAATTATTGTGGGTGATGAATGCTTAGACATTACGGTCAACATGTCTAGATTCATCAACCCATTTTGTCCAACTTTACCTATAAATTGCAGCCCATTGTGCATGCAAAAAGACGCGTAGAGGTGCAAATCGCCGAATTTTTTTTAATTTTAAATGAATTAATTGTGTTGAATCACAATTATTATTAATTGTGTTGAATCACAATTATTGTGGGTGATGAATGCTTAGACATTACGGTCAACATGTCTAGATTCATCAACCCCTTTTGTCCAACTTTACCTATAAATTGCAGCACATTGTGCATGCAAAAAGACACGAAAAACAATCGAGAGTTATACAAACACCTTTAAGCACTTCTGCTTCTTTTCCTTTGCGTTTATCTTTCCTTGGCCCTCCGGTGAAAATCTCGGGCAATATCTCGGTTCGACCTGCAACGTAGTTGCGTGAAAATATTGTATCCTGGGAAACAAACGATCGGTAGAGGGCGAATTTTGTTTTAAGGAGATCGTGTTGAATACGATCCTTGTTTTCTTTTCTTTCCTTCGCCATCTCTAAAAAACCGATCCCTACACTAGTTCGTTCCATCGATCGATCAATATATCAAACACATTGTAGGTAAGGCTGTCAAATGGGTCGGGTCGGGCCAGCCCGACCCAAGCTCGTGGGCTTACTGAACTTTTCGGGTCGGGTTGGGCCGGCCCAATTTTTCATGGGCCGAAATTTCCGTGGCCCAGCCCGACGCTAGACGGGCCACTGGGCCATCGGACCATTTCGGGCCAATAACTTTAAAATATATATATATATATATATATATATATAGGGATAGCTTCTCATACGTACCAGTACGTACGCACTGAATAAAATTCTCAATATTATATTAATATATTTTGTTACCTTCTCTATTTATATATTTATTTTTATTTTTTCTTTTATTCGTTCTACTTTTGCGGGGCGAATGTGAGTAGAACACGGAGGAGATCGGAGTGAGGGTGAGTCGTCCCAAATCGGGCGGCTCTAGGCGCCGAAGGGAGTGGACAGGTGGGGCTTCATATTCAACAACGAAAACAACGATGGAGCTCAGCGGCAGCGCCTGGTTGATCTTGGTCTGGTAGAGGTGCGACTTTGATCACAAATGATCGTTCTCAATCGAAGAAGTTGTGTGGATATGGAATTTCGTCCGTCATCGAATCGGAAGAGGGGGCAACAATTTAACTCCTAAAGGGAGCGCAGTGACTTGGTTGAGGGCTGTTGGTGGTGGCTCGATTGCGAATCGGGGTAGAACTTCGATCGATTAGCAACGCTAGCGGTGACAGTCGATAATAGCAGATAAGTAGCGGCGGGGAAGGCACGCGGAAGATGGTGTCGAGGTATGGGAATTTGGTGGTTTTGGAGGCTCTCAAAGTGGGTTTGAGCGGGTCGGTTGGTTTTTCGGTGACGGGCAGTCGATTTTGATAGTTTTCTGAAACTTGAGTGTAAGATGGTTATGGTGAGTAGGCATTGATGCCCGTAAGTTTGAAGATTGACTTGTAAATAAATTTTAATTTCTGAGAAAAAAAATTAGATATGAATACAATTAGAAATAATAAAAACACTTTTAAACCAGAGGGGATTGTCCGCGGATGGGCCCAAGGCGATGGACGACCTGCTACTATCAGAAGACTAGAACACCAAGCAGAGAGAGATTGCTCGGAGAACATGCGACCTAAAAAAACGATGCTTTCGTCTTTGGAATTGTTGGACGGTTTGGGTGATGAAAGAGAGATTGTTGTGTGTTGAAGTGTTGATTTGCAGCTGATGAAGTATTGAAGGATTGAAGTGTTGAAGTTGTTTTGAATGTTGAAGACTTGTTTTATTTCTTTTATTCTACTGCAAGGGTATTTGCGTCTTTTGTGATATTGGAGTATATAATGAACTCTACTGTTTGTAATCGAATTCAATTGAAACTTTCCCAATTTCATTCTCTCTCCTTCCACTCACACAAACCATGTGAATCACACATACACCATCAAACAAGCTGTGTTTATACACCTCAACAGAATGGGGTGGTTGAAAGAAGGCATCAGACTCTGTTAAACATTGCCAGAGCCTTGAGATTTCAGTCTGGTGTGCCCTTGAATCTTTGGAGTTTTTGTATCACCACAGCTGCTTATTTGCTTAATAGGTTGCCTGTTACTGGTTTAGATAATAAAACTCCATATGAAATGCTTCATACCACACCTCCTTCTTATGATCATCTTAAAGTTTTTGGATGTTTATGCTATGTCACTGAAACTATCCCTCACAAGAAAAAGTTTGATGCTAGGGCTTTTAAAGGGTTGTTTCTTGGATATTCTATGCATTCTAAAGGTTATTTGGTCTATAATCTGCTCACCTATGCCATTGTCACATCCAGAGATGTTCAATTTGCTGAGACAATATTTCCTTTTTTGTCTGATACTTCTGACTCTGTTTCTGATCATTTTTGGATTAATACACCTGAGTACAGC
Source organism: Euphrasia confusa (assembly GCA_954870475.1). NCBI lineage: Eukaryota > Viridiplantae > Streptophyta > Magnoliopsida > Lamiales > Orobanchaceae > Euphrasia > Euphrasia confusa. The sequence goes on along the minus strand of OX940968.1, from coordinate 28,521,258 downwards.
TCGGATGTTGATTTACCTTCTTCTGGTGTTGCTGATGAGAATGTTCATTTGAATGACAATATCATTGGTTCAGAACTGTCTCCTACATCCACAGAAGTTCCAATTACCAGGGCTGCTAGACCAAGAAAGACACCTGCTTATTTGGCTGACTATTGTTGTAACAATGTCACCACACCTGAAGGCTTATTCATTGAACCTTCCACCTATGCTGAAGCTGCAAAATATCCACACTGGCAAGAGGCTATGCAGAAGGAGTTTGCAGCTCTGGAAGCCAATAACACCTGGTTAGTTACTGATTTACCTTCTCATAAAAGCTGTAAGTGGGTGTTTAAGGTGAAATATAAATCTGATGGAACTCTAGAAAGGTTTAAAGCTAGGTTAGTAGCAAAGGGGTACAGTCAGAGAGAGGGGTTGGATTATGAGGAAACTTTTGCTCCTGTGGTTAAAATGACTACCATCAGAACCCTGCTAGCTTTGGTTGCAACAAATTCCTGGTTTCTTGAACAGTGTGATGTAAATAATGCCTTTCTTCATGGTGATCTTATGGAGGAAGTTTATATGGAGATGCCACCTGGCTTTGCAAAACAGGGGGAGCAAAAAGTGTGTAAACTTTTAAAGAGTTTGTATGGCTTAAAACAGGCTAGTAGGCAGTGGTTTTGCAAGCTCACAGGTGCCTTGTTGGAATATGGTTTCACTCAGTCATTAGTGGATCATTCTCTGTTCACCATGCACAGTGGGAATTGCAGTTTGATTCTATTGATATATGTTGATGATCTCATCATAGCTAGTAATGATCAAAGGGAAATCAGAAGAATCAAAACCTTTCTGGATGACAAATTTCTCATCAAAGATCTTGGCAGCCTCAAATACTGTCTTGGTCTTGAGATTGAGAGAAATGATAAAGGGATTACACTATGTCAAAAAAGGTACACTGTGGAGTTACTGAAAGAATCAGGGTATGCAGATTGCAATTCCACCACATTTCCAATGGATACAAAGGCCAAGTTCAGTAGAGATGCACCTAATCCACTTCCTGATCCCACAATGTATAGAAGGCTAGTAGGTAAGTTGCTGTACCTTACTATTACTAGACCTGATATATCATATGCTGTCCATGTACTTAGTCAGTTTATGAGCAGACCAACTCAGTCTCATTTAGGTGCAGCTCATAGAGTGTTGAGATATTTGAAAGGGACTTTGAATCAGGGTATTTTCTTTCCCAGTAGTAGTGAGATGAAGCTTAATGCTTTCTGTGATGCAGACTGGGGTGCATGCATTGATACAAGGAGGTCTGTGACAGGTTATGCTGTCTTTCTGGGAGACTCACTTGTAAGTTGGAGATCAAAGAAGCAGTCAGTTGTCTCTAGAAGTTCAGCTGAGTCAGAATATAGGGCAATGGCTCTTACCATTTGTGAACTTATTTGGTTAAAACAGGTCCTGCTGGATATGGGAGTCAAAGTACCAGCTGCTAACCTCTATAGTGACAGCAAGGCTGCCCTTTCAATGGCAGCCAATCCAGTGCTTCATGACCGGACCAAACATGTGGAGATTGACTGCCATTTTGTGAGGGAGAAGGTGCAGCTTGGTCAGGTTCAAATGATGTATGTCCCCACCAAATCACAGGTAGCAGATTTGTTGACTAAGGCTTTGGGGAGTGACTTGTTTCATCAGCTTTTATGCAAGTTGGGAATGAGATCCTCAACTTGAGGGGGAGTGTTGAAGTGTTGATTTGCAGCTGATGAAGTATTGGAGGATTGAAGTGTTGAAGTTGTTTTGAATGTTGAAGACTTGTTTTATTTCTTTTATTCTACTGCAAGGGTATTTGCGTCTTTTGTGATATTGGAGTATATAATGAACTCTACTGTTTGTAATTAGGTTTATCGAATTCAATTGAAACTTTCCCAATTTCATTCTCTCTCCTTCCACTCACACAAACCATGTGAATCACACATACACCATACACACACACACGAGCTCTCAGCTCATCTTCTTCGATCCGTTTTTTATTCAAGGATTTCTACATTGTGCCCGCAGCGATGTCTTTTAGAGTCGTCCTCCCGAGCGTCTGCGTCTCGGCATCGCTGTAGGTGGTGTTGTTGTGCCGACCGCCGCAGCCGTAGAAGTTGTTGGGGTGCAGTGCGAGTCCCCACATGCAACCGGTCGGTGAGAACGTACTCGAATCGCGCACGTTGAAAATGTGGTCGGACTAGGTGTCACAATTCTTGCGGAAGAGCACTGGAGCTAATGCCGTTCTCCTCACCCCCTCGCCCTTCTATGTAACACAATATATTAATATAATATTGAGAATTTTATTCGGTTCGTACGTACCTGTCCGTATGGGAAGCTCTCCCTATATATATATATATATATATATATATATATATATATATATATATATATATATATATATATATAAATTCAATAAAAAAATAATATTTATAAAATAAAATTGTATTTAAATTAACAATTTTATTTATTTATGTTATATACAATCAAATCGTTTTTATAATTTAAATTTAGTAGTCAAATTATCTATTTATAGTAAATTTATATTTCAATAGAAAAAATAACAATAATAATTAAAATAGAAGTTTTAAATATAAATATTTAATCATATTATTTAAATATTGAATACAGTGGCACTAAAAAAAATTGGAGGATATAGTGGCGATGAAATCAAAATCACCCAAATCACCTTGATAATCGGTGGGCTTAAGCATAACTTGGATACCGGAACGATTATTGGCGTGTTCAAAGTATTCGTGGATTCACTCCACATCTTCTCACACCGTCAACAGCCTCACACCACCATCTCCGACCGCCGTCGACCCCTTCCGTTTTCAGGTACTCGGCTTCTCCCTCTCAGTCGATTAATCGTGGAGGTATTTGCACTGGGGATGTTGCTGTGCTTGGAGTAATTGTTGCGATTGAAAATTATCGGCCGACCCTCTCAAATTAGGCTTTCAATTTGGGGATTTGTCTCTGTCGGCCGACATCTGAAATTGGGGATCGATCTTGCCCCCTACGAGGCGGAGTTGGAGCCCATTTCCCCGAGGGCCATCGCTTATACCGAGCTTAACCACGCCGGGTACATGGCGAGCACACTCACGTGATCGATGCAGCTGCCCCTTCTTCATCCGGTGCTGGCACCTCATCCTCCGAGCCTACGAAAATACATGCTCTTCAAAAACTCAGGTACTGCATAGTTTCATTATTGGAAAACCATGGCAGCTTATGCATCCTTGATTTCTCTGATGGAAGTCATTCATGATCTCGAACATCATCCTTCCTCTCCGATTTCTCTCGACAAACAAATAGTCGACTCCATCACTCAACACATCACAGACTTTCAAGAATTTCTCCATTCCTACAGTAGTAGTATTCCTGTTGCCGCCGATGATGAAGAAGTTGCTGATCCATTGGAGATGCGAATTGCAGGTGCAGCTTTCGCAGCCGAAGATGCTATTGAGTATCATATTGTGGACTGTATCAAAAAGAAAAAGAATAAAAAAAAGGCAAATGATGAAAAGGCCAAGTCCCTTAACCGATGCTATGGTATCCTGCAAAGTGTGATTGAAGAGATGGATTCGATCAAAAAAGTTGTGGTCGATACACAGAAGATAAAGAAGGTGCCGCTGGTCCATGATCAAGTGGGCACGACAAATGTCAATGCATCTATTGCTGATCGAAGTGAAACCTTGGTGAGGTCCGATGGCGTCTTGATCGAAATCATGGAAAAGCTCGACGGAGGCCAACTTGATTTCCAGGTCATCCCGATCGTGGGAATGGGCGGTATAGGTAAGACCTTTCTTGCCAAAACTATTTACACAAAACCACTTATTAAGGAGCGTTTTGATATCTGTACTTGGGCTACGATTTCTCAACACTATGACACAAAACAAATCCTCTGTGAGCTTCTCAACACCAACAAGGAACAACAGAGTGTAGATGAATTGGGATTACAGCTCCATAAATATTTATTTGGCAGAAGGTTTTTGATCGTGATGGATGATATGTGGAGTATCGATTCGTGGGATCAGATACAACGCTTCTTTCCTAACAACTATAACGGCAGTCGAGTACTGGTGACGACCAGGCTATCGGAATTGAGTTCGCAACTGACAACTGATTATAGTCTCAGTATGAGTTTCCTAGATAAGGCTAGCAGTTGGGATCTGTTCTCCAAGATAGTATTTGGTGAGAAGAGTAGCTGCCCTGCTGAACTGGAGGAAATCGGAGAGAAGATTGTGGACAACTGCAAAGGTCTTCCTTTATCAATATCTGTAGTGGGAGGTCTTCTGAAAACTATGGAATGCACTCGTGCATCTTGGGAATCAATACGAGACAACTTCACCTCGTTGGTGAATATGAAGAACGACAAACATTGTTTGAGGTTGTTGAAGCTGAGCTATAATCATTTGCCTGTATACTTAAAACCGTGTTTTTTATACATGGGAATGTTTGAGGAGGACGAAAGGATTTGTGTCTCTACGCTTGTCCGGCAATGGGTTTCCGAAGGATTTCTTAAACCAACTGAAGGCGAAGACTTGGAGATTACCGGTAAAGGTTTCTTACAGGACCTCGTCGGTAGAAATCTCATTCTAGTCGATGGATTGGGTTATACAGGGTGCATAAAGTTTTGCAAACTTCACGATTTGGTTAGGGACATGTGCTTGAAAGAAGGTCAGAAAGAAGGGTTTTATCATGTCATGGGGAAATGTAATCATCCTTCTCCTCAGGGCATGAATGCCCAACGCCGGGTTATTATACCCGATAACACTATGAAAGAGAACAACGTACGTAGTGACTTGAGATTTGTGTCACACACTCGCTCGATTATTTGTGAATATGGTAGGGTTCCATTATGCAAGAATATGGTATTACTGAGGACATTACAAATGTATAACAAATTCAGTATTGAGTATGATGAAATGAAAATCGGCTTTAATTCTGTTGTGTCTCGCTATGTCAACCTGCGACACCTTGCTATTGCAGCTTCATGGATGCCGCCATTCCTTCCCTCTATTAGCCACCTTTGGAATTTGCGTACGCTTGTTGTTTTTTATTTTTTCGATGTTGAGCCCATCCTGGTCGTTGATTTCTGGGAAATGACTCAGCTTAGGCATATGAATTTCTTCGGGGATTCTGCGTGTCTCCCGGATCCTCCGAGCTACGATGGGCGAGATGGTGTTGCGGTGGTCATCATGGAAAATCTACACACCCTTAAAGGAATAAGGAATTTCAAATTTAGAGAAGGGGTGGTTAAGAGAATTCCCAATATCAAAAAATTGGGTCTGGAGTATAAATCTGATGATGTTGATTTGAATGATGAAGATAATGATGATGTGTATTTTTTGGGTAATATGAAATATCTGTGTGGATTGGAATCCCTATCCGTCTTCTTCTCATCCGCAAGTAGGCTGTTTACTCTTTTGCAGAAGATTACCTATCCACACTCCCTTAAGAAGTTGAGTCTGAGGTTGGGCAGTGAGCATGAATGGGACGACGACATGCTGGAAAAGATCGGTTCGTTGCCTCTTCTCGAGAAGCTCAGATTAAGGTTTGGGTGCTTCAAAAAAGGGAAGTGGGAAATAGGCCAAGGACAATTCCCCTGCCTCAAGTACTTACAAATGTGGGAATGTGGGGGTCTCGAAAACTGGACTGCGGTGGAAGAGGATTCCTCCATCCTTCCACGACTTGAACATCTTCATCTTGAAGAGTTGAGAGAGCTGAAGAAGATCCCTATTGAGCTTGGAAACATTGATACGCTCAAGAGTATAAAGATGGACTTGTGCGGAGAAGGAGCGGTGAAGTCTGCGAAAGAGATGTTCGACGAGCAAGTCGAGTTACAAGGAGGGGAGGATCAACTAAGCTTTCACGTCCAGGTTAGGGTTAAATATGGGCACCAACACCTCATGAGCTTAGCGGGTTCTAACTTTTATGTCAGCTAAGCGGGGAGGATCAACTAAGCTTTCACGTCGATGTTAGGGTTAGAGAGGAGCAACAACACCTCATGAGCTTAGCGGCTTCTAAATTTTATGTGAGCGTGTTGTCGTACCATTAGCTCTGTCAAGTTTTACTTGGTATTTTTTTAATTGATTTTGTAATATTGCAGCACATGACAGACTCGAATTTTCAACTTCATGTTATTTTTATTAAGTTATAAAATTATTGAATTAGTATTTAAAAAAAAAATACTCTATATAATTTAAGTTATAAAAATATCTAAAAAGATAGAGATATAATGGTATTTTAAAGTGAAAAATTAAGTTATTTTAGTGCGTAAATATAAGTCTAACGTAGTTAAAAAGAAAAAAAAATGTGGAATGTCTTTAGTCTTTTGTTATCATATTTTAAATCCGTTGAATATGCCGCATACAAGTTAGAATGTTAGAATAAAGGTATAAGGTATATTTATGCTATAGGTCCTTTATGTTTACTAATTATAAAAAAACCTTAATTTTTTAATATAAAAAACCTTAATTTTACCATTCGTTAGATATTAGGAGATTGATATGTTTTTTGAGTTAGAATCACAAATGGTCCTATTGAAAAAAATCATTCTCACAAAAGCCTCAAGTCAGTACTTTCCAACTGTTCATCCTTTTTGACACTGTTGCGGCAGAAATCTCACTGTTCCGTCAGAAATCTTGCCAATCCAAGTCAGCATTCCGACGTCACGTCAGCAATCACGTGACTTTCACGTGCGATTCCTGCCGGAACAGTGTCAAAAAGGATGAACAGTTGAAAAATGCTGATTTATGAGACTTTTGTGAGAATGACTTTTTTCAATAGGACCATTTGTGACTCTAACTCTATGTTTTTTATTATATTCAAGGGCATTACCACCACAGCGGCGATCCACCACCATCTCCGACCGCCGTCGACCCCTTCCGTTTTCAGGTTACTCGCCTTCTATTTCTCATTCGATTAATCGTGGAGGTATTTGCACTGGGAATGTTGCTGTGCTTGGAATAATTGTTGAGACTGAAAATTATCGGACCGACAGGTGGCACGTTTTGGACGCCTCCGTTCCCGGGCTTTTGATTGGGCCTTCATTCGCGGATTAGGGTTCGAGGATAGGATGAAGGACCTCCTCACGGCCTTAGGCATGTCTCGTCTGTGGCAGTGCGATCGCCCGCTCTGCCGGAAGCTCACGACGGAGTTCTTGATGAGCTTCTAGAAGGTTCCGAAGCGGTCGATGGTGACTTTCCGGCTCGGTGACACGATGATGAACGATGTTTTGGTGGATACATGTGAACTATTATGTTTTGTTTGAGATGTTTCCTTTTTGTCGGTGGATATTTTACTATGAATTGTTTGATTTTTATGGTGATGTTTGTTGTTTTGGCTATAGTGTTTTAGTTAAATGTTTATATTTGTTTGTGGTTTATTTGGTTGTCCCAGGCACTAAAGATTACGAATAAGTCATGTCAATTTTTTTTATTAAATATGCTTGCATTTAACTTGCACGAGGACATGCTCGAATTTTAAGTGTGGGGGTGTTGGAGTGTTTTTAGTTTCTTTTGGTTGTGTTTGTTTCGTTTTTTCTAAACCTGTAAACTCTCCAGTTTAGTATAGTGAAGTTTATGCACCTTTTAAAAAAAATGTTGGACTATTCCAATTTTAAAGTCGTGTTGGATATTCGATGTGACTTAATCACTTAATGCCCTGAAAAAATGGTAGAAAAAAAAAAAAAAAGACATGACATGAAATGCTGATTCGAGTAGATGATTCGAGTAGAGTAATGTGTACCTTGAGTAAAAGGTCATTATTGAATTGGCAAGACGCAGCAACTTGGAAAGCCAAATCTTTGATCTTGTCCGAAAAATTTGCCTTCATTCACCCTTTGAAGATTTATGATATTATGTATTCCTATCTAATGCATCTACTTATAAGTAGGTATTGTTGTAAAATGACGATGTATAGTACGAACAATATGCGGAACCCCGAATATAACTCAACAATAAATAAAGAAGGAGACAAGAAAAGAAGACAAGGAATTTACGTGGAAACCCAAATCGGGAAAAACCACGGGATGAACGACGAGAACTTTTACTATAATATTGTCGATGATTACAAGGATTGATATACACTCTAAAACCCTCTAATCTCACACAATATTATCTCTCTCTATGATGGTATTAACTTGTGTTAACTCGTGTTCTACTTGTGTCTATGGAGATCCCTATTTATAGGTGTAGAAAACCCATAAATTAGGTAACCAATAGGAATAGGAATAAACCCTTTTTCCTAATATATGACTCCTAAATCCATAAGGAATATAATTATATTATATTAAATATAATTCTAATTTTCCTAAATAAGGAAACAAAATTCCTACGGATTCGAGTCATATTTTAACAATCTCCACCTTGACGAGAAATCGCGAAATCCCATCGCGCATGCGAAATCTCATCGCACATCAAACCATAAAGCGAAATCACATCGCCCTCAATAGTCTCGTCCCTCTTCTTCCTCCAAATGCCCCAACGGGCCTAGTTCCTAGAAGATTGGACCTTCAAAGGTCCCCATGAATCGGAACGTACATACCTGAGTGTCTTCTTCGAATTGTGAGCCCAATTCGAGATATACCCTCTCGACCGCTTTCCAAGCGCACATGGCTCACCAGGTTTAGAAACACTCCATAGATCGAGAAACACTCGATCTTTCTTGTCGACTTTCCTCACATGCCCAAGCCGCACATGGTCTAGTCGTGTAGACTCTTCACCCGAGAGCCTAGTTTTTCCCACGGTTACTTCGTTCACCGCTTTATCTTCAATGAGCTTGGTCACTCCGGCCTTACTTGGTTGCGCGCCTCTAAGCCGGATAGACTCTTCTACCAAGAGTCGGGTTTCGGCCCCGGTTACTTCCTTCACCGCGCCTTCTTGGAGGACATAAGGTCGTCTCGCCTTTTCTTCTCCTCCCAACACTACCAAAGCCTCTTCGGTAGCCTCATGAACTCCACCTTCTCCGGTGTAGTTTGTATCAACCTCGGTTACTTCTTTCGCCGAGCTTCCATCGAGGACATAAAGACGACTCGTCTTTCTCTTTCCCCGCAATATTACCAAACCACCTTTGGTAACCCTTAAAACTCCACCTTTACAAGTGAGTTTATAGCCCTTCATATCAAGGGTACTCAAGGAAATCAAATTCCTCTTCAAGTCAGGGACATGTCTTACCTCGCCTAACGTGCGCACCGTGCCATCGAACATCTTCAAGCGGATATTCCCAATCCCTTCGACCTTGCACGAGGTGTCATTAGCCATGAACACCGCACCATGCTCCAAAGATTCATAAGTCTCGAACAACGACCGGTCCGGACACATATGAAACGAGCAACCCGAGTCTAAGATCCAATCACCACACAAGTTGGAGTTCTCGCCTAGAGCCATTAGTAGTTCTCCATAGAAATTCCCATCTACTAATCCAACGTCACCGAAATTCTTATTTCCGGAATTATTGTTGTTGCTCTCCTTTTTCTTCCACGCGTAGCACTCCGACTTTATGTGTCCCTTATTCTTGCAATAGAAACACACCTTATTCCCGTGTCGCGACTTCGAATTCCCCGAGTCGCTCCCTTTATCACGGTACTTCTTTTGGACGCTAAGTCCTTCACCCACATCGGGCATACCATCCTTGTTGGACTCCATCCTTTGTACGTTTTCCCTTGACGAGAGAGCCGAAGTTACGTCTTTAAACGTGAGACTATCTCGTCCATAGAGAAGCGTGTCCCGAAAAGCCGCCATGGAGGGGGGTAGCGAGCATAACATCCAAAACGCAAGATCATCATCTTCGATCTTCACGCCAATTTTCCCAAGGTCAGCTACACGCTCCTTGAATCTCGCTACATGGTCTTGAATCGACGACCCCTCCGCCATCTTGAGGAAGTAGAGACTTCTCTTCAAGTGATGCTTGCTGGACACCGTTTTCTCAACGCACATTGACTCCAACAACTCCCATAATTCCTTTGCAGTCTTCGCCTCCGTCGTTTCCTCAGTCAACGAATCCGAAACATGAAGCCCTATGGTCGCCATAGCCATCTGATCGAGCTCCACCCACTCGGCATGCTTCATGTCTTTCGGCTTGTTGTCAATACCAAGTAGAACAATCTCTTGCTTAAGAGATCTGAGGACTAACCTCATCTTGTATTGCCAAATAGGAAACCTCGTGTTGAGACTTAAATTCGGTAGATCGTACCTCACGCTCGCCATCGAAACCTTAGCTCTGATACCACTTGTTGTAAAATGACGATGTATAGTACGAATAATATGCGGAACCCCGAATATTGTTGGGATATGTCCTTCGATCCTACGTGTGCAATCGATAAAGTCATAAGGTCGTCTATGGATGTTAAATGATTATTCGATAATATTAATTGTTGGGAACAATATAATATTGATCTATAAATCATACCTACAGGGTCACACACGGACTTGATGATGTACTATGTAGCTTGTTAATTATATTGATTTAGAATCAATATTTACGTGGATTAATACATGCATGGGATGCATGGCTTGCATGGAATGCATGTCACATAGTGTGACATGGCATGCCACACTAGCAAGTGGGACCACATATCATGATTTGGCATGATTATGTGGAGGTGTCTTTTCATCTCCCCATTAACCACCATTACTTGTGCATTATGATGCACATAATGGGGGGGTTACATGGAGTGGTAAATGGACATGAATATAGACATGAAAATCTGATTTTCATATGACTTTATGCTTACCCACGAAATTCACACAAAAAGGAGAGAATAGAGAGTGTTCTTGGAGAACCACTTCAAGCAAGTAAGGTGTTCATCATCCGGGTTCGTGTGCAACACGTAGAGGCCGGGCCATTTGTGCGGCTTCCACATCCGGACGATCTAAAGGAGTGACGAGGTCATTCACAAGGAAAGCTTCGAGATACTGATCCATTTGAGGTGGTTCAATCGACTCAACACCACCTCAACGACATCAACGAATCACTTCGTCACCAAAAGTAAGATTTCGTTGATATCTCTATATATATATATATATTGGATGTATATATATATATAAATATATGTGTGTCTATACATATTTGTGTGCACTAAGATCATAGCATAGTAGATCTATTGCCTTACACGCTTCCGCACACACGGTATATTGATCGGATCGGTATACCGATACCTACAATTGGTATCAGAGCCTAGGGCTCGTGCACATGTTTTGTGTTGGACACAATATGTTTAAATCAACATAATTGGCTTATTTGTTTAATTGTGATTATGTGATTAGATGTAAGGCCGGCCACCGTTAGTGGTCGGGTGAATGATTTCATCGTTTTTTACGTTTCGATTGGCCATAGTCTTTTGAGGGCTGCGTCCCTTGGAATCATTTGTAATAGATAGGTTTTTCTATTATATTTGTATTGTACTACTTGTAAGCGATGGACTTGGTCCATGGTTCGATGGAGGATCTCGGCTCTCCGGCGAAAACGAGAAGAAACGAAGCAAAACGAAGCAAAACGAAGCAAATCGGGGCTGCTGGAGCCAAACGGCGGGCGCCGTTTTAGCTATGGCGGGCGCCGTTTTGGAAACGGCGACCGCCGAAAGCCCTGTTTTTGGGCAGATTTTTTCCGAACCCTTTCGGCGGGCGCCGTTTTGGAAACGGCGACCGCCGGTGGTGTTCGGCGACCGCTGATTGTGAAACGGCGGGCGCCGTTCGTGGTTTTTTGGGTACGGAATAGATTTGACCAAAATCGGAGGGCACGGAACTGAAATGGCGGGCGAGGAGCAGTCCAGAAGATGTTCAAGGCTTTTGTTGTTACTTTATTCTTTTCGTTTGAGAGTTGTGAGGTTCTAGGGGCCTTTCGAATACGTATTTATTTGCTTTGCTAGTTATAGGTTGTTTTATGTTATAAAGGTTCAACTTACATATAAACAAACCTATGCATGCAAGTTCCCAAAATAATGAGTATAATGTCTTGTCCAAAAACATCACACTCGTGAAGCCCTCGATCATAAGTTGGTAGGTCCGCCTCAGCGGGTTACTACTTGTTATCTTGGGATAAGTGGGAGTAAAGGTTAGACCTTTACACGTGAGTTTGGTTTTCTCATCGATAGATCCACTGCAGGCGTGGCTATCGAGACATGAGATGAGAATGGGACTCTCATCGACCGAGAGTGACATTAGATGTCATTGACATGGGATGTCTACCTATCTTGGACTTCTTAAGTGCGGACTCAGTCGGCTTAAGAATTTGCAAGGTGAGGGTCTTTGGATTGTTTTGTTCAAGGGAACAAAGATATTAGATATCGATTGAACAAAATGGAATAAATAAGTAGCTTGTTAGACAACCTTATTTGTTTACCGCTTTGTGAATGTTTACATACTTTATTTATCTTTCTTTTGTAGTTTATCATGTTAATTTCAACTCGATTCAAGTTTGGTTCAATTCTTGATTATGAAAAATTGAACAACATAAATTTTCTTGATTCACAACGTAATTTGAGGATGGTCCTCAAATACGAAGACAATGAAAATGTGTTAAATGACCACATCCTAAGATATCATTGAACAACTCAATAGCATGTTCGGGGAATATGCTAAGATTGAGCGGTTCGGTATGACCAGGGTCATCGCTTCAGCTAGGCTGGAAAAATGGAAATCTATGGAATCACATGTGCAACAAATGATTGGATTATTTGCTTCAAGTGACCGCCTAGATTTTTCCTATGATGATTATTTGGCAACCGATTTCATACTTCAATCTCATGATGGTTATAATGCCTTTAGGCTAAAATTTCCACATGAATGGTTTGAAGAAATCGCTTCGTGAGCTCCACGGGATGCTCAAGGCTGCTGAGCCGACGATAGATAAGGACCCTAAGAGATAAATTCTTATGATATGGGATAGGGTATTCAAAAGAGCATGGGCAAGAAGGCTACTAGGGTTCCTAGGGAATCTCAATGCGTCTACTGCAAAAGTGTTGGACACTACTTGCAAACATATAAAAAATATCATATTTTATTCAATTTCAAAACAAATGCCTAATTTGTCTTTCATTTGATGGATTATAAGGTTAGGATTATTTACACCTCGGGAAGTGATTTAATCCAAAACACTTAAGTTCATCAATGACACAAATTAGAGACTTTCGAGTCATTGGATGGCGTGAAACGATTGTCTGGTTGGCTCCCTCATATTTTATGAGAGATAGGGCTTCAATTGCATGATAATATCGCTGGTTAGAAAACTTCGATTTTTCACTTACGATTTATCACGTTTTGACATTGTATTAATTTTGAATGGGAAATTTGAATGAGACTCAATTATTGGGAATAATTGAATTTGCCCAAAGTTCAAAGAAGATGTGAAGAACGGGGTTGCTTCATCTTCAAGTATTAATGATATAGACATTAAACTTCACAAATTCTACTTCTTGGGTATTGGATGCCAAATGTGGTTCTCACATTTTTATGTGGAGGAACTACATAGAAGCATAAGTTTGGTGAATAGAGATGTCGATCTACGGGCAAGAAATGGAGCGAAGGTCGCTGCATTAGCCGTATGATCATATGATGTTGTTTTGCCTTAGGGCCTTGTTTTAGTATTATAACTATGTAATTTCGTACCTTCAATAAACAATGAATATTTGTTCAGTATTAGATACTGATGGATTAGTTTTTTCACTATTAAATAGTTTGGTAACTATTTTAATTGTGAATTATTCTTTGTTTTGGTACGATTATTATATTGTTTATGTATACTTTTAACTTGACAAATCATATATATCATTAAGACCAAAGGCCAAATCGAATAAGTATCGATGAGATATAACTGAAACATTGTTGATTAGATCAAATCAAAATCTAAACATGTAACGAAGCTTCTTTTAGAAGGAATTTTAGAATCATTTGACTTGGAGTCATTTGATACATGTGAATGATGTGTGATTGAAAAGATAACAATGTCATCTTTCTTGGAGAAAGGAGAACATGTGAGTAATTAGGGATGATCCATACTGATGTATGTGGAACCTATTAGTTCACAAGCACATGAAGGTTATGTTTCGGAAAAGAGAAAACAAACTATATTAGATATAGTTCGACCATTCGATGAGAGGTCTAAATGAACTACTGGTCTCTTTTGGGAACACACAATTCTAGACTTCAACTTATACACTGAATAAGACGCTGTCAAAAGCTGTTGATAAGACACCATACTAGGTATGGAAAGGGTGGGTCCCTAAATTGTTTTCATCAAGATTTGAGGTTCTAAAAGCTTCTCTGACGAGATTTATCTCTATAGAGCTTGAACTCAAATGGGATAAAAGTTTCCTTATGGTATGTCCATAAGAAACTCGAGGGTACAACTTCTACGATCTATATGAGAACAATATTTTGTTGCTCGAGATAGTGATTTTCTTGAAAAGAGTTATCTTTCCTAGAAATTCAGTGGGAGCTCGGTTGTCTTGAACGAGGTTCAAGTGAAACAACCAATGATGAATACTCAAGACTGGGTTGAGACTATTCTTATGGTTTTGGAAGCCATACCAGCCCTCGTAGGTCCGAAAGGCATAAATCTATCTCTATTATTCAAATACTTAGATATTGTGACCAATGAGAGATATGAATTCATGCTTTTGGAAAGCGGTGAACTTTCGACCTAATTCCAAGCTATGACAAGTCCAGCTACTGAAAATTGGCATGGTGCCATGAAATCTGAGATGATATCAATATCTGATAATCAAGTTTGGAACTTGATATATTTGCATCACGGGGTTAAACCCAATGAATGCTAATAGATCTTTAAGATCTAAACAGACAGATGGAAAACCTAGGGTTTTCAAAGCAAGGTTGATGGTAAAAGTTTTATTCACGAGGTGGATTATGGAAAAACTTTCACCTGTTGCTTTGATTAAATCATTCAGATCATCTTAGCCATTGCTACTCATCTTGATAATGAGGTATGGTAATATTGGATGTTAAAACTAACTTCTTGAATTGGATTCTAGAAGAGAATGTGTTTTGACACAGCCAAAGAGTTTTATCGATCCTAATAAGGCTGAGAAATTATGCAATCTTATAATTCCATTTATGGAATAAAGCAAAGCATATCGGAGTAGCAGTCTTCATTTCAATGAATCCATACTGGGTTTTGGATTTCAGAGGAACTCGTAAGAATCTTGTTTTACAAGAAGAACAGTGGGAGTTACGTTGTATACATTGTGTTGTATGTCGATGACATACTCCTTATTGGAAACAATGTTTCTATGCTTAATTCTATTAAAGAATGGCTTGGAAATTGTTTTCAATAAAGGATCTTGGAGAAGCACAGTACATATTGGGCATCAAGATCTGTCGGAACAGATCGAAAATGATGTTTGGACTTAGTCAAATGACCTATATTGATAAGGTACTTGATAAGTTCAGAATGAATTAAAGACGCCAAAAAGGGTCTCATTCCAATGAGTCATGGCACATCTCTTAGCAAGATGCAAGGCCCTACGGGATTTGATGAGCAAAAGAGGATGGAAAACATTCCTTATGCTTCGGCAATAGGGTCTATAATGTACGCCATGATATGTACACGACTGGACGTATCGTATGCTTTGAGCATGACGAGTCAGTTTCAAGGAAATCCAGGTGAGGCGCGTTAGACTGCGACCAAGAATATTCTTATGTACCTTAGATGGACAAAAGAATATTTTGTTGTCTTTGGAAGACAAAAAGAGTTGATATTAACAAGCTGTTTGAATGCTAACTTCAAAACAGACTAAGATAATTTCCGATTTTAATCTGGTTATATCTTTTGTCTGGTTAGAGGTGATATTTGCTGGAATAGTTCCATGCAATGCAATATAGCTGATTAAACTACAGAAGCTGAGCACAGTATTGCATTGGATGCAGTAATGTTGGCAGTTAGTATTTGAAAGTTCTTGAATGAACTAGGTGGCGTAACTAGCTCAGCCCATCCGATAGTTCTCTATTTATAGTAGAGTTATCGCGCAAGCCTATGAGCTAGGAAGCACCACAAGTCTAAAACTGGTGCTCAGGAAGTTTCACATTATTTGGGAGATAGTTTTGTGGAGACATCGAGATAATAAAGTTGCAACTTTTGGTAAGGTTGCAAACCCGCTTTCTAAACCTCTCCAGCAGTTTAAGCTTGAGGCTTTCACGACTGCAATAGATATCAGACATCTTAGAGATGAGTTGTGATTTCTATTACTGTATTAGATACTTTTGGAGATTTGGTAAACATTCACTCATATGTATAATACATAATTCTTCATATAAATATGGTTTAATTTATATGAATTGTCCAAATGATTAAGTTATATCAATTGGGTTATGAGGTCGACTTACCGCATAATGAAGTCCCAATGGTTGAACTGATATACTTGAATCATATAGCTGTTCCGGGTTCGTATAATCGAGTACGGACAAACCGATAATACAAAGAACTAGATTGTAATGTGTACTATAGCGCCGCTTCATGGGCTAGTGATGTGGGACATCAAGTACAATTACATAGATATTAGCTGGGAGCTAATGATCGAACAGACCCGACTGGAATAGTATTTAAGATTTCGAGTCATAATACTATTTCATTGACTGTCGAGCAATTTCCTCTGACCTGAGTAGTCCAGAGTGATTCCATTGTGAAATGGTGTACTTTGATACAAGTAAACGCCTTTCGTAAAAGGAGGTTATAAAACTTGTTATTGGGTATATCAGGAAGCAAGTGGGAGAGCTTGGATTGACAAGATGGGATTGTCCTCCATTTTATAATGGGATACATGTCTTAACGGCCACTTGGAGAGTCGAGACTATGGAAAATACGTGGCCACGTCCAGATTCGTATCATAGTGATAAATCTGGTTTTACAGTCTGTCTCATAGTCCAAGAAAGGTTTGAACCGATTGAGGATGACTCGAGTCTTGCCTCAAGTTCAAACTTAGACATAAAGTGACAACAAGAAATTGGCAGCACACTGGCTCTGAAGGCCAAGTGGGAGATTGTTGGGATATGTCCTTCGATCCTACGTGTGCAATCGATAAAGTCATAAGGTCGTCTATGGATGTTAAATGATTATTCGATAATATTAATTGTTGGGAACAATATAATATTGATCTATAAATCATACCTACAGGGTCACACACGGACTTGATGATGTACTATGTAGCTTGTTAATTATATTGATTTAGAATCAATATTTACGTGGATTAATACATGCATGGGATGCATGGCTTGCATGGAATGCATGTCACATAGTGTGACATGGCATGCCACACTAGCAAGTGGGACCACATATCATGATTTGGCATGATTATGTGGAGGTGTCTTTTCATCTCCCCATTAACCACCATTACTTGTGCATTATGATGCACATAATGGGGGGGTTACATGGAGTGGTAAATGGACATGAATATAGACATGAAAATCTGATTTTCATATGACTTTATGCTTACCCACGAAATTCACACAAAAAGGAGAGAATAGAGAGTGTTCTTGGAGAACCACTTCAAGCAAGCAAGGTGTTCATCATCCGGGTTCGTGTGCAACACGTAGAGGCCGGGCCATTTGTGCGGCTTCCACATCCGGACGATCTAAAGGAGTGACGAGGTCATTCACAAGGAAAGCTTCGAGAGACTGTTCCATTTGAGGTGGTTCAATCGACTCAACACCACCTCAACGACATCAACGAATCACTTCGTCACCAAAAGTAAGATTTCGTTGATATCTCTATATATATATATATATATTGGATGTATATATATATATAAATATATGTGTGTCTATACATATTTGTGTGCACTAAGATCATAGCATAGTAGATCTATTGCCTTACACGCTTCCGCACACACGGTATATTGATCGGATCGGTATACCGATACCTACAAATATAACTCAACAATAAATAAAGAAGGAGACAAGAAAAGAAGACAAGGAATTTACGTGGAAACCCAAATCGGGAAAAACCACGGGAGGAACGACGAGAACTTTTACTATAATATTGTCGATGATTACAAGGATTGATATACACTCTAAAACCCTCTAATCTCACACAATATTATCTCTCTCTATGATGGTATTAACTTGTGTTAACTCGTGTTCTACTTGTGTCTATGGAGATCCCTATTTATAGGTGTAGAAAACCCATAAATTAGGTAACCAATAGGAATAGGAATAAACCATTTTTCCTAATATATGACTTCTAAATCCATAAGGAATAGAATTATATTATATTAAATATAATTCTAATTTTCCTAAATAAGGAAACAAAATTCCTAAGGATTCGAGTCATATTTTAACAGGTATCTTTGTACTTCCTAATTCTCTTCTTTACTTTATACCGGAGTTTATTTTAATCTTTATGATCCAATTTAGAATTTGAATTGAATGTTTGTGTAGGAAATCAAGAGTCAGGTGGGTTCTTAGGAATGATACAAACACTCCGTGGGCTTCAAAAAATACATGCTCTTCAAGTGTTTGTAGATATGCCTCAAAGAAATCTTTCCAGTATCTCTCACTTCCTCAATTCAATTCATGTAGGTTGTCGGTGCAGTAAACAAGAATTAGTGCTTTGACTCTCCAGAAAAACCCGACAGAGAGTACAGGTTCAAAAGACTCTCTCGTCCACGAGCATGTTTTCAGGTGCTTCAAGTTCAAGAGCCTGTGGCTTCTTCTATTGTTACTTTAGTCAGACTTCCCTTCTTCGCCGGTAATAGGTATAGATAAACTTAGATGAATATGTCGATCGGTCTCTTGAAATGGAATTTGTTATCATACATGATGTCGAACATCATCCTTCCCCTCCGATTTCTCTCGACAGACAACTAGTCGAGTCCATCAAAAACACATCCCATTCTTTCATGAATTTCTCAATCCTATAATTTCTCAATTTCCACCGTGCCGAAATCTGAGATTGTTGAGGATGTTACAAGCTTATAAAATTCTGTTTTACGATAAGTTTATACTGTTGACAGAAGAGTTGTTATTCTGTTTTTGTAATTCAGGTTATAGTTATGTTTTATTGCCTTTGAGGAATTCTCCAAACAGTAATTTTCTACTCTTTGCAAAGGTTTTTACATTCATTTTTGTTTTTTTGATTAGATTTTGAGAACATTTTCTGCTCATGTTTATGAGTTACGAGAACAGCTGCATTTTCAACTTTATCATTCGCACAAATTGAAGAAGTAAGTAAATATAAATTGAAACTATGGTTTTAGCTTTGTGTAAGAGATCAAGATTGAGGGCTTCAGAAATTGCATTCTTGGTAGTCATGAATCAAAGACATGTTCTTCAAGTGCTTGCGACAATGCCTCAAAGAGATCTTTCACAGTAAGTATTTCTCACTTCCTCAATTCAAATATGAGCCACTTCAATTCATATATCTATATCTATATGTATAAAACAAGAAGAGAAATTTAAATAATCAACACATTCACTGTTTTTTTTTTTTTGCATTCACATTATTTCATCATTTACATTCAGATATGTGTTACAACGGAATCAACACATCTAACTATTTTTAAATATAAATAAATACGCCATCAATTTTATTATGATAGAACTTTGTCCTTTGACAGCTATATAATTAACTTTTAAAATAGCTTATTTTAATAGATGCCCTGCTGGACTATTTATCTTTAAATTGACAGCTTTATAATTAACTTTTAAAATAGCTTAGTTTAATAGATGCCCTGCTGGACTATTTTGTATAAACCTAACAAAAAAGTCAATGACTCTTTCTTTATCTTATCTTTCAATTGAATGCTAACTTATTTTAACATCCCAAATTCACAACTTGATTTAAAAAACAAAAACAAAAAACAACTTACATAAATGTAAGTAACACCAAAACCAGGTACTGCATCATATACTCACAGTTTGATTATTCCAAAAACATGGCAGCTTATGCATCCTTGGTTTCTCTGATGGAAGTCATTGATGATCTCGAACATCATCCTTCCCCACCGATTTCTCTCGACAAACAACTAGTCGACTCCATCACTCAACGCATCACATACTTTGAAGAATTTCTCCATTCCTACTGTAGTAGTAGTCCTGTTGTCGACGATGATGAAGAAGTTGCTGATTCGTTGGAGATGCGAATTGCAGATTCAGCTTTCGCAGCCGAAGATGCTATTGAGTTTCATATTGTGGACTGTATCAACCAGAAAAAGAATAAAAAGGCAAACGAAGATGAAAAGGCCAAGTCCCTCAACCGATGCTATGGTATCCTGCAAAGTGTGATTGAAGAGATGGATTTGATCAAAAAAGATGTGGAAGTTACACAGAAGATAAAGAAGGTGCCGCTGGTCCATGATCAAGTGGGCACGACAAATGTCACTGCATCCGTTGCTGATCGAAGTGAAACCTTGGTGGGGTCCGATGGCGTCTTGATCGAAATCATGGAAAAGCTCGACGGAGGCCAACTTGATTTCCAGGTCATCCCGATCGTGGGAATGGGCGGTATAGGTAAGACCTTTCTTGCCAAAACTATTTACACAAAACCACTTATTAAGGAGCGTTTTGATTTTTGTGCTTGGGCTACGATTTCTCAACACTATGACACAAAACAAATCCTCTGTGAGCTTCTCAACACCAACAAGGAACAACAGAGTGTAGATGAATTGGGATTAAAGCTCCATAAATATTTATTTGGCAGAAGGTTTTTTATTGTGATGGATGATATGTGGAGTATCGATTCATGGGATCAGATACAACGCTTCTTTCCTAACAACTATAATGGCAGTCGAGTGCTGGTGACGACCAGGCTATCCCAATTGAGTTCGCAACTAACAACTGATTATAGTCTCAACATGAGTTTCCTAGATAAGGCTAGCAGTTGGGATCTGTTCTCTAAAACAGTATTCGGTGAGAAGAGTAGCTGTCCTCCTGAACTGGAGGAAATTGGAGAGAAGATTGTGGACAACTGCAGAGGTCTTCCTTTATCAATATCAGTGGTGGGAGGTCTTCTGAAAACTATGGAAGGCACTCGTGCATCTTGGGAATCAATACGAGACAACTTCACCTCGGTGGTGAATATGAAGAACGACAAACATTGTTTGAGATTGTTGAAGCTGAGCTATAATCATTTGCCTGTATACTTAAAACCATGTTTTTTATACATGGGAGTGTATAAGGAGGATGAAGAGATTTGTGTTTCTACGCTTGTCCTGCAATGGGTTTCCGAAGGGTTTCTTAAACCAACGAAAGGCGAAGCCTTGGAGATTACCGGTAGAGGTTTCTTAGAGGACCTCGTCGGTAGAAATCTCATTCTAATTCATGAGTTGGGTTCTACAGGGAGCATAAAGTATTGCAAAATTCACGATTTGGTTAGGGACATGTGCTTGAAAGAAGGTCAGAAAGAAGGGTTTCATCATGTCATGGGGAAATCTAACCATCCTTCTCCTCAGGGCATGAATGCCCAACGCCGGGTTATTATACCTTATAACACTTTGAAAGAGTACAACGTACGTGGTGGTGACTTGAGATTTATGTCACACACTCGCTCGATTATTTCCAAATATGGTAGGGTTCCATTATGCAAGAATCTGGTATTACTGAGGACATTACAGGTGTATGATGAAACGGACTTGAATTCTGTTGTGTCTCGCTATGTCAACCTGCGACACCTTGATATCGCAGCTGCATGGATGCAGCCATCCCTTCCCTCTATTAGGCACCTTTGGAATTTGCGTACGCTTGTTGTTTCTTCTTCTTACAATTTTGAGCCCATGAACATCCTGGTCGTTGATTTCTGGGAAATGACTCAGCTTAGGCATATGAATTTTTCCCGTAATTATGCACGTCTCCCGGATCCTCCGAGCCGCGATGGGCGAGATGGTGTTGCGGTGGTCATCATGGAAAATCTACACACCCTTAAAGGAATAAGGAATTTCAAATTTAGAGAAGGGGTGGTTAAGAGAATTCCCAATATCAAAAAATTGGTTCTGGAGTATAGTTATGATGTTGATTCGGATGATGATGATGATGATGTGTATTTTTTGGGCAATATGAAATATCTGTGTGGATTGGAATTCCTATTCGTCAACTTTTTTCACGCAGGTAGGCTGTCTACTCCTCTGCAGAAGATTACCTATCCACACTCCCTTAAGAAGTTGACTCTTAATTTGGGCTGTGAGCATGAATGGGACGACATGCTGGAAAAAATCGGTTCGTTGCCTCTTCTCGAGAAACTCAGATTAGTGTGCGGGTGCTTCGAGAAAGGGAAGTGGGAAATAGGCCAAGGACAATTCCCCTGTCTCAAGTACTTAAAAATGACCTGCTGTCTGGGTCTCAAAAATTTGAGTGCGGTGGAAGAGGATTCCTCCATCCTTCCACGACTTGAACATCTTCATCTTGACACGATGGAAGAGCTGAAGAAGATCCCTTTAGAGCTTGGAAACATTCATACGCTCAAGAGTATAAAGTTGGACAGGTGCGGAGAAGGAGCGGTGAAGTCTTTGAAAGAGATGTTCGATGAGCAAGTCGAGTCACAAGGCGGGGAGGATCAACTAAGCTTTAAAGTCGAGGTTATAGTTAGAACGAAGCAACAACACCTCACGAGCTTAGCGAGTTCTAACTTTTATGTCAGCGTGTTTCCGCCGTACCCGTACTGATAGCTCTGTCAAGTTTTACTTGCTACTTTTTTTTTAAAATTGATTTTGTAATATTGCAGAAAGACTCGAATTCTCAACTTCTATGTTATTTTAATTAGGCTGATAAAATTGTATTTTAAACAAAAATATATATAATTAAAATTATAAAAATAAATTAAAAATTACAGTTATAATTGTATTTTAAAACAAAAATTTAAGTAATTGTTTTAGTGCAAAAATATAAGTCAACGTAGTTGATAAGTCGACTTACAAGGCGTGGAGGAGGATCAACTAAGCTTTCACGTCCAGGTTTGGGTTGAAGAGGAGCAACAGCACCTCATGAGCTTAGCGGCTTCTAACTTTAATGTGAGGGTGTGATCGTTTACGGATAGCTAGCTCTCTCAAGTTTTATTTGCTACTTTTTTTTAATTGATTTTGTAATATTGCAGCACATGAAAGACTCGAATTCTAAACTTAATTATTTTAATTAAGCTGGTAAAATTGTATTTTAAATAAAAATATATAATTAAAATTATAAAAATAAATAAAAAATTAGATTTATAATTGTATTTTAAAAATAAAGACGTAAGTAATTTTTTAGTGCAAGAATATAACTCAACGTAGTTAATAATAAAAAAAAAACTCCAATCTTTTTAAATCACGTTTGCATAGAGTAAGTTTTTTTTGGTCTATGACAATTGCAATGTCTTGGAATTCGAAAAAAAGACCTCAAGTCCTCAATTCCAGTGCTCAATCAACTGAGCTAACAACCCTTGACTGCATAGAGTAAGTTGCTTAACTTGATATGCAGTAATATAACTAGAATTAAAGTGCAAAAATATTTTTAAAAAACTAAAAAGCTAAATATGAAATGAGTTATAAGAAAGTATGCTTTCCTATTATTAAAAGTTTGCATATTTTTGTTTTTTTCATAATTCATAAAAGTTTGAACACTCACTACTGTAAAGTTTTTTATAACTTTATCTATACAAAACTTATCTATTTACATAAATATCATTGCAAAGTTTTTTATAACTTTATCTATACAAAACTTATCTATTTACATAAATATTATTTTTTTTTTAGGTAACTTATTCATTACTTACTCATTATTTACACAATATGGCCTATGGGACAAGTATTTTACTATACTACGGAATACTGTGAAAACTTGATAATTTCTATTGGTAAAATAAGCTTGTTTATTTTATTTTAGCACGGTTCATTTCTTTTATTATCTTTTTTGAGACCCATTGTTTAATATTCATGATTTCCCTGTCACACCTAGTAAATTGCTATCATTGTGGAAAGGAGCATTTATTGTCTTTCCGCACTTCCTTTCATTTTCTTTTCTCATATTAAAGTATGGCATATTAGTGATTCTGATAATACTATTATCTTATTTTGTACCAAAATATAGTGTTTTGAATATTAACACAAAAATGGTTTTTCCTACCTCTCTACCATGCGTATAGTTCCCATATTTCTGAACTATTTGACTCAAGTTCAGTTAAATTCTTAAGTTACATTTCTACACTGAGGAATAATATCTATTTGCGGACATGGAGAGCTCCGATTGATAAGGACTTATATAGAGTTTTGATAAAATAGAAAACTCTAATGAAATAGAAATAAAATAAAAATCTAAATAATAAAAAGAAATAGAATATTAATTAATTTAAACTCCCTGGCCCACGAATAGTGGACTCAAATCCGTTTCCGCTCCATATCAATTCCAATCTCCTTCGAAATAACCTTGTCCTCAAGATTGAAGTTTGATCCCGACAGTCCTGAACAAGTTCTCAAAAATTGCCCGGACAGACTCGAGTTTGATTCCGGAGATACTGCCTCTCTCCTTTAGAAAACCCACCGATATATCTTAGGTACCTCGGATGCCGATTCTGAATCAAGCCATTGGCCTCGTCGCCGGAGGCCCGGAACTGCGAAGGAAGAGGTCTACAAAATCCTGATCCACGACAAGGTTTTTCTCCCCGTTGATCCACAGGCCGTTGTGGGCGGTGGAGTTCAAGCGGTATTTGAAGGCCCGGAAGGCAGGGTGTGGTGATTGGAGGCTGGGATTCCGATTGAGGGTTGGAGATCGGGAGCATTGCCAGAGAGGCCATGGCTGGTTTAGAGAGAAATTTTGTGGTGGCTAAGGTGAGTGAGAGCTTCAAGACCGATATATGATGGTTTGATTATCTTGGACTCCAGTTGTGTGTTTGGTTTTCATTCCCATTATCATATGATAAATCTCCTCGTGCTCCCCTTAAGAACTTGGAGTTTGAATCATAAGAACTTAGAGTCTGAGGAATGGTGATTTCGATTATGGGTTTTATCGAGTAATAGTATAAATTGTGATTTCGATTTTTCAATTTTCCAAATTACTAAAGAATGATTCGTTCGGGTTGGTAAGTTTTACAAAACCATGAACGATAGCAGCCAATTCTATTACAGAATTAAGAACGAAACTAATAGAAAATTAATAATTGTATTACTACAAAAGTAAAAACGAAACTAGCAAAAAAATTATAATTATATTACGAAACTAGAAACGAAACTAGCAAAAAGTTGATAATTGTATTACAAATTAAAAACGCAATAAGCATAAAACTATAATTATATTACACAAAACTAGAAAATTAATATTTGTATTACTACAAAAGTAAAAACGAAACTAGCAAAAAAATTATAATTGAATTACGAAACTAGGAACGAAAATAGCAAAAAGTTGATAATTGTATTACAAATTAAAAACGCAACTATTGAATTTTATTTTAGTTATTTTTTCATAATTTTTGTATATCGTTTATCATACGTATTGGACGGTCAAAAAAAGTCAGCGTTGACCACATGTGACTATAGCTCTGGGACAGAAGGAAGGGGTATTTTGTAATGATAATTAATTCGGCTAATACACCCCCGAGTCTAAACGGGAGGTTCTTGTACGCTTAGACTGTTGCAAAATTCTTGAAATAGTACTCGTGGTAGCCCCTTGGTGAAAATATCAGCAATTTGATACCTAGAAGGAACATGTAGAACTCGAACTCTACCTCGAGCAACTTGTTCACGTACAAAATGGATGTCCATCTCAATATGTTTAGTGCGCTGATGTTGAACTTGTTGGGAAATTCGCGTTCGAATTCCCCTCCTGAAAAGCACACGAACACAAAGAACGAAAATACGGAAATTAAAAGAGACACGAGATTATAGTGGTTCACCCGTTAACGAGGGCTACGTCCACTTCTTGCCGCTGCAATAATTCCACTAGAATAATTATAGAGTTCGATTACAAGGCTTTGTAATGCTATAATTCGATTCTAGGCTTTAGGAGGTGTTAACCCTAATTTACAATAGAGTTATATATTTATAGGGGGAAGAAACTTGGAGGAGAAGTCAAAAAACCCGATTGCTGAAAACTGCACGTAGCACCCGCTACGTAAGGTAGCGGGCGCGTCACAGTCCTAGCGGGCGCTAGGTAGGCTAGCGAGTGCTAGCTTCCCAGGCAAAAAAGGCTGCCCTTTTTCTGCCTTGTTCACCGCGCGCACGGCGCTGCTCCCGTGCTCACGGCGCTCTACCGCTTGCACGGTTTTTTTCGTCGTCTTCTACGATCATCTCCGGCGATCGTCTCCGGCGTGAATACACCTTCACACCCAACAATCTCCCACTTGAAGTTAATTCACGACCCCTATCATCTCTTCTCATTGCAGCGGCGTCCCCGGTCCTCAACCTAGAAGACCAACCGAGGTTGAACACAACCTCAACTTGTCGCACGGCACCACCTTCGTAAACATGTCGGCCGGATTCTTACTCCCAAGAATATTCTCTAACACCAAGACGCCTTCCTCTAAGGTCGATCGAATGAAGTGATATCTCAGCTGGATATGCTTCGTTCGAGCATGGTACACCGGATTCTTCGCCAAATGAATGGCGCTCTGACTGTCGCAATACAAGACGCTCCCCGAGTGGTCTTGTCTCAACTCTAGCAGGAAAGTCTGTAGCCACATCATCTCCTTCGCGGCTTCCGTCACAGCGACGTACTCCGCCTCACAACTCGATAGTGCTACGATCTTCTGCAACCTCGACACCCAGCTAATCGCGGTACCCCCGAAAGTGTACACGTACCCAGTAGTGCTCTTCCTACTATCCACATCTCCTCCGTTGTCTGCGTCCACGAACCCAAGTAACCCCGAATCTGATTTTTGGAACCTCAAAACAAAACCGGAAGTCCCTCTCAAGTATCGAAAGATCCACTTGACGGCTTCCCAATGTTGCTTCCCCGGATTACTCATAAACCGGCTGACTACTCCCACTGCATGGGCAATGTCAGGCCTCGTGCACACCATGGCATACATAAGGCTCCCAATCGCGGAGGCGTAAGGGACCTTATCCATATGCTCCATCTCCTTCTCGCTCGTCGGCGAGTCCTCCTTTGACAGACGGAAGTGGCTAGCCAAAGGAGTGCTCACGGGTTTCGCATCCTCCATGTTAAACCGTGCTAGTACCTTCTTCAGGTACTCCTCTTGAGACAACTCAAGACCATCCTTGCTCCTCGTGATTCTCATGCCCAGGATTTGTTTGGCAGCACCCAAATCCTTCATAGAGAACTCCCTTGATAGACTCTTCTTGAGCTTTTCGATCTCCGCCAAACTCGCCCCGACTATCAGCATGTCATCTACATAAAGGAGCAAAATTATGTAATTACCTTTTCCAAGACTTTTGAAATAGCAGCAGTGGTCCGCCTCGCACCGCGTGAATTCGACCCGCTTCATGAACATGTCGAACTTCTTGTACCACTGCCTCGGAGCTTGCTTCAACCCATACAAGCTCTTTTGAAGCTTACACACTAGCTTCTCCTTTCCTCGGACTTCGTAACCCTCCGGTTGCTTCATATAAATTTCTTCATCTAGATCCCCGTGAAGAAATGCGGTCTTTACATCCATTTGCTGAAGATGTAAGTTCTCCTTTGCCACCAAGCTAAGCACCACCCGGATGGTTACCATCTTGACTACCGGAGCGAAGATCTCCGTGTAGTCGATCCCTTCCTTCTGCTGGAACCCTTTCACCACTAACCTTGCCTTGTACCGAATGCTTCCATCATGTTCTTCCTTTGCCCGGAAGACCCATTTATTGTGAAAGGCCTTCTTCTCCTTCGGAAGCTCGGCTAGTTCCCAAGTCTGATTCGACATCAATGAGCTCATCTCCTCTTTCATGGCAGACTCCCACTTGATCGAATCCCTCGCTTGTATAGCCTCGGTGTAGCTCTCCGGCTCACCCCTATCAGTCAGCAAGATATAGTTAAGGGAAGGTGAAAATTTATGGGGAGGTCTTCTTACCCTAGTCGACCTCCACGGCTTCGGTGTGACTGGATCGATGTTGGGATGAGCATTCTCATCTTGCTCATCCTCGCTGCTCGTGTTGTCCTCCTCGATCTTCTCGGTCTCCACGACCTCCACCGGAACCTCCTCCGTGTCTCCCACGGGATCAATGCTTTCTTCAACAACCTCGCCTTTACCCTTGTACAAGACCGCCTCGTTGAAGATCACATTCTTGTTTCGGATCACCTTACGATTTTCGGCATCCCAAAATCGGTATCCGAACTCCGTGCCGCCATATCCAATGAAGAAGCACTTCTTGGATTTAGGATCAAGCTTGCTACGATCAGCTTCGTCAATATGGACATACTCCAGACACCCGAACACCCTCAAGTAGGACAGATTCAGCTTCTTCCCACTCCAAACCTCCTCAGGAATCCGATATTCCAAAGGAACCGACGGTGCTCTGTTGATTAAATGAGCTGCCATGTTGATGGCATATGCCCAAAACATTTTAGGCATCCCCGAGTGTAACCGCATACTTCGGGCCTTCTCATTTAGCGTCCTGTTCATTCGCTCCGCTATTCCGTTTTGTTGTGGGGTCCCCGGAATAGTCTTTACCATCTTGATCCCACTCTCGACACAAAATTGTTTGAAGTCGGCGTCAACGTACTCACCACCGTTGTCGGACCTCAAACACTTCACCTTGAGATTTGTTTGATTCTCAACCTCGGCTTTCCATTTCCTGAAAACAGAGAACACATCACTCTTATTTTTCATGAAGTATACCCATACCTTCCGTGTGGAGTCATCGATGAAGGTAACATAGTAGAGTGACCCTCCGAGTGAAGCGACGGGAGCTGACCCCCAAACATCCGTGTGTACTAGTTCCAGCTTCTCCGCCTTGGGCTCCCTTCCACCTTTGGAAAAACTCACTCGTTTCTGCTTTCCAAGAATGCAGCTCTCGCACGTGTGAGACTCAATCGCCTTGAGTTCGGGCAGCAGCCCGTTCTTTGCCATGATCTTCATCCCCTTCTCACTCATGTGCCCCAGCCTGCAATGCCACAGTTCGGTCTTCTGGGTGCCATCAACAACACCAACCGAGTCCCTCATGCTCGTAGTCAAGTAAAGTGTGCCCGTCTTATGACCTCGAGCAATGGTCATGGCGTTCCTCGAAACCTTCCACGACCCATCTCCAAATGACGTCCGGTAGCCATCATTATCAAGCTGGCCCACCGAAATTAGGTTCCTCATCAACCCCGGCACATGTCTGACCTTTGTAATCTTCCAGGTTTGCCCATTAGACAGCTTTAGGTTGATATCTCCCATCCCGACTATATCGAGTGGCTCGTCATCTGCAAGAAAAACCTTTCCATAGTCACCCGAGACATAATTCAACATTACCTCTCGCTGTGCAGTAGTATGGAAAGAAGCCCCTGATTCCAACACCCAGGAATCGATCGGTGAGTCGACCGAACAGAGAAGGACGTCCCCATCGTCGTCATCCTCCTGCACCACCGCATTGGCAGTTCCCTTCTTCTTGTTGTCGTTCTTCCCCCGAGAGCGACAATCCCTCTTGAAGTGCCCCGTCTTCCCACAATTCCAGCACTCATTATCCTCGGACCTCGAGCTATCTCTTCCATTCCTAGACTTGGATCTCCCTCTGTTGCTGTTAGCATTCCTGCCCGAGTTTCTCCCCCGGCTCTCTACACTCAAGGCCGAACTAGGAGTCTTTCCCTTGAAATCTTTTCTCCGGATTTCCTCGGCAAGGATCTTATCTCTAACTTCAGAGAACTGCAGATTCTCCTTCCCCATAGAGTTGCTAACAGCTGCCCTCATGGGCTCCCAACTATCCGGTAGAGACGCTAGTAGGATCAAGGCGTAAATTTCGTCATCGAAGTTCACCCCGACTCCCTTCAACTTGTCCAAGATGGAATTCAGCTCGTTGATATGGTTGGCTGCGTTTGCATTGTCCGACATCTTCAGATTGAACAACTGCTTCATGAGATACACCTTGTTGTTCGCTGAAGGTTGCTCATACATGTTTGATAGGGCAGCCATCAAACCCTTGGTTGTGGGAATTGAGCGCACATTGAATGACAAGTTTGAAGCTAGCGACAAACGTATCAATCCCAACACCTGCCTGTCGAGGCTTTCCCATTCCTCGTCATCCGTGATCTTCTCCGGTCTACCCTTCAAAGGAATTCCGAGCCTCTTCCCATAAAGGTAGTCCTCGATCTGCATCTTCCAGTGCCCATAGTTATTCCCATCAAATTTCGTAACCCCAAACGAGGTGGTGGTGTCCGTCATCGCTTTTCCCCGATCGCTATAACCCTAGCGCACTGATACCAGTTGTTGGGAAATTCGCGTCCGAATTCCCCTCCTGAAAAGCACTCGAACACAAAGAACGAAAATATGGAAATTAAAAGAGACACGAGATTATAGTGGTTCACCCGTTAACGAGGGCTACGTCCACTTCTTGCCGCTGCAATAATTCCACTAGAATAATTATAGAGTTCGATTACAAGGCTTTGTAATGCTGTAATTCGATTCTAGGCTTTAGGAGGTGTTAACCCTAATTTACAATAGAGTTATATATTTATAGGGGGAAGAAACTTGGAGGAGAAGTCAAAAAACCCGATTGCTGAAAACTGCACGTAGCACCCGCTACGTAAGGTAGCGCCCGCTAGCGTCACAGTCCTAGCGGGTGCTAGGTAGGCTAGCGAGTGCTAGCTTCCCAGGCAAAAAAGGCTGCCCTTTTTCTGCCTTGTTCACCGCGCGCACGGCGCTCCTCCGCGCGCGCGGCGCTGCTCCCGTGCTCACGGCGCTCTACCGCTTGCACGGTTTTCTTCGTCGTCTTCTACGATCATCTTCGGCGATCGTCTCCGGCGTGAATACACCTTCACACCCAACAGAACTGGATTTCCGGAGAGATATATATCGCACTTATATTGTCACAATAAACCAACGTGGCTTTCGAAAGTGGAACATAGAGTTCAAGTAGTAGATTACGTAGCCAACATGACTCTGAAACGACATTCGCAACTCCTCTATACTCTGCCTCAGCACTAGAGCGAGACAATGTTGGTTGCCGCTTAGAGGACCAAGACAACAAATTATCACCAAGAAATACACAATAACCAGACGTTGACCGACGAGTATCTGGACAACCTCCCCAATCCGCATCGGTATAAGCAATAAGTGTGGAGATCAGAGATTTATATAAGTGTAACCCATAGTGCGTAGTACCCTGAAGGTATCGAATGATTCGTCTTAGCGCTGCCATGTGAGCCTCCTTCGGATCATGCATGTGAAGGCAAATTTGTTGTACAGCATATGATATGTCGGGCCGTGTAAAAGTCAAATATTGTAATGCACCGGCGAGACTCCTATAATGAGTGGGATCAGAAACTGGTGGACTAGCCGAATTGCCAAGTTTTCCATTTGAGTCAACTGGTGTTGCAGTTGGTTTACATGCCACCATACCTGCTCTTTCAATGATGTCTTTCGTATATTTTTGTTGACTCAAGAATAAACCATTCTTGTGACGTTTCACACCGATACCCAAGAAATAGCTTAGCGGTCCTAAATCTTTCATCGCAAATTCAGAAGTAAGACGATCCATTACCATTTGTCGTAAGGTGTTGGATGAGGCAGTGAGGATAATATCATCGACGTACAATAATAAGTATGCAATATCAGTATCTCGTCGATAAACAAAAAGTGAATGGTCGGACGTGCTGTGAGTGAACCCGATGGTGGACACATAGTCTGTAAATCGCTGATACCAGGCACGAGGGGCCTGTTTCAATCCATATAATGATTTCTTTAATAAGCACACATAATTTGGTCGGGATGTGTCACGAAAACCAAGGGGTTGATGCATGTATACGGTCTCATTGAGTTTTCCATGTAAGAACGCATTCTTAACGTCCAGTTGATGAATGTCCCAAGATTTAGACAACGCTATACTCAACACTGAACGTATCGTCGCTGGTTTCACAACAGGGCTAAATGTTTCATCACAATCAACTCCAACCTGTTGAGACCTGCCATCACCAACAAGAAGGGCTTTGTACCGCTAAAATGAACCGTCAGAATTAGTTTTATGACGAAAAATCCACATACATCGTATAATATTAACATCACGTGGACGGGGTACTAACTCTCACGTCTCATTTTTAATAAGAGCGTTAAACTCATCTATCATTGCAGTTTTCCAATTCGGGTCGGTTAACGCAAGTGTGGGATTTTTAGGTAATGGTGAGGGTGTTATGGAGGATGTTAGGTTGAAAAGGCGTTTGGGTTTGGTAACACCGTTCATGCTCCGACGCACACGAAGCCGGGACGAACGAACTTCGCGGACGGGGATTCGAGATCCCCGGCGAAGATCGAGAGAAACTCTCGACATGAGTCGAGGGTGGCAGTCGAGCCCTAGGGCTTCGACCGCCGGGCGTGCGTTCGAGGGGAGCCCCGGCTGGACGCCGGGGCAAGCGATCGACGAGGTCAATCGCTGGGGGTTCGCCGTGGGCTGGTGCCACGGCGGATGACCCCCTGCCCTCGTCGGCGGCGTGCGCGAAGGGAGGCCCCGGCCGAAGCCGGGGCAGGCGATCGATCACGCGATCGATCGCCGGGGGCGAGCCGCGGCTGGAGCCGCAGTGGTCAGCTGGGTTGACCGCCCCTCCCGACGGCACCGGCGGTGAGTCGCCGGACTCACCGCAACGAGGGGGCTGCTGGAGCAGCCCCATGCGATCGTCATGCACGGCGATCGCGAACCCCAGCCGCGATGGGGTTCGGCTAGGGTTTAGCCGCGGGTTCATCCCGCGGCGACGCTCTTGTCGAGCCCGGCTTCGTGTGGTGTTCGTGATCGGTTTCCGGCGACGGGATTTCGGTAGGGTTATCGGTTCCGCAATTTTTGATAGTCCGGGATATCGATTTCCAACAATATAACAATTATTTTTCATATTTTTTTTATAATGAAGATCTTAGGTACGATATCATTTTTTATTCCAAAATTGTACGAAGATCTTATTTTTTGAGTGTAATATAAGAATTATTTTTCATTGTTTATTGATGTTAAAATTGTATGTACGATAATGAAGATTATTGTATTAGGTGATGAAGATTTGTGGGTAATATAACAATTATTTTTCATTTTTTTTTTTATAATGAAGATATTAGGTACGATGAATGAAGATTGTTATATTAAAGATTTGATTGTTTGATTACTTGAGAAGATTTGATTGTTGTATTACGTGATAAATATTTGATTAATATTTTGTAAATTATTGAAAATTCTAGATCTTAAGATGATGAAGATTTGATTTACGCAGAGATTCATTTATTACTTAATGAATATTTGATTTTATAATGAATATTAATAATTTTAATATAAATTAAAAAATATCATTTTGTTATATAATAAATATTTATAATATTAATATAAATTAAAATATTTGTTTTATTACATAGAGATTAAAAACCATGTTAAATTTATATTTTTGTATTTTTTTTATTTAGAGATTAAATGAAGTTTATTTTATTCAATGGTGTTTTTTTTATTTAAGGTTTTAACATTAAATTAATATTTTAATTTGTAATTTTATTATTAAATAATCTGCATGTACGATGGATTGTACATATAGTTGCACGATCTTCACAAGTGTTAGTAGGAGAAATATTACCTATAAAAACTAGCAACAGAAAAATGTTACTCTCTCCTATTTTTTATAATTGTCGTTTTAGCATTTTGCACAGATTTTAATATATATTTTTTATATCAATTCTAACCTTATTTATGGATAGTTTTAAAGCTATTTATTGCAGATAAATTATATTTTTATCTTTCTTCCTAAAATTTCTCTTCCTTTATAAAATAATTCTAAAATTTCTCTTACTCTATAAAATAATATTTAGACTCAGACAAAAATTATTTTTTTTATATATTGACATAAACAAAATGAATAGCACAATGCACAATTCAAATAGTGGATGGAAAAATAAAAAAGAAGTTTAATGTAATTATTTTAAATATAATCACAAATTATTTCAATTTTTCTTTCAAAAATCTTATTAAAAAAAGAATAAAAAATGAGGAGTTTAACTCAGAATAAGAGCACTTTCATTAAATATAAAAAAATTGAGCAAATTTAATTAATAAATAAATAGAGTAATAAATAAGGATATATTGAGCTAAAAATTGTAAAACGACAATTATAATAATAATAATTAAAAACACAGAACCACAATTAAAAAAAATAGGAGGGAGTATTAACTAACGTGTAAAAAAATGTTATTAGCTAGGTGCAGATTTGGATGTAATAAATGTTGTTTATACGCATCCATTCTTCAATCAAGCCTCAAATCCAAGAACCCATTTTACATCAAGCCGATCCACGCCCGAGTAATCAATACATATTTATTTACTCTCTTAATAGATAAAGTGATCCATAAGCGCTATGTTCACTATTGCTATGTTCACTAGCTATTCTACCTACAACCTTGTTTATTACACTAAGACCTAAGTTTATAGATCCTTTTAATATTAGTAAATCGAGCAATAGTATTCACATGTTTTTAATACTCCTATATTAGCGATTCTTTTGATACAGTCATACAGAGATAGAATTTAAACCTCATAATTAAAGTGAATTTAAGTCTTAAAGTATTTTAGTGAAGATCTTAATCATGGTACAATATATATTCCGTTTACCATTGTTTGCCTTACTTCCTTAAACGTGGTAGGAGCAGTAACGAATAACAAACGATGAATACCTTAAGCGTGATAGGAGCAGTAACGAATCACGATGAATACCTAAATTCAACAAACGACTTTGACTTTGAATTGAATGAAGTTTCTTTTCCATTTTTTTCTGCTTGATTTATGGTCAAATATTTATTTAATTAATTTATTACAAGTTAGAAAATGTGTTAAATGTTTTCTATTATTAAGAAAATATAGTGTGTTTTTTTTTTTTTTTTGTTTAATGGGTTCGAATATGATTTTGCGGTTTTCAATTCAAGCGTTCAACCAACTTAGCTAACACTCCTTGGCTAAAAAAAAGTTTGTAAATAAATGGGCCGAATAAAAATTTCAAGTTTGTAAATAAATGGGCCGAATCAGTCAACAAGATTTACAATCAGTCAACAATTTTTATCATTAACACTAAATAAACAGATCAACAAAATATAAATAAAACATAAAATACAACATTTTTTCAACCCAAAATCAATGTCAAAGACATGTTTTTAATTAATCCAAAATCAATTTCGAAAATTTATAGAACAATAGAATATAGAATATGAAAGCAAAAGAACAAACTCAATAGAATAATGACTATGTAGTACTACTAATTATTATATTGTATAACTATGTAGTACTATTAATTAATTAATATAGCTATACATAGGTAATTATGTCTTTTTTTTTTCAAAATGTCTCTTTTAATTTATGTAATTTGATGTTATCGCCGCGTCAGGTGGGGGTTCACCTACAGACTACAGTATTAATCAAGTCACTCTGCTTAACCCTTGTGTGGTCCAATGCTCGTGGATAAATTATGTGAAAATGTCACGTGCCGTGGTATAGCATCTTTATATGTAGAGGTTACCATTTCATTCATTATGTTGCCCATATTGCGTTGTTCTTCTCAATCAAGGCAAACAATAAATTTCACAGCTTTATTAATTGACAAGGAATGCTCGCAATATAGATAACGAAACAAACAGTACCACTAAATACTTAAAAACAAATTACAAACCAATGTTTGGAATCATGTACGTTCCAACTTATTTCTATAAAAATATAAATTATTATTTTCATCATTTTTCACTCGAGCAATCGATACGTGGGAATGGCCACGAGATGCTTTTCTCGACCCATCACTAAACCAAAGTGCTCGTCCATGTCCAACTCTTTACCGTCACAAAGTTCCCAATCGAAGCAATGTACCAATTGAGCCACCATCAACTTAACCATGGTTAGTCCCAACTGCATCCCCGGACAACCTCTCCTCCCAGAACCAAACGGCAAAAGCTCAAAATCATTCCCCCGAAGATCTACTTTGCTCTCGACAAATCTCTCCGGGTTGAATCTTTCTGGGTTGGGCCACACGTTAGAGTCTCTCCCAATAGACCACACATTCACTATTGTTCTTGAACCTTTGGGCACGTGATAGCCATCGAGCGTGCAATCTTCGGTTGATTCGTGGATCAACAATGGGCCGACAGGGTGGATCCTTAACGACTCTTTCACAACTGAATCCAAATACTCGAGCTTGTCGAGATGCGATTCCTCCACGCATCGATCCATGCCCACGACTTGTTCGAGTTCTTTCTGGAGTTTGATCATGCATTCCGGATGCCTTAGGAGTTCGGAAAGCGTCCATTCCACTGTTGTTTTTGCTGTGTCCATTCCACCAATAAGCATGTCCTAAGTAGATGAGACAAATTGGGTATATCTCAAGTTGAATTAAAAGAAGACTATAATATCACAAAATGTCTTGTGTAACATTTATGAACAATCAATTAGACGATTTTTAGTAAAAATTTTGCAAGTTGATTGTACTATTAAATTCAGTTCAGATCTATTAAATTTAGTTTAGTTCGGTCAGTTTCAATCTAAAAGAACAAATCTATTTGATATTTATTCAACTAAGAAAGTATCACACAAACACGAAAAATTGAATGTAAATCATTTTTAAAAGTTGTTTTCGTGAATCTCGTTCAATTGAATTGACTTAAAAGACTGAATATTTTAAAATCGAGCTATGTTACGTGAAGTTTTATGACATTATCTCAAAAAAGAAGACTTTTAATTACCAAGAGCACGGCTTTTACATGGCGGCGGTCGAATTCGAATCTGGCCTCACCGGACGCCATAATACCCATCATCGTGTCAACGAAATCTCGACTCTTCACCTCCTCATCGTTCTTATCCCGGCGATGATCATCGATAATCCTCTCCAAGAACCCGTCGAAGATCTTGCTCAACTCCTTCATCCGTCTCGTCAACCCCTGAAGATCAATCGCCCCCATAAACGGGAAAAAGTCTCCGAGATTCGGCAAGCCGGCAACGTGCAATGCCTCCTCGATCACGGCCTTGAAACCCTTCTCGTCAAACTCCCAATCATCGAACTTCCTACCGAAAACCATCAAACAGGTCATGTCAGCACTCAAGCCGGAAACCCTAGCGCTGATGTCGACGGCTTCTCGTTTTTGGGCCGCCCGGCGGATGAGGCCCACGAGGCCTCCCAGCTCGGCCCGCCTCATGGCCCGAAACTGTTGGATTCTGAGATTGCTGAGGAGATTGAGAGTGCAGAGGCGGCGCATGTTCCGCCAATACGGGCCGTACGGGGAGAAGAGTATATTCTTCTCGCCATAGCTTATGTACTTGGAGGCTTCGAAACGAGACCTGCTGGCGAAAACGAGGTCGTGAGTTTTGAGGACGAGCTCGGCTGTGGCGGGAGATGAGACGACGATGGTAGGAACGAGGCCCAAACGGAGGAACATGATCGGGCCGTGTTTTTGGGATAGAAGGTGAAGGGATCGGTGAGGCTTTGGGCCTAGGAGATGGAGGTGGCCTAAGATCGGAAGCCCGGTAGGGCCCGGGGGCAGATTCGTCTTCTTCTTCACGAAGTTCCATATGACAAAGAGGATGAATACAAAGATTGTGGCCCAAAAGCAGGACATAGCAGCCATACTTCTTTTTGTTGTTGTACTCTCTATCTCTGTCTCTCTGTGTTTATATTGAATTTCACTTTGTGGCTCTCAAAGAAGCTACATGTATATCTATTCAATTTTTTTTTTAATATTTTTATTTCATTTATACTACTAGCCTAGGTACTGTATTTTCTTATTGAAATATTTGTAGAGGTGAAAGTTTGGTACGTAGTTAAATTCTCCGTACCTAGAAATTAGTTTGGTAGTTAAGTACTCCGTAGTCCACCTAGAAATTTAGAAATATGCGCATTTTTTAAAAATTATATTATTTTTTAACTTTAAAATAAAATTTTGCCTATATTTGTTCCATATACTATAAAACAAATAATTATATATATATATATTAATTTTAAATATTTTAGTTTTATTTATATTAAAACAAACTAGTACCACCTCCCGTGCCGTGATTTATTTGTTTAAAATAATCTAAAATTTTATTTAATCTCCAAAGTATTTAGCCAAAAAATTATTAATGGATTAAGAAATTATTTTATTTAATAATCGAACTCTGACTTAAATTTGTAAACTTATTAACCGTTATCTTAATTATGAAAATTTTATTATTTTCAAGGATTACGCCTGTTTGATATAATTTATAGTGTGTAAGCTTCTTGGTGCATAGTCGAGTGGTAAGGTTTGTGGTAATGTTGGTGAAATTCCCACGCTCGGATCTCGGATATGACAAAATTTCATTGAAATATTATTAAGTTAGTCCTGGGATTAGACCTATTGACTCTCTCCCACATGTGTCCGCTACTCGGGCACATCCCTCGATTTACATCATACCCGATTGAGACCTATTGGCTCTCTCCCACATATGTCCACTACTCGGGCACATCCCTCGATTTACATCATACCCGATTGATGAGCCTCTGGTCTAGTGGAAGAGGAGTTTCTCGTCTCTGCATTTCTCGAGTGTCAAACGTATCTAACAAATACCTAAAACCAGTGGGAGAAAAATCAAAATAAATGAAAAATAAAAATTATAAAGATGGAAAATAAATAAAAATATAAAAGAAAAAATGAATTTACTTGGTGAACATGAAGGGGATGGGTGAAGGTCGAATTTGGGGATGATGACGGAAGGGCGTCGCTTAAATTACAAATCTAGTTTCACCGTTTATTGATTAAGATTTGGGTGAGGACGTGAGGAGTTTTCTTCTTCACTATTTCAATTAAAATTTAATTGGGTGTAAAGAAAAAAACTACTAAATGATTATGTATATTATACTATGTTTATTCGTTCAAAAAACACGAAGGGTAGTTTTGGAAGTGTTTACTTTTTTACTATTAGATAAAAGATTAGTATTAACAATATTAAAATAACCGATTATTAGTATAATGAAATTAAATTATAGGTTGATGTTTGAAAGGTAGTATAATAAGATTAAATTATACTTGTTTGAGTTTCAATTGTGTGATTTTAATTACATTGGTAGAGGAAAATTAAGATCAATATCAGTTTCTCTTGATGATGTTGATAAGATATATTTTTCATCATCACCTGTCTTATTATAATTTTACTCAATGTTCTTTAGTCTGATATTTTTTCTTGATTATCTTTTTAATGGGCTGATCAGAATTCGATTTATCATGTTGTGAGATGTAAACAAATATTGATCACATGTTAACAGATCTAATTATAATGTACCTAATTTTTTCGAAGCCCTAAAAAATCATAATTATTTTTTAATAATTTTCTTATTGTATGGTTGCTTAGATTAGAGCTTACATTTTTACTATTTTTCTCCACTAAAAATTGAATTTACTTGGTGAACATGAAGAGGATGAGATGCATAAATGTAATTATATTAATATAACGTACATTAATATAACTAAATAATATATCTAAAAAGTTTGATTAATTTTTTTATTAGAAAATAGGAAGAGATCGGTTTTTATGAGGTACGATTAATTGAAATTAAATTAATATTAATGAAATAAAAAAGAATAATATAACTAAATAATATACCTAAAAAATTTGATTAATTTTTTTATTAGAAAATAGGAAGAGATCGATTTTTATGAGATACGATTAATTGAAATTAAATTAATATTAATGAAATAAAAAAGAATTTTGAGAAGAAAAATATAAACGTATATATTTAAGATGGTTATTAATTATTATTACCAAAAATATATAATTTCAAATTACTATTTATAATTTATATATAATAATTTGAATATGTTTAATAATATTACTATTTATAATTTATAATTTATTTATTTATAATTTATAGTGTGAACACAACATTATTATTGTCTTTCTATTGGTCCACGTAGCATTAGTAGATCCTGAAATTATATATGTATAGATTATAATACTAAAAAAATTTATATAATTTAATTTGTATATATAAATCTCTAAAATTATTGACATTTATTTTTATTTATTAATATAAGCATACAAAGAGAATATATATGATCTATATTGTTTAATTTTCATCTTCCTATTGTAGTCTAGTGATAGGACCAAAATTAGTTGACGCGACATGATGGCCCTCAAATAAATTGCCACATGGCATTTTCTGGCCAATTTTGGTCGAAAAAACTACATTTAATTTTTTGAAAAGTTAAAAGATCAATTGTGGATTCCGCTTTATTCAAAGGATCGTTTGTGAAATTATCTCATTATTGTGATAACTATGTAAGTAATTATTTGTATGATTATGCAGTAATTAACTATTACCAATTTTTTTAAATGTAATTTTAAATTTATGTAATTTGACCGTAATCGCCGGAGTTCACCTAAGACCAACTCCAATAGGAATTTTTTGAGGGGATAATTCCTTTTAGCAGTAGTTATTTGAGAGGAGTTCACCTAAGACCAACTCCAATAGGAATTTTTTGAGGGGATAATTCCTTTTAGCAGTAGTTATTTGAGAGGGGTATCTTGTTGTACATTTTTAAAAATATTACTTATTGAATAACTTCCTAGTTATTATGTCAAAAGTGAAAAAAGTGGAATCCTCATATAGGAATGGACAACATTTAATTTCATCTTACAGTCTTACCTTCATAAATTATATTTTAATATATAATTAATACTCCTACCTATTTTTATGAGTTTGCACACTTTTCTTCTTTGTTTGATCTACAACACTTTACAAACTTATAAGGGCTTGTTTGGTTGTAAAGTTGAGTTATCTTAAGATAACTATCTATGCTACTGTATAAAGATGATAGATATGATAGATAAATTAACTTGTGTTTGGTATGAATCAATTTAATCTCAATGCTTTCCACAGTAATAAAAAAAACAATCCAAGATGTTCCATAAGATTCAACCAAAACCCAGAACATTCATAGTGAATTTGTCCAAATATTAAATAAAAAAAATTAAGAATAAAAAAAATTAAGAATGGATCAGGAGCACATCCCGATCCAAGATTTCATGCTTTTTTTTAACAATTTCTACACAATATATATAAATATAAAGCATCAAGAAGTCAATAAATAAATAAAAATATATATACAGTATGAGATTTTGATTTCTTTGGTGTTGAAAATAGGGCAATAGAAAAAGTTGAACACTATTAAGACAAGATTATTTATCTCTTGATGTTGGACGGATAAGTCTTCTTCTAAAGGGCCACAGTAATTTAGAACAGACCTGCTATCTATTGCAGGCCCACTAAACTCAAACCAAACGACATACTTTTATCTAGCCTACCGGCTCCTAAGTAAATTTATACTCCTTTTGAAATATTAGTAAAGCACGAAATATTTGAAAAATAATTGAAGATATTTGATTATATGTAAAAGTGAAGTATAATGATGTGTGGCAAAGAATATTTAGAGGATGAAATATCTCAAATTGGAGATGGTAATGAAGCCATGTCACTCTACTTAGGGTTGGGCATGGGAGGGGGTTAGGAAAATCTCGACCCGTCTCAATTATTTATTTTCGAGATGGGACATAATTGATGTTTAAAAAGTTTGTCCAGCATGTCTCAATCTCGTTTGGATTCGAGTTGAGATCGAGACGGGATCGAGACGTCTCAAAATTTTAAATAAAAAAAAAAAATTACCAATAAAATTAAAAAATAAAATTAAATTAAATATTATTTACTTATAAAACAATCAAAATACAAATAAAATAAAAATCCTTAAATATATATATATATATATATATATATATATATATATATATATATATATATATATATATATATATATATATATATTGATTTGATTTGATTTAATATTTCAATTTCAAACACAATTTTTTAAATAAGTTAAAGTATTAAATTTAAAAGACTTTTTACAATTTTCAAAATATATGCTTTAAGTATTTGCAAGACAAAATTATATTTTAAAAAATTAAATTATTATAAAATATTATGAGATTATAAAAATATATTAATTAAGTAATAAATTTAATTGAAAATGTGACTAATATTTTGATATTTTTATTAATCTATGTAAAATAATAAGAATTATATTTATATTAATGTATTTGCGGGACAAGTGAGAATACAACGAGATCGTTCCGATC
The DNA here is from genome assembly GCA_954870475.1 of Euphrasia confusa. Classification (NCBI taxonomy): domain Eukaryota; kingdom Viridiplantae; phylum Streptophyta; class Magnoliopsida; order Lamiales; family Orobanchaceae; genus Euphrasia; species Euphrasia confusa. The sequence continues at coordinate 28,479,137 of OX940968.1, read as the reverse complement.
CCGTCCAATCTCATTAAGGAAAAAATAAAACGAGACGAGATGGAACGGGATTACAATTTTCAAAATTGAAAATTGATTCCGTCTTATCCTGCTAACCTAGCTTCGAGATGAGATCGAGATTTCGAGACAAAGTTTCCACCCCTGACTCTACTTAACCCTGGTGAGGTCCTATATTCCGTGGGTAAATTAACTTTACCTCAAAGTAGTACAATACATCTTTAGAAGAAGTATGCTGTTCACCCATATGCATTGTTCTTGTCAATAAAGGCAAACAATAAATTTCATTACACTGTATACTCCATATTTTGGAATATTTTGTTAGGTTAAAAAAGTTTTTAATTCTCCAATCTCTTTTTAAATCTTAATACAGTACATGTTCAACTTGATAATCTATAGACCAATTATATTAATTATTTAAATTCTGATAAAATGATATTCAAACTGAATATATAGATAACACTTAACAAAAGATAAAAAAAAGTTTTCTGAATCTATCAAATATTTCAACAAATTAAAATTAAAATGAAGAACTAAACTTTTAAATTTCTACTTTTAACTGAAAACCAAACAAAAATAGATGTTGATAATTTTTTTAAATACTACTATAAAAATTAATAAAAGTACAGAGTGCGATTGCACCCTCTTGATATAGATACACCCCCTGGTGTTAACGGAAACAAACACCAGTTAATAGTACTAAACAAATTATTATTTTCAACATTTTCACTCGAGCAATCGATACGTGGGAATGGCCACGAGATGCTTTTCTCGACCCATCACTAAACCAAAGTGCTCGTCCATGTCCAACTCATCAGGCAACATGCCATCACAAAGTTCCCAATCGAAGCAATGCACCAATTGCGCCACCACTAACTTAACCACGGTTAGTCCCAACTGCATCCCCGGACAACCTCTCCTCCCTGAACCAAACGGCAAAAGCTCAAAATCATTCCCCCGGAAATCTACTTTGCTCTCGACAAACCTCTCCGGGTTGAATCTTTCTGGGTTGGGCCACACGTTAGAGTCTCTCCCGATAGACCACACATTCACTATTGTTCTTGAACCTTTGGGCACGTGATAGCCATCTAAGGAACAATCCTCGGTAGATTCATGGATCAAAAGTGGGCCGACAGGGTGGATCCTTAACGACTCTTTCACAACTGAATCCAAATACTCGAGCTTGTCGAGATGCGATTCCTCCACGTATCGATCCATGCCCACTACTCGTTCGAGTTCTTTCTGGAGTTTGATCATGCATTCCGGATGCCTTAGGAGTTCGGAAAGCGTCCATTCCACTGTTGCTTTTGCCGTGTCCATTCCTCCGATAAGCATGTCCTAAGTATAGATGCATGACACGAATTAGCTAGAGAGATCTCAAGTTGAATAAAAAGAACATATAAACATAGTTTGATTTTACATTTAGTCTTTTAAAATTATGAGAAATCAATTTTTGTCATATTTGATACTTATTCAATTAAGAAAGTGTCACACCAAAAAAAAAATGTAATTATCCATTTTAAAAATCATGTTTTTTTTACTCTCACACTTTACACATAATAGAACACTAGAGTAAGATATAAACTTAAAAGACTGAATATTTTAAAATCAAGCTATGTTACTTGAAGTTTTATGACATTATCTTAAAAGAGAAGACTTTTAATTAATTACCAAGAGCACGGCTTTCACATGGCGGCGGTCGAATTCGAAGCCCGCCTCACCGGACGCCATAATACCCATCATCGTGTCGACGAAATCTCGACTCTCCTCCTTCTCGTTCTTATCCCGTTGATGATCATCGATAATCCTCTCCAAGAACCCGTCGAATATCTTGCTCAACTCCTTCATCCGTCTAGTCAACCCCTGAAGATCAATCGCCCCCATGAACGGAAAAAAGTCTCCGAGATTCGGAATTCCGGCAACATGCGACGCCTCCTCGATAACTGCCTTAAACCCTTTCTCGTCAAACTCCCGGTCAGCAAACTTCCTCCCGAAAACCATCAAGCAAGTGATGTCGGCACTCAAGCCGGCAACCCTAGCGCTGATGTCGACGGCTTCTCGTTTTTGGGCCGCCTGGCGGATGAGGCCCACGAGGCCTCCCAGCTCGGCCCGTCTCATGGCCCGAAACTGTTGGATTCTGAGATTGCTGAGGAGATTGAGAGTGCAGAGCTTGCGCATGTTCCGCCAGTACGGGCCGTACGGGGAGAATGCTATGTTCTTCTCGCCATAGCTTATGTACTTGGAGGCTTGGATACGAGACCTGCTGGCGAAAACGAGGTCGTGAGTTCGGAGAACGAGTTCGGCTGAGGCGGGAGATGAGATGACGACGGTGGGAACGAGGCCGAGTCGGAGGAACATGATTGGGCCGTGTTTTTGGGCTAGATGGTGTAGGGATTGGTGAGGCTTTGGGCCTAGGAGGTGGAGGTGGCCTATGATCGGAAGCCCGGTTGGGCCCGGGGGCAGATTCGTCTTCTTCTTCACCAAGTTCCATATGACAAAGATGATCAATACAAAGATTGTGGCCCAAAAGCAGGACATAGCAGCCATACTTCTTATTGTTGTTGTTGTTGTTCTCTTTAGCTCTTATTGTTTGGCTTTATATAATTAAAGACAAAGTAGCTACACAGAGTTGAAAATCATCATATTTATTCTAAATTATCGTTACTTATAAAAAAAATCCCCACTCCCCAACACAAGATGGGACTCAAATTAATTAACCAAACATGTCGCATGCATTAACTAACCAAAAATCGGATTATAAAATTGATTTGTCATACAGTCACTACTCAGAAGTCAGAACATTAAATTCAAAAGAAAAAAAAAGATTAATAAGCATATAAAATTACCACCTTTACTTAAGTTGCAAATTAAACCAAACTTTTTTAATGTTGCAAAATAAACCATCACTTTTATTATTATTTGCAAAATTAATTAAAATAATATAAAATTTTCAATTTTGTTTTAAATAATTCACAAAAAATATTTTTAAATTATTAATTTATCTCATCTTCATCACTAATATAATTTTCATAATTAATTTTTAATATGATTAATTTATAATTATTATTATGAAGACTGAAGACTATATTAATTATAATAAATTCAAATATTTAAAAAATCACAAAAATAATTTTCTTATATTTTTGATATATTTTATTTTCACTCGCAATTTCTTTTAAAATAGTATTATACTATTTAAAATTATATTTTTTTTAAATCACTCAACCATTTTAAACTTTTAAATTAATATTTTGATGATTATCATAAATTAACATATATATATATATATATATATATATATATATATATATATATATATATATATATATATATATATATATATAGTGTTAGAAATATAATTTTTAATAATAATTTGAATAAATTAATTAAATTGTATTATTATATTATTTTTTAATTTAATTTATCAATAAAATTCTTAATAATAAATATATTTTAATTTTATTTATATAGTTTAAATTTAATTTTCTGAGAACTTATTTGAGATTACTTAATTTTAAAAATATTTTTATTAATATTTTTGATATATTAGAATTTATTTATAATTAATATATTGTTTATAATTAATTTTGTAAATAGTAATACAAGTGATGGTTTATTTTGCAAAATTAAAAAAGTTTGGTTTATTTTTGCAACATAAGTAAAAGGGTTGTTTTAAATGCTATTAACCAAAAAAAATGTTCTTCTTTTGGGCAGTAGCAATTAGTGTGTTGCGATTTAAAGCACCAATCGCGCACGAGACTCAAGAATATAAACACGAAATGACACAAGAAAAGATATGCGAAAAAAACGAAAACGTAATTTGTGTGAAACCGAAAATACGTGTAAATTCAAAACACGTGTAAACCCAAATACGGGAAGGAAGAAACAATTCACTATATCTTTGAGACTTAGAATAATTCGTCTAATTTGATTTTCATCTATCAGAAAACTCAATTTATAAAGGTATAAAATCTATCAAATTTAAAACAATTAGAATTAAAAATAAATTATTCTTTTAATTTATGACTCTAAATTAATAATAAATAGAATTATATTTCATATAATTCTAATTTCCTAATTAAACAAATAAATTCACGCAAATAAAACTCAACGCGAAAATAATTTTCGCTTTGCACAAAGAGAAATTCCGTCAGAATAAAAAACAGCGATAGCTGGCGCCCACTGTTTTTGGCTCGTATCGTATCTGACACTTTTTCTCCATGTTCAGCGTCCGTCGATCTTCTCCTGCGCCCGCTGAAACCTCCTTCGCCGATTTTGTCCTCTTTTGCGTTTCGATTCGAGTTATAATTCCATATCTCCACCATGACGAAAATTCCCGCGACTCCAAGCCGCCCAACCTTCAACAATCATAGACCAATTTTTCTTCCTTCCACCCAGTCCCGTAAGGCCCACTCAAAGCATGAGCAACCTAAGTTTGAGCCACACCCAAACTTAGTACAAGATCGCGAAGTTGCACCGATCATCCCTTGAGTACCGCCAAACTGCATGACCACCACGCAATCTCTATTCTCAAGTCTCGCATTCCCACTACTATCAGCACCCTCTGCATTCGCTTTTACTTCAGTGTTATCCATAGTACGCCTAGGCTCGATCTCCAATTTCTGAATATTATTCGGGTTAGTATTCCTGGTGTCCCCGACACCATCACATTCATGACTTTTCAACCAAAAGTGATCCCGACTCACTTTCCAGCGAATGACTTTCTAGGGCAGAGAATGTTGCCCTCGTGGAAATTGTGTTGTCGCACAGCTCATACAACTCAATGATCTTTCTCCCGCCTAGCAAAATAAGTCGTCTACCTCGACTTACTTTCAACACTCCACCTTTTCAGAAGTACCGGTACCCTTTCTGATCTAAGGTGCTAAAAGAGATAATATTTCTCAGGTCTGGAACGTACCTTACATTACCGAGGGTTCGAATATGCCCATCGACCATCTTGATTCTCACAGTTCCCGTGCCGCGTATTTCACACGATGTGTCATTAACCATGACCACCGTTCCACCGACACTCTCATCAAACGTGTCAAACACATTCCTGTCGTGACACATGTGATATGAACATCCCGAACCCAAGATCCACCCCTCACTCGTTCCCAAATAGGATACAACCAGGAGTTTCCCATCAAGTGAACCTCCTCCTTCGAAATCGACCACGTTCAATTCCTCTCTCCGATTTTTCAGGGCCTGACAGTACCTCTTCACGTGGCCTTCTTTCTTACAGTAGTGACAAATCCCCTTGAATCTCTTCTTATTTGCCCCGCCCTGGACATTAAGACCTTCACCTGAATTTTCACTACTCACAACCTTCTTCATCGTCTCTTTGATCTCAATGCATCGACCAAGTCTCCAAGCTTTAGGGTCTTACTACTATATAGAATAGTATCTCTAAACGAATCATATGAAGCCGGCAATAAACAAAGTAAAATCAAAGTAAGATCTTCTGTATCATACTTTAACTACATGACCTCAAGATCAGACGCGATCTTATTTTGCAATTTTCTTTTTTAATTTAGCAAGTTTCTTTATTAATCTAAGTATTTTGTATAATTTGAAACTAATTCAATAGAATGAGTGCCCACTAAACATAACTTTAAATTATAAATGCAATTTAAATTTTAGATTAAATAAAAATTTATTATTTTTCGATTAATTTTTATATTTTTATTATTAATAAACATTTTGTTTATTGTAATATTTATAAAATTTTGTGTTTAAATTTATATTTCTCCTTTATTAATAAAGGAAGTCTCATCAGAATCAAAATTTTAATTAGTAGTTTTTTTTTTCCAAATTAGCATGTGTACAGTATTTTATTTTAGGTTAATTTTATTTGCACCCCAATAATTACTAAGTACACCACTTTTAATTTTAATTTAATTTATTTTTATTATAAAATGACTATAATATCCTTTATTGTAATAAACACAACAATTTATTTTATAAAAAAAATACAGTTTTATTTATATACCAAATCTAATTACGCATTTATTTTATTTCATCAATTCTGTAAGAAGACCTTCATCCATCTTGTAATTACAGGTATTCTCAACATCATCTTCTTCGTTTTTTTTTTTCTCGTGGATTTCGATTTCGATTTCGTCGGCATATTCGTCTCATCTCGGTGGGCGAACAACAGGTCGAAATTCAGTATGTCCTCTACGTCGGAAGAGTAAGACTGAACTTCATTTTTTATGGCAACACTTGTATCTGCGGTGATGGCGGCGCGGTCGAATTTGAAAAACGTGATTCTTGCGGTTTAGTGAAGTCTATTGCACTTCGGTACATTGAGTAAAAATTATTTTTATTATAGAATTATAAATTATTATTTTTTTGTTCCTTCAGAAGTTGTATCGATGATCATGGTTATATCATACAATATATAAAACGGCAAGCAGATTCCTACGTGGTTTTTTCTCCATCCTTGGATTAATAGCGTGTTCACACTATGGAAACCAAATCCTAATCGTCCATTTTATTTTTTAATTACAATTAATTACATTTTAATTAATTAAAATGATTTCCGGTTTTAATTAGGCAGATTATTCTTAATATATATATTTATAAAATTCCATATATACTATGCGGCTATAATTAAGGGTATTTTTACATTATATAATTAATTTAAAATCATTCCTTAGTTGCGCTAATTAATTAATTAAAAAAAATTCCTTAATTACGCTAATACTCCATTAAAAACAATTCCTTAATTATAGGTCAACTACGCGTTCGAAATTCATGGAAAAGAATCTGTATAATATATTATTTAATCGAATTCTTAATTGTGTTGTTAATTTTATTTCTATAATTGCGGATTCTAATTGAATTAAAATTGGAAAAACAATTATTATAATTTTAAAATTATACAAACCCTAATTGCAACCTCTCCCTATAAAAGGATACTATATCTTCACTCACTAATCATCAACCTCTTACGTTTTTTTTTCACGGATTCAAGTTTTTTTTCCTTCGTATTTTAATTATAACCTCTAAATTTGTTTTGCAGGCATCATTGTAAGTACATTTACTAATCGATTTAATAAGTGCTGGTAATTAAAATGTTTTATTTTATTTAACATTGTTATTTTCGTTATATTATTGTCCAGTTAATATTTTTAAATCCTCAGACTTAAATTACTGTTTATTCTTATTATTTAATATTGTTTGTTTATGCAGTTGTGTACACTATAGAGTTTCAAAAGCGCGGATTGCCACATGCTCATATTTTGCTGTTCATTAAGGATTTATCGGAATCACCGTGTAATAATGCTGTGGATGATTTAATTTCTGCTGAATTTCCAGATGAATACGAGGATTCTGAATATTATGAAGATGTTAAAGAGTTCATGATGCACGGCCCGTGCGGACCTGCAAACAAACAATCTCCCTGCATGGATGGAAATCGTTGCACTAAAAGCTTTCCAAAAAAAATTGTTCAGCGAACTACTTTAGACAATGATGGCTTCGTTGTGTATCGACGTAGGGATTTTGGTCGGCATATCAGTAAGAATGGAATTGATCTTGATACTAGGTATTTAATGATTCCAATTATATGTTAATACTTCTAATTTTATCATTTTATGCGTTCGTCTATGCGTATTAACGTTATTACGTGTTATTTTTTGCAGGTATGTCGTTCCGCATAACAAATTTCTGTTGGAAAATCATTAAGTCAAAGTTGGTTTTATCCAACGTTTGACCGATTTGACTGGCTATAAAATTAATTCCGATTGGGAAATAAATTGTACGATAATTTTCTACGTCGTTCGTAGATAATTATAGAATTTTATTTCGTCAAAAACCGATTTTCGGTGAGTGAGAAATAAATTGTTAAAGATAGCCAATTAAAAAGGCATTTAATTGAATATGTAATAAAGTGTAAGACTTTATTACATTGAAATGTGTAATAGTTATTACATCCCACATTGAAAGATGTAATAAAGTTATTACACTTAATAAGTGATTGGAGGATTAATGTGTTCAACAAGTGAGTAAGACCATGGACCGTTAAGGTACATGGCAATCGCCACACGCGCGTCCGTCCGTCCGTCCGCTCGGCTCGGCTCGGCTCGTGCCCGTGCCCGTGCCCGTGCTCGTGCTCGTGCTCGGCTCGGCTCGGCTCGGCCCGTCCCGTCCCGTCCCGTCCCGACCCGACTCGACTCGCCTCGTCCTTGGACTTGGACTTGGACTTGGACTTGGACTTGGACTTGGATCTTGGCAATTGGACTTTGGGCTCCTTGGGCTCCTTGGGCTCCTTGGGCTCCTTGGGCTCCTTTGGGCTGGTTTGGTTGAACACAAAAAGGCTTAAGGCCTGATTAGAAAATAATATTATATAATATAATTATATTAATATTATTTTGAATTTCGAAAATCCTCAAAGGTCAGATGACCAGGTTCATTCCTAACGTTACAATGGTGTAATGAGGCTGAACGTTACAAGGTGGTAATGAGGCTGCATTACTCACCCGAATGAATGCCTTTGTTGACCCTTCACATGCATGTGGACGCCTATAAATAGAGTGTCTTAGGCTGCATAACATACACAGAAAAAACGAAAAAGAATTTCCCAGCATATCATACAGTTTATACTCCTCACTTTTTCTCGTTCGAAAGAGGTTCTGCTCTGGTTGCTTCAGAGAAGAACAACTGAAAGTCGTTGTATCTTTGGGGACATTACGTCTGAAAACCGTAGCAAACACGGGACGTATTTGTCTTGCGGATAGCGAAAGCGCCTCGACTACCCGCAATCTGATCGAAGTTCGTGTCCAGTTCTGACGTACCACCGGAGTTGAAGATCTGTTCGAGTGTTTCTCATCTTCTTCATTTCTTTATTTTTATTTAGTTTCTGGAAAAGTGTAAAGTCTCAGTAGTAATGATTCTAATCCAGAAACAAGCACTGTAATAGCTACGTAATACCAACAACGCAAGACAAATAACCGTACTAAAAAATGACAACCGAAAGCACTGGTACTGAGAAAAATAGCACTGTTCCACCGTTGAACATGAACATTCCAATCATGCCTTCATCGGTGGTTCATGCTGAGAAACCTGAGAAGTTCAATGGGACTGACTTCAAAAGGTGGCAACAAAAGATGATGTTTTACCAGACCACGTTGGGTTTGGCAAAGTTTCTCAAGGATGAGCCTCTGGCCATGGATGAGAATGAAACTGATGCTAATAAGCGTGCGGCTTATGAAGCATGGGGCCAGGGTGATTACCTGTGCCGGAATACCGTCTTGAACGGGTTGAGCGATGACCTGTACAATGTGTATGGGAACATGCCTTCGGCCAAAGCACTCTGGGATGCTTTGGAGAAGAAGTACAAAACTGAGGACGCCGGAACTAAGAAGTTCGTCGTCGGGAAGTTTTTGGATTTTAAGATGGTCGACTCTAAGTCGGTGATATCTCAATTCCAACACTTCCAGCTGATCTTGCATGACCTTGAGAATGAAGGCATGAAAATCAGCGAGTCTTTTCTGGTGGCTGCTGCTATTGAGAAGTTACCCCCGAGTTGGAGGGCCTATCAAAACTATCTCAAGCATAAGACCAAGGAAATGACTATTGACAAGCTGGTTGTCAAGCTTCGTATCGAAGAGGAAAACCGTAAGAGGTTTAATCCTGGGAGTGTGCCTGAGGAGCCTCGTGTGAATCTAATGGAGCAACCCAAAAGGAAGCTGCCTCCTCCTCAGAATACCTCTAAAGGGAAAGAGCCTGCCACCAAGGTCTGGAAGTTCATGGGAAAATGCCACAACTGTGGAATAACTGGCCACATGGCTAAAGATTGCAAGAAGCCTAAAAAGCCTATTGCACAGTACAAGGGGAAAGGGAAGCAATCTGCTAACCTTGTTGAAACCTCTGGGCAGGAGCTGACTGAAATGGATATGTCAGCAATGGTGTTTGAAGCCAACTTGGTTGGTAATCCCAAGGAGTGGTTCATTGACACTGGAGCCACTCGCCATGTCTGCTCTGATAAGGATGCATTTTCTACCTATGCTCCTTCGACTGGCCGAAAGCTCCACATGGGGAACTCTTCCTCGTCTGCTGTTGCTGGAGTTGGGAACGTGACCCTGAAGCTCACCTCTGGAAAGGAGCTGCTGTTGAAGGATGTGCTGCATGTCCCGGACATCCGCAAGAACTTAGTCTCTGGGTCTCTCCTAGTTGAGCATGGTTTTAAACTTGTATTTGATGCTAAGAAGTTTATTTTGACTAAGTTTGGAACTTTCCTTGGTCGGGGCTATCTCGACAATGGACTGTTCAAGATGAATGTAATGGCTGTGCGCCGTGTAACCCCTACTGCCTCGAGCATTAATAAAATTGATTCTGTTTCGGTTTACTTGCTTGAGTGTTCTGAATTGTGGCATATTAGATTAGGACATGTAAATCTAAATGCAATTAAAAGATTGATGAATTTGGAATTATTACCAACTTCAAAAATTGATACACAAAAGAAATGTGAAATTTGTGTTGAAGCCAAAATGGCTAAGTTACCTTTTCCCTCGATTGAAAGGTGTACTGAACCTCTTGGTTTAATCCATACTGATATATGCGATTTGAAATTTGTACAAACAAGAGGTGGAAAAAAGTACTTCATCACGTTTATTGATGATTGTACTAGATATTGTTACTTATATTTATTAAGTAGCAAAGACGAAGCCTTAGAGGCTTTTACCAAGTATAAAGCTGAGGTTGAAAATCAACTTGGTAAACGAATTAAAATAATCCGAAGTGATAGAGGTGGAGAATATGTAGGTCCGTTTGAGAAATTATGTTCTGAAAATGGGATAATTCATCAAACGACGGCTCCTTATTCACCACAATCAAATGGTGTTGCAGAACGAAAAAACAGAACTCTTAAAGAAATGATGAACGCCATGTTGATTAATTCGGGTTTACCTCAGAACATGTGGGGGGAAGCTATTTTGACAGCTAACCACATTTTGAACAAAATCCCACTTAAAGGTAAAAATGAGACGCCGTACGAATTGTGGAAAAATCGTAAGCCGTCTTATAAATATCTTAAAGTGTGGGGGTGTTTGGCTAAGGTGTCTGTACCTGAACCAAAGCAAATGAGAATCGGACCTAAGACGATCGATTGCATTTTTATCGGATATGCATACAATAGTATGGCTTACCGATTTTTGGTACACAAGTCTGATAATCCAGACGTGCATAAAGGTACCACGATTGAATCGAGAAATGCTTCATTTTTTGAAAATATTTTTCCTTGTAAAGAAAGAGAAGAATCAAGTTCTAATAAAAGAACTTATGAACCTGATGTCGACACAACACCTGTTGGTGACGATCATGTAGACGAAGAGGTTATTGAACCTAGACGTGGTAAAAGGATAAAAACGGCTAAGTCGTTTGGACCTGATTTTATTACGTATTTATTGGATGACGAGCCAAAGTCCTACGGGGAAGCTCTATCCAGTCCAGATGCACCGCTCTGGGAAGAAGCTATTAATAGCGAAATGGAGTCTATTCTGCAAAATCACACGTGGAAGTTGGTTGATCTTCCACCGGGTTGTAAACCTTTAGGATGTAAATGGATCCTAAAGAAAAAGTATAAAGCAGATGGAACGGTCGATAAGTTTAAAGCTCGTTTGGTAGCCAAAGGGTTTAAACAAAGAGAAGGATATGATTTCTTTGATACATATTCACCTGTAACCAGAATATCGTCTATTCGGGTGCTTATTGCGATTGCTGCTTTGCACAATCTCGATATTCATCAGATGGATGTGAAAACTGCGTTTCTGAACGGTGAATTGGAAGAAGAAATTTATATGGAACAACCCGAGGGATTTGTAGCACCTGGACAAGAGAAAAAGGTGTGCAAATTAATAAGGTCGTTGTACGGACTTAAGCAAGCTCCTAAACAATGGCATTTGAAATTTGATAACATTATGATATCAAATGGATATAAAATCAACGAGTGTGACAAATGTGTGTACATTAAAGGTACATCTGACTCGTTTGTCATAGTCTGTCTATATGTAGACGACATGTTAATCATGGGTAGTACTCGTGAATTGATCATGAATACTAAAGCAATGTTAAAAAGAAATTTTGACATGAAAGATTTGGGTGTTGCTGATTTAATCCTCGGGATTAAAATTGAAAGAACCCCAAATGGAATTGTCTTATCACAATCTCATTATGTTGAGAAAGTGTTAAAGAAATTCAATGCCCATGATGGTCCTACGAGTAGGACGCCGATTGACTTAAGTATAAATCTTACTGTCAATAAGGCTGAACCTGTAGCTCAGTTAGAGTATTCTCAAGTTATAGGCAGTCTGATGTACTTAACAAATTGTACACGTCCAGACTTGGCCTATCCTGTGAATAAACTGAGCAGGTATACAAGCAATCCCGGTGTTGAACACTGGAATGCTTTGAATCGGGTTTTAAAGTATTTGAAATACACCCGAGAGTATGGGCTATACTATACAAGATATCCTAATGTACTTGATGGATATTGTGATGCTAGTTGGATATCTGATTCTAAAAGTTCACATTCCACTAGTGGTTACGTCTTCTGTATCGGGGGCGGAGCAGTTTCGTGGAAGTCAACGAAACAAACGTGTATAGCCAGATCCACCATGGAATCTGAGTTTATAGCTTTAGATAAAGCTGGTGAAGAAGCAGAGTGGCTTCGTCACTTTTTGGAAGATATTCCATGTTGGAAAAAGTCTGTGTCTCCCGTGATGATTCACTGTGATAGCCAAGCAGCTATAGGGAGAGCACAGAGCATTATGTATAACGGTAAGTCTCGACATATTCGTCGGAGACATAATACCGTTCGACAATTGATCTCAAATGGAGTAATTTCCTTAGAGTATGTAAAATCTAAGGAAAATCTGGCTGATCCTTTGACAAAAGGAATGAATCGAGATCAATTGAGCGTGTTGCTAGAGGGAATGGGTTTGAAAAACCACAATCCATCGAACGATCATAACGGTAACCCTACCTTGATGAATGGAGATCCCATGAACTTGGTTCAAAGGGAAAACTAAGTTATGAAAGTTCAATCGAGCACTTGTACTCATCCCTAAAGGCAATTCAAGTGCTGTTTCCTGATGTGTGGTAATAGGTTAAGTTCTCGAGGAGACTTTTAATGAATCCCTACCTTGAAAAGGTTAAGTATGTCAGGATACTTAAAATGGGAGGTCACCTATATAAATGTGAAGTGAGGGCCGCTTCAAATGTATACATTTATGAATCCAAAGTGTTGTCCATGGCCAAAACGGACACAACATAGAACGGGAAATTGAACGGAATTTATTGCGTGAATAGCATTGACTCGTTGTACGTTGTGGGGGAATAGTTCAAGGCATCGTGTCCACTAGGCCTCCTGTACTTCCGATGTTGTTCACTACGGAAGGTTCAAAGCCGCAAACTACCTTTCCGGAAGCGATAGATTCTTTTGGGGAATTGAACGAAGAGTCTGCATACATGCATGCATTGATTTCCACTCATGTGGGGGATTGTTGGAAAATCATTAAGTCAAAGTTGGTTTTATCCAACGTTTGACCGATTTGACTGGCTATAAAATTAATTCCGATTGGGAAATAAATTGTACGATAATTTTCTACGTCGTTCGTAGATAATTATAGAATTTTATTTCGTCAAAAACCGATTTTCGGTGAGTGAGAAATAAATTGTTAAAGATAGCCAATTAAAAAGGCATTTAATTGAATATGTAATAAAGTGTAAGACTTTATTACATTGAAATGTGTAATAGTTATTACATCCCACATTGAAAGATGTAATAAAGTTATTACACTTAATAAGTGATTGGAGGATTAATGTGTTCAACAAGTGAGTAAGACCATGGACCGTTAAGGTACATGGCAATCGCCACACGCGCGTCCGTCCGTCCGTCCGCTCGGCTCGGCTCGGCTCGTGCCCGTGCTCGTGCTCGTGCTCGGCTCGGCTCGGCTCGGCTCGGCCCGTCCCGTCCCGTCCCGACCCGACTCGACTCGCCTCGTCCTTGGACTTGGACTTGGACTTGGACTTGGACTTGGACTTGGATCTTGGCAATTGGACTTTGGGCTGGACTTGGGCTTCCTTGGGCTCCTTGGGGCTTCTGGGCCTGGCCATCGTAATAGTTTTGCTGACGGGCTGAACTATTTTTGTTGATTGGGCCTACGTGAAGTGGGCTGGTTTGGTTGATATAATTATATTAATATTATTTTGAATTTCGAAAATCCTCAAAGGTCAGATGACCAGGTTCATTCCTAACGTTACAATGGTGTAATGAGGCTGAACGTTACAAGGTGGTAATGAGGCTGCATTACTCACCCGAATGAATGCCTTTGTTGACCCTTCACATGCATGTGGACGCCTATAAATAGAGTGTCTTAGGCTGCATAACATACACAGAAAAAACGAAAAAGAATTTCCCAGCATATCATACAGTTTATACTCCTCACTTTTTCTCGTTCGAAAGAGGTTCTGCTCTGGTTGCTTCAGAGAAGAACAACTGAAAGTCGTTGTATCTTTGGGGACATTACGTCTGAAAACCGTAGCAAACACGGGACGTATTTGTCTTGCGGATAGCGAAAGCGCCTCGACTACCCGCAATCTGATCGAAGTTCGTGTCCAGTTCTGACGTACCACCGGAGTTGAAGATCTGTTCGAGTGTTTCTCATCTTCTTCATTTCTTTATTTTTATTTAGTTTCTGGAAAAGTGTAAAGTCTCAGTAGTACTGATTCTAATCCAGAAACAAGCACTGTAATAGCTACGTAATACCAACAATTTCTTCTAAAGAAGTATCGCGCACATATAAATGTTGAATGGTGCAACAGAGCGCGATCTATAAAGTATTTGTTTAAATACGTGCATAAAGGCCATGATCGTGCAACAGCAGTATTCTACCAATCTCATAATCCAAATGGCGGAGATGAAGTCATTGACGAGATTAAACAGTACTTTGATTGTAGATACATATCTGCTTCGGAAGCTTCTTGGAGATTATTTGGATTTGAGATGCATTTTAAAGACCCACACGTTATTAGACTTGGTTTTCATCTTAAAGACCACCAAAGTGTATTGTTTAACCAAGATGATGATATCGAAGAGGTTATGGACAAGCTGTCATCGAAAGAATCCATGTTCACGAATTGGATGGAGGCAAATAAAAAATACAGCGAAGGAAGGCAGTTGACCTATGCCGAATATCCAACGCGCTTCGTTATGGATGATAAGAGCAAAGAATGGCGACCGAGACAAAGAGGTGTAGCGTACGGAAGAATAGCGTATATGTATCCAGGAGCTGGAGAAGTGTACTATCTGAGGATATTATTGAACGTTGTTCGTGGCTGCACGTCGTTCGATGATATTAGAACGTACAACGGTCGTGTATATGAAACATTTCAAGAAGCGTGTTATGCCCGTGGACTGCTAGATGACGACAGAGAATATATTGATGCAATAAAAGAGTGTTCTGTTTGGGTTCGGATCACATGTTGCGATCTTTGTTTGTGAATATGTTGACTTCGGATTCCTTGACCAGTCCCAATACGGTGTGGGAGAAATGCAAAGAGTACCTCGCTGCTGACGTACTATCGAGATATCGTACTGCAAATCAACGTCCAGGTATTCTCATTGGTATATCGTTAATTTATTTTTTATATGTATAGTATAAATTTAGTATCTAAAATTTCGCTTTGATTTGCACCGTCTTGCGTCCAATATTTATTGTGTATTTTTTTAAAATAAATATTTTTTTAATTATTGAATTAAAAATACTATTACTTTTTACAGATTTAACTTTGACGGACGATGAAAGGTACAATATGTGCTTGCAAGATATTGAAGATATTATGAAACGAAAAAGTAAATCACTTCGTGATTACCCGAGTATGCCGTACCCTAAAGACATCCCTAGATTAACACAGAATCGCTTAATAGTGGACGAGTTGGCGTATGACAAACAGTCGCTTAAAGTAGAGCACGGAAATTTAATGAGCATGCTGAACGACGAGCAGCGTCGTGCTTATGATACGATCATGAAATCTATTCAAATTGGGAGAGGACGGGTTTACTTTTTGTACGGATACGTAGGTACTGGGAAAACATTCGTGTGGAAAACACTTTCGGCTGCTGTACGCTCAAGAGGAAAAATTGTTTTGAATGTTGCGTCGAGTGGTATAGCTTCTCTGCTTCTGCCAGGTGGTAGAACAGCACATTCCAAGTTTGCTATCCCTTTAAACTTGACTGACGAATCGATGTGCAAAATTAATTTGAGAACCGACCTTTCGGAGCTGATTGTGAAAACAGATCTTATTATATGGGATGAGGCGCCAATGATGCATAGGTATTATAATAACATGTTTCGCATTATTCAGATAACATTAATTGCTATACCTTATACATTATATTCTTTTATCGATTACGTGTGATTAATTTCAAATGTTTCATTCAATCTTTTAGGAATTGCTTTGAAGCCCTCGATCGTACCATTAGAGACATTATGAGAGTAGAGAATCCTGACCTTGCGAATCTGCCGTACGGAGGAAAGGTTGTTGTTTTCGGAGGTGATTTTCGACAGATTCTGCCAGTCATACCTAAAGGAACAAGACAGGATATTGTTCATGCAACTATTAATTCTTCCAAAATATGGAAAGAGTGCAAAGTTTTGCGTTTGACGCAAAATACGAGGCTGCAAAATGTAGGAGATCAAAACGAGTATGAAATGCTGCGTGAATTCTCAAATTGGATGTCTGCTATTGGAGATTGTACGTTGGGCGATGATAACGATGGGGAAGCGATTATCGAATTTCCAGATGAGCATTTGATAACTCGGTCGGACAATTTTATAGAATCGTTGGTCGAAGCAACGTATCCTTCTTTCCATGAACGCATTGGTGATCCAGAATTTTTACAAGGGAGAGCTATTCTGGCGCCAACGCTGGATGAAGTGTATGCGATCAATGATTATATGGTGTCGCTGCATAATACCGACGAAAGAGTTTACTTGAGTTCTGATTCTATTGCGCCTACTGACCGTGGAAACACTATGTTTGAACAAATGCATTCCGTCGAATTTTTAAACACCATAAAATGTTCTGGACTTCCAAACCATCAGTTGAAGTTGAAGGTAATTATGCATTTCGTTCCCTGTTAAGCTTTTAATTTATTCAATATGTATTTCTATTATTGAATAATTAAGGACGAGTAATATTGTTCTCTAAATTCTTATGTTTTTTATTATTCGCAAGGTTGGTGTACCGATAATGCTATTGCGTAATATGGATCCTTCCAATGGACTGTGCAATGGTACGAGATTGGTTGTAACAAGGCTCGGTAATTATGTGATCAAGGCCAAAGTGTTAGGAGGAAAAAATTCAGGAGAAATGTTCTATATTCCTCGGGTCACTTTGACGCCGTCCGATGCAAAATTACCGTTTACTTTCCAAAGAAGACAATTTCCAATAATGGTATCGTATGCCATGACAATTAACAAGAGCCAAGGTCAGTCGTTGTCCAGCGTTGGTATATTTTTAAGGAAACTTGTATTTTCGCATGGCCAACTTTATGTTGCTGTTTCACGAGTAACTTCCAGAGCCGGGTTGAAGCTTTTACTTTGTGATGATAGTGGAAACCTTACTAATAGAACAACAAATGTGGTGTATAAGGAAGTGTTTCAAAATTTGTAATAGGGAATTACGTGTTATCATTATCAGTGTTTCCGTCAATAATATTTATCTTTTATTGTTTCAATAGGCATGACACTCATTTGCGTAAAAACATAGGTTTAAAAATCATACTAATAGTTGAAACAATAAAACGTCAATAGTGTAGCTCAGAGGTCTATCAAAAACTTCAAAATCCATCAAACTTCGACGTGTACAGTACAAACACTCATTTTAAAGTTTTAAAAATCACCCACTGTAAAATTCATTTTGAAAACATCCACGTGCATCGCACGGGTGAATGTTACTAGTTTTAACAAAATGATTTGTATTCGATCATGATTATATTTTAACAAGATAATTTGCGTTAATTAAATTTGGTTATTATGATTATTTTTTTATTATTTTATTTTTTTAAATAAAGGACATCATAGTCATTTTATAATAAAAATAAAATTAAATTAAATTAGGAGTTGTGTACTTAGTAATTATTGAGGTGCAAATAAAATCACCCTTTATTTTATTTCCAAACTAGCACGTGTCTAAAATTTCAAGTTTATAAATGAAATAAATATTAAAAGGGTGATTTTATTTGCACCCCAAAAATTTATAAATTCACCCCATTACTTTATTCACCCCACTATTAAAAATTTCAATCTTTATTTTTACTGTATAAACCCCTTAATGTACCAAATATACCCTTTATTATTAAAAAAAAACTAAAAATACACATTCCAAAACAATAAATAACTACGCAATTTCAAAATATTACAATTATTTATCAATATTATTATTTCAAAATATTACAATTATTTATCAAAATTAATAATAAAAGAATTAAAAAAATCACCAATAATAATAAGAATGAAAAAAATCTGATAAAATTTATATTATATATATAAATATAGCAGATTTTACTAAAAAAATAAAAATGATTTTAAAATATTATATGTATTTATCAAAAATAATAATAAAACGTAAAAATAAAAATAAAAAAAAAAAAAAAAAAAAAAAAAAATAAAAATCACCCCGATAATAATAAGAATGAAAAAAAATTGACAAAATTTATATTATATATATACATATAGCAAAATTTTATTAAGAAAAATAAAAAACAAAAAGTGTTTAAAAAAATTCAAAATAAACAAAGATTAAAAATAATGAAAAATTGAAAGAAAAAAAATACAATTTAAAAAATATCTAAAAAATCAATATAAATAAATAACATACATTGTTTTATAAAAAATAAATAATACAACAGTAATTTATAATGAATATGAATTAGCATAAAATAATAAATAATTAATTAAATAAGAGCAATTTATTAATTGGAAGATTAATACATTATTTAATATATTAATTACAAATATTTTTATTTAATTATACGTAATATTTGGTTTTGCGCTAGATTTATTAATTGAATAAATAAATATAATATTAAGGATATTTTAGACTTTTAAGTTAGTGATTTATATATAAATATAAATATGGTGTGTACTTATAAAAATTAGGGGTGCAAATAAAATTACCCATATTAAAAACAATCGGAATATATATATATATATATATATATATATATATATATATATATATATATATATATATATATATATGTGTGTGTGTGTGTGTGTGCCGGGGCATAGGCCCAGGGTGCGACGACCTAATGGCCCCATTTTTTAGGGGCCCATTATTAAAAAAAAACTATATACATATTTATGTTTTTGAAAATTAATATTAATATGTATAATTCAAAACGTTTATTTTAATTATTTTATATTTTTAACATTAAAATTTTTAAATCTTTTTATCATAATTTATTTATTTTTTAACAAAATCTTTCAACAATTCTCAAATCTTATTAAGTAACATAAAAAAAATCTCGTTTATCTTAATAATTAATTAAAAATAATTGTGTTTTATTTTTTATAATTACTAAGTATTTTAGAAGAAAAATAATTAATTCTCAATTTTTTTCCAATAATGTGTTTATTCGTTCTAAAATTAAAAACAAACTATTAAAAAAATTGAGAATTAATTAGTGAATTTTTTTATATTTTTTTTCTAAGTTTTTTCTATAGTTTAAAATTTTTGAAAACTTTTATTAATTTTAAGAAAAAAATCAATTTTTTTTAATTTTAAGTTTTAGTTTTTTTTTTTGAATTGTGAATTTTAGTTATTTTTTCATACTACTCTACTACAATTATATCATCCTCTTAATAAATTTATTCAAAATTATAAAATTTTAAACGAATAATTTTTTTTAATAATTTAATGTGGGATCCGTTTACTATATTTTGCCTAGGGCCGCTCTAAACTCGGAACGGGTCTGGTGTGTGTGTGTCAATATAAACACATAGTGAAATTATATGCACATAAACTCGTATGGTTCCAGGAGTGTGTTTGTTTTTCATGAGACGAATCAATTTCCTTCATGAATCAGCACCTAACCCTAACCCAGGAAAAAAAACCCCAAAACGAAACCAAATTCAAGAGGCAGAACATATAATACAAATAAAGCCTGTAACCCTAACTCCATGGATATATATATACTCAGATTATTTTTAATATTTATTTCATTTATACGTACTCCCTTATTTGCTTATTGAAATATTTGAAGAGGTGAAAGTTTTGCTAATAAACACTGATGTACCTAGAAATTTTAGATTGGTGCAAATTTGATATTAAAAAAAAAACATTACTCTCTTGTCTCATAATAATTGTGGTACTACTTTTTTTTTTTTTTTTTTTAAGTAACAAAAGAGGCATAACTATAAGATAGATGAAGTATAATATTTCTTAAGACATGGAGTATAATATTTCTCGTCTAATCTTAATATTATTTTAAAATTAAGAAAAATGTTAATTTTTTAATTTTTCATAAAAATAATTGAAAAAAGAGCAAAATTTTATTTTTAAGTTAAAAATAAAGTATTAATTACTTTAAATTTGAGATTTAAAAATATAATTTTTTGAATTTTTTTCATCAATAAATAAGAAAAGAAATGCAAAGTTAAAAAGTAAAATAATTGTGTAAACAATTATAAAAAATTAGTAAAAATTATAAGATAAAATTATATTTTAAATTTAACAAATTTGATTTTTTTTTAATTATGTGAATATTTTTATGGAACATCCTAAAAAAAGTGTGAATGTTTTTATGGAGAAATATTAATTTAAATACAAATATTAAATAATATTACAATAAACAAAATATTTATTAATAATAACAATTTAGAAAATTAATAAATTATAATTTAATCTAAAATTTAAATTGCATTTATAATACAATTTAAAGTCATATTTTAGTAGTATTTACTTTATTAAATAAACATCAAATTAAACAAATCACTTAGATTAAGAAATAATAAAAATTGTTAAATAAAATGAGATTTGATTTTTTATAAACTTAAACAATTACATGTGGAATCAAACTAGTAGGAAGCGTTTTATGATTTAATCTACAAGTTACGGTAAGCCACCTTACTCATATAATGGAGTAAAGGTTAGTTTTGGCAACAACTTTGTTTTTGTGTCTTATCTTGTGTTTCAGGTTTGAAAAACAAGATTGGTTTTCATTCATGTTGACACGGATCCAGCAGCTGTCAGCTTTCAAATCCGGTTCCAGCAACTGCCAGCTTTCAAATTCGGATCCAGCAGTTGCCAACTCTCAAATCCGGATCCAGCAGCTGCCAGCTTTCAAATTCGGATCCAGCAGCTGCAAGCTTTAAAATCCGGTTCCAGCAGCTGCCAGCTTTCAAATCCGGATCCAGCAGCTGCCAGCTTTCAAATCCGGTTCCAGCAGCTACCAGCTTCAAATCCGGATCCAACAGCTGCCAACTCTGAAATCCGGATCCAGAAGCTGCCAGCTTTCAAATCCGGATCCAACAGCGGTCAACTCTCAAATCCGGATTCATCAGCTGCCAACTCTCAAATTCGGATCCAGCTGTTGTCAACTTTCAAAATCCGGATCCAGCGCCAACGATGATGGATCCGTGTAAATGTTGTTTTGGCGACAACGTTTTTTTTGTATATGTGTGTAATGCCCCGAAAATGCAAGTGCTTAAAAGGAATTGAATATGCTACTCATACCAACATATGCATCTACTTTTCTGGGCATCCTCCTATAAGAACTCCAAAGTTAAGCGTGCTGACTCTGGAGTAATTCTAGGATGGGTGACCCCCTGGGAAGTCTTCCAGGTGCGCACGAGTGAGGACAAAGTGCGCTGGAAAAGACAAGTGTTGGTACAGTGGGGCCAGGATATCACTTCTGACGGCAGTCATTGGTAACCGAGCCGGCCCATTAGGGTCGGGCTTCGACCCCTCAACGGGCGACTGAAGGTTCATGAACAATAGCTAGCGACTGAAGGTTCATAAACTTAAGCTGGCTATTGAAGGCTATGCACTGGAGCTGGCGACTGACGCTATTGAAGGCT
This sequence comes from Euphrasia confusa, assembly GCA_954870475.1. Taxonomy (NCBI): domain Eukaryota; kingdom Viridiplantae; phylum Streptophyta; class Magnoliopsida; order Lamiales; family Orobanchaceae; genus Euphrasia; species Euphrasia confusa. The sequence goes on along the minus strand of OX940968.1, from coordinate 28,457,052 downwards.
ATGCACTGGAGCTGGCGAATGCAGACTCCAAAGCTGGCGACTGACGTCTCACACTCTAGGAGTTGGCGACTCCGGTCTTTCACTCCAGGAGCTGGTGAATCCTGTCTTCACTCCAGGAGCAGGCGACTCTTGTCTTTCACCCCAGGAGCTGGCGACTTCAACTGTGTTGATTGGATCCGTGTTTGCTACTTCAACTATATCGATGGCCATGAAGACGATGAAATACTGAAGCTTCATCACCTAGAGTTTTATCACGATGAAATTGAAGATGAAGTATTGAGATCGATGGAGTCAAAATTTTGTTGAAGTATGAAATTAATTTTGAAGAAATTGAAGATTCAAAATTCGAAGATTCAAGAATCAAATATTTCGGAATTTTTGAAAGTGATGTAATCAATGGAAATGTGACACCAGCCAAGCATGTGACCAATCAGAATGCACCACCTCAAAGTTTCACATGTGTGGCTCTACTATATATACCCATGGATTTTCGAGTTGTCACTTGACGATTTTAAGAGAACGAAATCTGATTTTTAGAATCGCAGTTTGTTGGCGCTAAGCCTTAGAGTTTGTGTAGTTGCTTCGCGCTGTGCGCCGATAGTAGAGTTAGGGGATTTAACTCTAGGTGCATTAGTGCTGAGTCTCTGGTTCGTTGGAGTGTTGCGACACTTGGGATACGACCTTAGATCATTTCGTCTACCATACTCATCACATGTAATAATTCGTTTTATTCTCAATAAAATGAAATATATTACATAATTTTTTATTCACAATTTTTACTTTGCGTATGTTGAGTGTGAGCATACACGATATCCGAATCAAGCGACACCTGGCGCCAGTGTTGTGATTGTGAACCAAAGTTGCTGAAGTTTGATTTAAAAACCAATTTCGCAAAAAATTAGTATCTTACGTCGAAGACGAAGACGTAATTTCAAATGGTCTCGCTGAAGAGTTCTAATCAGTGCTAAGTTGCTCACCTCTCACGACTTTGCATCTTGATCTTTCTTGCTACTACTTTTGTTCTACTTGTTATTTGAGAATTACAATCCACAACAACATCCTTAGATATTTTGAAAAATTACAGATTTTTAAATTTAAATTTATTTTTATTTTTAGTGATATTTTGTTTTTTATAATGAAAATGTCATAGATGTGTTGCTTTGGCGGTTTGGCTTTATATAATTAAAAACAAAGCAGCTACACTGAGTTGAAAATCATCATATTTATTCTAAATTATCATTACTTATAAAAAAAAATCCCCACTACCCAACCCAAGATGCGACTCAAATTAATTAACCAAACATGTCACATGCATTAATTAACTAACCAAAAATCGGATTATAAAATTGATTTGTCAAACCCAAGATGCGACTCAAATTAATTAACCAAACATGTCACATGCACTAATTAACTAACCAAAAATCGGATTATAAAATTGATTTGTCAAACAGTCAACTACTCAGTGTGGTGTTGGGATTTGTATAAATTTCATCTATACCTCAATAAAGGGAATTTATTTGTTTTACAAGCATGAAATAAAGTGCGGAAATAATAATCATGCATAACACATAAAATTTTAGCATATGGATCTAGTATCCACGTGGTAAGTAAGAACAATTAATTGAGTATAGTAGAGATTCGAGTACCTTGTTAATCTCTTGTATGTTGTTAGCCCACGCGTAGACGGATCAGCCGCGAAAGTACCCGGCCTCAATTCGTTGCACGGACTCTCCTTGATCACGAACGGCGGTTCCCCAAACGTAGTATCGAGTCCCACTCGATTCTCTTGACTCCCTCGTATTTTGGTGTGATATTTCACGTGTTGTAGCAGACAAAATCGTGGGTCTAAGGTCCCCTTTATATAGTAGGAGATATGAGAGTGTTTAGGGTTGAAAAAGAAGAAAAATAAGGTCCGCGACCTAATTTTCGTCGCCGTCGGCCGACAGGCTTTGAAAACATAAACCGCCACAATTTTACACATGGTGTCGGCCGACACCACCCATAGTCAAAATGGGTGTCGGCCGACATGTATTACAAAATGTGCCGAAATGCCGATTTTCGTTTTCGCTATGTTTCTTCCGTCGCTCAACCTCGATTCTCAACCAAAGTTTATATACTCCAAGTATACATGATCGATAGGGCCGTGTGACTCATTTGGCTTGATTGTCGACTATTAAGTTCAAGTAAACGACTCGACACAGTTTGTTTCGGTACGACACACGTGGGATGAAGGACACCATTCCAACAATCTCCCACTTGGACTTTATATCCAGTGTGTATCCACGTTTCCCTTATCGCTTGATGTCTAAGTTTGAACTAAAGGTAAGATTAGTGCCACCCTCGTTCCGTTCGAACCTTTCTCGGAATAATGTGCGGATTAGCTACTCATAATTAAATAAATAAAACAAGAAATATGCTGAACTAAGAACTTCATATTAAAAGGGAAATTGTTTGAACGAAATAAAAACTTAAAAACTGAATTCAAAACCATAAAACATTAAAGAAATTGTTTTTGGCCCATAGGCAATGATCACAACTCATCGACGAGGAGTTTTGGTTCTGTCCACATCGACTTCTTCTTCCGTCTTTCTCGCTGGTCAGGTAGGGTTTCTTGCGTGCGTCTTGTATATTTCGGTCCTCTTCTCTCTCTTCATGTTCTTCTCATATTTATAGGGCTCAAATCTGATGGAGAGGCGTGCAGAAAATACCTATAAGATAGGACGAGAGTCCATCTTTTCTTTATCTCTGAACCTGGTCGCTTTTGGAGAGTCCAGGAATTTCAGGATTCTAGGTACACTCTTGCCCAACGTTCCGCCTCTGGTGAAGTTTCGCTCTTGCCCATTTGCTTTATCTCCGATAGCCTTCTTCATTTACGAGGTAGCAGATCATGTGCGGTACTTGGTCGTGTGTCAATTTTGCTCCACTTTCTGACTCTGTCCTAACTTGCTCAACTCCGCTTGGACACTCCAGTCAGATCAGCTTGCTCAACTTGCACTCTTGACCAGGAAGGTGATTTCCTTGCCTCTTTCACACAGTTTGCTCCTCTTTTCCTGCCCACCTGCATCACTTGACCACATACCCAAAACGTGTCCTCCCAGACACAAATATAGTAAAAAAAAAACTAAAGACTCGATTTACTTGACTTTTAAAACCTAAAAATGAGCCTAAAATATGGTTCATCAATATCCAATGGCGTACCTCATGTTGAGGTAAAATTTAATTGACATATCAAAAAATAATTCTACTTATTAATTTGTACCTCATCATCTCAATGGCTTGAGGTACAATTTTTTTTCTTTATGCTTGTGGGACCCACAATGTAAGATACAATCAAATTTGTACCTAGTATCTAGTATTTGATAATATTTTTTCTCTCTCAAAATGTACCTATTTCCCCAATGGTATACCTAGGTACAATTCCATTCCATGTAGGAATTGTACCTACCATTGGAGATGCTCTAAATAATCCAAGAATTGTACACAACAAATCACTCTAATAAAATTCTACTTTCTAAATACTACTCTTCTAAATAGTTTGGAGATACGTACTCCATCTAAAATATTTCTAACAAGTGGTATCAGAGCACCGTTCGATCATCAAAGGCGATATGGCGTCATCCAACATCTAAGTCACTACTCCGATGTTCAACGGAGATAACTATGATTTTTGGTGCGTCCGTATGAAGACTTGTATGGAGTCCTACGACCTTTGGGATATCGTCGAAGAAAGGGTCACCATGCCGGAGGAAGAAACCGACAAAGTATCTTCGTCCGAGGTACGTAAGAAATTAAAACAACAAAATGCCAAAGCTCTCTATCTCCTCCAACAATTTGTCAGCGATTCTATTAGGTCGAGAATCATTCAAGCTACTACTGCCAAAGAAGCTTGGAACATTCTTAAAGAGGAGTTTCAAGGAAGTGCTAAAGTTCGAACCATTAAACTACAAAGTTTAAAGCGAGAACTTGAAAATATAAAAATGAAGGATTCAGAGGCGGCAAAAAATTATTTCTCGAGAGTGATAGAAATAATCAATCAAATGAGATCTTATGGAAAAAAAAGTCTCATACGAGAGAATCATCCAGAAGATCTTAATAATCCTCACTAAAAAATACGATTCGATAGTAGCGGCGAACGAAGAATCGAAGGATCTATCAACTATGTCCGTGGTAGAGTTGATGGGTTCTCTGGAGGCACACGAGCAACGGCTAAACAGACGGCAAGAAAGTTCACTCGAGAGCGCCTTCCAGTCCAAGCTGAACGTCAAAGGAAACAAGTTAAGAAATGGTGGAAACTACAAACAAAGAAGCTCCGACGACAAAGAAAGGGCGAATTTTTCACCATGCGGGATTTGCAAGAGGACGTATCACTTGGAGAAGTACTGCTACCATCGAGGCATGCCGCAATGCAAAAATTGCAAAAGGTTAAGGCATGCAGAAAAAGACTGCAGAGATAAAAGAAACCATCGGGCCAACTATACTGAAGACCAAAAGGAGAAAGATAACTCGGCAACGGAAGCAAAAGAAGAAGAATGGTTCATCGACAGCGGATAAAGCAACCAAATGACATCCAACGAGGTCATCTTCCGTGAGCTATACGACTCCGTCCGAACGAAGGTCAAGATGGGAAACGGAGAACTAGTGGAGACAAAAGGAAAGGGTATCATCGTTATAGAAACGAAGAAAGGTACGCGCTTCATTAAAAACGTTATCCTAGTCCCACGTCTTACAAAAAATCTACTAAGCGTCGGCCAAATGATGGAAAATGGATATGCCTTCCACTTTGAGAAGAATTATTGTCGAATCTACGACAAGAAAAATAATCAAGAAATTTGATACGGGCTTGAGCACACTTTTCGTGGGCTGAAGATTAATATTCTATTTCTTTTTATTATTTAGATTTTTATTATATTTCTATTTTATTAGGATTTTTATTATGTTTTTCTATTATTAATTAGTCTATTTAAGTACTGGACTAGGGTTTATTTTTCACCATCGTGAATTATTATTGAAGAACAGCCTGTTGGCTTGGGCAGTGGTATTTTCCACTGAGTTTTAGATTTCGGTTCTTAACAAGTGGTCCGACCTGCCGAATCTCGTTTCCGCCGAAATGATGAATACGAGAGCGACCATCGAGCAGCGTATGGATAAGATGAAGGCCGATCAGTCTGACGTGAAGGAGAAGTTGAAAGTGCAGGAATCGAAATTGGATGAAATCGTGGCATCTTTGGCTGCGTTGTCGAAGGTAATTATGCAGTCGTCGTCGGAGGAACACTCCACAACAAAGAAGCCCGCAGGCGATGATTCGACTAAGGGCGATCAAACGAGTAAGGGAGCTACCCTTGCGCTTCTGCCTTCGTTTGAGGGGGACGACCCGATCGGGTGGATAGCGAGGGCTGAACAACAATTTGAATTGCACAACACTTCGCCGGAGAAGAAAGTGGCAGCGACTGGGGTTGCCATGGATGGACCAGCCTTGCACTGGTTGGCATGGATGAGGGCGCAAAAACCTGAGATGTCGTGGGACGAGTTCACACAAGCGTTGGTGGCGCGTTTTGACACGCGCTTTAAAGGCAACCGATTCGAGCGGCTGTCTGGAGTCGAGCAATCTGGTACAGTGGATGATTATATTTCGGTGTTTGTCCAATTGGCAGGCCACGTCCCCGAACTTGCTGAAGCGCATTATTTAGGCTATTTCATGAATGGGTTGAAAGGTCTGATTCGGGGTTCATTACGACTTCTTCGCCCAACTGATTTGGAGGCGGCAATGGAACTAGCTAGGGATATTGAAAATAATTTGTCCTTTTCGAATGGAGGACGAGGGAGCCAAATTTTTAGTGCTTCGGGGATGCATCCCAACAATATTTCGAGGCTGTCCGGGGGAAGTAATACAGCAGTAGGGGGCGGCGGTGTGCTGGGGTCGATCGGCGGGTTTTCGAAAGGAGAGATGCAGTCTCCGGGATCAAACTCGAGGCTGTCCGGGCAACCTTCAGGAGCATATTCAGGGTTGTCCGGACAATCCTCTTCTCGTTCCATATTTACCCGACTTCCGCCAAAAGTATTAGCGGAATTGCGAGCGAAAGGCCTGTGCTTTAAATGTAAAAAAACATTTACAGTTGGGCACAAGTGTCCTTTCAAAGAACTCCGAGTGATGGTAGATGAGGAGGAGGAGGAGGAGTTTGACCTCCACCAGTATGAGTACTATAATGTGACAGGGCAGGAGGAATTCGAGGGGAAGAGATGGGTGCGGACGAAGAAAATGGAAATTTTGCAGTTTATTCCATGTCTTAATTTCAACCTTGGAGACAAGGTTGTTTTGAAGGAGGATGGAGTTGATATGAAGCGGAAACGGGCTTGAGCCCACTATTCGTGGGCTGAAGATTAATATTCTATTTCTTTTTATTATTTAGATTTTTATTATATTTCTATTTTATTAGGATTTTTATTATGTTTTTATATTATTAATTAGTCTATTTAAGTACTCGACTAGGGTTTATTTTTCACCATTGTGAATTATTATTGAAGAACAGCCTGTTGGCTTGGGCAGTGGTATTTTTCACTGAGTTTTAGATTTCGGTTCTTAACATGCCGAGATAAAAATGGGAAGTAACAGAAAATTTCCCATTCAATGGCAATATCCACAAAAGGCCCTGGTAGCTCAACTCAACAATACGAGCCTGTGGCATCGAGGATTTGGGCATTTCAATCTCAATGCCCTAAGGCTACTCCATCAGAAAAATATGATGAGAGATACCTGTTCTAAATGAAAAAGGAGTATGCGAAGGAATGAAGGATGCATGATCGAGAAGCAACACAGTCAACCATTTCCAACAGAGAAGACATGGCGAGCCAAGAAGATTCTAGAACTTGTCCACACTGACATCTGCGGTCCAATGCGCACGCCTACTGAAAATCAAAACAGGTACTTCATCCTCTTTATCGACGACGACTCTAGAATGACATGGTTTATTTCTTCAAGGAAAAGTCGGAAGTCTTTAGAATCTTCCAGAGATTCAAGAACTTCGTGGAGAAACAGAGTGGTCACAAAATAAAGAAGTTAAGAAGTGATAGAGGTACCGAGTACAACTCAAAGGAGTTCAACAAATTCTGTGAAGACGAAGACGTAGAGCATCAACTAACTGTGGCCTACACTCCTCAACAAAATGTAGTATCAGAAAGAAAGAACCGGAAAGTTATGGAGATGGCAAGATCTATGCTAGCGGAGAAAGGATTGCCGAAGAAATTATGGGCAGAAGCAGTCTACACCTCGGTCTACCTACTAAACCGGTGTCCAACTAAGGCGGTTTTAAACAAGACTCCAATAGAAGCGTGGTCGAGACAAAACCCTTCAACCAAACTGATGCAAATATAAAAGGCAAAGATTGTGTCTTCTTCCCAAGCTATCAGTATTATTTTATTTATTATTTTAATTTATTTTGTTAGGGTTTTAGTACTATTTATATTCTGCTTTTGTTATTCATTTAAGTAGTTGTTTTTTATATGAAATAAAAGTTCCTCAGTTGAGGTTTTTATCAGGTTTCGGTGTTCTTCGGAATCAACGATACTTTGATTTCATTAATTCTCAGGTATTCTCAGAATCAACGATTTTTAATCGAGTGTTTACGCTTCCGCCTGCATCAGTTGGTATCAGAGCCGAAACGATGCCTTCTCGTCGTCAGCCTATCCCCGACCCCGCCGCTGAGGCCGCAGCCCGTCATCGCGCCGTCGTAGCCACCTTGAGCCGCTAGGTAACGACCTTTACGGATGAACTAGAAGAAATTCGTCTTGCTCTCGGCGATGTTCTACCGAAAGCTCAACACCAATCAATCCCCGTGTTTGGGCGCACCTTTGGTGATGCACCTGATCCATACGATGACCGAACCAACCCCGATCTGGGACGAAGATCCGATTTGGGACGACGAGCCAATCTGGGATGACGAGCCGATCTGGTATGACGAGCCAATCTGGGTCGAATAGCCTCACCATGTCGTTGTCAATGTGCCGAATCATCTTGCCGCTGCATCAGAGTCGCAACATCTCAACGATGCACATGCGTCGTATCAACCTATCGTTGCACCGACGCCGCATCATCCCATTGTTGGACCTGCGCTGCATCCCCATCTCTCGGTTGACAATCGAGGTACATGCCTTGCACCATTTCATATTGTGCACTTGAAAATGACATTTGGTCATTCAGTTTTGTTTTCTTTGCCTACCTCGGTCCGCGAGGACCCACGAGTTATTAACTTGCTTGCGGACTTCAACAATACCCACCGTACTAAACATGACTTGTTGATTGCCTCCACTACTGCCTACAAGACCGTCGATATTAAAGTTCGTCGGCAGTTCGTGTTTGATCCCGGCATCTTCGTGATCGATTTTCAGGTTCGCGGTTGAACCTTCACCAAGAGAGAGAGAATGATGCAGATATAAAAGGTAAAGACTGTGTCTTCTTGGCCAAGCTATCAGTATTATTTTATTTTTTCTGTTAGGATTTTAGTAATATTTATATTCTGCTTTTGTTATTCATTTAAGTTGTTGTTTTTGATATGAAATAAAAGTTCCTCGGTTGAGGTTTTTATCAAGTTTCGGTATTCTTAGGAATCAACGATACTTTGATTTCATTAATTATCGGGTATTCTGAGAACCAATGAGTTTTAATCGAGTGTTTACGCTTCCGCCTGCATCACAAACACTTGAGGGTTTTCGGAAGTATCAACTACATTCACGTCCCCTCGGTTAAAAGACACAAATTAGAGGAGAAGACGGAGAATGGCATCTTCCTCGCCTACAACACTATATCTAAAGGATATCGAATCTACAATCTCGAGACCAAAAAGTTGGTAACAAGTCGGGATGTAGAATTTGACGAACAAGCGTTCTGGAACAGGGAGAATGACACCGTCGAGAGAAAGACAACGACTACAAAAATCCAAGAAATTCCAGATAATGAAGAACAAGATCAACAAATTCCGCTTTAACGCCAAGAGCCTCTTCAGAAGTCGATACTGCCAACGAATTTGACTCCTCGACAGAATCTCCACCTCTTCGAGTAAGAACTCTAACCGATCTATATGATTCTACTAATATCATCGAAACATACAACTTTTGTTCTTTGGAGCCACATAACTACGAAGAAGCTTCAAAAGACAAAGTTTTGATTAAAGCAATGGAGGAGGAGATCAAGATGATAGAAAAGAACGAGACTTGGGAGTTGGTGGATCTCCAAGTAACAAAGACGTTATAGGAGTTAAATGGGTCTACAAGACGAAATTGAATCCCGACGGATCAATCCAGAAGCATAAGGCGAGGCTCGTCGCAAAGGGATATGCTCAAATACCAGGAGACGTCTACACAAAGACTTTTGCTCCAGTTGCTCGGATGGACACAATTAGAGCACTCATAGCTCTAGCAGCTCAAAAGAAATGTAAAATATATCAACTCGATGTCAAGTAAACCTTTCTAAATGGAGAGCTGAAAGACGAAATGTATGTATAGCAACCAGAAGGCTTCCTGCAAGAAGAAGGAAAAGTCTTGCTGCTAAAGAAAGCATTGTACGGGCTAAAACAAGCGCCCAAAGCATGGTACACCAAGATCGATGGGTACTGTTGGGATATGTCCTTCGATCCTACGTGTGCAATCGATAAAGTCATAAGTTCGTCTATGGATGTTTAAATAATTATTAGATAATATTAATTGTTGGGAGCAATATAATATTGATCGATAATTATACCTACAGGGTCACACACGAGCCGGAAATACGAGCTATAAGTGTTTGCTAAAATGAGTCGATTTGGAATCGACATTTATATAAACTAGGTTTATATTCGATGTGATTTACGTACATGCATGGGATGCATGGCTTGCATGGAATACATGTCACATGGTGTGACATGGCATGTCACGCAAGCGAATGGGACCACATCCAATGCAATGTGGCATGAGGATGTGGACATGACCATTCAACTTCACCATTAACACACCTTAATGTGTGATAATGATTCTACATCAATATCACCATTATGGGGGGGGGGGGGGTTACTTGGTGTTATTTCATGGTTTAATAGGGTGAGAAAATGCTGATTTTCTCACCACAATATTCAGCTACGAAAATCACACCAAATAGAGAGAAAAGAGTTCTTGGAGAACCACTTCAATCTAACAAGCAAGCAAGTTCATTTTCCGGGTTCGTGTGCAACACGTAGAGGCCGGGCCATTTGTGCGGCTTCAACATCCGGGCGATCCAAAGGTGTGACGAGGTCATTCCTAAGGTGAAAATTTCGAGGCTGATCCATTTGAGGTGGTTCAATCGACTCAACACCACCTCAACGACATCAACGAATCACTTCGTCACCAAAAGTAAGATCTTGTTGATATCTCTATATATATATATATTGGATGTATATATATATATAAATATATGTGTGTCTATACATATTTGTGTGCACTAAGATCATGGCATAGTAGATCTATTGCTTTACACGCTTCCGCACACACGGTAAATCGATCGGATCGGTATACTGATACCTAAAATTGGTATCAGAGCTTAGGGCTCGTGCACACTTTTGTGTTGGACACAAGAAGTTTAATTCAACATAATTGGATTATATGTTTAACTGTGATTATGTGATTAGATGTAAGGCCGGCCACCGTTAGTGGTCGGGTGAATGATTTCGTCGTTTTTTACGTTTCGATTGGCCGTAGTATTTGAGGGCTGCGTCCCTTGGAATCATTTTTAATAGATAGGTTTTTCTATTATATTTGTATTGTACTACTTGTAAGCGATGGACTTGGTCCATGGTTCGATGGAGGATCTCGGCTCTCCAGCGAAAATGAGAAGAAACGAAGCAAAACAAAGCAAAACGAAGCAAACTGGGGCTGCTGGAGCCAAACGGCGGGCGCCGTTTTAGCTCCGGCGAGCGCCGTTTTGATTCGGCGGGCGCCGTTTTGGAAACGGCGACCGCCGAATGGTCTGATTCTTGGCAGATTTTTTTCGTGCCCTTTCGGCGGGCGCCGTTTTGGAAACGGCAACCGCCGGTGGTGTTCGGCGACCGCTGATTGTGAAACGGCGGGCGCCGTTCGTGGTTTTTTGGGTACGGAATAGATTTGACCAAAATCGGAGGGCACGGAACTGAAACGGCGGGCGAGGACCAGTCCAGAAGATGTTCAAGGCTTTTGTTGTTACTTTAATTCTTTTCTTTTGAGAGTTGTGAGGTTCTAGGGGCCTTTCGATTTCGTATTTATTTGCTTTGCTAGTTATAGGTTGTTTTATGTTATAAATGTTCAACTTACATATAAACAAACCTATGCATGCAAGTTCCCAAAATAATGAGTATTATGTCTTGTCCAAAACATCACACCCATAAAGCCCTCGATCATAAGTTGGTAGGTCCGCCTCAGCGGGGTACTACTTGTTATCTTGGGATAAGTGGGAGTAAGGGTTAGATCCTTACAAGTGAGTTTGGTTTTCTCATCGATAGATCCACTGCAGGCGTGGCTATCGAGACATGAGATGAGAATGGGAATCTCATCGACCGAGAGTGACATTGGATGTCATTGACATGGGATGTCTACCTATCTTGGAGTTCTTAAGTGCGGACTCAGTCGGCTTAAGGATTCGCAAGATGAGGGTCTTGTGATCGTTTTGTTCTAATTTATTAAAATTTCAAAAACAAATGCCTAATTTGTCTTTCATTTGGTGGATTATAAGGTTAGGATTATTTACACCTCGGGGAGTGATTTAATCCAAAACACTTAAGTTCATCAATGACACAAATTAGAGACTTTCGAGCCATTGGATGGCGTGAATCGATTGTCTGGTTGGCTCCCTCATTTTAATGAGAGATAGGGATTCAATTGCATGATAAGATCGCTGGTTAGAAAACCTCAAGTTTTCACTTACGATTTATCACGGTTTTTTATATTAAAATAATTGGGAACGACGATATTGGATATTGAATGAACAAAATGAAACAAATAAAGTAGTTATGCGAGACAACCTTATTTGTTTAAACGCTTTGTGGATGTTTACTTACTTAATTTATCTTTCTTCTGTAGTTTAAAATGTCTGTATCAACTCAATTCAAGTTCAGCTCTATCTTGGATAGAGAAAAGTTGAACAACACCAATTTCCTTGATTGGCAACGTAACTTGAGGATAGTCCTCAAATACGAAGAAAAGGAAAGTGTGTTGGACAAACCCCTTCCCGTGCTTCCCGCTGATGGGGGCACGGATGTCCAAAAGGCATCATATGCCCTTGCTAAGAAAGCCTCGAATGTGGTGACATGTTTGATGTTGGCATCCATGGTACCCGAGTTGCAAAAACAATTCGAGTTCATGGAAGCCTATGACATCATAGAAGAGCTCAAGAGCATGTTCGTGGAACAGGCTAGGATTGAGCGCTTCGGTGTCACCCGGGCTATAACAACAGCTAGGCTGGAAAAGGGTAAACCCGTGGGACCACATGTGTAGCAAATGATTGGATTATTTGCTTCAAGTGCTCGCCTCGGTTTTGCATATGATGACGAGTTGGCTACTGATTTCATTCTTCATTCTATTCATGATGGATATGACGCCTTTAGGCTGAATTTCCATATGAATTGACTGAAGAAATCGCTTCATGAGCTCCATGGGATGCTTAAGGCTGTTGAGCCGGCGATTAAGAAGGACCCTAGGAGGGAAGTTCTTATGATTCGGGAAGGAGGTACCAAAAAGTTTAAGGGGATTAAGAAACCGGAAGTAAAAGGCAAAGGGAAAGGGAAAGTTGTGGCAACTCCTTCCAAAAGGTTCTTGAAAGCTTCTAAGGTTCCTGGGGAATCTGAGTGTTTCTACTGCAAGGGTGTTGGACACTACAAGCGGGATTGCCCCAAGTTCCAAGAGGATGTGAAGAACGGGGTCGTTCCTTCATCTTCAGGTATGTATGTCATAGACATAAACTTTACAAATTCTTCTTCTTGGGTATTGGATACCGGATGCGGTGCTCACATTGTTTCACATGTGCAGGGACTGCAAAGAAGTAGAAGTTTGGTAAAGGGAGATGTCGATATGCGGGTTGGAAATGGAGCGAGGGTCGCTGCATTAGCCGTAGGATCTTATGATTTGTGTTTGCCTTCGGGCCTTGTTTTAGTATTAAATAATGTTTATTTCGTAACAAGTATTACCAAGAACATAATTTCTATTTCAGTATTGGGTACTGAAGGATTTTCCTTCACTATAATAAATGGTTTATTTACTATTTCAAAAAGTGGAGTGTTCTATGGTTCGGCACGATTAGAACATGGTTTATATATACTTCAACTTGACAATCATATATATAACATTGATACCAAAAAGGCCAAATCGAATGAATTCAATGAAACATACCTTTGGCATTGTCGATTAGGCCACGTCAACATTAAACGTGTAGAGAAACTTCTTAAAGAAGGTATTCTCAAATCTTTTGACTTGGAGTCATTTGATACATGTGAAGGGTGTTTGATGGGCAAAATGACAAAGTCACCTTTTCTAGGAAAAAGAGAACGTGCAAATGATCTATTAGGTTTAATCCATACTGATGTATGTGGTCCAATGAGCTCACAAGCACGTGGAGGTTATTTCTACTTCATAACTTTTACCGATGACTTAAGTAGATATGGTTATGTCTATTTAATAAGGCATAAGTCGGAAGCCTTTGAAAAGTTCAAAGAATTCCAAAATGAAGTTGAGAATCAACTTGGTAAGAAGATAAAAGCCATTCGATCGGATCGAGGTGGTGAATATCTTAGCCAAGAATTCGATGATCATCTTATGAGTTGTGGTATTCTATATCAACTCACTCCTCCTGGAACACCCCAGATGAATGGTGTTTCCGAAAGGAGGAATAGAACCTTATTGGATATGGTTCGATCGATGATGAGCCTTAGTGAACTACCAAAATCTTTTTGGTGACATGCACTTTTAACAGCGGCCTATACACTGAATAGGACACCGTCAAAAGTTGTTGATAAGACACCATACGAGGTATGGAAAGGGAAGGTCCCTAACTTGTCTTATATCAAGGTTTGGGGATGTGAAGCTTATGTGAAGAGAAATATCTCTACAAAGCTTGAACCCAAATCGGATAAATGTTTCTTTGTGGGTTATCCAAAAGAAACACGAGGGTACCACTTTTACAACCAATCTGAGAACAAAGTCTTTGTTGCTCGAGATGGTGTATTTCTTGAAAAGGAATATCTTTCCAAGAAAGTAAGTGGGAGCTCAGTTGAGATGGACACTCAAGACCAAGTCGAGAGTACTCCAGTGGTTTTGGAAACCACACCTAACCCTCGAAGGTCCGGAAGGATTAGATCTCAACCTGACAGATACTTAGGTATTCTGAAAAACGAGAGCTATGAAGTCATGCTTTTAGAAAGCAATGAACCTTCGACCTATATCCAAGCTATGACGAGTCCAGATTCCGAGAAATGGCAGGGTGCCATGAAATCCGAAATGGAATCAATGTCTGAAAATCAAGTTTAGAACTTGGTCGATTTGCCTAAAGGGGCTAGGCCCATTGGATGCAAATGGATTTACAAAATAAAAACAGACATGAATGGAAAACCTAGTGTTTTCAAAGCAAGATTGGTGGCAAAAGGATATAAACAAATTCACGGGGTGGATTATGATGAAACCTTTTCACCAGTTGCTATGATTAAATCCATTCGGATTCTCTTAGCCATTGCTGCTCATTATGATTATGAGATATGGCAAATGGACGTTAAAACCGCCTTCTTGAATGGGATTCTAGTAGAGGAAGTGTTTGTTGGAAATCGACTACCCGGGATGCGTTCGTTCGATCGCTCGAACATCCGAACGATCCCAGTCGACCTCCACGTCCGTTACTTTGTTCACACGACAGCCCATGACCCGAATCACGCCCAGCCATTGCCCCGGAGGACAACCGCGCGAAACGGAGCTGGACTGCACCCAATCAGCGCCCGCCGATTGCAGTCCAGCGGTCGCTGGTGGAGCTGCAAACGGCGACCGCCGTTTGCCCACCAGCGGGCGCTGTTCGTCCGCGAACAGCAACGCGACGTTGCTGTTCCGGGCTCGTTTCCGGGTCGTTTTTCCTCTTCCGACTATCGATCCGGAGGTCCTTGAACCCCCAGTAGTCGAGGAATGAAACCCACAGCCCCGGAACCCGATCTACGTTCATGTATGATCAACGAGAAAAAAATGAGATCGATAAAAGCGGAATAGAGATCCGATCTCATACCTTATCGGTCGATGGTTGAGACCTTAGAGCTTCTAACGTATGACTCTTCCCGACTCCAGCCATTGTGTGGGCAACGATCTGCTGGAAATTCCTTGTCCGCTCTCTCCTTTCTCAAACCAGCGCAATGAATTTAATTATTCTCTCTGAGAGAAAAATTATATTTGCGTTAACTATTTTTATTTTAACAGAGAAAGTTTTTAATTGCGTTAACAATTCTTTTTCTCTGCTGAAATAAAATGTTGCGGCGAACTGTGTGTTTTAGGAGAGGGCAAGGGGGGTTTTTTATAGAGTTACGTTAGGGACCTAAGGATAAATTAATTAAGGGCTAAAATGTAATATTAATTAACTCGGAGTCTTTAAAAAGAAATCCTTAATTAATTACATTTTTAATTATTATTAATTCCACTAAATAATAATAATTGAATTCCCGAAATTAATTTAATATTATTCAACAATAATAATTCCGCCGAAATTACATATACGACTTTCCCCGTGTTTAAGATATCGAACGTCCACGAATTTATTTAATTACTAATAATTAAATTAAATCGTTTCTTATTATCCGAGACTAGTACCACTCATCCTTATTATCATGTGGAACAAATCCACCTGCAGGGTTTACATGATAAACTTTATGAGCTCATCTCGGGGACGTAATCAACCCAATAAACGGGACACGGTTTCCTGTCTATAATCTACAGCATGCCGTGCGTACAATTACGATTCCCAATTTACCGAGGATCTCGACTAATCAATTAGTCTCACTCATTGGCAAGTTAAAGAACCGAGAATTGGACACACGCACCTATAATTATATAGGGATTAGGAATTCGTATATCCGTAATATTTGAGGTCTAGTTCGATTACTGCGATTAGTATAAATCGAACGCCCTCCCGTGGTCCTGCTCAATACACCAAGTGTACGAGTGTGACATGATAGTCAAGACCGACTATCTACCAGTCACACAACGACGTACCGATGGATTGTCCCTGTCCATCTAAGTCGTGAGCTACTGTTCGATAATATACGAGTAACCGACAGTATGATCTTCCGCGTGTCTCCTCACGCCATACTGTCTACAACGTATATATCTAGGACTATTGCATAAAGTACATGAAAGACAAAAATGCCGACAATTTGATTAATAGATAATAAAACACAGATAAGGAGTTCCATATTGTCACTAAACTAGACATTTAGAATATAACTCCATCAATCTCCCACTTATACTAAAAGTCTAGTTGCCCTCTCCCATACATCCGATACCCATCCCCTTCACGTGTCTCTTGAACGCTTCCGCTGGAAGTGCCTTCGTAAAGGGGTCTGCCAGGTTATCCGCTGATGCAATCTTGGTGACAACCGCATCGCCTCTCTTGACGATGTCTCTAATCAGGTGGTACTTGCGATCTATGTGTTTACTCGCATTGTGGGCTCGTGGTTCCTTCGCATTTGCCACTGCACCGCTATTGTCACAATAAATTGTGATAGCTCTAGGCAAATTAGGAATCACATCTAAGTCCATGATGAAGTTCCGGAGCCACACCGATTCTTTAGCTGCCTCAGAGGCTGCTACATATTCGGCTTCCATGGTGGAGTCCGAAATGCATTTCTGCTTAACACTCCTCCATGAAACTGCTCCACCTCCCAATGTGAACACATAGCCTGATGTAGACTTTCGCTGTTCCTTATCAGATTGGAAATCCGAGTCTGTGTAACCAATAGGAATCAACTCGGACGCTTTGTAACTCAGAACATAATTCCTAGTCCTTCGCAGGTACTTAAGTATGTTCTTTACAGCAGTCCAGTGACCCTGTCCAGGGTTACTCTGATATCTAGCTACCATGCCTACGGCATAGCAGATATCAGGTCTCGTGCACAACATAGCATACATTAGACTACCCACTGCCGAAGCATAAGGAACTGTCTTCATGTAATCTATCTCCTTTTGTGTCTTGGGACACATATCCTTAGATAGACGAATTCCATGGCAAAAAGGTTGAGAACCTCTCTTGGAATTCTGCATGTTGAAACGAGCTAGAATCGTATCAATATATGAAGCCTGGGACAAGCTCAATGTTCTTTTCTGGCGATCCCGTATAACCTTGATCCCAAGAACATGCCCTACTTGTCCTAAGTCTTTCATATCGAATTGCTTGGACAACCATCCCTTTATGTCTGACAACATCTTCACATTGTTGCCAATTAGAAGAATGTCGTCTACATAAAGCACGAGAAACGCCACGCTGTTTCCGTCACTTCTCCGGTATACACACGACTCGTCCATGCTTTGAATGAATCCATAAGACTGGATAACCTCATCAAACCGCATGTTCCAAGATCTAGAAGCTTGCTTCAATCCATAAATGGATCGCTTTAGCTTACACACTAGATGCTCTTGGCCTTTCTCGATGAAACCCTCTGGCTGTCTCATATAAATGGTCTCGTCAAGATTCCCATTCAAGAATGCTGTCTTGACGTCCATTTGCCACACCTCATAATCCATATGAGATGCTATAGACAAAAGAATCCGGATCGACTTTAGCATAGCTACCGGCGAAAAGGTTTCCTCATAATCGATCCCTTCTTTCTGAGTGTACCCTTTCGCAACAAGCCTAGCTTTGAAGGTTTCTACCTTCCCGTCAGATCCTCTTTTTCTCTTGTACACCCACTTGCAACCAATGGCTTTTACACCTTTGGGCGGTGCTACAAGATCCCAGACCTGATTCGAATCCATAGATTCAATCTCAGATTTCATCGCCTTTTGCCAAGACTGAGCATCTTGATCTTTAAGCGCCTCGTCGTAGGTCCAGGGATCGGCTTCATGTTCTCCAGGTAACAAGTCCGAAGACTCACCTATAAACATGAACCTGTCGGGTTGTCGAACAACCCTCCCACTACGACGACGTTCCGGTGTAACCTCAGTAACTACAGGTGCAGACTGTGGTGGCGTATCACCCGGTTGGGTTGGATCTAAGCCTTGATCGTTCCCTCTCAGTTCGTTGAGTATTATCTCACTATTGGGCTTGTGGTCCATTATATAATCCTCTTCCAAGAACCGAGCGTTGGTGCTAACAACGATCTTCTGGTCCTTAGGACTATAAAATAGACCACCTTTCGTTCCTCTAGGATATCCTATAAACAACCGAATATCTGAACGTGACTCCAACTTATCAGCCCCGTGCTTCAGCACATGTGCTGGACAACCCCAGATCCGAATGTGTTTCAAGTTTGGCTTACGCCCGGTCCACAATTCCGAGGGCGTCTTAGGGACTGATTTGGAAGGAACTAAGTTCAAGATATAAGCCGCTGTTTCCAAGGCATATCCCCAGAACGAAATTGGTAGTTCTGAGTAACTCATCATAGATCTTACCATTTCCATAAGAGTCCTATTCCTTCTTTCTGCTACACCATTCTGCTGGGGCGTGTATGGTGCAGTCATCTGGGAGTCAATCCCATTCTCTAATAAGTACGCTTTAAACTCTCCCGAGAGGTACTCTCCTCCACGATCAGATCGTAGAGTCTTTATGGTTTTACCATGAAGGTTCTCCACAAGAGCTTTGTACTCCTTGAACTTGTCAAAGCACTCGCTCTTGCGGCGCATCAGGTATATAAAACCATACCTTGAGTAATCATCAGTGAAGGTTACAAAATATTCGTAACCTCCTCTCGCTTGGACAGATAAAGGCCCGCACAAATCAGAGTGAATCAATTCCAGCACTTCCTTGGATCTATACCCCTTATCACTAAAGGGTCGCTTGGTCATTTTTCCTTCCAGGCATGATTCGCAGGTTGGAAAGTCCTCATCTTTCACATCACTGAGTATTCCATCAGTTATCAACCTTTGAATCCTGCCCAAGTTAATATGACCTAGCCTAAGATGCCATAAGTACTTTTGATTCATCCTAGAAGGCTCCTTTCTCTTATTGGTACTAGATGTGTTATACGACTCTACTCGTTGCATCGTGGAATAATTAGGATTCAGTATATATAAGTTGCCTATCAATGCACCAGAACAGATATAATCACCATTCTTTTTTATAATAACAGAATCATCAAAAGAAACTGAATATCCATTCAAAACCAATTTAGAAACCGAAACAAGGTTCTTTCTAAAATCCGGTACATAAAGACAATTATTCAATACCAAAACATTATTATTAAAAGATAAATGAACATCTCCCACTGCAACCGCCGCCACTTTCGTAGCGTTGCCCATGTAGATGGTGATCTCTCCCTCTCTAAGCCGCCGGGTTTCCTGGAACCCCTGCAAAGAATTGCAGACATGATCAGTGGCTCCCGTATCCACACACCAGGTACCAGTGGATAACACCGCTAAACATGTTTCAGTGACTAAGGAAAAGTTCATACCTCCTTGTCTGAGAGGACAATTAGACTTCCAATGTCCAGACTGCTTGCAACGGAAACACTTGCCCTTAGGCCTGTTCACTCCATTCTGTGGTCCACCAACTCTGGGCCCACTGGGTTTCCGTCCTTGCTTTTTCTTCTTCTTAATC
Source organism: Euphrasia confusa (assembly GCA_954870475.1). NCBI lineage: Eukaryota > Viridiplantae > Streptophyta > Magnoliopsida > Lamiales > Orobanchaceae > Euphrasia > Euphrasia confusa. The sequence goes on along the minus strand of OX940968.1, from coordinate 28,437,308 downwards.
CCCGAAGGGCGAGGAAGAGTCGATTTCACAGCCACAAGTGCTTGAGAGTTCTTAAAGATTCCCTCTGCCGCCTGGAGTTCAGTCAGGAGTTCCGCCAACGTATATAACCTCTTGTTCATGTTATAGTTCAGGCGGAACTGCTCAAAACTCCTAGGCAGAGACTGGAGCACTATGTCGATCTGGGTTTCCCCATCGATAGCACCTCCCATAATCTCTATCTCATTCAGATAGCCTATCATCCTAAGAACGTGATCCCTCACGGGCGTTCCTTCGGACATAGTGGCCGTCATGAGTTTCCTCATAGCATCTTGCCTGGCTGCCCTGTCCTGACTACCAAACATCTCCTTGAGGTTAAGCATCATATCATAGGCAGTGTCCATGGCTTCATGCTGATGTTGCAGCACATTTGACATAGATGCCAAAATGTAGCACCGCGCCATCTGATCAGCCTTGACCCACATTCGATGAGCTTCCTTTTCCTCAGGAGAGGATGTTTCAGTAGGTGCAACAGGACATTCGACCTGGAGTACATACTTGTACTCCTCAGCAGTTAGGACAATGTCCAAGTTTCGTTTCCAATCAACATAATTTGGACCAGTGAGTTTGTTTTCTTTTAGTATCACAGAAAGTGGGTTGAGTGCCATATCTATAAAAGAGACAAATCAAACCGTCAAATTTAATTCGATATCAACTCCCTTAATTAATATCATTAAATTTACCAATCAATCCTAAAATCCCATCAGACCAGCATGCCACGTTCATGTGGACGTATACTAGTCCGAACGATTTTATAACTGGACTTTTACTTCGGTCGTACATCATTATAGCAGTGACTCCGATGGGGAGGATACTGTAAAGCGTACCTAAGTGTATACCATTTCTCAGTACTAAGTTAACCGCTCGGGAACTACATATCCACCGCAAGCCACGTTAGTGTGGACGTTTACGTTGACATGCGGTCCCTTTACGATATCCTATAACTGTCGAGCCTCAATTAACCCAAAGTTCCGTTTCCGTCTAGTAAGCCACGATAGTGTGGACGTTTACTAAACAAACAACTTTGTTAATTGAATTCCAATTAATAAATTTCACAATTTCGTTAATCAAAGCTTGATGTCTCGTAAGTGAAACTCGAAGTTTCTAACCAGCGATCAATCATGCAATTGAGCCCTATCTCTCACAAGTGAGGGAGCCAACCAGACAATCGATCTAGCCATCAAATGACTCGAATGTCTCTAATCTGTGTCATCGACATAAGCAAGCGCTTTGGCTCCATTCCACTCCCCGGGGTGAGAATGAGTCGAGTTGAACTTAGTCTTTGAAAAACAGATTAGGCATTTGCTTTGAAAAACTTAAGTGTTCAATTCTATAAATGGAATTGAATTCGAATTTTGATCCGGTGATATCCGTGTGTCCACTTTATCCGATAGGGAGGATGACACTAAAGCCAACTCGTAAGCGACACACATCACCATCAAAACAGAGAATGGAGACCGCGGGATTGTTTCCAATCCCTCTCCCACTTAGTTTTTACGAAAGGGATAACATTCACATGCATATAAAATTAAAGCATAATAAAGCACGTAAACACATAGAAAGCATTTAACGTGGCCCGATTATTATGGCCTTTAAAATTCTTCGATGCACGTCTTCTCGGATCTTCGTCTCGTTGCTCGTCTAGGTCTCGGTCCACCACCGACTCGTCTAAGTGCCAAGAGACGAACCCCTCCCACTGGAGTATCATCCCGGGCAAAAGACGAGCGTTCCGTGATGTCCGTCGAACCCCCGAGCCGCTGCTGCCAAACCTCGAACAGCGCCCGCTGTATGACCATCAGCGGTCGCTGGAGGAGCTGCAAACGGCGGTCGCCGTTTGCCCTCCAGCGGGCGCCGTTTATGCACAGCAGGCTGCGGGTTCGACTTCCTCGACCCTCGTTCGTCCGTCCTTCGATCTCCTCTCGATCCACCAAGCAGCAGTGACATTATACATGTAAACTAACTACTTCCGGCATCGATCCTATACAGGTTGATCGATCCTATACATCCGGATAAACGAAAACAAAAAGGAAAAACCCTAAACGACTCATCCCGTCGTTTTAACTATTACAAACAAGCAACGATAAAACCAAAAGATCTCGACAATCCCGAGAGTTTAACACACCACAAAACATACAGTACAATAAACATGACCATAATAATCGGGTGATCCTGCAAAACAAATCTCGCAAACGATACATAGAACGTACAAAACCGGCTCTGATACCATTTGTTGGAAATCGACTACCCGGGATGCGTTCGTTCGATCGCTCGAACATCCGAACGATCCCAGTCGACCTCCACGTCCGTTACTTTGTTCACACGACAGCCCATGACCCGAATCACGCCCAGCCATTGCCCCGGAGGACAACCGCGCGAAACGGAGCTGGACTGCACCCAATCAGCGCCCGCCGATTGCAGTCCAGCGGTCGCTGGTGGAGCTGCAAACGGCGACCGCCGTTTGCCCACCAGCGGGCGCTGTTCGTCCGCGAACAGCAACGCGACGTTGCTGTTCCGGGCTCGTTTCCGGGTCGTTTTTCCTCTTCCGACTATCGATCCGGAGGTCCTTGAACCCCCAGTAGTCGAGGAATGAAACCCACAGCCCCGGAACCCGATCTACGTTCATGTATGATCAACGAGAAAAAAATGAGATCGATAAAAGCGGAATAGAGATCCGATCTCATACCTTATCGGTCGATGGTTGAGACCTTAGAGCTTCTAACGTATGACTCTTCCCGACTCCAGCCATTGTGTGGGCAACGATCTGCTGGAAATTCCTTGTCCGCTCTCTCCTTTCTCAAACCAGCGCAATGAATTTAATTATTCTCTCTGAGAGAAAAATTATATTTGCGTTAACTATTTTTATTTTAACAGAGAAAGTTTTTAATTGCGTTAACAATTCTTTTTCTCTGCTGAAATAAAATGTTGCGGCGAACTGTGTGTTTTAGGAGAGGGCAAGGGGGGGTTTTTATAGAGTTACGTTAGGGACCTAAGGATAAATTAATTAAGGGCTAAAATGTAATATTAATTAACTCGGAGTCTTTAAAAAGAAATCCTTAATTAATTACATTTTTAATTATTATTAATTCCACTAAATAATAATAATTGAATTCCCGAAATTAATTTAATATTATTCAACAATAATAATTCCGCCGAAATTACATATACGACTTTCCCCGTGTTTAAGATATCGAACGTCCACGAATTTATTTAATTACTAATAATTAAATTAATTCGTTTCTTATTATCCAAGACTAGTACCACTCATCCTTATTATCATGTGGAACAAATCCACCTGCAGGGTTTACATGATAAACTTTATGAGCTCATCTCGGGGACGTAATCAACCCAATAAACGGGACACGGTTTCCTGTCTATAATCTACAGCATGCCGTGCGTACAATTACGATTCCCAATTTACCGAGGATCTCGACTAATCAATTAGTCTCACTCATTGGCAAGTTAAAGAACCGAGAATTGGACACACGCACCTATAATTATATAGGGATTAGGAATTCGTATATCCGTAATATTTGAGGTCTAGTTCGATTACTGCGATTAGTATAAATCGAACGCCCTCCCGTGGTCCTGCTCAATACACCAAGTGTACGAGTGTGACATGATAGTCAAGACCGACTATCTACCAGTCACACAACGACGTACCGATGGATTGTCCCTGTCCATCTAAGTCGTGAGCTACTGTTCGATAATATACGAGTAACCGACAGTATGATCTTCCGCGTGTCTCCTCACGCCATACTGTCTACAACGTATATATCTAGGACTATTGCATAAAGTACATGAAAGACAAAAATGCCGACAATTTGATTAATAGATAATAAAACACAGATAAGGAGTTCCATATTGTCACTAAACTAGACATTTAGAATATAACTCCATCAGTGTTTATGACACAACCAGAGGGTTTTATCGATCCTAATCAGGCTGAGAGAGTATGCAAGCTTAATAGATCCATTTATGGATTAAAGCAAGCATCTCGGAGCTGGAATCTTCGGTTCGATGAATCCATACAAGAGTTTGGATTTCAAAAGAACATGGAAGACTCTTGTGTTTACAAGAAAGTCAGTGGGAGTTACGTTGTATTCATTGTGTTGTATGTCGATGACATACTCCTCATTGGAAATAATATTCCTATGCTTAATTCTGTTAAAGAATGGCTGGGAAGATGGTTTTCAATGAAGGATCTTGGAGAAGCACAGTACATATTGGGCATCAAGATCTGTCGGAACAGATCACAAAGGATGCTTGGACTTAGTCAAGCAACCTATATTGATAAGGTGCTTGACAGGTTCAGAATGAAAGACGCCAAGAAGGGTCTCATTCCAATGACTCATGGTACATCTCTGAGCAAGAGGCAGTGCCCTTCAGGACCTGATGAGCAAATGAGGATGGCAAATATTCCTTATGCTTTGGCAATAGGGTCTATTATGTACGCCATGATATGTACACGATCGGATGTATCGTATGCTTTGAGCATGACGAGTCGGTTTCAAGGAAACCCAGGTGAGGCGCATTGGACTGCGGCCAAGAATATTCTTAAGTACCTTAGAAGGACTAAAGATTATTTTCTTGTCTTTGGAGGACAAGAAGAGTTGGTTATGACAGGCTATACGGATGCAAGCTTCCAAACAGACAGAGATGATCTCCGGTCTCAGTCCGGTTTTGTCTTTTGTCTGAATGGAGGTGCGGTGAGCTGGAAGAGTTCCAAGCAACCCACCGTAGCTGATTCTATTACAGAGGCTGAGTACATTGCTGTATCTGAAGCAGTGATGAGCCATTTTATTTGCTCATCTTAGAGCACTTTTACACCCTTTATTGAGTCAGTTTGAGTCGTTAACGTGTCTGGGAGGGCACAATTAGGTGTTTGGGCAGAGTGTGTGTTGATGCAGGTAACAGGTGGCGCACTGGGCAAAAGAGGCAAGGAAATCCCCTTCTTTGGGCAAAGAAGTATTCTGGAGTGGGTAGTGACAAGCAACAGTTTGACCCTCGTGGGCAAATGGGTAAAGTCATGACGCAGAAGACCCAGAATTCTTACCAAGTACCGTGCCTGGTCCGACCATCTGTGGAGGAGAAGAAATACCTGCGGATTTCAGTTTGGGCAGAAGACGCTGTTGACAGGAGATTCGCTGCGGGCAAGCTGGCAGCATACCAGAATCCCTGATTTCGGGGGATCTGACTTATCCCCCAGCCCATTGACCAAGGACGCCTATTCCTAAGGGGCGAGAAACAGCCGCTAATTCAAATTCAAATTGAAGTCTATAAGAACGGGGCGCGACGGGCAGCACAAGAGACGAACATTACGCATCGAGAAATCGAGAGAGCCGCCGGTCCCGAAGTTCGCCGTCGCCGCCAGAGGAGTCGCCGGAGAAGAGATCGGAGTTGTTCGTCCGAGTCTCTTTGTTTGTTTTGCAGTAGATCCGACCTTCGGGTCGAGAAACAATTTCTTTATGTTTTGTTTTTAAGTTTTTAATTCCGTATTTCAATTCCTTCAAAAACGTTTTACGATTTGAAGCATGAATAATATAGTTCGATTCCCCTTATTTACTTTGTCTTTTATTTCTAGAATGAGTAGCTAAATTCATCGTGCATCTGGGCAGGGACGGATCGAAGGTGATTTAGGGTTTTAGTTTGAGCCGCGAGGTCGATGGGGCTAGAGTAGCCGGTTGGGCGTTTGTTCCCGAGGCAAAGTTGGTTGAGGTTTATTTCTGGGGAGTTTGGGTAAACTAGGACGACCACTAGTGAACCTTTACAAACTGGGATACTGGTGATTGGCAAACCGCATAGATGTACCTTGTAGTATTGTTGCGGGCATAGCACTAGAACTTGCAGGAGATGCGGTCGTATGTTTCGAGCATGCTATTGGCCGAGCGGGTCTGTCTAGAGAGTAATGCGGGTTTGGGCAAACTAGATCCATGTTTGGTCGCATAGGTTATCGAATTGTTCAGATCCAGGGGTTTAGGCATAGTGATAGCTAGCCTTCTCTTTACACAGTAAGGATAGATGAGGGGTGAGGCAATTGCTGGGTGTGACGCAATAGGACTACTTTTGTTTTTGCACCCTATAACTGCTGACAAACCGCTGGTAGAAATCCTTAGTGCCGATGACCGGTAGTTTGCCCTAATGATCCTGAGTGAAGTCATCTGCCCGGATGCTTTGTTTCCTATTTGAGTTTAAGTTTTCCTTTTAGTATTCTGTTAGATCTAAGTGTTTGCTTTGTTTACTTTTAGATTTATTTACTTGCATGCTATTTCTGTTAGCCATAGTTAGATCAAAGTGTTTGAAACGTTTGCAAAACCGCTGTGCCCACAGCAACCCCAAACCAAAATCTTTTTTGTGACAACCCCTTGGGCAAAGCCGAGATCACCTACTGTAATTGCCTCCTTGTGGGACCGACCCCACGTACTTGCCATTATCTACGTTTTGTAGTTAATTATAAGAGTACTGGCTAAATACAAATATCATTTTGACAGCGTGTTTGCTCCACGACAAGTATTCGCGCTCGTCAAAATTGGCGCCGTTGTCGGGGAGGCAAATTTCCAACAGTAAGTCGTCTGTGCTAACAGTTTGACTTGATTTGTTTATGCAGGATTCTGCTTCTGGCAAAGAGATTGTAACCTGGTACGATCCTGAGATCGAAAAGACCGCAAAGCGAATCCGGAAAGAAACAAGGCTAGCCAAAGCGTTAGCACGTGCCGCCCAAGAAGCTGCCCCTACACCAAGGGCAGAAAATCCGCGAAGGGCAAGGAGAGGTGAACCAATTACCCCACCTAGACCTTCACCAGAACCAACCACAATGGCAAACCAAACCCTCAGGGAAATGATGTTCCCTGCCAATCTGAACCTCCGACCATCAGGCATCACTTTGCCCACCATCAACGAGAACTGGGAGATGAAACACAATTTCATCCAAATACTGCCTAAGTTCAGCGATATGCCCATGGAAGACCCACAGAAGCATCTTCAAGACTTTGAGTTAGCCTGCGGAACCATAAGGGGGGGACCCCCTTTGAGTGAATACATCCGACTGCTGGCTTTTCCCTTTTCACTTGGGGATGGAGCACGAGAGTGGCTCTACACTCTGCCCGAAGGACAAATCACTACTTGGGCACAGCTCCAACAGAAGTTCTTGGAAAAATACTTCCTTGCCGCCCGAATCCAACATATGCGAAGGAACATCAGTAGCATTAAGATGGGGGCAGGCGAAGAGTTTCCCGCATATTGGGCACGGTTTAAACAGATGTTGGCAAAGTGTCCTCAGCACCAGATCCCTGACCACGATTTGATCCAATACTTTGTGTCTGGGCTAAGGATGCACGAGAGAACCCTCCTGCACGCTGCCAGTGGAGGGTCCATCCTGAATAAAAGTGCTGAGGAGGCATTTAAACTCTTCAAGGAGATGGCAGAGGAGTTCAGGGATGATGGAAGTGAGTTGCCCAGGACCAATTTGGGGACAACCACCGCTGCGGATTTAAAGATCGACAAACTGTGCAGTGCAATGGAGAAGTTTATGAATACTATGGCCACCGGGCCAAAGAGAGGTGTGAAAGCTTGCCAGATCTGTCAGGGCACAGAGCATGCCACTGATGAGTGCCCCACGCTGTATGACGAGGAGGTCAAAGCAATGGGGCAGAGCAACGGTAACGGGCAAGGAAGGGGGAAACCATACTATGATAATAGGTATGGGAATAACAACAACTACAATGAGGGGTATAGTGGTAACCAAAATTTCCAGCGCTACAACCAACCGGGGCAGTACCAACAGCATGGCCCCGGGATGTACCACCAGCCTGCTCAGACCAAAGGGCCTACTTTGTCCGAAATGATGGAAACTTTGGTCAAAGAAAACATCAAGTTCCAGCAAGAGAATGCTAAACCCACCAAGAGAATGAGAAATTCAAGCAAGAGACTAGAGGGCAGTTCCAAAGTCTAGGAGCCCAAGTCTCACATCTCACTCAAGTGGTGGCAAAGCTGGAACAGAAAGGAGGTACTTTGCCCACGAAAGTCGAAGTAAACAATGCCCATGTTAATGCCGTCCAGCTCAGGAGTGGCAAACCACTTACCATAGTGGAAAAGTCTGCAGTAAAGGGCAAAGAGCCTGTGTTAGATGATCCCCCAGTCATTGAGGAAGACCCTGGGACAGATAATGAGCAAGAAGAAGTGATAGTCAGGGCAAAGAGGGACAAGTCCCCACCACCGAAAATCAGGCCACCCTTCCCGGGCAGACTGAGTAAAAACCGTGAGAGGGAAGAAACTCAAGAGATGTTCAAAATGTTTAAGAAGGTGGAAATCAATATGCCCCTTCTAACCATACTGAACGCTATGCCCAGATGTGCTAAGTTCTTGAAGGAGCTTTGCACAAAGAAGGTCAAATATCAAGATGATGCAAAGTTTGAGGTGGGGGAGAATGTCTCTGCCGTGATTAAAAAGACTGGACCTACGAAGTGTGGAGACCCAGGCATGTTCTACATCCCGTGCATCATAGGGCATATGAAGATAGAAAAGGCAATGCTCGATCTTGGAGTATCAATCAACGTTATGCCTAAAACGATGTACGAAGACCTGGAAATAGGGCAACTGAAGCCCACTCGAGTTGTGATCCAACTGGCTGATAGATCGAACGTTTATCCTGAGGGCATACTAGAAGATGTCCTGGTCAAAGTGGAAGAGTTGATATTCCCTGCTGATTTCTATGTGCTCGATATGGGCAGATCAAGTAAAGCCCCAGTGATGATATTGGGCAGACCGTTCCTGAAAACAGCAAGGACCCACATCGACTGCGAAACCGGTAGGCTGACGTGCAAATTCGAGGGAGAGACGGTCACCTTTGACCTCTACAAATCCATGAAGCACCCAGCTGACACCGAGGAGATCCACTACATTGACCAAATTGAGAAGGCAGTGGAGGCAAAGGCGCTCCAATGTGGCAAGTATGACCATACTGAGATAGCCATTCAACAAGGGCTTACAGAGTTTGACATGGAGGACGAGCCAGAAGAATTGCAAGAGGCAATTGAGCAGTTAGACTCTCTGGAGAGTTTCAAAGGCAATCCGGGCAAACCGATAGAGATTGAAGAAATGATCATGGTGTCTTCCCTTGAAAAGCCACCAATGCTGGAATTGAAAAAGCTGCCCAAGCACCTCAAGTACCTATATTTGGGAGATAATGACACTTTGCCCGTCATCATAAGTGCCTATTTGCAAGAGGCAGAGGAGGCAAAGTTAAGATATGTGCTAGGGCAGTACAAACAGGCCATAGGGTGGACTTTGGCTGACATCAGGGGTATAAGTCCAAGCATCTGCCAACACCACATTCTTCTGGAAGATGACTCTGTGCCCGTACGTGATCCTCAAAGGAAGCTCAATCCAGCAATGAAGGAAGTTGTGCTCAAAGAGATCAAAAAGCTTCTCAGTGTGGGCATAATCTACCCCGTGTCAGATAGCAAGTGGGTTAGCCCAGTACATGTGGTGCCAAAGAAGTCTGGAGTTCAAGTCATAGAGAATGAAAGAAATGAGAAGATTGCCACACGAATAAAAACTGGGTGGAGAGTTTGCATTGACTACCGCAAACTGAATAAGGTAACCCGCAAGGATCACTTCCCTTTGCCCTTCATTGATGAAATGTTGGAAAGATTGGCTGGGAAGAAGCACTTTTGCTTCCTGGATGGTTACTCAGGGTATATGCAGATATGGGTTGCTCAAGAGGATCAGGACAAAACCACCTTCACCTGTCCTTTTGGCACCTTTGCCTACAGGAGAATGCCCTTTGGCCTCTGCAATGCACCAGGAACCTTTCAAAGGTGCATGATGAGTATCTTCGCTGACCTGCTCGAGAATGGGATTGAAGTGTTCATGGACGATTTCACCGTGTATGGCAACTCCTTTGACTCCTGCCTGGAACACTTAGAGATGGTGCTCAAAAGGTGTGTGGAGAAGAGCCTTGTTCTGAACTACGAAAAATGCCATTTCATGGTCGAAGAGGGAATTGTCCTTGGGCATGTGATTTACTATGCCTCGAAGACCCTTAATGCTGCCCAAAGTAACTATGCCACGACTGAGAAGGAGCTTTTGGCCATAGTCTTTGCCTTTGAGAAGTTTAGGTCATATCTGCTGGGCAGTAAGACCATAGTGTATACAGATCACGCTGCGCTGAAGTACCTCATGGCAAAGAAGGAGACTAAACCAAGGCTTATTCGATGGATCCTGTTACTTCAGGAGTTTGACATCGAAATTCGAGACAAGTCTGGCAATCAGAACCTCGTTGCAGATCATCTAAGTAGGATTCTCCAGAAAGAAGAGGATATGCCTATAACCGAAACGTTCCCTGACGAGCATTTGTATTCTATCACCGCTTTGGGCGAAGAGCCATGGTTTGCTGACCTTTTGAACTTCATGGTTACTGGTATTTTCAGGGACGACATGACCTACTACGAGAAAAACAAAATGAAACGTGAGGCAAGGAGTTACGTCTGGGATGAACCCTATTTGTGGAAAAGATGTGAAGACCAAGTCCTTAGAAGATGCATTCCTGAGTCCGAGCAGCAGGGCATAGTGGATCACTGCCACAAGCAACCCTGTGGAGGCCACTTTGGGCCTAGGCGTACAGCAAGAAAGATTCTGGATTGCGGATTCTACTGGAACACTTTGGTTCGAGACTGCTATGAGCTATGCAAGAGATGTGATGAGTTCCAGAAGGAAGGCAACTTGACCAAGCGCAATGAAATGCCCTCTGTGCCCATACTGCCAGTAGAGATCTTTGATGTCTGGGGCATAGACTTCATGGGGCCATTTCCAAATTCACAAGGTAAGGAATATATACTCCTAGCAGTTGATTATGTCTCAAAATGGGTCGAGGCAAAGGCAACTCCCACCAATGATTCGCGCATTGTGGCTGAATTTCTCAAAGGGAATATTTTCACTCGGTTCGGTGTGCCCAGAGCACTAATAAGCGACCAGGGGACCCATTTTTGCAACTCTGTAATTGAGAGGATGTTGCGGAAATATGGAGTCACTCATCGAATCACTTGTGCCTATCACCCCCAGGCAAACGGCCAAGCAGAACTCTCCAATCGGATTATTAAAGCCATTCTGAGGAAGACAGTTAGGCCAGAGGGGAAGGATTGGGCAGGCAAACTGGATGATGCACTATGGGCATACCGCACTGCATTTAAGACTCCATTTGGCATTTCCCCTTACCGAATGATATTTGGGAAAGCTTGCCATTTGCCCGTGGAGATAGAGCACAAGGCACACTGGGCGGTAAATAAAGTCAACTTTGACTGGGATCTGGCTGGGAACGAGCGTAAACTTGACTTGGTCGAATTAGAGCAGCTTCGCATTGAGGCGTATGACCATGCCGCCCACTACAAAGAGCGGACTAAGAGGGCTCATGACAAACTGATTAAGAGGAAAAAGATTGAGGCTGGACAGTTAGTTTTACTATACCAAACCAGAAATCAGTTCCGTTCGGGCAAACTGTCCTCTAAGTGGGAAGGACCTTATTTTGTTCACCATGTCAGCCCAAATGGATCCGTGGAGTTGAAAAGCAAAAAAGATGATGACTATATTTTCAAGGTGAATGGCCATAGAGTGAAGCCCTACTTTGGGCAAGAGAATCTGGAAGGGCAGCTTGCCCTGATTGAGTGATCAGATAAATCAATTGGGTCCTGCCCGGGACTATAAATAGGGCGCTGGCCAGGAGGCAACCTGGTATGTTGTTTATTTTTGTTATTTCCATTTTATTTAGATTAGGAATAAAACTACTTGTAACAAGAGACTTTGACTATGCCGTGAGGAAGGGTATTGTTTGTTTTTTATTTTTTCAGGAGTGTACTTTGGGCAGACTAAGACTATGGGCAAACGGGGACGCAAGTGGGCAGTTGTGATTTTCAAGGGGCTGGAAACCGTCCCATCAGGGACTCTGCAACTCCGCCATCATCACGCCTCTATCCCTATCCACCCGCGATTCCCGATAACTGCCATTAACCCCTTGATTTCAAAATTCAAAAACACACATTATATACCCTTTTCTCTCTCTCCATATGGTGTCTACCCGTGCAAAAAATAAACTCAGAAAAATTCCCACCGGAACCCTAATAGATCTAACCATAGGAACCGCTGCAACCAAACTAAAAAAGATGGTGTCGCCGAAGCAATCGAGCCCTGCGAAACCCAAATCACCCGCCGCTGAAGAAGCCATCCACGCCGTCCCGCTGGCCACCATACCGCCGAGTCCAGCCACGACGGAAACTGACAACACCCCAATCGACGACCTGGCCAAGGAAATCGATGAGACCACTGGCGAGAAGGATTTATCAACCCTAGTCGCCGCTGCTGAAGAGGAAGAGGGCAAAACCGCCGTCGACAGCCCTCCGAAAAAGAAGCAGAAAAAGGCAACGGGCAAGGGCAAAAAGAAGGTCTCTCCCACCCCCACTGTCGGATCTACCTCCGACGAGAAGGAAAAAGAAGAATCGACGGGCGCCGGCAAGATGCCGATGGAAGAAGACGAAGTAGAGGAGGTGACTTACAAAACCCCCAAAAGCAGGACCCGCGCATCCACAAAGAAGAGAAAGCCAGTCGACACATCGGCGCGCGAAATCGCGGCCCCCAAAACGGTGTGCTTCGAATCGCTCAAAGTGATGGGAGTGGAGAAGGAAGTACGGGGCTATTTCAAGGCCATAGGGTGGGAGCCGTTTCTCGAGTGGTCTGGGCAAATCAATGAAGGCGTCGTGAGAGAATTCTTTGGGTCTCTGGGTATCAAAGAGACCAGGGATGAGGGAGTTATAGGGATTCAGTTTGAGTTGTTTGATCGAGCTGTTTCTATTGGTGGTAATGAATTGGATTTGTGTTTGGATATGGCAGGTATTGCAGATCTGAAGTCAAAGGCCTACTAGGAAGCACTAAGGACTTTCCCGGAGTACACAAAGAAAGAGCTGCAAAAGATCTGGAAGGAGTTGGGCAAAGGAGGGGAGTTCATTGGGCAAACCACCAAGTCCATACAGCTAAAGAGCCATGCCCTCAGAGTCTGCCACAGGATCCTGGCGATCAACTTCTTTGGCAAGATCGACAGCAGCAGTGCAGTTTCCCAGATCGAGTTGGGCATACTATGGTGCATGACCCAGAAGACCAGGCTGCATTTCAGTTCGTGCCTCTGTGCCCAGATGAAGTGGCTCAGCACTCACCCACTCCAGCGTCTCTCACTGGCCCACTTTCCAATGATGTATGCGTCAAAGATGAACCTGATCAAGAAGGGCAAAGAGCTGGAGATGATGGTGGAGGGCAAGTTTGACATCCAGTGTTTCAAGCGCATGCAGGACATTGTGCCCTTGAGTGATGGCAGTGTGAAGTTCATGGAGGAAAAACCAGTGTTGGTAAAGGGCGAGGCTAGAGATCCGATTGCAGAGGCTAAGGCCAAAGAGGAGATTGCAGAGAGGCAAGGCCAAAGAGGAGATTGCAGAGAGGCAAGGCGCGATTGAGGCGCGGTTAGATAAGATTGAGAAGGCGTTCGGAGATGTGAAGGCGATGATGACCGCATACTTTGACTACTGTGGATTCAGGTACGCACCTGCTTCCACCTCCTAATTTGTACCCTCCCTTGTTTTAGTAGTTGTTAGGTTTTTATTTTTATTTTTTCTGTTTTTGTTAAGGTCACCCCCGAGTCACTTTGGTTCGGGGGAGACTAGGTTGTTCTCCCTGCTGACACACTTTGCCCAGGCAAAGTGTGTGAGGGGGCAGGTGCGCCAACTTTTTGAGTCATAGTCTGGTCGAGGGTAGCCCCTACTGATCTTATTACTTTTGCACACTTTGCCCAGGCAAAGTGTGTGAGGGGGGAAAGGAAAAGGGCAAACCCCTGTTTCTAATCGAGTCAGCATGATTATGTGTCACCTTGGGCAAACATACATACAGTAACTCAAACTTTATAGTTAAGATGCATGAAATAGGGATGATGGAACTATTCTAGGCAAACTGTGAGAATTGAGCCTACATTGATAAATGATTTCCTTCTTTGAGAGTCTGCTGTGATCTTTACAATGCTTGTTTTTGCCTGCTTGCTGAATTGAGTAGTTTGACTAAGTAGGGTTTTTAAGTGATTAGGGCATTTTCTTGTTTCAGTTTGTTTGAATAAATAACACTGCCCCTGGCTAGCCCTTTGAGCCTGATTGATTTTCTTTGTGAACCCATTCTGGTATTATGCCCACATTACATAGGCAGCCAGAGAGAAGAAAGGGAGTTAGGGCATAGTGTTCAAAAAAAAAAAAAAAAAAATCAGAAAAAGAAAACAAAAAAAAGATGAATGAAAAGTTGTTGTGCTGAGGCCCGTAAGAAAGGGGCAAAGTGGCAGAGAAAAGGCTAACATCAAAAAGCCCTCTGCCCAAATAGATCTTACTCCCAGAAAAATCTACCCATATGAGCCCAACACTACAACCCAATAAAAGCCCCTTTGATAACCCCCCTGCTTAGTTAAAACAAACTCAGGTTAGCAATAAGGCAAATTTAGGCAAAGTGGAGTCACAGCAGAAAATGAGTGTCATTGAACCCATACACTAAAAAGAGAGAAACACTATGAGGGAGTGAACCCAAAGACCTAGAACAGACTCTTGACTTATTTTTATCTTTACTTGAATTTTGTGTTATCTGTATGTACTATGCCCTATACTGATCATGCTAAAGTCCTTTGCTTTATTTCTTCCTATTTCTTTCACTTCTGTTTTCACTTTGGTCTTGAGTCAGGCAAATCAGAGCCCACGCTTGGGGACAAGCGTATCCAAGTGTGTGCGGTTCTGATGAGCCATTTTATTTGCTCATCTTAGAGCACTTTTACACCCTTTATTGAGTCAGTTTGAGTCGTTAACGTGTCTGGGAGGGCACAATTAGGTGTTTGGGCAGAGTGTGTGTTGATGCAGGTAACAGGTGGTGCACTGGGCAAAAGAGGCAAGGAAATCCCCTTCTTTGGGCAAAGAAGTATTCTGGAGTGGGTAGTGACAAGCAACAGTTTGACCCTCGTGGGCAAATGGGTAAAGTCATGAAGCAGAAGACCCAGAATTCTTACCAAGTACCGTGTCTGGTCCGACCATCTGTGGAGGAGAAGAAATACCTGCGGATTTTAGTTTGGGCAGAAGACGCTGTTGACAGGAGATTCGCTGCGGGCAAGCTGGCAGCATACCAGAATCCCTGATTTCGGGGGATCTGACTTATCCCCCAGCCCATTGACCAAGGACGCCTATTCCTAAAGGGCGAGAAATAGCCGCTAATTCAAATTCAAATTGAAGTCTATAAGAACGGGGCGCGACGGGCAGCACAAGAGACGAACATTACGCATCGAGAAATCGAGAGAGCCGCCGGTCCCGAAGTTCGCCGTCGCCGCCAGAGGAGTCGCCGGAGAAGAGATCGGAGCTGTTCGTCCGAGTCTCTTTGTTTGTTTTGCAGTAGATCCGACCTTCGGGTCGAGAAACAATTTCTTTATGTTTTGTTTTTAAGTTTTTAATTCCGTATTTCAATTCCTTCAAAAACGTTTTACGATTTGAAGCATGAATAATATAGTTCGATTCCCCTTATTTACTTTGTCTTTTATTTCTAGAATGAGTAGCTAAATTCATCGTGCATCTGGGCAGGGACGGATCGAAGGTGATTTTGGGTTTTAGTTTGAGCCGCGAGGTCGATGTGTTGGAATTCGATATCCCGGGTTATTTAAATTTGCGGAAACCAATAACCCGAACGAACCCTTCGCCGGAGATCACACGAACACCGACTCATCCGCCGGAGTCCGGCCTTTGGAGACCACGCGCCCGAAGGCACGCAGCCCGCCCCCAGCCGAACCCCCGCGAGACGGGGTTCACGCGATCGAAATCGCGTTCGATCTTCACGATCGATGGGGCTGCCCAGCAGCCCCCCGCGGCGAGTCCGGCGACTCGCCGCCGCCTGGAGGAGCCCCGCCTTCACGGCGGGTGGGGTGCGGCACCAGCCCGCGCCCCCGGCGATCGATCCCCGTGATCGATCGCGAGCCCTCGGCCCAGCCGAGGGTTCCTATCCTCCGCGCGCCGCCAAACCCTAGCGGGCGATCCCGCGGTCCGGTGGCTTCGCCACCACCGCGTGATCGTTCGTCTAATCCGGGTTCGACTCTTGGATCTTGTTTTTCCGATAATTGATTTCAATATACATGAATTAAATAGCGGAAATATTTAATTCACCTTTCGATTCGTTGTGCGGAGAAACGAGATCTTATGATGACCTTGAGATCTTCCCACGTATTCCTTGCACTTGTTCGAACGTCGGGTGGGCGACGATCCTCCGAACACTATGGATCTCCTTCTCTCCTTTCTCTCTCTAGAATTGTGATCTTCAAGTTATGAGAATAGAGAAGACCATGTAGTGCTTTTATAGGCTACGTAGGGGATCAAAAGGAGGTGGAATATTGGGCTTCTAATATTGAAGATTAAATTGAGCCCAATGCTCAAGTCCATTAATCCTTATCAATATTAATTAATTTATTTTCCACTATATAAATTAATTGCACTCCCAATATTAAACCATATTATATCAAATAATATTTCTCCGGTAGTATTATTTATTCCGTGTATTTAAGATTTAAATATCCATGAATAAAATTAATTTATTGCTAATTAATTTATTCATCTCTTATATCCGAGACTAGTACCATTCAACCTTAATTATTATGCGGAACAAATCCACCTGCAGGGTTTACATAATAATTCATTATGAACTCATCTCGGGGATATTATCAACCCTTACGGGATACACTTTCCCGTCAAGTATTCACGGCATGTCATATATAAAATATAGTGACCCAACTTAACCGGTAATTAACCCAATAATTAAATCGGTTAATTCCTTTGGAAAATCAAAGTCACTTATATTAAATATACACACCCGCAATAGTATCGGGGATTAAGAATAAAATACACTGAGACTTAAATCGATTATCTAAGGCAATCCTAATCGATAAATCTCAAGCGATCCGCCCAATACACCAAGTGTACAAGTGTGATAAAATAATTAAGATAAATTATTTTCTCTCTCACACAACGACTATACCGATGGATTGGTCCGTGTCCATCTAGGTCGTGAGCAACTGTTCGATTAAATACGAGTAACCGATAGTATGATCTTCTGTGTGCCCATGCACACCATACTAACTACAACGTATAAAATCCAGGACTATAATTTGCATATATTTAATTATAAATAATTAAATGCAAATAATTTTTTATTTAATTAAATAGATTAGTGGCAATGGATCGTGAGTTTCCGTTACTTAAATCTAGACATTAAGTACACAACTCCAACAATCTCCCACTTGTACTAAGGTCTAGTCATTTCCTCCAAACTCCCGACTCTCATACTCATCACGTGCTTAAGTTGTACTTCCAAGAAGTACTATGTGAATGAGCAATCTAGGTTGCCGCTCTGAAGTTATCTTGGTGACTACAGCGTCGTCTCCCTCGACGATGACTCGTATCAGGTGGTACTTGCACTATGTGTTATCTTACACTTATGGACTTGTGATTTCTTACCATTTGCCATCGCACCGCTATTTACATAGCCTTAGGCAAATTAAGAATCACATCTAAGTCCCAGAGATTATCCCGGAGTTTATACCAAAACTTCCGCTGCCTCTGAGGCCGCTTATTTGGTTACCCATGGCAGAGTCCGAAAAGCATCGTGCTTATCACTCTTCCATGTTAAAACTCCTTCTCCTTCAATAGTGAAACACATAGCCTGATATCGACTTACACCGGTCCTCATTCGATTAGAAATCTAAGAGAATGTAATCCAAAGGAAATGTTTGTCTGCTCCGTAATCCAGAACATAGTTTCAAGTACTTCGAAAGTACTTAAAATGTTCATTACAGCAGTCAAGTATTCCTTTCCAGGATTACCTTGATATCCTCCCACTATGCTAGCCGCATAGCAGATATCAGGTTCTCGTTTTCAACATCGCATTTATCAAGCTTTCCACACTCGAAGTGTAGGAAACCGCTTTTATTGCTTCTATCTCCTTTTGTGTTACAAAACACATATCCTTAGATAGATGCATTCCGTCTCTGAAAGGTAACGAACCTTTCTCGGAATCTTGCATGTTAAAACGAGCCATAATCGTATAAGATATCTAGAGAAGTACAATGTTCTTTTATTGAAATCCTAGATCTTAAGAACATGCTCTAACTTCTTCTTTATCTCATATATCGATTTTTCTAGACAACCATTATTTTATGTCTGACAACATCTTTACATTGTTACCAATGATAAAATGTTATCTACATAAAACCTCCGAGAAACACCACCTTGTTTCCATCACGTTTTCCATACACACGATTCGTCAATGCCTTCTGATGAATCCATCAAATGGACTATCTCATCAATGCGCAAGTTCCACGAACTCTAGCTTTGTTACAATCCATAAATGGATCAACTAAGCTTGTACTCTAAATGATCTCGCCTCTTAATAATAAATTTTATTGCTTTCTAAGAAGGCACATTTAGATCTAGTACCGCCTCTATGTAGATCTAGGGATCGATTTCACGTATGCTAGGTCCAGAGTCCGAAGACTCACCTAGTTTTATGAATATCTCCGGTTCTTATACAACCTCCCACTACAACGGCGTTCCGGTGTGTAAATAGTAATAACAGTAGGTGCAGTTAGTGGTGTACCGCTACTCGGTTCGGCTGGTTCTAAGTCTTAATCGTTTTCTCTCTTTTCAGAAGTGTCACGTCATTTTGGGCTCGTGGTTCATCTAATAGTCTTACTCTAAGAACCGGGCGTTAGAACTTATAACGTCCTTCTGGTTCATAGTACTATCGAACACACATCTTTTGTTCTTCTAGGATATTCTACAACCGCATTTGAATGCGCTGTTGTTTCCAGACATATCTATAGAACATAGGTAGTTCCGTATAACTCAAGCTTTTACTATTTCTATAAGAGTTCCATTTCTTATTTCCGACACACCAATCCTACAGAGGACTGTATGGTGTAGTCACTTGGGATCCAATCCCAAGCTCTGATCATAAATCAGAGTCAATCAATTCTAATACTTGTCCGGATCTTATATCTTATATCCATAAAGGATTGCTTAGTCGTATTATCTTCCAAATTAGATTCTTAGGTCGGAAGGTCCACTCCTTCAACTTAATTGATCTTACAATCAATTTTCGACCTTTGAACTTCTCATTTGAATAAATATGACTTAGCATAAGAATCCACAAGTATAAATGATTAAATAAAGAAATTTCTTATTAGTAAAACGAGTTATATATAAAACGGTTCGTTGCATCGTGGTGGACTCAGGATTCATCATTTATATATTGCTAGCTAATGTACCAAAATAGATAATATCATTATTCCTTCTTATAACCATCAAATGATTAAAACAAATAAAATATCTATTCATTAGAAATCCAGAACAAAGTTCTTTCTAAAAGGTACATAAAAGCAATAACTCAAAATGAAATCCAATAAAATGTCCTCCACTGCAATTGCTGCCTCCTCTACAGCATTGCCCATGTAGACTACGATTTCTTCTTTTCTAAGTCGTCGGGTTTCCTGGAACCCTTGCATTTAGAATGCACATACCGTCAGTAGTTCTATATCTACACACCAGGTTCCGGTAGATAATACCACTGACTATGTTTTACGACTAAAGAAGATTTCGTACTTTCTTTGAGAGGATAATCAGACTTCCAGTACCCAGACTGTTTGCATCGAGAACTCTTGCCTCATGGCTTTCTCGTCCCATCTCGTGGTCCAAAAGGAACCACTGGGTTTCTTTGCTTTCTTGTCTTTTCCCCCGATTCATGCCTTTAGGTTCGAAACCTTTGGCATTGGCTACAAGAGCTTGCGATTTCCGTCTCAACTCGTCTAAAGGGTCAATTATCTCAAAAAAACGTTTTTAAGCGTTTCTCGAAGTGACTGGCCTTTATGAGTATCCTCATCGCTTCTTGTCTAGCCGCCTATGTCAATAGGCTCGGGAGGACAAAGCTCACTGAGTACAACCTTGCACTCTTTAACAGTTTGGGTAATGTCTAGATCTCTATTCCAATCATTATATTTAGGGACCAGTGAGTTAAAATCCTTACGTATCATATAAAGTGGGTTCAAGGCCATTTCCTAATCTATGAGCACATATAACAACAAACAATTGATTTAATCTCCGATATTATCTCCCTCAAATAATATCATTAAACCACTAATCACATCTAAAATCCCATCAGGTAAGGCAAGCCACGTGGTGTGGACGTTTACCCACCCAAACGACTTAGCAATTAGATTTTCTTTGGTCATACATCACTTATAGCGGAACCTCGTGGGAGGAATACTATAATGCGTATCTAAGTGTAAACCATTACTCAGTACCAAAGTAAATCGTTTGGAATTGCTACATCACCGCAAGCCACGTGGTGTGGACGTTTACGACAACTTCACAACTCTTCACAATTTCTTACAACTGTCTACATCAATTAATCCAAAATCCGTCAGTATAGCAAGCCACGTGGTGTGGACGTTTACTACACCAAGAGACTTTTATAATTGACTCCCAATTACTTGATCCATTCGATCTTGTAAATCAAGACGCGGAGAATCATAAGTGAAACTCGAAGTTTCTAACTAGTGATTCACCATCCGAACAACCCTATCTCTCATAAATGAGGGAGCCGAGCAGACAATCGATCCATCTATAAAAGAATGGTACGAAGGTCTCTAATTTGTGTCCTCTACATGACCAAGTGGCTTTGGCTCCATTCCACTCCCCGGGGCGAGAATGAGTCGACTTGAAATCAGCTTTGGAAAGACAAATTAGGCATTGTTTGATAAACTTAATCAATGTTTCTCGTAAGAGGAATTACAAGAACTCTCCTCCAATGACTTATCTATATAAACTTCAAAAGTTTATAAAAGTCACCAAGAGAGCAGCAATGGAGACCATGGGTATGTTTCCATACCCTCTCCCACTTAGCTTTTTACAACAAAGGGATACGCTATCTAATGCATAATTAAATACACATAAGCATAATAACAAACATACATTTCATGCAAATACGTTCACAAATAATCAAATAATTACTCAAGTAAAATTATTTCTCGACTATTCGTACCTTGATGAATTCCAGCATGCTTGCCTTGAGTCTTCATTCTACGTCTTGAATACTTTGCCGAGCGACGGAAAAATTCTTTGATTCTCATATTTAATTTATTTTAAATAAAATCCAAGATTCCAATTCAAAAATAAATTTGAATCAATCTAATGATTTTAAATAAAATACTCCAATTAAATAAAATCAATTCCATTGATTTCCATATTTAATTCTATTTTAAATAAAATTCAAGATTTTCCAATCCAAAATAAATTTTGAATTAATCTAATGATTTTAAATAAAATACTTAAATTAAATAAAATCAATATTATTAAAATCAATTGATTTCCATATTTAATTCTATTCTAAATAAAATCCAAGATTTTCCAATCCAAAATAAAATTTGAATTAATCTAATGATTTTAAATAAAATACTTAAATTAAATAAAATCAATATTATTAAAATCCATTGATTTCCATATTTAATTCTATTCTAAATAAAATCCAAGATTTTCCAATTCAAAATAAATTTTGAATTAATCTAATGATTTTAAATAAAATACTTAAATTAAATAAAATCAATATTTTAATAATTTCTCAATCCTATTTAAATTAGATCTCAAGAATCCTAATCAAAATCGAATTTTGATTCTTCTTAAGACTTCTAATCCAAGTAGGTATAGGATATCTAGAGAAACTAGGATTTTCTTTCCTAATTTAACTCTCCATCTAATTCCATTATTTAATTCCATAATTAAGAAATCTAATCCAAATAGAATTTGAATTAATTCCAAAATTAAATTAAATAAAATTAGAAAGATTAAATTATTTCCGGAAAGATCGGATTTACCGGGACGAACCGAAAACGAGACCCACTCGAATCAACTAAGTCCGTGCCCAACACCAAAATCGAACCCACTTGAAACCATGCATGAGGGGCTAGCCATGCATGAAGACATGCACAACACCATGAATCATTCACACGTACAGCACATGATAAACACGCACATGCATTCAAAATTCATGTTGTGTCGGCCTAGTGTCGGCCGACACCCTTTGAAAATTTCAGCCGCGCGCTTTGATTCGATCGTCTTCTCCGGCGAGGGTGCAGCGGCCTAGTCGATCTCCGGCACGTCGTCTCCTCTGAATATCTATGCCATCGACTTGCTGCGACCCACCGCACGAACAGCCCGCGACCGAGATTGCCGAGCTCGACTCCGAAACCGCAATCAAGATTGCCGCAAACGCGACCGCCGAGCTTAGCCTCCGGCTGCCGGCGAACCACCACCACTGGTGGCTTACGCCGGCACGCCCAGCCGTGCCCCGCTCACGTTCAGCAGCCATCGAGACCGCCGAGCCTTGGAGCACCAGCAGCCCGTCCGAGCACGAGGCCGAAGCCGCGACCCACGAGCCGCCGCGTGTAGCGGCTGAACCGCCTGGCTTCACGGCAGCGGTCGACCTCCGGCGACCACCACCACTGGTGGTTGATGCCGTCGACCTCCAGCCGCCATACAGCCCGGTCCCGCTACATGCCCTCGTCCGATCGATCCGGTTCGATTTCTCCGAAAAACCCTCGATTTTTAATAATTAATTTTTCCGACAAACACAATTCATACGAGAGATAAAACAAGTACGTAGAACAATATAGCACAATAATTTAACAATTTAAATTAATCTATGGCTATAAACAACGAAAATCGATTATCGAAACAATTAACGAAAAAACGTAACCATACGCTCTGATACCAATTGTTGGAATTCGATATCCCGGGTTATTTAAATTTGCGGAAACCAATAACCCGAACGAACCCTTCGCCGGAGATCACACGAACACCGACTCATCCGCCGGAGTCCGGCCTTTGGAGACCACGCGCCCGAAGGCACGCAGCCCGCCCCCAGCCGAACCCCCGCGAGACGGGGTTCACGCGATCGAAATCGCGTTCGATCTTCACGATCGATGGGGCTGCCCAGCAGCCCCCCGCGGCGAGTCCGGCGACTCGCCGACGCCTGGAGGAGCCCCGCCTTCACGGCGGGTGGGGTGCGGCACCAGCCCGCGCCCCCGGCGATCGATCCCCGTGATCGATCGCGAGCCCTCGGCCCAGCCGAGGGTTCCTATCCTCCGCGCGCCGCCAAACCCTAGCGGGCGATCCCGCGGTCCGGTGGCTTCGCCACCACCGCGTGATCGTTCGTCTAATCCGGGTTCGACTCTTGGATCTTGTTTTTCCGATAATTGATTTCAATATACATGAATTAAATAGCGGAAATATTTAATTCACCTTTCGATTCGTTGTGCGGAGAAACGAGATCTTATGATGACCTTGAGATCTTCCCACGTATTCCTTGCACTTGTTCGAACGTCGGGTGGGCGACGATCCTCCGAACACTATGGATCTCCTTCTCTCCTTTCTCTCTCTAGAATTGTGATCTTCAAGTTATGAGAATAGAGAAGACCATGTAGTGCTTTTATAGGCTACGTAGGGGATCAAAAGGAGGTGGAATATTGGGCTTCTAATATTGAAGATTAAATTGAGCCCAATGCCCAAGTCCATTAATCCTTATCAATATTAATTAATTTATTTTCCACTATATAAATTAATTGCACTCCCAATATTAAACCATATTATATCAAATAATATTTCTCCGGTAGTATTATTTATTCCGTGTATTTAAGATTTAAATATCCATGAATAAAATTAATTTATTGCTAATTAATTTATTCATCTCTTATATCCGAGACTAGTACCATTCAACCTTAATTATTATGCGGAACAAATCCACCTGCAGGGTTTACATAATAATTCATTATGAACTCATCTCGGGGATATTATCAACCCTTACGGGATACACTTTCCCGTCAAGTATTCACGGCATGTCATATATAAAATATAGTGACCCAACTTAACCGGTAATTAACCCAATAATTAAATCGGTTAATTCCTTTGGAAAATCAAAGTCACTTATATTAAATATACACACCCGCAATAGTATCGGGGATTAAGAATAAAATACACTGAGACTTAAATCGATTATCTAAGGCAATCCTAATCGATAAATCTCAAGCGATCCGCCCAATACACCAAGTGTACAAGTGTGATAAAATAATTAAGATAAATTATTTTCTCTCTCACACAACGACTATACCGATGGATTGGTTCGTGTCCATCTAGGTCGTGAGCAACTGTTCGATTAAATACGAGTAACCGATAGTATGATCTTCTGTGTGCCCATGCACACCATACTAACTACAACGTATAAAATCCAGGACTATAATTTGCATATATTTAATTATAAATAATTAAATGCAAATAATTGTTTATTTAATTAAATAGATTAGTGGCAATGGATCGTGAGTTTCCGTTACTTAAATCTAGACATTAAGTACACAACTCCAACACGATGGGGCTAGAGTAGCCGGTTGGGCGTTTGTTCCCGAGGCAAAGTTGGTTGAGGTTTATTTCTGGGGAGTTTGGGTAAACTAGGACGACCACTAGTGAACCTTTACAAACTGGGATACTGGTGATTGGCAAACCGCATAGATGTACCTTGTAGTATTGTTGCGGGCATAGCACTAGAACTTGCAGGAGATGCGGTCGTATGTTTCGAGCATGCTATTGGCCGAGCGGGTCTGTCTAGAGAGTAATGCGGGTTTGGGCAAACTAGATCCATGTTTGGTCGCATAGGTTATCGAATTGTTCAGATCCAGGGGTTTAGGCATAGTGATAGCTAGCCTTCTCTTTACACAGTAAGGATAGATGAGGGGTGGGGCAATTGCTGGGCGTGACGCAATAGGACCACTTTTGTTTTTGCACCCTATAACTGCTGACAAACCGCTGGTAGAAATCCTTAGTGCCGATGACCGGTAGTTTGCCCTAATGATCCTGAGTGAAGTCATCTGTGAAATTACGCCTTCAGCATAGGATACCAATTTTTCGTGAAATTGGTCTTGAACTCACAGACAGCAGCTTCCGTCAAAGTAAAACAGTCACACAATTTGTGGAATAAAAAGTGAAGACAAAGTTATGTAATAGTTTCCATTTCATTGATCACAAAACTTAAACTATTACACTTGTAGAGTATGGTAGGCAAAATGTTTTACAAGAAGTTTCCCGAGTGTCGCAACAACTCCCACTAACTTGCAAACTAGCACACGAGTACCTAAAGCTAAATCTCCTAGCTCTAATCTTGGCACACGGCGCAAAAGCTACTACACAAAACTCGAAGCTCGACCACGATTCTAAAAATCAGATTTCGTTCTCTCAAAATCGTCAAATGATGAAATGAACATCCATGGGTATTTATAGTAGAGCCGCACATGTGAGAGTGATGACGTGGCACGTTCTCATTCGTCGCATGCTTGGCCTATGTCACTTTTCCATAGATGACATCATCATTGTAGAACTTGGATTCTTGAATCTTGGAATCTTGAATCTTCGATTCTTGAATCTTCGAATCTTGAATCTTCAATTTCAAAATCAAACTTCAATTTCAATCTTGACTCCATCGATCTCAATTCTTCATCTTCAATTTCTTGTGAAAAACTCTAAGTGTTGAAGTCTCAGAATTTCATCGTCTTCATGGTCGTCGATATTGTTGAAGTTACAAACATGGAACAATTCTTCATTCCCTAGAACTGAGTACCTGGTGAAAGAAATCACGTAGTAAGTACTTAGTCTTAAAAACAAAACACAAAAAACAAGAGTTATGAAAAACATCACTCGGAACCAAAACCGGCGACTCCTGTCGCCGAATTCATGTGAGCCACAAAACCAGCGACTCCAGTCGCTGGAAATTTTCCATGCACCAAAAACGGCGACTGGAGTCGCCGTTTCTCCAACACTCCAAAAAGGACATAGTCGCTGGAAATTTGTCATGACGCAAAAACACAAACCAGCGACCCGTGTCTCCGTTTCCATGCCACATCCCTTATCACCAAAACCGGCGACTGGAGTCGCCGTTTTCACGCACACTCCAAAAGCGGCGACTCTGGTCGCCGTTTCCTTGTCACATGGCATTGCACCAAAAACGGCGACTGGAGTCGCCGTTTTCCTCGCATCACCAAAAGCGGCGACAGCTGTCGCCGTTTTCTTGCCTCTTCATCCTTGCACCAAAAGCGGCGACTCTGGTCGCCGTTTTCA
Source organism: Euphrasia confusa (assembly GCA_954870475.1). Taxonomy (NCBI): domain Eukaryota; kingdom Viridiplantae; phylum Streptophyta; class Magnoliopsida; order Lamiales; family Orobanchaceae; genus Euphrasia; species Euphrasia confusa. Next base: position 28,411,032 of record OX940968.1, on the reverse strand, counting down.
CGTTAATCCAAAAGTGGAGACTCAAGTCTCCATTTCCATGCGCAAGGTAGTTGACTTCGGATTCTTAACCTGTAACCCTGAAAATCAACAAAGACAAAAATACAAGGAAAAATATGTTGTCGCCAAAATCAACATTTACAATCTCCCCATTTTTGGCACAACTCATGAAAACAAGGTTAAGTAAAAACGAGATACAAGTATCTCCCCCTCAACCAAACAAACCACACAAAAAAAATAACTAAGTAAAAAGATGGAAAAACATCAATCATACAATCAATGAAAAACCATAAGAATACTTAGACAAAATTTCAAACCAAACATGAGAAACTTAGATAGATAATTCAAGTATCAAAACAGGAGTACCAGAGTTAAGCAAATATGAAAAACCATGCATGGACGAATAAATTCAAAGTTGTATGCATGCAAAATCAAAACATGAAAAACGAGTTCCAGAGTTATCAAAAAACAGAAATTGAAAAACTTGATCAACCACTTGAACTTCAGTCTTGGGCCGCAGCTGTTGGAGACGGATCACGTTCCGGACTTTCGATCAACTCTTCTTCGTCACCTTCATAACTGAAGCCATCGTCAGAACTAGAGTCATCACTATCATCCGTGTCGGTTTCCGGATCCCCAAAAATATCTCGCTCCCCCAAACCATCAGCTGCAGCTTCGTCAACGTCCTCAACGTTGACATCTTCATCAGCTTCATCTCTCAGTCCATCAGACGGCATCGCGAACGACGCCCCTGGATTTGTGGTATCACCCATCTTCCCTTTTCCTTTGTCACGAGCATTCATAACACCTTCGAAAATATCTTCATCAGTCTTCTCTCCATCATCACTCACCACTTCAATCAAATTTCTTTTGGACAGCTGCGAATGAGCTTCCTGAATTGCGTCACGCACCATCTTCAAAATAAATGTATCTTTCAAACTCGCATCTGGGGCTCCAACATCTCCAAGTCCTCCCCCTTGTTGGATCTCCCGTTGCAGTCTCTTGAAAGATTTTTTCTGTTTTTCCTGTGCCTCAATCATTCTGTTGTAAGCATCCACATGTTCGGCTTGACGCTTTTCCAGAGCTAAGGAGTCGACGTAGAATTCCTGAACCAACGCCGAAGGAACCACAACTCGGTGACTATGAATCGGATGATGAGGATTCTGATAAGATGGAATATTTGAAGTCGGACCGAAACCACGGGGAACAACTCTCGGAGACTTAGCACCCTCAACTTCAGGTTCTGCGACAGCAGCAGTCGGCTGTGGTTTCGCAGTTGACTGTGATTTTTGGCGCTTAGGAGTTGGGGACTTAGTTTTTGGAGACCTAGGCTTGCGCTTTCTGGAAGACTTAGGAGTTGATGGCGGAGTTAGGATTTCTGGGAGTGCGTTCCGATCAAAAAGTCCAAGCCAAGGTAAGTCGATAACTCTTTTATGCGGAGCCAAATACTTGCCCGTGACCTTGACAGCCCCGTTCTTCTTCATCTTTTTCTCAGCTGCAGTTTCCGGACTAAATCCCTGGTCATGAAGCATACCATAAATCAGACAAGGATGCGTGAGATGGAATTTTTTCTCCGTAGGCCACTCAGCTTGCCTAGTAATGGTTTCATCTGAAAGCTTTGCAATTTTGCACAAGTCAGCAAAAATAATTTTCCCTAAGTTCACTTGTTCGCCACAGCTGAGGCGAAAGATAAGGTGCATCAACTCGGGGTCCATGACAGTCGGATCCCGATTTGCAATCCAGTTAGACATCCCAAGACGATGAAGGATGCCGTAGAAAGCAGACAGTTTTGACGGCGGCGGCAGTTCGGACTTGACTTTCTTTTGAGTAAGAAATGTGCCAACCGTCAGGTCATCAGCACGTTCCGCAGCAGACGGAGTTGTCCATCTGGAATCGATTTCCAACCTTTCCAAGAAAGCGTTGATGGAGAAAGGACGGAACTTGTATAATTTTTCACGGAAAATGAAGCAGCCATACAGTCGACTCTTCGGATTAGCAAAATCGGGAGACAAGCTCGCGTAAAATTTGTAAAGTATTGGAATGGAGTAGCGATAGGTAAGGCTCACAGATTTGAGCATGTGGACCTTGGTCAGAAAGTCTGTGATGCCATGTTTTTCATAGTCCTCCTTGAGGATAGTTCTGTCTGTATGAATTGGCAACTTCTCAATCAACTTATGGCGACGTTCAGCAGTTGGCGTGAAAAAATCACGAGAATGAGCCTTTGGACACTCAGAATATTCGGCTATGTATTTGAAGCCATCAGTTGAGACTTGGGATCCAGCTGATCCCGAGGAATGAGGAGCCAAAGGTGGTTTTTGGGAGCTATGAGTTTTGGATTTTTCAGCTGACCTGCCAGCAGAAATTTTTGAAGTTGGAGACTTGACTCCACTGCCACTGACGACAGGTTTCTTACCAGCACTACTCCCAGATGGAGTCTTTGGATCCGCAGCTTTAGTGACTTTGCCCGCAGTCACAGTCACGTTTGATGGAATTTTGACGACTTTCTTTCCATCCTTAGTTATCTCGCCAGCTGCGAGTAACCGATGATATTCAGCCTTGGGGACGACTCCGCTGTAGATTCGGAAGGAAGCATCCTGGAACTTTGTTTTCCCTGACTTAGGATCTTTTCCCGGTTGACGGGCAGTCGAGAGTTCAGGAGTTGCAGATCTAGTCAAGTCAACTGAAATTTCAGCAGACGCAGCTTTGCGACGATCAACTTTGTCAAGATGAGCTTTAAGCTCTTCGTACGCAGCTTTCTTGGCTTCAGGAGTAAGAGCATTCTCGAACTGCTCATTCAAATACGCGGTCATGTCGGCCATCATGTCGTCGAAGTTCTTTGCCATTTCAAAGTTCAGCTAGGGGAGTAACTGACAGTTAGTAGCTGTGAGAACGGTAACCACGGAAAAAGAAGTTCAACTTCCGAAAACAAGGACAGGGCGCCGGATGCGCAAAGCAAGAGTTGCCGGTTGCAACGGAAAAACAAGAACCTAAGAACTAAGAACTTCGGATGCCGAACTTGCAGTTGAGAGTCGAGAGATCGAAAGCTTGAGAGTTAGAGAATTCTGATGAAAGCGTAAATGAATTAGGTTTTCATCGAGGCCTATTTATAGGAAAATTTTGGGCCGCCCGTCGGAATGAAAAAGCCCAGTCCAATACCTGTAAACAGCTCTTCTCAAGAAGGAAATTAGATCAAAAAGACGAACAAAAATTTATTAATTTTGAAAATATTATTAAAATAATAATTTCCAAAAATAATAAATAATAAAATAAAAAAATAATAATAAAAAAAAATCAAACCATGACATGAAAACCGAAGTTGAGAACCATCGGTTGAGAGACGAAGTTGAGTGCCATTGGTTGTGTAACTTTGAATTTTGAGTCTCTGATTTTGGATGAGGTGAATCTCCGGTTTTTGTCGTGACGAAATCCAGCGACACCAGTCGCTGGTTTTGAGGTGTCGCCGTTTGTGGCGAGTCTCCGGATTTTTGTCACAGTCGCCGGTTTTGGGAGTAAGGTTTGAGTCTCCGGTTTTTGCACAAATGAGTCTCCGGTTTTATGGCACTGTCAGGGTAGCCAAGAAACTGGAGACACGAGTCTCCGGATTTTAGAACAATGAGTCTCCGGATTTGTGTACATGTAGTCTCCGTTTTTGTGTATTATGGACTTAGTTTATATTCCGTGCCACTTGAATTTTGCGAGTTGGCCGTTGCTACACTCAAAATAAGACTTCCGAGATGGTAAACCACGTAGCACTGGATATGACCTACAGAAATGCCAAAACAAAAACAACACATCCCGAGTTAGACAATCAAGAGTTCAACACACACAAACATTCAAACACATTTTAGTGGAGATTCGAGGGGTGATATTAGGCAATGAAGAGCAAATATTTTCCCAGAAAAAAAATCCACATTTCATCATTTTCCAAAAACCAAAAAATTTTCACACAAGGTGATAGTAACTTTGAGGTAATGAAAAATCTCTCATATTAAAAACCGGTGAGATGGACCGAAGTATGTGATAGACATGTTTACTTGTCCTTCGTCTCAGTCACACGGAAGCAGTCGTGTTTCGTCGAAACATATTGGCAGAGTTAGCACCGCACAAGAGATTTTAATTCATGAATGCAAGGTGAACACTTAAGGCACTCCGATCAGGAACTAGCTTTACTTCAATCAGAGGGGAGCCGGGGTAACCGGCGTCCTCCAGACGAGTTTATAGCTTTAAATGAAATGCAACAGACACTCATTACAGCAGTCAGAGGGGAGCAAGGTTCACTTGCGTCCTCCAAAGTGTGATAGGAGAGTGTCTTAAAATTCAGCGTCCATGTACAACCTTTCGAAGAGGGGAGCCGGGGTAACCGGCGTCCTCCGTTACTTGGCTTTATGGATCTATGCAAATGAAGCGAGGAGTTTAAGCCATGTTCACATGTTCACATTCAGCGGAATAAATACTCTTGTGTCCGAAGACTAAAAGCGGCCTCGAATCCATGTTTGTCTGACTAGACTAATCCACGACGATTCCGAGTGCGTATTCAGAAGTAAAGAAACTACTCTTTCAGACTTCAAAATTTTTCCGTGAACTCTTAGAGAGAACACATGCAGAGAGAATTTCTTAGTTTCTTAAATCTCTCAAAGTCAAGAGGTTTGGTAAAGATGTCAGCGAGCTGTTTTTCCGTTGAAATATGTTGTAGACTGACTATATCACGATCAACCAAATCTCTAATGAAATGATGTCGAATGTCGATGTGTTTAGTTCTTGAGTGCTGGACAGGATTTTCGCTGATTTTGATAGCACTCTGGTTATCACAATACAGCACTAATGGAGCACTCTCAAGGAGATAGTCATTCAACATTTGTTTCAACCAAAGTAGTTGAGTGCAGCAACTTCCAGCTGCAACATACTCCGACTCGGCAGTTGACAGGGCAATACAATTTTGCTTTCTACTATGCCAAGACACGAGATTATTTCCAAGGAAGCAACAGCTGCCGGAGGTACTTTTTCGTTCGTCCGTGTCCGTCGCCCAGTCGGCATCAGAAAATCCGACAAGGTTGGATGAAGTGTCGCGCGCATACCACAGACCTAGCTGAGAAGTTCCAGAGATGTAGCGGAGAATCCGTTTCACAGCTCTTAGATGGTCCTCCTTTGGATCAGCTTGGTACCTGGCACACATACAAACACTAAACATAATGTCAGGACGAGTGGCAGTTAAATAAAGTAAACTCCCAATCATGGAACGATAAAGAGTTTGGTTTACACTCCGGCTTTTCGTTGACGTAGACAGACGTTCGGTAGTTGCCATGGGAGTGTTAGCTGGCTTGGCATGATGCATTTCAAACCTCTCAACCATGTTTTTAGCATACTTACTTTGAGATACAAATATCCCATTTGGTCGTTGAGAAATCTGAAGGCCAAGAAATTGATGCAACTCCCCCTCAAGGCTCATCTGAAATGTTGAGGACATAGCTTCTGTGAAGGCAGTCACGAGTTTAGAACAAGTAGCTCCGAAGACAATGTCGTCAACGTAAATTTGGGCAACAATCATGTGTTTGCCATCTCGCTTGATGAACAAAGTTTTGTCCACCGATCCACGCTCAAAACCGAATTTCAGAAGAAAATCCGTGAGGCATCCATACCAGGCGCGAGGCGCTTGTTTCAAGCCATATAGAGCTTTGTGAAGCTTGTATACATGATTTGGCTTTTTCGGATCCTCAAAGCCCTTAGGTTGAGCAACGTAGACTTCTTCTTCCAGCACACCGTTCAAGAAAGCAGCTTTGACGTCCATCTGTCGAAGTTTGATGCCTAGATGGCATGCAATAGCAATCAAGAGTCTGATGGACTCAATTCGTGCGACCGGAGCAAAAGTTTCATCAAAATCTATGCCTTCCACTTGGGCATATCCTTGGGCAACAAGACGAGCTTTGTTTCTGACGACTTGGTTATGCTCATCTGTTTTATTCTTGAAAATCCATTTAGTTCCAACAACATTGATGTTTGAAGTTCGGGGAACTAAGGACCAAACATTATTTCGAGTGAACTCATTCAACTCTTCCTGCATGGCCATGATCCAAAAATCATCTTGCATGGCTTCCTTGTAATTTTTCGGCTCATTTTCAGAAAGAAAGCAAGAGATGCTGATTTCGTTATAGATTGCAGAAGTGAAGATGTTGTAGAGTTCAGTCGGAGAATTTGTCGGTTTCTTTGAGCGCGTAGTTCGCTCATTTAAGTTCCCAATCATTTGGGTCGGAGGATGTTTCTTTTGAACAAGTCGTGGTGCCTCCTTAGTAGCATTAGCTGGGTTTTCAATGTTTAGCTCAGTTTCTTCATCTTCAGACGATGAAGTATCATTGTCTCGATTGCTAGAATCTCCAACTTCAGGTGAAGTATTTGGAGTAAAGTTTCCTGGAGACACACTCTCAGGTGCAGCAGTTGTGGGTGTTGGTGGAAAATTTTGATAATCCAAAATTCCTTCTTTAACCCAGTTTTCCTCAGTATCTTTTCCAAGAAAGTCTTGTTCATCAAAATTTATGTTAACGGTTTCGATGACTTTCTTAGTTCGAAGGTTGTAGGCACGATACGCATGGCTATTTTGGCTATAACCAACAAAAATGCCACGATCAGCTTTGGCTTCAAATTTCTTCACAGGATCACGATCCTTCAAAATATAGCAAGTACAGCCAAAGACACGAAAGTGTGCAACTGAAGGTTTCTTGCCATTTACCAGTTCATAGGCAGTTGCGGTCGTCCCAGATCGAATACTTATCCGATTCAAAATATATCCAGCAGTGGAGACAGCTTCTGCCCAAAAAGTTCGTGCAAGATTTTTCGAGATAAGCATTACACGTGCCATTTCTTGCAGCGTTCGATTCTTTCGTTCGGCAATCCCATTTTGTTGAGGAGTTTTTGGGGCCGAGTATTCATGATGAATTCCTTTCATCATACAGAATTCGTTGAAGCTAGCATTTTGAAATTCAGTTCCATGATCACTTCTGATCCTTTTTACTTTAGCCTCATGATTCGTTTTGATCCATTTCACAATGCCCTTGAAGGCATCAAAAGTTTCATCTTTGGTAGCCAAAAATCTTGTCCACGTGTAGCGAGAAAAATCATCAATTACAACCAACACATATTCTTTCTTTGCTATACTTTTAACCTCCATTGGACCCATCAAGTCCATATGCAACAGTTCGAATGGAGCTGAAGTACTCATGAGCATTGGCAGTGCCGGATGAGGAGTTCTTGTCAGCTTACCCTTCTGACAGTCACCACACACTCTTTTCTCGATTTTGGGGAGTTGAGAGATTCCTCGAACTATCTCCCCCTTAACCAATTTGCTCAAATTTCGAGTGCTAGTGTGGCCAAGTCGTTGATGCCACAAATCCACTTCATCAGGAACGGTCACAGAAAAACAGCTATACTCAGTTGTATAGCAATTATTTTTGGCTCGTGGACCTTCCATTATACACTTTCCTTCACCATCAAAAACTCTGCACGATTCCTTATCAAAACTCACGTTCAGTCCTTCATCACACAGTTGACTGATGGAAATCAAGTTAGCAACAAGTCCTTTTACATGGACTACATTTCTGATAGGAGGTAGTCCTTTGATTTGTAGAGTCCCCTTTCCCTTTACGACGCCTTTTGCTCCCCCTCCAAATACTACGGGAGCTCCAGTCATAGGCTCGTAATTTTTCAGAAACTTTTTCGTACCAGTCATATGGCGGGAACAGCCACTATCAAAATACCAAATTCCTTTGGTTCCAGTCTCAGATGCGTTAAGTGCGACATGGCAGAAAATCAGTTCTCTTGGTTGCCAACAGCTGGTTCTAGAATTAAGTTCAACTTTGCACTTTTGGGACTTAGGCACCCATATCTTTTTGTCATTCAAATTCTGGACATTTCTCTCAGCCACAGTCTTCAGAGTTTGCTTGATTTTCGGATTTGGAGAAACAGACTTCCTCATTTCCTTAGTCATTTCAGACTTCTTCTTCATAATCATAAGTTCTCTGTTCATGTCCTCTTTCATTCTATAGCAAAATGGTCGAATGTGTCCAGGTTGATCACAGTAGTGACAAACATATTTTCTTCTTTGACGATTCTCAACCTTCGTAGACGTCTTGACCAACACAGTTTTAGTTCGAGAGGACTGTCCATTTTTCTTCACATTCTGAGATTTCTCTAGGTTCTTCAGCAACGTCTTTTCATAAGGTAGGATACCTCGAGGAAGTTTGACAATATTCTTCGGAAATTGATATGTCTCAGATTTTGAAGTCGAGATCGACTTTTGAGTTTCTGGTTCTGGAGACTTTGCAATCTTCTTCCCTTCAGCAATCTCCTTTCGTTTAGATGATTCAACTTCATCCTTGCTTTTATCCTCAGATAGATCAACCGACGCCTTAACAAAACTCACATCTTTCTTCTTCTCAGGTGTCGAGTAAATAGACTCAAAAACTTTTTGAAATCCAAGTCCATAACGATTAGGATTCATATACGAAGCAGCATTGTCAAACACGGAAGAGTTCGTATTCATTTTCCTAAGTAGCTCATCAGTCATATGAAGTTTTTCTTTCAACACATATCGTTCCTTGTCAGTCATGGCAAGGTCAGTTTGAACTTTCATTAGTGATGACTTCAGTTCGTCATTTTCAGCGTCCGAGTTCTTAAACAAGGTCTGCAGCTTCTTAACTTCAGTTGACTCCTTTTTCAGTGAAGTCTTTAGTTTTGAGTTTTCAGAACTCAACTTCTCACACACTTCTCTCAGTTCGACAACTTCCTTGAAATACTTGTGCTTTTCCTCGAACAGGTCATCAAATTTGACTTTAAGAATTGTCAGAGAGTTGTTCAACTTTTTCTTCTCATCCTCAGTCTTCTCAACTGAGTTTCTCAAGACTACAGCCTCATCATTCATTTTTCGTTTCTCTTCAGAGAGTTCATCAAGAGATTCTTTTATGAATTTCAGTGACACTTCAAGTGTGCTATTCTCAGTGATAGCTGTGTCACACAATTTTTCGAGTTTAGAATAACTCTCTTTCAGATCAACCAGTTCAGCAGACTCGGTCACACTTTGATGAACATCAGATGTCATCTCTTCCCTTTCGGTCTCAGACTCAGATTCATCATCCGAGAAAATGTTATCATCACAGAAATTTCGATTTGTCGATGCCACACGGAAAATGTTGTCTGCAGTTGCAGTGTCCTTCAGAAAGGTGTCAAGTTCAAAGTTTTCAACTTCGAAATTCGCCAGTTCAAAGTCTTCACCAAAAGTGACAACTAGAGCGTTGTCCTCATCGTCATCAGAATTATTGTCCTCAGACTCGTCGTTCTCAGAAATGACGTCCTCATCGTCGATCACGACATAGCTAACTGGTAGCTTCTTCTTACGATGTAAGTTCGGGCATTCATTTTTAACGTGTCCATATCCCTTACACTCATAGCATTGCATTTTAGAGACATCTTTGCTAGTAGAGAAGTATGGCGAAAGTTTAGTTCCCTTAAACTTTTTGTCAGACGATGATCCCTGATTTCGATTGTCAGGAGTATTCGGGTATGAGTTAGAACTTTTCTGAAATTTCCGAAAGTTTCGGGCACGGTTCTTCCTTGTAAACTCTTGTTTCACAAGGTACGTGACTATCTCAGTCAGTGCAGCAAGTTTATCAGAATTATTCGAGTTCATCAACCGTTCAATTTCTTCTGCTTCATCGTCATCAGATTCATCTACATCAGCTGAGAAACTACATTCAGATTTTTCATTTCTCGAAGGAGTTTTCTGCGGTTTCTGCGGTTTTGAACTTCTTGAGCTCTTACCTTTTTCGGAGATTTTTAGAGCAGTCATCGGCTCATAAACAAGAGACATTTCAGGGTTGCTACGCACTTTTAAAGTCAAGTCATAGTTTCTCAGATCAGCCATTAAGTCTGCATAGTCCCATGTCTGATTCTTTTCTTCTCGTGCTTCAAGAGTTAGCACTTTACTTTCGAACCGAGAACTTAGACTATGAAGAGTTTTCTCATAAATCATGACGGCAGGAAAAGTTTCTCCAAGTTCATGAACTTCGTTCACATATCTCATGATTTTGTCTAAGTACTCATTTATGTCTTCATCTTCTCTCATACGGAGTTGATGGAACTGAGCAGTGATAGTTCGAATTTTAGAGCGCTTCACGGCCTTACTTCCTTCGCATGTTCTCTGAAGAGTTTCCCATGCGTCTTTCGCTGAAATGCAATTTTTCACCAGTTGGTACATACTTAGTTCCAACCATTCACAAATAAGAAGTAGAGCCTTGCTATTCGCAGTTGACAAATCATGCTCTTCTCTAGTCCAGTTGCGTTCAGGTTTGGGAATTTTTACTCCATCGGCATCTTCAGTATACGGACACTCCCAACCTTCCAAGACAGCCATCCATGCACGAGAGTCATGGCCTTTAATTCTAGCAGAAACTTTAGCTTTCCAGTTAGAGTAGTTCTGATGAGTAAGCATAATCGGTTTCTGAACAAACATTGGCGACTCCATTATAGCGGAAATATGAAGTCAAGTAACGGATCACGTCTTATACGTATGACGTCCCGCTCTGATACCAAATGAAATTACGCCTTCAGCGTAGGATACCAATTTTTCGTGAAATTGGTCTTGAACTCACAGACAGCAGCTTCCGTCAAAGTAAAACAGTCACACAATTTGTGGAATAAAAAGTGAAGACAAAGTTATGTAATAGTTTCCATTTCATTGATCACAAAACTTAAACTATTACACTTGTAGAGTATGGTAGGCAAAATGTTTTACAAGAAGTTTCCCGAGTGTCGCAACAACTCCCACTAACTTGCAAACTAGCACACGAGTACCTAAAGCTAAATCTCCTAGCTCTAATCTTGGCACACGGCGCAAAAGCTACTACACAAAACTCGAAGCTCGACCACGATTCTAAAAATCAGATTTCGTTCTCTCAAAATCGTCAAATGATGAAATGAACATCCATGGGTATTTATAGTAGAGCCGCACATGTGAGAGTGATGACGTGGCACGTTCTCATTCGTCGCATGCTTGGCCTATGTCACTTTTCCATAGATGACATCATCATTGTAGAACTTGGATTCTTGAATCTTGGAATCTTGAATCTTCGATTCTTGAATCTTCGAATCTTGAATCTTCAATTTCAAAATCAAACTTCAATTTCAATCTTGACTCCATCGATCTCAATTCTTCATCTTCAATTTCTTGTGAAAAACTCTAAGTGTTGAAGTCTCAGAATTTCATCGTCTTCATGGTCGTCGATATTGTTGAAGTTACAAACATGGAACAATTCTTCATTCCCTAGAACTGAGTACCTGGTGAAAGAAATCACGTAGTAAGTACTTAGTCTTAAAAACAAAACACAAAAAACAAGAGTTATGAAAAACATCACTCGGAACCAAAACCGGCGACTCATGTCGCCGAATTCATGTGAGCCACAAAACCAGCGACTCCAGTCGCTGGAAATTTTCCATGCACCAAAAACGGCGACTGGAGTCGCCGTTTCTCCAACACTCCAAAAAGGACATAGTCGCTGGAAATTTGTCATGACGCAAAAACACAAACCAGCGACCCGTGTCTCCGTTTCCATGCCACATCCCTTATCACCAAAACCGGCGACTGGAGTCGCCGTTTTCACGCACACTCCAAAAGCGGCGACTCTGGTCGCCGTTTCCTTGTCACATGGCATTGCACCAAAAACGGCGACTGGAGTCGCCGTTTTCCTCGCATCACCAAAAGCGGCGACAGCTGTCGCCGTTTTCTTGCCTCTTCATCCTTGCACCAAAAGCGGCGACTCTGGTCGCCGTTTTCACGTTAATCCAAAAGTGGAGACTCAAGTCTCCATTTCCATGCGCAAGGTAGTTGACTTCGGATTCTTAACCTGTAACCCTGAAAATCAACAAAGACAAAAATACAAGGAAAAATATGTTGTCGCCAAAATCAACATTTACAATCTGGCCGGATGCTTTGTTTCCTATTTGAGTTTAAGTTTTCCTTTTAGTATTCTGTTAGATCTGAGTGTTTGCTTTGTTTAATTTTAGATTTATTTACTTGCATGCTATTTCTGTTAGCCGTAGTTAGATCAAAGTGTTTGAAACGTTTGCAAAACCGTTGTGCCCACAGCAACCCCAAACCAAAATCTTTTTGTGACAACCCCTTGGGCAAAGCCGAGATCACCTACTGTAATTGCCTCCTTGTGGGACCGACCCCACGTACTTGCCATTATCTACGTTTTGTAGTTATAAGAGTACTGGCTAAATACAAATATCATTTTGACAGCGTGTTTGCTCCACGACAAGTATTCGCGCTCGTCAAGCAGCAAAGGAGGCAGTTTGGATAAGAAAGTTCTTAGATGAGCTTGGTGTCGTACCTAGTTCGGCCCATCCGATATCTCTCTATTGTGATAATAGTGGAGCTATCGCGCAAGCCAATGAGCCTAGGGAGCACCACAAATCCAAACATGTGCTCAGGAAGTTCCACATTCTCAGGGAGATAGTTAGTCGTGGAGACATCGAGATAAATAAAATTGCAACTGATGATAATGTTGCAGACCCGTTAACTAAACCACTCCAGCAGTCAAAGCATAATGCTCATACGACTACAATAGGGATACGATATCTTAGAGATGGATTGTGATTCCTATTATTGTATTGTCTACTTTTGGAGTTTATGTAAACATTCACATATCTTTTATGATATTCAATAAATTCTTCATATAATTGTGGTTTAAATTGTATGAATTGTCCAGATGATTAAATTATATTAATTGAGTTATGAGGTCGATTTACCAAATAATGAAGTCCCAATTGTTGAACTAATATAATTAAGTCATAAATTGTTCCTAGTTCGTATCATCGAGTACGGACAAACTGACGATACAAAGAACTAGATTGTAATGTGTATTATAGCGCCGCTTCATGGGCTAGTGATGTGGGACATCAAGTACAATTACATAGATATTAGCTGGGAGCTAATGATCGAACAGACCCGACTGAAATAGTATTTAAGATTTCGAGTCATAATACTATTTCATTGACTGTCGAGCAATTTCCTCTGACCTGAGTAGTCCAAAGTGATTCCATTGTGAAATGGTGTACTTTGATACAAGTAAACGCCTTTCGTAAAAGGAGGTTATAAAACTTGTTATTGGGTATATCATAAAGCAAGTGGGAGCTTGGATTGACAAGATGGGATTGTCCTCCATTCTATAATGGGATACATGTCTTAACGGCCACTTGGAGAGTCGAGACTGTGGAAAATACGTGGCCACGTCCAGATTCTTATCATAGTGATAAATCTGGTTTTACAGTCTGTCTCAAAGTCCAAGAAAGGTTTGAACCGATTGAGGATGACTCGAGTCTTGCCTCAAGTTCAAACTTAGACATAAAGAGACAACAGGAAGTTGGCAGCACACTGGCTCTGAAGGCCAAGTGGGAGATTGTTGGGATATGTCCTTCGATCATACGTGTGCAATCGATAAAGTCATAAGGTCGTCTATGGATGTTTAAATAATTATTAGATAATATTAATTGTTGGGAGTAATATAATATTGATCGATAATTATACCTACAAGGTCACACACGAGCCGGAAATACGAGCTATAAGTGTTTGCTAAAATGAGTCGATTTGGAATCGACATTTATATAAACTAGGTTTATATTCGATGTGATTTACGTACATGCATGGGATGCATGGCTTGCATGGAATACATGTCAAATGGTGTGACATGGCATGTCACGCAAGCGAATGGGACCACATCCAATGCAATGTGGCATGAGGATGTGGACATGACCATTCAACTTCACCATTAACACACCTTAATGTGTGATAATGATTCTACATCAATATCACCATTATGGGGGGGGGGGGTTACTTGGTGTTATTTCATGGTTTAATAGGGTGAGAAAATGCTGATTTTCTCACCACAATATTCAGCTACGAAAATCACACCAAATAGAGAGAAAAGAGTTCTTGGAGAACCACTTCAATCTAACAAGCAAGCAAGTTCATTTTCCGGGTTCGTGTGCAACACGTAGAGGCCGGGCCATTTGTGCGGCTTCAACATCCGGGCGATCCAAAGGCGTGACGAGGTCATTCCTAAGGTGAACATTTCGAGGCTGATCCATTTGAGGTGGTTCAATCGACTCAACACCACCTCAACGACATCAACGAATCACTTCGTCACCAAAAGTAAGATCTCGTTGATATCTATATATATATATATATATATATATTGGATGTATATATATATAAAAATATATGTGTGTCTATACATATTTGTGTGCACTAAGATCATGGCATAGTAGATCTGTTGCTTTACACGCTTCCGCACACACGGTATATCGATCGGATCGGTATACTGATACCTACAGGTACTTCACTCGTCAAGGATTCAGAAGGAGCATACTCTCTAAATCAAATCTCAAGGTAAGAATATTATAATCGTCTCTCTTTATGTTGATGACTTAATCTTCACCGGAAACAATACAAGCCTGATCGAAGAATTCAAGAGAGACATGATGGATACTTTTGAGATGAGCGACTTGGGATTGATCTACTATTAGGACATGCTTATTGGAGGAATGGACACGTCAAAATCAGCAGTGGAATGGACGCTTTCGGATCTCATAAGGCACCCAGAATGCATGATCAAACTCCAGAAAGAACTCGAACAAGTAGTGGGCATGGACCGATTCGTGGAGGAATCGCACCTTGACAAGCTCGAGTATTTGGATTTAGTCGTGAAAGAGTCGTTAAGGATCCACCCCGTTGTCCCATTGTTAATCCATGAACCTACTGATGATTGTTCGTTAGATGGGTACCACGTGCCCAAAGGTTCAAGAACAATAGTGACTGTGTGGTCTATCCAGAGAGACTCTAATGTGTGGCCCAACCCGGAAAGTTTCATGCCAGAGAGCTAGGTTTGTCAGGAGCAAAGTAGATCTCCGGGGGAATGATTTTGAGTTTTTGCCGTTTGTTTCTGGGAGGAGAGGTTGTCCGGGGATGCTGTTGGGACTAACCGTGGTTAAGTTGATGGTGGCGCAATTGGTGCATTGCTTCGATTGGGAACTTTGTGACGGTAAAGAGTTGGACATGGAAGAGCACTTTGGTTTAGTGGTTAGTAGAGAAAAGCATCTCATGGCTATTCCCCAATACAGATTGGAACTGAAATTTGGAGTTCAATGTAATTATGTTATATTGAAAAATAATGGAATACTGTAGAAGGGATTCAAGAAATAAAAGGAGGCTCATATTGACTCTTTATTCCAAGTCATGATACTATTTAGAGTTACAAAATATAGAGTCAATGTCCCCAGGAGCATAGCCGAGTGGTAAAGCTTGTGATGAAGTGGGTGTAATTCCCCGGCGATGCAGGGTTCGAATCTCGGGTGAGACAAATTTTCATTGAAATATTATGAAGGTTTGTCAAGGGTTCGACCTGTTGGCTCTCTCGCACAGGTGTCTACTACTCGAGCACATTCTTCGATTTACATCCTACCCGATCGAGGGACCTCTGATCGGGTGGAGGTGGAGTTTCTCGTCTCTCCTCCTTATAAAAATAAATAAATAAATAAAATAATAATATTAACATTCTAAGTATTTCATTTCAATTTTATGGTGTCTAGTGTCAAATTTTAGTAGACCCGACTTCAAACCCTGCAAAGTGCAATTTAATTCGTTTTCTTACAGTAAAAAGTAAAAAGTTGAATAATAAGGTGAAATATATATAGTGTATTGCCAAATAAATTATCAGAGCCTCGCATCGCATGTCTCAGGTGGATTTATACGCATCCATTCTTCAATCAAGCCTCAAATCCAAGAACCCATTTTACATCAAGCCGATCCACGCCCGAGTAATCAAATCGGGTCTCCACCTCGGAGTTTCCATGATGAACACCGTCATCAACGCTTACGCGAAAACCGGGTTCATTTCCCATGCCCGTCAAGTGTTCGACGAAATGCCTCTGAAGAACGTCTCCTCGTACAACACCCTCCTCTCCGCTTACGCGAAACAGGGCATGACAAAAGAAGCGCTGTACGTCTTCAATCAACTCCCCGAGCCGGATTCGGTCTCCTGGACCGCCTTGATAGTCGGGTCCAACCGAATGGGTCGTTTCGAACTCGCCTTTCGATTGTTTTCGGAGATGATCAAATCCAGAGCCGTCCCTACCGAATACACCCTCACAAATGTTCTCGCCTCTTGCGTTGCAGTCGAGGATTTGAATATCGGGAAAAAGGTTCACTCTTTCGCGGTTAAATTGGGTCTCTCTGGTTACGTATCCGTAGCAAATTCCGTTCTGAACATGTACGCGAAGCTCGGCGATTTCAAGACTGCGTTGACTGTCTTCGAAAAGATCAGGTCGAAGAATGTCTCTACTATAAACACGATCATATCGCTCCATATGCAGGCGGGTCGGGCCGAACAGGCCCTGGCAGAGTTCCGATCGATGAAAGAACGCGATCTCATTTCTTGGAATTCGATGATTGCAGGTTATAACCAGTGCGGGTTCGATTTCGAGGCCCTGAAAATGTTTTCGGATATGCTCAGGGAGTCGGAATTAAAACCCGATAGATACACTCTTGCTAGCGTGTTATCCGCTTGTGCGAATCTCGACCAATTAGATATTGGTAAGAAAATCCATGCGTATATAATTAGAATCGAGCTCGACACTTCGGGGGCAGTGGGGAATGCTTTGATTTCCATGTACTCAAAATGCGGTGGTGTTGAGGTAGCCCGGAAGATTCTGGAGAATGGAAAAGCTACGCTCGATGTTATTGCGTTTACGTCTTTATTAGACGGATATGTAAAGCTTGGAAATTTAAATCCAGCGAGGCAGATATTTGACACGTTGGATTTCCGTGATGTGGTCGTGTGGACGGCTATGATCGTTGGGTACGCTCAGAACGGGTTCAATAATGAGGCGATGGAACTCTTTAGATCGATGGTCGAAAACGGGCCTGTTCCTAACAGCTACACGCTCGCTGCCATGTTAAGCGTGACTTCAAATTTAGCTTCTCTGAATCACGGGAAGCAAATCCATACGAGCGCACTGAAGTTAGGACAAGCATTCTCTGTTTCGGTGAGTAATGCACTGATTAACATGTACGCGAGGGCCGGTAATATCAGCTGCTCGAAGAAGTCTTTTGTTGTAATAAAAGAAAGAAAAGACCCGATCTCTTGGAGTTCGATGATCATTGCTTTGGCTCAGCACGGGTTTGCGGAGGAGGCTTTAGATTTATTCGAAGAGATGGTTTTAATGAATATTAATCCGGACCATATAACGTACGTGGGTGTGCTCTCGGCATGTACTCATGTGGGACTGGTTGAAAAGGGTCGACACTATTTCAAGAAAATGAAAGAAACGCATGGGATCGAGCCTACTGCTAGTCATTGCGCGTGCATGATTGATCTTTATGGCCGGGCGGGGTTATTAAAAGAAGCCCAGAATTTTATTGAGGAAATGTCGATCGAGCCGGATGTTATAGCATGGGGTTCGCTTCTAGCTTCTTGTAGGGTCCACAAGAATCCGGAGCTAGCGAGGATTGCAGCGGATAAGATGCTCTCGATCGAGCCGGACAACAGTGGGGCCTACTCAGCTCTCGCTAATGTTTACTCGTCTTGTGGGAAATGGGAGGAGGCGGCCAGGATTAGAAAGTCGATGAAAGATAGGAAAGTGAAGAAGGAACAGGGGATTAGTTGGGTGCAGATAAAGAGCAAAGTTCACATATTTGGAGCTGATGATGGAGTTCACCCTCAGAAGGATGTGATTTATCGGAAGATGGGTGAAATCTGGGAAGAGATTAAGGAGATGGGCTTCGTTCCGGACACTGATTCTGTGTTGCACGATCTCGATGGAGAATTGAAAGAGGAGATTTTGAAGCACCACAGCGAGAAGCTTGCGATTGCGTTTGCTTTGATGAATACACCGGAAAAAAGTACGATAAGGATCATGAAGAACCTCAGGGTTTGTAACGACTGTCATTCGGCGATTAAGTTTATCTCGAAGATGGCTGATAGAGAGATTATTGTTAGGGATGTAACGCGTTTCCATCATTTTAAGGATGGTTTGTGTTCGTGCCGGGATTATTGGTGAATGAGTGTAGAATGAAAAAAATCACGAAACTGAGCGGGTATATCTATCGGGAAAGTCCTTGTTGAATACTATTATGGAATGCTCAAACTGGTTAGTATTCCTTGTCTTATGAATTGTGATTGTGTTGAATGTAAAGGGTGTTTGTAGTAATTGATATAACCTCTTAGGTTTGTTTTGTTTTATCGGTTCTGCAGGCTGCTTATCATGGAGACGATAAATCTTGGAGTCATTTAATTTGACCAATTCGGATTCTAAACTCCGGTTGACGAAGTGTTTATAAGGTACTAAAAATCGATAATTGTTTTATTATCATTCGACAAAGTGATTGTAGGTAGTTGAGATACTCAGTTATGTACGATGTTTCGTACGGAATGCATATGGTATTCGACCATTTGAAAAGTTTCGGACAATGTGTATCTCTAGGTTTGTTTAGTAGCACAATGTAGGCTTGTTCCCTAGGGCTAGTAGGCCTCGAGCAGCTTGTGGGAGGTAAGAACTCGAGATTCTGATGTATGGTTTATTTTCGTAGATGATCAACCTGTTTAACATGAAAAACACACCTCTTTGACATTGTTTAAACTTAATTTCAGTTCGGGTCAATGTTATTTAAATAAATCGAGACTGTATTTTTTAGTTTAATTTCAGTTCAAAATTTTGGAAAAATGTAAAATAAAAAAGCAATTAGAATGAATAAATTTATGAAAATAACTTAACTCCATTCAAAATGTTGTTTATAATTTTAAATTATAATATTTTAATATATATAAATTATTATTATAAAAATTTCAATTTACCATTAGTTCAATTCAAAATTAATTCAATTTACCATTAGTTCAATTCAAAATTAATTCAATTTATTTTTAAGAATACAATTTAGTGATTTACGGTCTAAGAGATGCTACTCCAGGTGCAATACACTTGGTGACATATTAACTGTGGATGCATACACAATACACGTCGGGTGTGTGTGATTGTGTGTGTATTGAATATAATAATATTAAATCAACGGTTAAGATCTATATGGTGTACTTTACCGGGAGTAGCATAGATAAAACCGTGATTTACCTATGATAATTTTTTATTATAAATTATTTAAATATATATTATATTTTATGAATGTATGAAATTTAAAATATAAAATGAAAAAAAATACTTAAGATTGGCCTTACTATTAAAAAAGTAACTAGTAATCTTTTTGTACTATATTTTAAGATATTGTTGTTATGAATATTATTATTTAGTAAATGACTAGTTTAGCATCATTTTGATATATTTTTTTATAATTAATATTTGAATGATGTTATATTATTTTTTTATTTTTTATTTGAATGATAATATTTCATATAAAAAATATATATAATAAAAATATAAAATAATAGTAGTGATATAATTTTTTTAAAAATTATTTGGTAGTTGTATAATATTTTAAAATTATACGAAGTATGTATTTTTATTATATTTTAAAATATAATATTTTTTAAATTTTAGAATATAATTTATAATTATTAAATCAATCATGTTTTAAAAGTTTTAATTATAAATAAATATATCAAGTAATATATTGAAAAATATATAATTGGTGTGATTCTTTTTATATAAAATATAAATATATATATAATATATCTTGAAAAAAATATTATTGAATATTTTTATAAAAAATATAAATAAATATAAAATAATAATTTTACAATTTAAAACATAGGTAGTGGGGACAGAAATTCTTTCACCGTAAAATTTTTTTATATGTAATCTAACGGTGAGAAAGTGCACCGTGTCCGGTGCATTTTTACACTGACGCCCCCTCAATCCTTTTAATACTCCTATATTAGCGATTCTTTTGATACAGTGATAGAAATTTAAACTCGTTATTAAAGTGAATTTAAGTCTTATAAAGTATTTTATAATTATTGCTAAGATCTTAATCATGATATGCTCACTCGGTCTAAAGACAGTATACATATTTTTTTTTTGGTGTCCAACAATAGTTGACATACCCAAAAAATAAAATAATTATTATAATTTTTTCATTTTAATATACAATTTTATTCTACTTTACCCCACCTACTTTTTTAAATTTTACTCACAACTACTTTACTTTTCACTTTTAAAATATATTTTTACATTAAAAAATAACAATTTTCTTAAACTCCGTGTCCAGCAAAGTATGACATCTATTAATAGCCGAAGAGAATAATATATATTCTGTTTACCATTGTTTGCCTTACTTCCTTAAGCGTGGTAGCAGTAAGGAATAACGATGAATACCTAACTTCGACTTTGATTTTGAATGAAATTTCCTTTCCCTTTTTTTCTGCTTGATTTCGAATTATATGGTCAAATATTTATATACTCCTATATATTCCAAATTAGAAAATGTGTTAAATGTTTTTTTACTATGGTAGAAACTTCTTACAATCATATTGTTGGAATCAAAAAAATATTATTAATAGAGAGTTATTTTTATATAGAATTTTAAAAAAATAAAAATAATTTTTTCTTATAAAAAATAATATACATTGAACATTATCTATCTTTAAATATACATAATAAATTTAAACTTTGATCATATGTCATTGATTTTGATATTTATTTTAAGTCATCTTAAACATGTTATTGATTTTGATAAATAAAATTATTATTAATAAATATTTTTATTATATATTAATTATTTATTCTTATATAAAGGTATAAATCTTTAAGACGAGACTTAAAAAAATGGATGACTTATGAGTTTATTCTTATTTATAAATATTCTCAATATTGAGACGTTATTAGTATAGGGAGTTTATATAAAATATTATATTTCAAGTTAGAAAATGTGTTAAATGTTTTGGGAGTTTATATAGAATATTATATTCCAAATTAGAAAATGTGTTAAATGTTTTTTTACTACGGTAAAAACTTCGTACAATCATATCGTTGGAATCAAAAAAATATTATTAATAGAGAGTTATTTTTATATAGAGTTTTAAAAAAATAAAAATAATTTTTTCTTATAAAAAATAATATACATTGAACATTATCTATCTTTAAATATACATAATAAATTTAAACTTTGATCATATAGTATACTATATGTTATTGGTTTTGATATTTATTTTAAGTCATCTTAAAAATGTTATTGATTTTGATAAATAAAATTATTATTAATAAATATTTTTATTATATATTAATTATTTATTCTTAAATAAAGGTATAAATCCTTAAGACAAGACTTAAATGGATGACTTATTATGAATTTATTCTTATTTATAAATAGTCTCAATATTGAGATGTTATTAGTAAAGGGAGTTTATATAGAATATTACTATATAGATTTTCGTATTAAGAAGAATAATATTATGTTATTTATACACATGCTTTACTAATGAAGAAAATTTAATAGTTAAATTTTATTTTAATTATTTTTTATAATTTTTGTACATTATTCCTATGTTTTTTTTAACATTGTCATCATTATATCTATTTAATAGACATCTTCCTAATTTTTTTTAACATTATTATCATTATATATATATTTAATAGACATGTTCCTAATTTTTTTAACATTATTATCTTTATATTTATGTACATAGAAACTTGTTCAGTAATATAGACAGGAAAAAAATATTAATAAAAGAGAGTTATTTTTATATAGAATTTACAAAATAAAAAAAAATTATAAAAATAATATAAATTGAATATTATCTATCTAAATTGATTATGTATAATTAAAGATATATAATATTCAATTTATATTATTTTTATATTTATATTATTTTTTATAAGAAAAAATTATTTTTATTTTGCAAAACTCTATATAAGAATAACTCTGACACCTGGTATTTTACGAGCATCTCCAGTGGTAGTTTCAACTTTTGGGTGAGGAGTAGACCACCTATGCGACAACTCATACTTTTTCTACTTCTACTTAAAAAAACTTCTACCTCATTCAACGGTTTTACCTACAAAATAAATTTTAAGTCCCACCACTAACTTATTTTTTTTATTTTTTATTTAATATTTATAGAAATAATCACGAATATACTGATTTCAAAATTTTTATTTTTAATTAAATTTTATATAAAATAAAAAATAATTTCTAACGCTAAAAATTTAACTATTTTAAAATTCTTATTTTTAATTAATTTTTATATAAATAATTTTTAACGCTAAAAATTTAACTATTTAAAAATTTTATTTTGTATTAATTTTTATATAAAATAGAATAATTCGTTAAAATACAAAATAAGTTAAAATTTAATCAATTTCAAAATTCTTAATTTTAAATAATTTTTATATATTCAAAATTCTTATTTTTAATTAATTTTTATATAAATAATTTTTAACCTAAAAATTTAACTATTTGAATTTTTTTATTTTTTATTAATTTTTATATAAAATAAAATAATTTGTTAAAATAAAAAATAAGTTAAAATTTAATTTATTTCAAAATTTTTAATTTTAAATAATTTTTATATAAAATAAATAATAATCCTTACGTTAAAAATTACAATGGCAGTATTAATTTTGTTAATTAATAATACTAAATAATAATAATAAATTAATAATGGCTTCTACCCTAAATGTTTTAGGAACAAACATCTAACCTTAACACGTCATTGCATCTCCAATGGCTTCTACTGCATTTTTGGGTGAGAGGTAGAAGTACACGTAGACTTCTACCTCTCCATTGAAAATGCTCTACTAAGTTTCTACTGTACATAAATATAAAAATGGTAATGTTAAAAAAACTAGGAACATGTCTATTATTATAGATATAACGATGATAATGTTAAAAAAAATATAAAGATGGTAATGTTAAAAAATTTAGGAACGTGTCTATTATTATAGATATAATGATGATAATGTTAAAAAAAAATGAGAGACTTGATATGAGGCATCTCCAATCGAACACTAAAACTTAAATTCAAAAATAAATTTAATTTTAAGTTTATAGTAATTTGACTCCAACCGAGACACCAATACTTAAATTTAAATAAATATTCTTGAAATATTCTTTTTATATCACTTTTTATATTATTTTTATAAATAACTAACATTTTTAAAAATTTACAATTTAACCTCATAACTTTTGATATTAAAAAATTTAATAAATATTATTTTCAATTTAAAATTTTAAACATAATAAATATAATAAAACATTAAATAAAATATTAATTAAATATATTTTTATTAAAATTTTATATTCTGATATGTAATTTAATTTCATTATCAAAAATATTTTTATTAAATGTTATTTTAATTATTAATAATATTATTTTAAAAAATATTACATTACAAAAAAATTAAATAAGAAACTAAAAAAAATAAAAAATAATTTGATAGGTCGATTTGATTAATTTATAAAATAAAAATACTTTTTTTATAATAGTTATTGGTTTGTGTTTGAGGTAAACGTAAATTTACGTATTTTTTGTGTGGGTCCCACACAAAAATCAATAATATGTTTATGTTTTAGTATCGATTGGAACATCTTCCCTACTCTAAAATGAGTTTTTGGTATCGGTTGGAGATGCTCTGAGTTTCTATGTAAAAAAAATTAGGGACGTGATATATGAGTTTCAATATAGCTATTATGATCTCTTTTTTATTTTTATTTTTTTGTCGTCAAAGAAATTAGATAATATACTATATGTTATTAATAAAACTTACATAATGTAGAAAGCATCAAAGATTAATAAATATTTGACTGATCCAAGAGGCCGGCTATATATTTCCTCAGACTCCAAACACTTGAGCACCTCATTCCCTCATTCCACAATATTATTGTTTTGTGATTCATCCTTGTAAGAAAATACATACATTCATACATGGCTAAAACCATAATAATAATAATAATACTCCTCCTCCTCCTAATCAAATCATCACTTTTCATTTCTGTTGATGTATATTCTATGCCTGAACCTAATAATGCTACTGGTTTTTCGATCGATTTAATCCACATCGACTCTGTTGACTCCCCTTATTATGACAGTTCATTATCTCATACCCAAACCCTCGTAAAAGGACTTCGCAGATCGTTGGATCGTTTCCGGTGGCTAAACCAGAGCCTCTCTTCGGGGTCTACCGAAACCGATATCGAACGTTCAATTCGCAGCGGATTTTTTCTAATGAGATACCAGATCGGCGAACAAAAAACCCATTCCTTAGGCATCCTGGACACGGGTTCGAACTTCATGTGGACCCAGTGTTTCCCTTGCGAGGATTGTACCAAGCAAAGCGAACCACATTATGAACCACAATTGTCCTCCACGCACGAGATGGTATTATTCAACGAAAACGAGTGCAAATTGTCGGATCAGACTTTTCGTAGCCATAAAGGAAACCTTTGTCTGTATAGTCAGTCTTATTCGGGCGGAACATCCACTACAGGCCAGGTATCGAAAGACTCGTTTATCTTAGCGTCAGCACGTGGAACAACTACTCTGATCTCTGGTATGGTTTTCGGATGTTCATATAAAGTCAAGGGTTTTAGGTTTGAAGGTTACCTTTCGGGCGTGATCGGCCTTGGGCCTGCGCGGGACTCGCTTGTTTCGCAATTAAGCTACAGGGCCAAAGGAAAATTCTCGTACTGCATGGTCTCGCAGTATGAGAACACAAAGAGATCTACCACCAGGTTGAACTTTGGGGATAATGCGGATGTCTCAGGTGATGGGGTGGTGCGTATTCCCCTAGTGAATATCCCTGGTCGTTTCAGAACTTATTATGTGACATTATATGCGTTAACCATTATGGGAACCAAGTATGTACATATTCCTAGTGATGGAAATTTAGTTGTGGACTCGGGGATGTCGCTGGCGAAACTTCCAAATTATTTGTATGATAAGCTGAAAGATAACTTGGTGTTTATATTGAGCAGGTGGCCGATAATCAAAGACCCCGTAAAGGTCTTGGATTTGTGCTTTGCTGTGGATCGTAAAATATGGGTCCCAACTGTGACTCTCCACTTCGAGGGTGGGAATTTGGAGTTAGGAGGCCATAACATGTTTGTGAGAACAACTCATAATTCCTTGTGCTTGGCAGCTTTGCCTGCGGGGGACGGACCTTCGTTTTTGGGTAATTTAGCTCAAGGTGATTTTTTGGTGGGGTTTGATAATGAGAAGAAGCAGGTGTCTTTTAAGCCTACTGACTGTACCAAGATACACAGCTAGCACATGACTGATCGATTAAATACGCAGCTCCTACTCTATTACTAGTTTTTAAGTTGTTTGTGATTGAATAATTAAGGATATGTTATTAAACATATGTTTACACTTCTCTCATTTTCACATATATGTTACACATCACTTACTACTCATCATATCATATCGGAAATTTATAATAAATTTATTTGTGAATAATATACAGGGAAAAATACCGATTATGTTTTTTTTCAACATTTTTTGACGATTTCGAGAAATTATACGTACCGATTAGACAGCCTAAAATGTGTAAAGACCACGTTACCCTTTATCCCCAAATTCAGGCATCTTCACCATCGATACCGAATGGACAAATTCACACAAATGGGCAAATTCAAATCGGGACGAAGCCACCGCCGTGAAAGAAGACGATGACACGAGTTCCAATTTATGTATCAATTAGGCATTTTTTCAACATTTTTTATCAATAAGGACAAGTTCCAATTTATGTACTAGTTAGGCCTTAATTGGAACAAAAAAGCCTAATTGGTACATAAATTAAAATTTATCTTTATTGATAAAAAAATGTTAAAAAAAAAGGCTTTTTAGAGTTTCTTTTCCCTAATTTTTTTAACCCAATAAAAAGAAAAAAAATGAAAAAATAATAGAAATCATGATTTTAATGAATAATATAATTAAATAATAAATTAATATTCCGTAATCTCTCCACTCCACGGCTTTTTCCTTCTCTGTTTTCGATCCAACGATGCAAACCTAGTCTCCAAAATCGTCGGCTCCGCCGTCTCCGTCCACCGCCTCCACCTCATCGTCTCCTCCTACCACTCCACCGTCCCAATATACCTCTTCGAGCCAAAACAAAAGACCCTGAAACCGTCGCCTCTTCTCCGATAGAAGGATTTTTATCTTCAAGTCGACGGCCAACACCCAGGTACTGTAATTGGTTTTATTTTCTGTCTTATTGCACAAAAAAAAGAGCTTTTCCGGTCAAAATTGAATCTTTATTTTTTTTAAATTTGTGCGTTCATTTTGATTTGTTTTATGTTTTTTTTTGTGTGTTTTTATGTTTGTTAAACAATGATTAATATTTTATGAAGGTTGGATTGCAAGTAAAGATTTTTATCTTCAAGTCGACGGCCAACACCCAGGTACTGTAATTGGTTTTATTATCTGTCTTATTGCACTCAAAAAGTGAGCTTTTCCGGTCAAAATTGAATCTTTATTTTTTTAAATGTGTGCGTTCATTTTGATTTGCTTTATGTTTTTTTGTGTGTGTGAACAATGATTAATATTTTATGAAGGTTGGATTGCAAGTAAAGATTTTTATCAAAAGTTTAAGATATTAATGAAACTCGGAAATAGGATTTTCGTTAATTTTAAATTTCAAATCATCATTAGCAGCAGCAGATAGATTAATGGAGGTAGAGAAGGCAGAGTTGGAGGAATCGGAGATAGAGTACGTGAGCTATGGCGGCGAGCATCACCTGCCTCTGATAATGAAGCTGGTGGATCAGGAGCTCAGCGAACCCTATTCCATTTTCACCTACAGATACTTCGTATATCTATGGCCCCATCTCTCTTTCCTCGTGAGCCTTCAATTCTCTCCGCCACTCTCAATATGTTTTATTTTTTATTTAATTTTAATCTTAATAACACAGGCATTCCACAAGGGGGAATGCGTGGGGACAGTGGTGTGCAAGATGGGAGACCATCGCCATACTTTCAGAGGGTACATCGCCATGCTCGTTGTTCTCAGCCCTTACAGAGGCAGAGGAATTGGTGAGGAGTCTTTCCCTGAATTTGTGATTTTATTTTTATTTGCTGAGCTTTAGAGAATGACAAATCAAATAAATAAATAAACTTTGTTGTTTTTCTGAATTCTTGAAATCCCTTTTTTTTTTGCAGCAACTGAACTTGTGAGTAGGTCGATTCGAGTAATGATGGAATCGGGTTGTGAGGAGGTATGTCGCTTTTCTTTCTAAATAGAACACAAAGTATGTTACAAGCTATTGTTTGAAATACAAAGCCACTATCTGAGAAAATCATTTGTCGACATCCATGCTTTTAATAAGAAGGTTTTTCATAGCTCGATTCATTTTCCGACTTGTTCCTATCATTGTTTGCATACTCCATTTGTCATTCCAATTTGAAAAATACATGGGCCCCATCAAACACGTCTCCATAGTGTAGATTTTTTTTTTAATTCTTGCTTTGCCACAAAGCCCTTGCAAATAACCATAATAGAACCCCACGAATGCTAATTCTTAAACATGAACACACGATGGAAATGCTAATAGTCAATTTTATTTATTTTTGGATTTGTAAAGGTAACATTGGAAGCAGAGGTCACGAATAAAGGAGCGCTTGCGCTATATGGCCGTCTGGGTTTTATTAGGGCCAAGAGGCTTTTCCGGTACTACTTAAATGGAGTGGATGCTTTCAGGCTGAAGCTATTGTTTCCTCGCCTAGATCCCAACTACTATGAAACAGGGATTTCAAATGTGGACGAGATGCCCCCCGAAGAACAAATTAATTTGTGACGCAGTTTATATTAGATCAGGAGATATATATATATATCCATGTGTCGTTGTTCATTGCATATGTACAATAACATCATCTAAAAGTGGCGCAAGAATTCCGAGTTACTCAATCTTCCTTCATCGGAGATTAATTTATGTAGTTGCCAAACATTTTTGTTGAATTTAATGTTTTATTTTAGGTGATTTAGTAGGAAAACCAATTACTAGTATTTATTTTATTTCTGATTTTGAGTGTTGCTATAATGTTTAGAGTTGCCGAACAATGGCGTCACCAACTCCTTGTATTGTTGATAGATGCTTTAGTTTGTTTATTACATTACATTGATCAATTTCTTTGTCTCCTCTGTTTTTCTCTGTTTCTCCTCTGTTTTTTTGGGTTGATCAAAATTGAACTAGCTGATGGTTGGATTCCTACTTTTCTGAAGTTCTATACTGTATTTGAGATCTTTTAGGTCAATCTGTTCCTCTTCGCCCAATATACATCCACCATTTATAGTTGAATGCTCTAACATTTTTCATTTTGAAATGTGCATAAATTATGTGTTTAGAAAGTCGGAGGAGGAGATGAGCATCTATTTACTTATATCAAGATGGTGGTGAATCTCAAAGTCAAAACTATGAAAAACAAGTATGGTACTGAAGATTTCACTGTTGATACTTGTTCTCCATTTTTTTGTTTGCTTTATTTTTTTCTTGTTTTGGTTCATTCATCAACCGAATGACTTGACAAATTAAAAGCACAAGTGCAAAACAGAGTAAGATAGTAGTACTTCATTAAATCTGAATCTGATCACATTGTAAAATGTCAAAATGAAATGTGCTGCCAAATACAAGCAAGGTTAAGCTAACAAACTTAGTGAATCGACAAACATCACATGAACTGCGCGCTTGTAAATAATCTCAACTCTAAAAATTGTGTTCGACATAACATAAATAGAAAAGAAGCTGAAAACCAAAAGAGAGTCTTCTCAATGATCGCCGGGCAATGACTTGATGATGTCCGAATCACCTACACATAGTTAAGAAAACAATCAATAACAACATAACAGGAAACCAAACAACTTATTTTTAAAACCAAAATCTTTACCTGGATCAACAATGCTAAGGCACGAAACACGAAAGTACTTCCCACAAGCAGTACCCAAATCGACATTATCTAATAGAATACATAAGCAGGTCAGTGAAAGAAATATGAGCCAGTGTATGAACACGAGTAAAAAACACATAATCAACCTCAAGCCCAGTCTGTAGACCTAGGCGAGAATCGGGACAAATAAACATTTTAAAATTTGGCATAAATAGCTAGACAACAGTAATCCAAATCTCTATATTCTTGCACTACACAACACAAGAGGTATTACGTTTTATAAGTTGAGCTTCCCCTGCTGTTATAGAGTGAACGAATTCATTTTCTTGATCTTTGAGGTATCCTCAATGAAATTATGTCTCACCGAAACAACACTACCCCAACAACCCGTGCGATTATCCACAACACAGAACGACGATTTCAAACCGAACTACGAATGGAAAATGCAGGTGTGTTGCTACTAACTAAATGCAGCAATATAAAAGATTAGCACCGAGTCGCTTACTTCCATTGTAGTGGTGGACCCCAATCTTAGCGAGCATCGCGTAATACTCAATCTCCGACTTCCTCAGAGGCGGGCAGTTGTTCGAGATCAGTATCAATTTCCCTGCAATTGAATTTGAAACCCCTAATTCAGTACCGATTTCCCCACAGTCGGAACCCTAATTTAGTACCGTAAAAGGAAAAGGCTGAAAAGGGTTTTACCTTTGGAGCTGCGGAGAGTCTTGAGAACGGTCTTGTAGCCGAGCGTGTACTTTCCGCTCTTCATAACCAGAGCCAACCTATTGTTGATGCTCTCATGAGTCTTCTTCGTTTTCTTTGTCGCCACCATTGTTGTTCGAGAGGCTAGGGTTCTTTGTAGCTGAAAAAAGTAGTCTAATATTTTGCTGCCGCGGAAGTAGTGAAATTATAACGTGCTAATTTTATTTTATTTACCATTAATTATTAATTCTTAGTTAATTTTAATTCAAATCCTATTAACTCCGTTCAATTTAACAAGTTCAGTCCAAAAAAACATGTTTAGTACACAGTATTATTCTAAAGTCCAAAAAAACATGTTTAGTACACAGTATTATTCTAAAAGTCTCCGCCTAACTCCGTCCAAACTCAAAAGACGTTCGATAAGCCACTCGAGAGATGTTTGTTGCTTCGCCGCTTATATTAAAAGCATGTTAATGCAATCTACTGAACTTATCATTTGTGGATCAAAGTTGTTATCCGAAGTTTTGACACAAACGTTGGCCAAAATATCCTCCAAAATGTCCATAACATACGTGAAATCAAAGGTACCAATAATGAGAAAGATCAGAAGATGGATCGTGATCTTAGACACGGTTGGTTAACAACTGATTAATGAGATCAAGAGTGTAAGAAATATGAAAAAAGAATGATGAATTTTGTTCTTAATTTTTGTACTTTAACTATACTTTAATCGTCTGAACCTTCAGTCCCAAACCCTCAAATCACAAATCCGACTCAAATTACAAGTAGATCAACTCGGAACCAAATTATCCATGGCTTTCGCTACTTTTCATAGCCCTTTATTCATTTTCTTCTTCGTCACTTTCCTCCAAGTGTAAGTGATTCATGTTTCTTTCGAGCGGAGGAAGTCCATCTTCAGAACCACATGAGGAACCACCATCATCATCATTACTATCCTCGTTAGATTTTGGCTGTTTTCCTGGAAAATGCAAATAAAAAATATAAAATATCAAAATAAAAAACGGTGAGAGACAACCTCAACACAGTAGAACTACCTTTTTCGTTAGAGATGGCATCCGAAGCTCGTGAGTTTTGCTGTTGTGAAATCCACTCGTTCTGGACTACGATCATGTCGGCACCATTTTTGCATTCAGAGTATGCCTTGAGAAGTTCCCTGCATCCATTTTTTTCCGACAGGCATTGTTTATTTGCACTGAAGTTCATAAGACGAAAACAAATGCTTGCGATTTGCGAATAATGGTAAATATGTAAAACTCGGTGGGCAGACAATGATTACTTATTCAAGGACAAGAAAGCGTGACCCCACTTGAACTTGCTGAGCAATAGGTTTCCAGTTTCCTCCTCCCCGCTGTTATATAGACAAATAAATGTATGTCAAAAACTGATTTAACAAAATATGGCCAGATAAACTATTGCAATTCAAGCAAATAAGTTCGGGTGCATGCATGGATATAATTGGTTGCCCACCAGTTTAACCCTAATGAGAGCAGGTTCGGGTATTTAATAATTATATTCAGACTCAGATGAAAATTATTACCAACTAATATACAGGTATTGTTTGGTTTACATTCTTGAGTAACGGGTATCCACAAATTCCAGACTATTTATATAACAAAAAAA
This sequence comes from Euphrasia confusa, assembly GCA_954870475.1. Classification (NCBI taxonomy): domain Eukaryota; kingdom Viridiplantae; phylum Streptophyta; class Magnoliopsida; order Lamiales; family Orobanchaceae; genus Euphrasia; species Euphrasia confusa. Next base: position 28,379,824 of record OX940968.1, on the reverse strand, counting down.
AAACTCTAATTGTTACCATTACTAAGAACTTCACATATTAGATGGGTGTTTTATAATAAAAAATAGTATTTCGCTTAGTATAATTAATGAGTATGGTACCCGATCCATTGACATCCCGATGCAAGGCTAACTAACAAATTTAAATAATGAGCTCAAAATGAAAATTTGAAATATGATTTTATCACTCCAATCATGCATAAAAGACGTCAACGGAACCAATAGTAAGCAACTCCAAGACTCAAGTTTAGTACCATATGATAAGAGCTGCAGCAAGTGCCTCAACACATGAAAGCTCACATGGCCGACCGTAATTTACTGGATTTGCCGCTACCAACCAAGGCACTGCAATTCAAATTACTTGGGATAAAGTAAATCAGACAAATTAAATCAAATAATGCAGGGCAGTGAAATGATAACTAAGTCATGATGTCAAAACTAATAGAGAAATCAGCCATGTGAAATGAAATCATTTGGGATGTTTTCATTCTCAAAAAGGACTTTAAGATCTCAGTATCTCACACATTATAATGTTTTTGTTTTATCTTTCAACATAAAACTAGATGCATATTCCCAGAGTAATTTGAAGAAAATCGTACAAAGGCGAGGAGCTGCACAGCGTAGCTTGGCAAAAGGCACGTCCTGTAGGCGGGCCCACGAGCAATCAACAACTGCTAACCCTCTCCTTCTAATCAATTCAAGATCCTCTTGAGAGACACATTGTGTCCCGGTAGGACTGAAGCATAAAGAAAATTAATAAGCAAAACGTAATTGCGCATATTTAGCACACAATGCAAAAATAAACAAAGACAACTTTTGTCCGAACCATCTAACACAATATTTATTACATGTAGATGTAGTATTATAGTTTTTCAATTCGATCAACTTTTTCCCTGTTTTTAGTTTTAGAGTTATTCAGCCTTTTATCAGTCTAAAACCTAAAATCCTAAACTTTAATACACTAAAATCCTAACACTAAACCCTAAACCCTAATATTAAACCTTAAAACTAAACATTAAACCCTAAAACCTAAAGCCTAAAATCAAAACCTAAACCCTAAACCCTAAAAACTAAAATCCTAAACTTTAATACACTAAAACCCTTACACTACAAACTTCTTACTTTATAATTAGTTATTCTTTTTTTTTTTTTACTACATTCTTTTCACTAAAATAGTTATTCTTTTTTTTTACTACATTCTTACTTTAAAATATATCACTAAATTCTTCTTACTTTAAAACACACGATATTAATCAACAAACCCTAAACCTTAAAACTAAACTCTAAACCTTAAACTCTAAAAGTAAACTCTAAAACCCCTGGAGAGTAACTCGTAAACTAATTAAGCTAACACAACTAGTAAAATAGCTAAACTAGTTAGAATTTATGAGTGAAAATGCATTTAAATCACTAATTTAAAAAAATAAGTGTAAAAACCACAACACATTATAAGACAAGATGCTATAGTAAACAAGAGCACAAAATAATCGCAAATGTAGTTCATATACAGTGATGGTTTATGCACCTCAAAACGATTCCTCCAAATCCAGTACCAACCCGTAATTCCTGCAAATATTAAGAAAACAATATTCAATAGAAAAAAAGGTATGTGGTTGTCTTATAAGCAATGACACTGGATTTTTGGCTATATAGTGTAAAACTTTATAATCTAGCAAACACTTTCTTTCAAGAATCCAAATCTTGCAAGCTTGCGTCCTGTGCACCTCTTTGCGTCACATTGGCCAAAATCCTGAATCCGCCAAAAACGACATGTTTAGAATGACAACAAAAACAATTACCAGACCATATATACATGACTTTTCATCAGAATTTAGATTTATCAAACGCGGCCTTAATGCATAACTCCCATAATAATAAGCAGACTGATCTTATCAACATTCATTTCAATATGATTAGTGAAGAATATTGAGACTTCGCAGATAAAATTCAGACATTGTAATTGACAACTGCATTACTGATTATTTCATTATTCATAATTCACATAGACTTCTTATCAAACGGGCACACGACGTCACTTACCCACATAGCTAGCTGAATGGAAGGGGTAATTTGCTGCTCCTCTTCCCCGTCAGGGGCTGCGAAAAAAGACATGCCATAAACACAAAAAGCGATTTAAACTAAACTTCTCTGGCACAACACATCAAACAGTTGGAGTGCATGATTCACAGAACGATGTAAGTGCACCTGGGTCGGACGGCAAAGACCCGCCATCTTCATCCCTGATGAGTGTTCAAAGCAAGTGAAATTTAAACTTCGTAATCACAACGGAAAAAAAAATACTAAATGTAAGTGTGTAATTTTCGATGTTCTTGAAATACAAAAGGTACTGCCTTTGGGGTTGATGACGGTGATTGTCTTTCTTGAATCGCGCCTGCTTCAGCTTGTTGTTGTGGCCCATCGTGCTGTCGGCTGTCGCCCGGAATCCCACCTTCTTGAGCCGAAAAATGTGATTTTTTTTAGCTAAATGTGTGTTACTGAAAAATTGAATCACGCCCACTTTTGTAAATTAGGGTTACTAATTTTAACAACCATATTAAAATTTGGTACTATTTCTTTGTAATACTTATTTTTTTATCGAATACGAAATATAATTTTTTTTAATATCAAATTATTCTTTTGATAATCAATGCCATACAATATACTGTATCTGCCCTACCAATAGAAGTGACAATGAATCAAGTTAAATCGAACTTTATGCACTCTTTGATGAATATAAAAATTAAGTGATGTTAAAAGTTCTCACAACAAGATTTAATCAACATATAATAAATTCGATTAATTGAATTCTCACAAACCCCTGCAATGTGAATAACTTAAAATCAAACAAATTTTATGATTTTATTTTACACTCACGATCACTCAAGTATATATAAATGTACAAAAATATAAAGAAATTTAAAAAAACACCATGTTAGAATATCCCACATCGGTTGGATAAAGAACCTCGGGCTCACATATAAGTTGGATAACCTTATCACCTTAACAAGGTCTTTTAAGGTGTATACTGGCCCAACTTTAACATGGTATCAGAGCAGGCCCAACACGATGTGGGGCCCCGGTCGATGGAATTTTCGACTGTGGGCACCCCTGCCGATGAAATTTCCGGCCACGAGTAATTCCGATGAAATTTCCGGCTTACTCGTGAGGGGGAGTGTTAGAATATCCCACATCGGTTGGATAAAGAACCTCGGGCTCACATATAAGTTGGACAACCTTATCACCTTAACAAGCTCTTTTAAAGTGTTATTGGCCCAACTTTGACATGGTATCAGAGCAGGCCCAACACGATGTGGGGCCCCGGTAGATGGAATTTCCGACTGTGGGCACCCCTGCCGATGAAATTTCCGGCCACGAGTAATTCCGATGGAATTTCTGGCTTACTCGTGAGGGGGAGTGTTAGAATATCCCACATCGGTTGGATAAAGAACCTCGGGCTCACATATAAGTTGGATAACCTTATCACCTTAACAAGGCCTTTTAAGGTGTATACTGGCCCTACTTTAACACACCAAACAAAGATTTTACGAGCTTCAATACGAGATGCAACAACTACCTACTACTAAATAGATTACAATCACTCCAGTAATTTATTCTCTCGATCAAACTCTCGTCTAATCTCGCTAGAAAATCACAATTGTACTAATTGTGCCTTGTGACACCCTCACCTCCAAAAATTATGTTATTTTTAAAATCACCTTAATCAAATAAGCATAAAGAGTGATGTTTAAATTTTTGGTATCTTATCAAAAGTAAGCATTAAGCAGAACCTATGCTAAATTATGTATACAGTATACTACTCGGTGCTAAATTATGTCATTCACCTCGTTACTACCACACCTACGTGGCACTACTAGAAAAAAGGCTATTAGCGACCACGTTTTTTGCGACCACGACGTGTGGTCGCAATTAATGACTTTTTGCAACCACGCGTGGTCGCAAAAACGGGTGATCGCTATTTGTTGCGATAAAAAAGCCGCCAGCTTCCCGCGCATGTATTCGCGACCACGGCGTGGTCGCTATTAACAGACGTGGTCGCGAAACACATTAGCGACCACAGCCGTGGTCGCAAATAACATGTTTCTGAAAACCGGAATTTCCACGGTGGAAAATAGCTAATAATACTTGACACGTGTATAAGCTTTTGCGACCACGCGTGGTCGCAAAAAGAGTGGTCGCTATTCTCTTACAGATATCAGCGGGCAGAGGGCTCTTTTTTCATTTCTCACTTTCGTCTCTCTAATATTTACAGCAGCGGCGCGGTGAGGACTTCGACTCCGAGCGAGCATCTCCGGCAGAGACCATCTCCGGCAGCGGCGACGACCCCGAATCCAACAGGTGTGCTTCATCCTCTCTTAGCTTCGTCATTATTTCTTCGATTTCGTTTCTTTGATTAGGGTTTTCGATTTTCCATTTGGGGTTTTTGGATTTGGGGTTTTAAACAAATGGATGTATGTAATTTCTAAAGCCAATTTACTTGATCGATCGATTTAAGACTTTGTTTATGATTTCTTAAATTAGGATTTTCAATTTGGGGTTTTATGATTTGGGGTTTTTTGATTTTGGGGTTTATTCAGTTAGTGAAGCAAAGTTGAATTTGGAAGTGTTGTAGAAAAGTGGAGGTGTTTTTGTTTGGCAGGGTTGTTTCATACTCCATTCGGATTATTCAATCTCTGTCCAATGATCTCATAAACAAAATATATTATTGTATTTTGATAAGAAAGTAAACATGTTTCAGGTGATAATGTTTGGTTTGAGAATATTTTAATTTCGGTTCTAAAGCTACTTCACATTACTATAAAGTTACTCATTTATAATGTGGTATTAAAAGATAGAAAAATTAGAAAGAAGAAAAAAAATCCTTTAATTTGTATTTGTGTATCGATAGTACTGTACTAAGGCGACCTAGATTTTAAATACTATATGACAGACTATTTATCATTTCAGTTTTATGTTTATAAAAACTAAAATATTTTCATTAATTTATTCTAAGGTTTACATTTAGAGTTAGGCAGTAGAATTAAGTTGTGTGTAGTTAGGCTAAATGCATTATAATACCTTTATAAAACTAATAGTCATTCTTTTATAAAACTAATAGTCATTAAAACTAATAGTCATTCTTTTATAAAATAATTTTTATAAAAATCAGTATAAAATGAAATTTCTTGAAATATTTCTGATCATTATATAACTTTTGTTCAGCTATGACTCTTTCTTCGATGCTTCATCACCTTTTGGCACTGGTATTTTTGCTCAAAACTTTACTTAAATTTTTTTACCGTTTCTATGAACTATGAATTCTATTTGTGTTAATTAATTTATATGTTCGAACTTCTATTTTTAATCTGAAGACTTTTCTAACTAAAACATTTTTTTATTTTTACATAGATATAGTAATACAGTTGTGTGTGGTTAATTTCAAAATGTCGTTGGATAAGAGTTGGATGCGAATACAAAATCGATTGTCTCCAGAATTCCAAAACGGTGTACGTGACTTTATAGAATTTGCAAAAAACAATGTCAATGAAGAAGGTCGGGTTCGGTGTCCTTGCAAATATTGTCTACATACCAAATTCTACCCTCTGGACATTGTTCGCAAACACATAATTTGCAGTGGCATTGATCTGACCTACACAACATGGTCTCACCATGGTGAGCCTCGAATGCCTAGAAGACCACGAGAAGAACAACATGTTCAAGAACAACCTGTGAACGAGATGGAAGACATAGTGCAAGACTTTGTTGGGAATTCAGGAGTAAATCTCGACGCAGACAATGATGCTGATTTAACATCATTATTCTCAACACTTGAAGAAGAGTTGTACCCCGGTTGCACCGGACCTTCGACTTTGCACTTTATTGCTCAGTTGTTGCACATAAAAGTTCTGTATAAGTGGCCTAACGAGAGCGTTGACGTGTTGCTGAAATTACTTCTGAAAGTTTTGCCTACTGGTTGTAAGTTGCTGACTTCATTCTACGAATGCAAGAAACAGCTGAAGAAGTTGGGATTGGGATACGAAGTAATACACGCTTGTCCTCATGATTGTTGTTTATATTGGAAAGAAAACTCTGAGATGCAGAAATGTCCAGTGTGTGACACAGATCGTTGGAAGAGAACTAAAGGAAAGAAAGTTCCACAGAAAACTCTACGTTACTTTTCACTTAAGGACAGACTGAAACGATTGTATGCTTCGCGTCAAACGGCTAAACTTATGCCATGGCATTTGAAGGAGCGGTCAAATGATGAAGATGTAATTGTAAATCAAATAACCAATAAAATTGTAAATTATTTTCTCTCTGCCTCCATGTCAACAAGCTGAGATGGCAGTGTAGATGTAAAGTAGCAGCATGTTTTTAGGCATTTGCTAATTTTCAATTTTCAATGCCATTCATCATGGCTTCATATCTGCTTTTGATGGCTTACCTAAAATAGTAAATTGTAGCACAAGTAAAGTGGGGAAGATCAAATAGTACCTACTTTAGTGTTTATTTAATTTCTTAATTTAGTGGACTATCGAAAAAAAAGTCTAAACTACGTAATGTTTACGTTTCTGTCATCCACTTCTAGGAACAAAAATTTCAAACATAATCGAAAAATGGAATATTACATCCTTAACAATTGTTAGATGGAAAAATAATTTTGGGTAAAAAAAACAATTTTCAAAAATATTGATCAAATCAACCAAAATAGTTAAATTTACTCAATAATTATTTGAGAAAATTCGATTCCTTTGCTTAAATCAACAATTGAACTTAAAAATCGATTTGTCGATTTTCAATTTATCTGAATTCACGTAATTTTAGTTTGAGTGATTCGTGAACCGAAACCAAAACGGAGAAATACTAACCAAAGACATTCTATCAATTTGAAAATAAAATTGGACAATTGGACATGATAATTGACCTTAATAATTAAGACAATTTATAAATAATTGCATGTGAGGGAAGTTTATATTATATACTATATACAAAAATTATATGCGTAACTTATTGCGTATATATACGCATCCAATTTGTCTGTCACATGCAATTCCATACATGAGTCATGACAGTATTACATTTCTGTCGTCACGAGATTAAAGAAGACTACCCTCGTACAAAAATGTTATTTCACTCGTCTTAACTTATTATTCATAATAAAGTTTCACCAATTTTTTTTTAAAATATTACTTTCAACTTTACTTTATTAATTTAAAAATATATTATTACCTTTAATTTTTTATTCAAAAAATCAACAATAAAATATTTTCTAATATTTGTTACAATCACATATAATTATTTACCGGAAATAGTATTTTATTCTATTTTTTTATAATTGTATTAAATTATTTTTTATTGAAGTAACAATATTGAATCAATAAAATTTTAATGACACAATATGAAATAGGGTGTAATACTGAATTTTTTATATATTATAAATAAATTGAATAATAAAGTAGAGTGATATGCGTAGTGACATTTTTAAAGGGATAGAGAGAACATTTTTTGATATTGAGATTTTTTTGTTTTTAATGATATTCATTGTGTTTAATAATGTGTTTAATAATATGCATTAAGAGTTTATAATATATAGTAATAGATTTAATAATGTGTTTAATAATATGCATTAAGAGTTTATAATATATAGTAATAGATTTTTAACGAGCAAATAAATTAGTTAGTTGAAAAAATATTAATATAAATATAAATAAATATGTATTGAGAATATAAAATGTAAATGCATTTTTAATTTAAAAATAAAATTTAAAAAGTTAGTAAAAAGATAAGAGTTAAATTTTATTTTTAAAATGAAAAAGTACAATAATTATATATATATTTTTTACTAAGTTTTAAGTCTCTATAATTGATTAATTGTACGCGATAATATTTGTTATACTCCTAATACGGATTATTATTCAATAAAGAAAAGAAAAAGAAAAGTAAAAGACAGTCCAAGCCGAAGTCTTACAAGCCGAGAAGCCGCCGCAAAACTCGTCGGTGCCCCTCTCTCTCTATCACTCTCTATCTCTACACAGTCACTTCCTCTCAACACATTTTATTTTATTACTAATAAATTCACAGTTCACATATACATACACAATACATACACACTCTCTCTCTACGCCTGCCTTTAATCTCGCTTGTGAACTACGAAACTTTTCAATCGAATTTCAGGGGGAGATACAGATAGAGAGAGAAACAAACCGACGAACAAGCCCCGAACCTCCTATTCTCCCCCGTGCTATCTCTCTCTCAACAGTTGCTGCGGATCACCATCAACATTCATTCATGCTGATCTGAATCTGATATAAAGGTTTTTCTCTCTCCCAATTTCTGCTTAGATCTTACTAATTCCACACGCACATTTTGTACCAGTTCGTGAGCTAATCGACTGACAAAATGCGGTGGTTGTTGAATCTGTTTGCATGATTGTACTTTGATTTCGACATTTTTTTTCGTGTTGATTTCGTATTTACTGTTATTTTTCATCTGATGAAGATGATGCTGTATAATTGATTTCAGATTCGATTTTCTAGTTCAGAACACTTGGAGTTCAGATTTTCGACATTTTCTTTGTGTGGAAACTTAGATTTGATTTAGCATTGCAATCGACTTTGCAGGTTGTTTGTTGACAGCCATATTTCTTTGCCTTTGCTCGAGTGAACGGAGAGTTGGATCTGAAGAGACGTTGTAATAGCAGTAAATCTGGCGACCACGCTGGCTTGGAGAAACCCCATTCCCTCCAATGACTTGGTAAAAATGCACTTTAACTACTAATACCCGTTATTGTTATGACCGTCTCAGTAATTGAACTTCCGGGATATGAAATTGAAAAGTGCTCTTTCCGATTTTGTATGTTGCGATTAGATCATACACATCAACACATTGAGTGTTCTTTATGTGATTAGTTTTTTTTTATACATGTTATGTTGGGGTGATTCTTTCTAAAGATTATACTATATTGTGCTAATTAAGGTTACAACTTTAAATATTTTATAAATGACTAAATGTTACTTTTTGAAATCCTTTCTCTAATCACATAAGAAAACAAAATGTGAAAATAACATCACCACTTTCTATGGTTGAATTTTTTGTTTTAAATTTTAAGAATCACTTTTTCATAAATTTGAACTTGTTCTTTCTACTGCAGGAGAGAAATGGGGAAGCTAGATCTCACGACCCAGAGCTCCATGCACTCTTGAAACAGAGTTCAAGGTTGATTAATCCTTCTGAACAACTATAAATAGCTTTAGCTTCACCTTCTATGTTTGGGGAAACCACTAGAAGCAGTAGCTATATATTTCCTTACTGCCCAGAATTAAAAATTCTTAATTCATGTAACTTTAAAAAAATATAGAGTTCATGATACTCGTGCCTAAATCAAATAAACTTATCTGCTTCGCGCTCACACTTCCCCGTGCCGTTTATATAAATCAATGTAAGTTACTCAAAACACTAATACTACTGAAGTTCTCTAGGGCACCTTTTGTCTGCTTCCGTGTGCTAGATATTGAGTAGCATTTCAAGTCCCATGTTTAAATTTCCTAAATGCGAATCAATGTTTAAGTTATTCCAATTTAATAGCCAATTTTGTTGGGCCTTGTCGAGACACAAATTTATCATGAAAGTAATGAGCGTTTTTTCTTGCAGAGATAGGAGTAGCATGGAGGACCCAGATGGGACATTAGCAAGCGTTGCACAATTCATCGAGCAATTGAGACAGAGTTCATCATCCTCGCAAGAGAAAGAAATTTCTTTGAGGCAGTTACTTGATCTAATCAATACGCGCGAAAATGCTTTTGGCGCTGTTGGATCACATTCTCAAGCAGTTCCAGTTCTTGTGTCTCTTCTTCGGTCTGGATCACTTGGGATAAAAATACAGGCTGCTACTGTTCTAGGCTCTCTCTGCAAAGACAATGAGTTGCGGCTTAAAGTATTGCTTGGAGGTTGTATCCCTCCATTGCTTGGTCTTCTCAAGTCAAACTCAACAGAAGGACAAATTGCAGCGGCAAAGACCATATATGCTGTGTCTCAAGATGGTGCTAAGGATCATGTTGGCTCCAAAATATTTTCAACAGAAGGAGTTGTCCCTGTACTGTGGGAACAATTGAAGAAAGGACTCAAGGCTGGAAACATGGTTGATGATTTACTCACTGGAGCTTTGCGGAATCTCTCTAGTAGCACTGAGGGATTCTGGCCAACAACAATTCAAGCAGGTGGTGTTGATATACTGGTCAAATTGCTTACAACAGGGCAATCAGGCACTCAAGCGAATGTATGTTTTCTCTTGGCTTGCATGGTAATGGAGGATGCATCTGTATGTTCTAAAATCTTGGCTTCCGAGGCCACTAAACTGCTTCTTAAGCTACTTGGGCCCGAAAACGAAGCTCCTGTTAGAGCAGAAGCTGCTGCTGCTCTTAAATCTCTTTCTGCACAGTGCAAAGAAGCCAAGCGGGAGGTTGCAAATGCTAACGGTATTCCTGTTCTGATAAATGCTACAATAGCTCCTTCAAAAGAGTTCATGCAGGGTGAGTTTGCTCAAGCTTTGCAAGAGAACGCAATGTGTGCTCTTGCAAATATATCAGGTGGCTTGTCATATGTTATCTCTAGCCTTGGTCAGAGCCTTGAATCATGTGCGTCTGCTGCACAAGTAGCTGATACATTAGGAGCATTAGCTTCTGCTCTAATGATATATGACAGCAAAGCTGAATACACTCGCGCCTCAGATCCCATGGAGGTGGAGAAGACATTGGTAAAACAGTTCAAACCTAGGTCGCCTTTTCTGGTCCAGGAGCGTACAATAGAGGCCCTTGCCAGTTTGTACGGGAATGGAGTACTATCGACCAAACTCGCCAATTCTGATGCAAAAAGACTGCTCGTTGGTTTGATTACCATGGCGACAAATGAAGTTCAGGAAGAGTTGATGACTTCCCTTCTTGTCCTTTGTAACAATGAAGGTACTTTGTGGCAGGCACTTCGAGGTCGTGAGGGGATTCAGCTTTTGATATCTCTTCTTGGCCTTTCATCTGAGCAGCAGCAAGAGTGTGCTGTTGCTTTGCTTTGTCTTCTATCCAATGAAAATGACGAAAGTAAATGGGCTATTACTGCTGCTGGTGGTATTCCTCCACTTGTTCAAATACTTGAAACTGGGTCTGCAAAAGCTAAAGAAGATTCGGCTACAATCCTTGGAAACCTCTGTAATCACAGTGAAGATATACGTGCCTGTGTTGAGAGTGCTGATGCTGTTCCTGCTTTACTTTGGCTGCTGAAAAATGGGAGCCCCAACGGAAAGGAAATTGCTGCAAAGACCTTAAATCATTTGATTCACAAGTCGGACACATCAACAATCAGCCAACTCACTGCATTGTTGCTCAGTGATTTGCCTGATTCCAAAGTTTATGTCTTGGATGCATTAAAAAGTTTGCTCTGTGTGGCCCCTCTGAATGAAATAGTACGTGAAGGTACTGCAGCAAATGATGCAATTGAGACAATGATTAAAATATTAAACTCTTCAAAGGAAGAGACTCAAGCGAAGTCTGCACTAGCTCTTGCTGGGATCTTTGATCTCAGAAAAGACTTGCGTGAATCTAACATTGCTGTCAAGACCCTTTTATCTGTCATGAAGCTTTTGAAGTTTGAATCTGAAAGCATCATAGTGGAAGCTTCTCGGTGCCTTGCTGCTATATTTCTCTCTGTTAAAGATAACCGTGATATAGCTGCTGCTGCTAGAGATGCTTTACCTTTGTTGGTGGTGCTTGCGAACTCCTCAGCATTGCAGGTAGCAGAGCAAGCTGTTTGTGCTTTGTCCAATCTCCTTCTAGACAGTGAAGCGTCAAAAAATGCTATCTCAGAAGAAATCATTTTACCTGCAACTAGAATTTTGTGTGAAGGCTCACATGTTGGAAGGACCCATGGAGCAGCAGCGATTGCCCGGCTTCTCCATTCTCGTCAAATTGACTCGGCTTTAATGGAATGTGTTAATCGTAATGGAACAGTGCTTGCTATAGTATCTCTCCTGGAAGCTGCTGCCAGTGGATCTGTTGCTATGTCAGAGGCATTAGATGCGCTTTCTTCTTTATCGAGGCCCGTCGGACAAATTGGGCAGATAAAGCCTGCTTGGTCTGTTCTTGCTGAGAACCCAAATAGCATAACCCCAATAGTTTTATCCATTGCTGATGCTACACCAACATTGCAAGATATGGCAATAGAAATATTATCAAGGCTCACCCAAGCCCAACCTCTTTACCTTGGGAACACAATTGCCTGTGCCACTGGATGCATTTCTTCTATTGCTAGAAGGATAATCAGTACTTCAAATGCAACGATTAAAATAGGAGGATCTGCACTTCTTGTATGCACTGCAAAAGTCAATCATCAAAGTGTAGTTGATGATTTAAATGCATCTAATTTGTGTGCTTCAGTCATCCATTCACTTGTTGGAATGTTGACTTCTGTAGAGTTTTCTCAAGTTGCGGATCAGGGAAACAAAGATATCATAAGCATCTCCAGGATAACTACTAATGAAGAAGGAACTAAACATGACACAGAGCAAAGCACAGCTGTCATTAGTGGTGCCAATATAGCTATATGGCTACTTTCTGCCCTTGCCAGCCGTGATGACAAATATAAGCTTGAAATCACTGAGGCTGGTGCAATTGAAGTTCTCACTGACAAAATTTCTCAATCCTTTTCTCAGTACACACAGGTATTTAGTTTTACTTCGTTATTTGCTCTGCACTACTCACGCCTGCTACCTTGATCTATCCAACTATAAATGAGTTAATTGATAATTTGATATTGCATAATAAGACTAATGAATTTATCATGGTGGCAGCAGTGTAGAAAATGATGATCTAAACAATCACTGCATATCATTCTATATCGATTTATTTCTTATGGTACTTGTTTTGTCATATTGTAATCACTGTGTTGTCAATGTGTTATTCTTTTTCTTTCTCCCTAATTGTTGGAGAAAAAGTGATGGATTTCGAGATGCATATCATCTGTTATTAAGACCTGCATAACTTTGTGAAGAAATTCATGTGTAACTCTTGGGTTCATGAAAGAGATTATGTTTCAGTGGTGAAAATTGAACTATAGTAAATTGCATCGTGATACATCTTTCCGGATCAGTATTCTCGAAAGGTCACTTTAATGATGCTAGATTAAGCACAAAATTTATATAAAGTCCATGCGAAAGAGAAACATGGATGTACTAAAGATTTTGCGACAGACTAAAAAATCCAGCAAATGCGACGATCTTTTATTTATTTTCAGCGAAATAAGTTTATTATGTGAATCTATTTCACAACCTGTCCGTACTTTCTATGTTTTTCTTTCTACGTTTTCCAGCACTAGTTTTTTATTCTTTGACCTGATGAGATTCTCTAGCTTTGTAGTAGTCCACAGGCGTTTATTAAAATGGAGTGATGTTGATAAAATGGACCTCGTCCTAATTCTTTCTGATCTTTTAGGCTGATTATAAAGAGGATGGAAGCATATGGATCAGTGCCTTGTTGTTAGCAGTACTATTTCAAGATAGAGACATCATACGTGCCCATGCAACTATGAAAGCAATTCCTGTACTGGCAAGTTTGTTGCGGACAGAGGAAGGAGCAAACAGATATTTTGCTGCCCAAGCTGTGGCGAGTCTTGTCTGTAATGGTAGCCGGGGTACTCTTCTGTCTGTTGCAAATTCAGGGGTGGCAGCAGGACTCATTTCCATGCTCGGTTGTGGCGATGATGATATTCTTGACCTTTTAGAATTGGCAGAGGAGTTTGCTTTGGTTCGTTATCCTGACCAAATTGCCCTCGAGAGATTGTTTAGGGTAGATGACATCAGGCTCGGCTCGACTTCTAGGAAAGCTATACCGGCCCTTGTTGATTTGCTTAAACCTATTCCAGACCGCCCTGGAGCTCCATTTTTATCTCTTGGGCTTCTAATTCAACTTGCCACAGATTGCCCTTCTAATCAGATTGCTATGGTAGAGTCAGGGGCTTTGGAAGGGCTCACAAAGTATCTTTCTCTTGGACCTCAAGATGCATATGAGGAAGCTGCTACTGATTTACTCGGCATTATGTTTAGCACGGCTGAGATAAGGAGACATGAATCAGCATCTGGTGCCGTCAGTCAGCTTGTGGCGGTTTTGCGCTTAGGTGGAAGAGCAGCAAGATATAGTGCTGCTAAAGCCTTGGAAAACTTATTTTCTGCTGATCATGTCAGAAATGCTGAATCTTCCAGGCAAGCTGTTCAACCTTTGGTGGAAATTTTGAGTACTGGTTTGGAGAAGGAGCAACATGCTGCTATTGCTGCTTTGGTTAGGCTGCTAAATGAGAACCCATCTAAGGCCCTTGCTGTTGCTGATGTTGAGATGAATGCTGTTGACGTTCTGTGCAAAATTCTTTCATCAAACAACAACTCAATGGAACTGAAGGGTGATGCTGCAGAATTGTGTTGTGTTCTTTTTGGAAACACACGTATAAGATCTACTCTGGCAGCTGCCCGTTGTGTTGAGCCTTTAGTTTCTCTTCTTGTTGCTGAATACAGTCCAGCACACCATCCTGTTGTCCGTGCATTGGATAAACTTCTTGACGATGAACAGCTGGCAGAACTAATTGCTGCTCATGGTGCCGTTGTTCCTCTTGTAGGCCTTCTATACGGTCGGAACTATTTCCTTCATGAAGCCATATCTCGAGCTCTAGTTAAGTTAGGCAAGGACAGGCCTGCGTGTAAAATGGACATGGTGAAAGCCGGAGTAATAGAGAGTGTGCTCGATATACTTCACGAAGCACCAGATTTCCTATGTGCTGCACTCGCTGAATTACTCAGAATACTCACAAATAACGCGACCATTGCAAAAGGTTCATCGGCAGCTAAAGTGGTTGAGCCTCTATTCCAATTGCTGTCGAGGTCAGAGTTTGTGCCCGATGGACAGCATAGTGCTTTGCAGGTTCTCGTGAATATTTTAGAGCATCCACAGTGCCGTGCTGAGTATACCCTCACGTCTCAGCAAGCTATAGAACCCCTCTTACATCTGCTAGACTCTCCTGCTTCAGCAGTTCAACAGTTAGCAGCCGAGCTTCTGTCCCACCTTCTCTTAGAGGAGCATCTTCAGAGGGACCCGATGACTCAGCAAGTGATTGGTCCGCTGGTGCGCATTCTCGGTTCCGGGATTCCTATTTTGCAACAGAGAGCCGTGAGGGCTCTCGTCAGTGTTGCAGTAATGTGGCCGAATGAAATCGCGAAAGAAGGCGGTGTAAGCCAGCTGTCCAGTGTCATACTTCACGCCGACCCCTTACTCCCTCATGCCTTATGGGAACCTGCTGCCTCTGTTTTATCTACTATTTTGCAGTTTAGCTCCGAGTTCTACTTGGAAGTTCCTGTGGCAGTTTTAGTCAGATTGCTACGTTCAGGATCTGAGAGTACAGTCGTTGGCGCTCTAAACGCTCTTCTAGTGTTGGAAAGTGATGACTCTACAAGTGCTGAGGCAATGGCCGAGAGTGGGGCAATAGAAGCACTTTTGGACCTGCTTAGAAGTCATCAGTGTGAGGAAGCAGCTGCCAGACTACTTGAGGTGTTGTTGAATAACGTGAAGATAAGGGAATCAAAAGCTACTAAATCTGCGATCCTGCCCCTGTCTCAATACCTATTGGATCCTCAAACGCAAGGTCAGCAGGCAAGGTTATTAGCAACTCTTGCCCTTGGTGACCTATTCCAAAATGAGGCTCTTGCACGGACAGCAGATGCTGTCTCAGCTTGCAGAGCGTTAGTGAATCTGCTTGAGGATCAACCTACCGAGGGAATGAAAGTGGTGGCTATTTGTGCTTTGCAGAATCTTGTTATGTATAGCCGATCGAATAAAAGGGCAGTTGCGGAAGCTGGTGGGGTACAGGTTGTGCTGGATTTGATTGGTTCTAGTGATCCTGATACATCACTACAGGCTGCTATGTTTATTAAGCTTCTTTTCTCTAACAATACAATTCAAGAATATGCTTCGAGCGAAACTGTGAGAGCTATTACAGGTAAATCTCTCTCTAATATAGAGTTGACTTAAGTTTTTACCTGTTGATTATAATAGTTGAAAAATACATTGAGATGTTGCTTTTGAGATGTTGGTTGGTTGTTAAGCTTTGCCCTGACAAAAACAATTTTTATTAGTGTTTTTTTTTTCTGCATAAAGTTTCTTGTTGTTCTTCTAGGACTCTCTGGGTCATCTTAACATTTCCTGGAGATGTATGTATATGCAAATTTTGTGTAAAAAATGAAATTTTGTCATTAAATTTTCCTACTTCCACTATTCAAATCTTATTTTTTCCATTCACTTTCAAAATTCACTATTCTTATAGTTTAATATTCAAATGAAGGAAGATTTGATTGTACTATAATATTTCATCCATACAGATAAAGATGATTTAATTCGTAATCAAATAGATGCATTACAATCAATGCATCTTAGTTAGAGCCCCTGTAGTTTTATTATTAGTCTTAACATATCCCAATATTATTATTTCGCAATGATCTGATTTTATTTTTCTGCTGCTCTTGTAGCTGCAATTGAGAAAGACTTGTGGGCCTCTGGAACTGTTAGTGAGGAGTTTCTAAAGGCCCTAAACGCACTATTTGGAAACTTTCCCCGCCTTAGAGCCACTGAGCCTGCAACTCTGAGTATACCTCATTTAGTCACCTCTCTTAAGACTGGATCAGAGGCAACTCAAGAGGCTGCATTGGACGCACTATTTCTCCTTAGGCAAGCTTGGTCTGCATGTACTGCTGAGGTTTCTCGAGCCCAATCAATTGCTGCTGCAGATGCAATACCCCTTTTGCAATACTTGATCCAGTCGGGCCCTCCGCGTTTTCAGGAGAAAGCAGAATTTTTGCTGCAGTGTTTGCCAGGGACTCTAGTAGTGATAATTAAGCGTGGAACCAATATGAAGCAATCTGTTGGGAACCCGAGTGTGTTCTGCAAGATAACCCTTGGAAATACTCCCCCTCGCCAAACCAAGGTATAGATTCGCCATATTTTTTTTTCCTTTTTCTTTCTACCTTGTTTAGTTTTGGTCCAGTAAATGTCGCCACTTGCATTTATTTAACACTCGTGATATTTTGATTCCCCTAGATGCTAGATGCTTGCATACATGCCTTTTTTAGTGTACTTTCTTCAAGTTCTTGTGTTTGTCAGTTTGAGTTTGACAATAGTTCTCTCAGTGAAAAATGTAGCTTGTCAAGCGAAACCAATATTTGAAAAATGATTTGCATTTTGTGATCGTGTAGTTTGTGGAAGGGAAATCAGATTCGAAAATGGAGCTTGTAAATGTAATTATGTTTTGTTTTATTAAGTAAATTTGTGATTTTTCAGTTATTAGCAGTTACTGTAATCTGTCGTCCCTCAATGTAGTAGAAGCTTGAAGGCCCAATACAATTGGATGTGTCCATGTCGTCTAGTACCTGAGCAACCCTAATAAAAGTGGATTATTTCTCAGAATAAAATATCCTGCTTTAGTCCTTCAAATCTGTGGTTGATTTCAAGTTAGGCATGTTGGGCTCTGCCTTTGTTCTAGCACCTTGCATAATTTGGCTAAAGATCATTATATTTTTACACGCCAAACATGGATTACAAGACCCAACTTGGCATGTTCCATGTAATTTAATTACTGTTCGTGACCTTTTTTCACAGGTTGTCTCAACGGGTCCTAATCCTGAGTGGGATGAGAGCTTCTCATGGTCCTTCGAAAGTCCTCCCAAAGGACAGAAGCTTCACATTTCATGCAAAAACAAGAGCAAGATGGGCAAGGTAAATGTGTCTGTGTGAACTTCCGGAGAAGTACAACTTCCATTCTTTAGTCTAAATACAACAATACTTTAGTTACAGTACGGCAATTCTGCTTCTATACTACGGATAGTTGTCATATACTTCAAAGAAGATAATTGGGTTCTTGATTAGGCTAAACTTTAGTAGGGGCTGTTACTGTAAATTTAAATGTGAAATTATGTGTTTTTGTATTCAGTTGCTTACTTATATTCTAATCACTTCCTTGCGTTAATTGCAGAGCTCGTTTGGAAAGGTGACTATCCAAATTGACCGGGTTGTGATGTTAGGTGCAGTTGCTGGGGAGTACACGCTGCTTCCCGAAAGCAAAAGTGGGCCCTCAAGGAATTTGGAAATAGAATTCCAGTGGTCTAATAAATAGCAGGCAAGCTACGAAGGTACCTGCGATTTTTACTTCAAAAGTTGAAATGGGCAGACGAATTACATAGATTTTGGTGTATTATTTTTGTTGTATTTATCATGATAGTGTGTGTATAGTTCTGATGTTTTGTGTAGCAATTATTTTCTTTTAATTCTTAGACTTTTTTTTTTTCTGTGTATGGATGTACTATTATTTTTGTAACTTGAGTCATTTTTATTTTTTTTGGAAACTTCATGGTTTGATTATGGTTTGCCTTTGTAATAAATTGTGTGAAAAGTTGGAGCTGTAATGAATTTTTTAGAGCAAAATATAGTGTTATTTTTTCCGTCATTCTATCTTGTGTAATATATTTGTGTAATATATTTGAAAAATA
Organism: Euphrasia confusa; assembly: GCA_954870475.1. Classification (NCBI taxonomy): domain Eukaryota; kingdom Viridiplantae; phylum Streptophyta; class Magnoliopsida; order Lamiales; family Orobanchaceae; genus Euphrasia; species Euphrasia confusa. Next base: position 28,361,268 of record OX940968.1, on the reverse strand, counting down.
AAGTGCATCTTTGTAAAAATAAAATAAAGTGTACAGTATAATTTTGAAGAAATACAGTAGTAATCTGATCTTATTTTGAAAGGTCTTTAGATCAATTCAATTTATATGATCTTATTTTGAAAGGTCTTTAGACCAATTCAATTTATAGAATCATCTTGAATTTCTGTGGAAGCTCTTGCCACTTTATTAGGTAGATTTCGTTTTCTTTATCCATTTCCAACAACTATTTTATTTATTTTTCTTTGTTCTTGACAGAGGTTGATGTAGATTTATTTACAATCTAATGATGTATTATTATAATTGTGTCTCAATCTTAATATAATTAAATAGAAACTTAATTCCAAAATGACAGCTGATTCCTTGTGGTGTTTGCTTTGTTCCCCTAACCTCTCATTGCAGTAGTTGTTGAAAACCTAGAAAAATATATAATCATCAATCATGGAATCGACCACCCAATCCTAGCAATTTTTGAGTATCCCTCTTTCTTCACAATTAGTTTCTTCTTGTTTATAACAATCTATATTTTTCTTCCAAACATACACGTTAATATATAGCAACAACGACACCTTAATAAGTTCAAAGCAAAAGAAAGGTCGGCCGTGATTTAACATTGTTTAATAGCAACACCATTTGTATCGATTTAAAATATGGAAGAGTGTCGTATGTTAGCACTCTCGATCTCATGAGAACTCGAGCAAACCAAGGATATATATATCAAGGATATGTGTAGATATTAATGACTACTGAATACGAATTTTGTGATCAAACGTGAATAAATATGACTACGGTCCTCAATGTATAATTTAGAGTATTCCTACGTTTGAAGCAAGACATCCAATACAAGGGTTTGGTTCATGATAAAATTCCTAAATTCACCAACTCCCACAATTATTGATGGCTACATAAGTATATATTTATGGTGCACCAATATTTTATCTTATGTGCCCATCTTTTGTTTCCAATTCTCAATCACGTCGCTTTAGTAAGCCTTACACGTCGCAATTCTTCTAACAAGTTATTGTTAATTTGTTACGCTAATATACCATTTTGTTCTGCCTCTAAGTTGGGTAGCAACTCACCGATTCATTAGAACATAGCTTTTTAGAAAGGAACTCAAAAACAAAATTGTGAAAGTTTGACTCAAAACGGACAATATCATATAGATGTGACGTTGTGGTGAAAGCGAAGTGCCCTACAATGGTATCTGAGTCAGATTCGATTGAGTTCAATATGAATGTGCGTTCTCAGTGTGACCTCGATTGGAGATAAGTGAGTGTCATGCGTCGAAAGTCTTTCTAAAAATATGGTAATTAATCAAACGACGAGTCTCATTGGGTGATAACAACTGTGCAAGATGAACATATATTATCGAGAAGGGGAGGACAATAATATTGTGGTCATTGGTTTGAGGAGTGATATGTTGGGGTGGCAACTCAAGTCTCACATTGAAAAAAAAAAACAAAACCGTGAAGCCAAAACATTATATCTTCTTCATAATAATATGGATAACTTAAAACATTAAACTTGATCATTTATAAACTCATGATTGCAAAAAAATTAAATCAATTTTGTTCAGTAAGACACTTAGTTTTAGAGTTTCAATTGCAAATTCCATCCCCAATTGTATGTGCTTGGGTGCTTCCCTACTACTTGAAGAAGAAACATTCTCATAATATATAAATTAAAGCTACACACACCATATAACCTATTTTTTATTATGGAACTTTCTATATTGAGGAGGGGCCCACACACATCTGTCTATATATAGAAATTACTAACAAGTAGAGATTTCAAAGATAGAGAAATAATGGGGGTGGGAGGGTACCTATCAGACCTCATGAGCAATGCTCACAAGAAGAAGAAAAGGAAGCAGATGCAGACTGTGAATCTCAAGGTCAGAATGGATTGTGATGGTTGTGAGCTCAAAGTCAAGAATGCATTGTCTTCTCTAAGCGGTACGTTATGGATTTTAACACGATTTATGAACCGGCTCATGTCCGGAACAATAACTTATCTTCAACCAAATATGTTCAAACTCAATCAACAAAATGCGTTTGCGAACGGCGAGCACACAAATTTTAGTCAAGTGCTCGATTTGATTAAAAATATATTATTTCCGTCTCATATTAATAGTCATATTTTCATCTTCGTCAGTTCCAAATCAATGATTTGACCTAGAGTGGCAAATGAATTGAGCCGTGCAAGGCTGATTTTGAACTCGAACAGCTTGTTATCATAAACGAGTCGAGCCCGAGCATCGTCTTTCTCAGCTCTCGAATATTTTTTTGATTTTAATTTAAATAATATTTAATTAATAGAAAACTATTTATTTAATAAAAGTATCAAATTTATGTTATTTTAATTTCAATAAAGTGATGTTTTGAGTTTTGTTAGTAAATTAAAAGATTTAATTAAGGTTTTAAACAGGCGTGAAATCCGTGGAGATAAATAGGAAACTGCAGAAGGTCACAGTGACAGGTTACATTGAGTCGAGCAAGGTTTTGAAGAAGGCGAAAGCGACAGGGAAGAAGTCGGAGATATGGCCGTATGTGGCTTACAACCTGGTGGCTCAGCCGTATGCACCTCAGGCTTACGACAAGAAAGCGCCGCCTGGTTTCGTCAGAAAAGTAGAACAAACAACAACAAACGGTAATATTGAGGACCCATACATTCAAATGTTCAGTGATGAGAATCCTAATGCATGCTCCATCATGTAATAAAACTATTACTGATAATAAAAATGTACTCTTCCTTCTATATACTACTGTATAGTCTCTACTTGATTAGAAGTTGTATGTAATTGTATCAAGAATATAATGTGATATATCATGTTCTCTTTTTATAATTATATCTTTTGTATTTTTGTTCTTGTTTTGTGATATGAATATATACTTACTAGTAATTGATTTTGTTAAATATTAAAAATATAAATTAATAATGTGAAGGCATTATATTTTTGACAAATCAATAGGGATGATTTCTTAATTCATTTTAAAATATTGTTATGTCACTCTTTAGAATATTTAATTAATGTCTATATACTTCTTTAAGATGAATAATCAATTAAGTATAAATAGATGTATAATCATTTTCCTTAGTAATTCCAAAATTTTACATTATTGTAATAGAAAAATTATAATTTTATTTTCTAAATTTATTCTCTTTTACCAACGTACAAGTCGCTAGCGTAAAAAAAACGTGAGATGTATAAAAACAAATTTGTAAACTAATTTATTAATTTATTTTCTTTTAAATATGTGGTTATATTTATTTTTTATTACAGAGTATAAGGGTTATATTTATTTTTTATTACAGAGTATAAGGGTATCTGAGTCAGACTCATCGAGTTTAATTAATATGAATGTGTGTTTCTAGTGTGACTTCGATTGGAGATATATGAGTTTCTTGTATTGAAAGTTTTACTAAAAATATGGTAATTAATCAAACGACAAGTCTCGTTGAGTGATGCGCCTGTGCTTGAAATCACTCGTCATTGTTTGAGGACAGATATGTTGAGGTAGCAACTCAAGTCTCATGTTGAAAAAAACAAAACGAAAGTCTTGTCAAATTTATAAAGTTACTTATTGCTCCATTACAATAATGCTTTTTATGAAGAGCGCGAAAACAAACCCGTGAGGTCAAACATTATACCTTGTTCGTAAAAATACCGATAACTTATAACATTAAACTTGATCATCACTTATAAACTCATGATTGCAAAAAAAATTAATCAATTTTTTTCAACGAAACACTTAAGGAGGGTGTATTCAATCAGGATTTTAATGGATTTTTTAGAATTTTTAAAAGTTCGTGGATTTTTGTGGATTTTCTAAATCTACGGAGTCTAGAAAGAGTTTGATTGACTTTTTCTTATTGATTTTCACGGATTTTGATAGACTTTACATAATTGTGAAATTCATTTTTTAATTGATTTACTTGAATTATCATAGACTTTTACATATAAAGAAATCCAAATTGTTTTAAAAAAAATTCAAATTGTTTAAAAAATAAAATACAAAAAATGCATTAGTTTAAAAATAAAAAATATAATTTTTCAACATTATTATTCCTATTTTTATTTACATATTGTTATACGACATTATTTTTCATAAACCATTAGCAAGCAATACTCATTGTATGAATTAGCTTGTTCATTTTTCAAATACTATTAGCAAGCAATACTCAATACTCGTTCAATGAATAGCTTGCGTTTTTTGTTTTGATGTAAATAGTATTCATGATATATATATATATATATATATATTATTTTTTGATTTCTTTATTTATTAATGTTTTTTTAACTTCATTATGTTTATTTATATATTTTTAAAATTTTATTATTTTTTTAATAATTAATTAATAATTTTATTTTATCTATTTCATGTTTACTAATTTTATTTATTTTTATTTATATAGTTTTAAGTTTTATTATTTTTTTAATAATTAATTTGTCAATTAAAATAGAAATCCGTTGAAATCTCATGTATTTGGGAGAGATTTCAAATAATGGATTTCCTTTATATTTTAGGATGAAATCAATAGAAATCCATTGACTTTTAATCCATTGAGTTTTGAATACCTGTAGATTTTAATAGACTTTTTAAAATCTGAATTGAATACCTCCGGATTTTAATAGACTTTTAAAAATCCGGATTGAATACCCCTGGATTTTAAATGTCTAAACAAATCTTACAGAGTCTTAAACGAATACACCCCTTAGTGTGTTAGAGTTTCAATTGCAAATTCCATCCCCAATCCTACGTGCGGGTGCTTCACTACTACGTACTTGAAGAAAAAACATTCTCCTAATATATAAAGCTACACACACCATATAACTATATACAGTATATTTTTAATTATGGAAACTTTCTATATTGAGGAGGGCTCCACACACATCTATCTATCTATATATATATATATATATATATATATATATATATATATATATATATATTGAAATATGAGGCGCGTGAGTGTGGTCCTACGACTAGCGCACATAGATGAGAGAGGGAGACCCGAGACACGTAGAGATGTTCCATTCTAAAACCAACTGCTATTTAGGTGGAGTAGTTCCTTTTACTTATAATTTGGTTTTCCTTTCAATTGGTACTAGGTGGAGTAGCTACATTTACTTATAATTTAGTCCTCATTTCCCCTCAAATTTAATATTCGACAACTCACACGTGACTACAACACACAATTTTCTCAATATAAAAATTACAAGCAAGTAGAGATTTCAAAGAGAGAGAGAAATAATGGAGGTGTGAGACATATAGACAGGAGAGGGAGGAGACCTGAGACACGTAAAGATGTTCCATCCTAAATCAATTGGTACTTAGGTGGAGTAGTTCCTTTTACTTATAATTTGGTCTTCCTTTCAATTGGTATTAGGTGGAGTAACTCAATTTACTTATAATTTAGTCCCCCTTTCCACTCATATTCAATGTGCGACAATTCACAAGTAGCCACTACACACACAATTTTAACAATATAGAAATTACAAACAAGTAGAGATTTCAAAGAGAGAGAAATTGTTAAATATCAAAAATCAAACGAAAATCATTCGTCAGCCTAAGGCTCAAATTCAATTCAAATCTCACGTAATGGTCTTCTGAACCCTAAAAACAACAATTAAATACTATTGTATCTCCTACCAAAATTAGAACTTAACAAAATAAGAATCATAATTGAAAAATGAAAAACACAAAATAAATTAAAATAAATTGAATATTAAATAATAAAAACTTTAGGCCCATAACAGGCCTAAGCCCGATCTCGACACCGATAGACGAGCCATGGTCGAGGCCCAGCCCCTTCTACTACGGCCATCTGCTCTCTATCAACTTCATCCCTTTTCAAATCAACCTTGTCCCCAAGGTTGAAAAACATCCTCCTTTTCCGTTACTTCATCTTTGTCAGTGGGTTCGTAATTCTCATAATTACTTAGGTCTACTTCCTCATTCGGCTCCACGAGCAACACTCGCAACTCTTTGAGAGGACAAACTCTCCAATGGCCTGGTGTGTAAGTCTTGCGGCACTTGAAGCACAATCCTTTCGCTCGCAAGTTGGCTATCTCGTTCAATGTGAGACTAGAGAAGCGTGAGCGCTTAGTCGACTCCTCCGAAGTTGCCGAAGTAGCAGACGTTGAGTGGTCAATCGACCGAGTCATGCCACTAACTGAATCACCCCCCGCTGGGCCGGTGTCTGTTCCTGCATGCACCACCAAATTATCTTCCACATCCCTTGTTAGATCCATGGCCGTTTCCAGATCTCCCGGGCGCAATAACCTAAGTGAACTACGTATGGAATCCTTCAACCCCTTCATGAAATACCCAAGATAGTGATCATCAGAGAGCCCAGGAACCTGGCTTGCCAACTGCACAAACAAAGTTTCATACTCGTCCACACTCTTCGTCTGTTTTATGTCCGCTAGTCGCTCATACGGGCTGCCCTTAAACCTGGTATCCAAACGAGCGACCAAATCTTTCGAGAACTCCTCCCACGTGAGGCCTGATCCACGTGATCGAAAGCAATTTGCCCAATAGAGGGCTGATCCCTCCATCGATATCACAACTGTTTGTTAGAACTTTTAATTAGTTTGACAACAATCAATATAATTTATTGAAGAATAACACAAAAAACATAAAACACAGAAAATATAGTACGTACCACAATTATAATTATAATATATTTGTACTCATACTTGCGTTAATTCTTTAACGCAAATATATTTTGCTTGCGCAAATATATTTTGATATAAACATATATATATATATATTTATATATATAATATATATAATCTGATGATAGCGCAAATATATTTTGATATAAACATATATATATATATATATATATATATATATATATATATATATTTATATATATAATATATATAATCTGATGATAGCGCAAATATATTTTGAGCGCAAATATATATATATATATATATTTATATATATATATATATATATTTATATATATAATATATATAATCTGATGATAGCGCAAATATATTTTGAGCGCAAATATATTTTGAGCGGAAATATATTTACTGATTCTACGCACATATATTTATATATATAGAACTGACGCTACCGTCGTGGAGTAGCGCAAAATAATATTTATAAAGCCTAAACTATTCACTATTCACTAGCACAAGTACTAGCAGCAAGTATAGGGTCGATCCCACGAGTAGGCGATTCCCGGCTTTGAATGCTCAATTGGGTTGTCACGTTTGAAAAGGTTTTGTTTTGGAGAGCAGTTGGGCACTGCCGAACCGTGGTCACCGTGTTTACTTGACTGGAAAATAACAAATAACTTAAACAAAAATAAAACTAGCATGCAAACCTAATTAACAGACTTGACTAAACAGATAAGAAGAAAACAATAGAGAATAAAGTATCCAGGCATTGACTCCCCTGATTTCCCCCTTGACCTATGTGCTGCCGATCATCGGTACGTATATCATTTTGCTAACAGTTTTGTCTTCCAGTTATAGATCCCAAGTATTAACATCCCTATAACGTCACACATATTAATACCCCGAACCCTTATTCGCTCTTATGTTTAAGTCCTATTAGATCTCTCTCAATAGGTCTCCTGACGTTGACCAATTCGACACTATGTGACCGCATGAGTCTAAGTTGATCAAGTCGCCTTCATCCTCCAAGCAAACCCGGAATGGCCAATAGCATGCCTGGACAGACCCAAGTCATACGACCACATCTCCAGCAACATGTTGTACTTCGCGGACGCCCAGTCTCCCGGTCGCGTTGATCCACGTAATCCTGTGTTAGGCAAGTCGGGGTTCCCACTGGTCACTGTAGGATTGCCCAAGTCCCTAACATGCTTAAGTTACTACCCTGTTGAATCGGGAACAAAACTCAGCTAGTTGTTGTCATCAATAAGCCTCCTGGCACGATCACGTCTTAGGGTTGGTCAGGTTCTGTCTTTTCCCAGATACAAACAGATTAGCTACTTGACATAATTAAAACAGAAAATAAAACAAAGGAAATAAGACGAACTATATTATGCATTAAAACGGGAAATTGTTCAACAAGAAAATAAAACTAAGTACGGAAATTAAAAGCATAAAACATAAAGAAATTGTTTTTGGCCCGAAGGCTATGAATCAATCAAAACGCCGGTGAGTGGTAGCATCACGCGGCTGCTCAGTCTTCTTCGCTGGTCAGGTAGGGTTTCGCCGTCTTCGTGCGTCGGGTTGTTTTTCTGAGATTTTTCGTGTCTATTTCGTTCCTCCCTTGTTCTCCAGCGTCTTCTTGTATTTATAGGGCTTGAATTGATGTAGAGACGTGTGGGGGAATACCTCTAAGACTGGACGAGAGTCCATCTCTTCTTTGTCTCTGAACCTGGTCACTTTCGAAGAGTCCAGGATTTTCAGGATTCTGGGTACACCGATTGCCCAACGTTCCGTCTCGGTCAATTGTTGCTCTTGCCCAATTGCTTTATCTCTGAGAGCCTTCTTCATTTACGAGGTACCAGATCATGCGCTGTACTTGGTCGTGCGTTAATCTTGCTCCACTTGCTGACTCTGTCCCAACTTGCTCAACTCCACTTGGACACTCCAGTCAGATCAGCTTGCTCAACTTGCACTCTTGACCAGGAAGGTGATTTTCTTGCCTCTTTCACACAATTTGCTCCTCTTTCGTTGTGTACCTGCATCACTTGACCACAGACCCAAAACGTGCCCTCCCAAACACAAACAAAAGTAAAAACAACTAATGACTCGATTTACTTGACTCAAAAGACCTAAAAATGAGCCAAAAAATATGGCTCATCAAGATTTAACTTGATTTGATAGAGGCTTGCACAGCAATCTCCTAAGACAGAAATTCGCCCACTACTCGTCTTTGTGTATGTAGTTTTCTGGACGTCTATCTTGCTGTTGTAAAAAGACGATGTATAGTACGAATAATATGCGGAACCCCAAATATAACTCAACAATAAATAAAGAAGGAGACAAGAAAAGAAGACAAGGAATTTACGTGGAAACCCAAATCGGGAAAAACCACAGGAGGAACGACGAGAACTTTCACTATAATATTGCCGATGATTACAAGGATTGATATCCACTCTAAAACCCTCTAATCTCACACAATATTATCTCTCTCTATGATGGTATTAACTTGTGTTAACTCGTGTTGTTTGTGTCAATGGAGAAGCTCTCTTTATATAGGAGGGAGTCCTAAATATTGTATGAAAACAATATTTCACGCCCATAAAGAGTCCCAAGAGAAGTAGGAAACAAATCCTATTTAAAATAGGAAAGGAAGAAAATTCACGATTGCTGAATCTGGGGACCTAGCGCGGCGCTAGGATCCTAGCGAGGCGCTAGCTTCCTGGCACGTTCGTGCCGAGCCCGCAGAAGGTGTACCCAAACTGGCACGAGCTGTCCTAGCTGGGCGCTAGGAACGTAGCGGGTTGCTAGCTTCACTTTTCCTTTTTCTTCTCGGTTTTGTGTCACCAGTTCATTGTGCACCAAACCGCGAAATCCCATCGCACATGTGAAATCACATCACATATAACACCAAGTCGCGAAATCCCATCGCGCATGCGAAATATCATCGCACATCAAAAACCATAAAGCGAAATCACATCACCCATGCGAAATCACATCGCACTCCATAGTCTCGTCCCTCGTCTTCCTCCAAACGCCCCAACGGGCCTAGTTCCTAGAAGTTTGGACCTTCAAAGGTCCCCATGAATCGGAACGTACATACCCGAGTGTCTTCTTCGAATTATGAGCCCAATTTGAGATATACCCTCTCGAACACTTTCCAAGCGCACATGGCTCACCAGGTTTAGATACACTCCATAGATCGAGAAACACTCGATCCTTCTTGTCGACTTTCCTCACATGCCCAAGCCGCACATGGTCTAGTCGTGTAGACTCTTCATCCGAGAGCCTAGTTTTTCCACCGGTTACTTCGTTCACAGCTTTATCTTCAATGAGCTTGGTCACTCCGGCCTTACTTGGTTGCGCGCCTCTAAGCCGGATAGACTCTTCTTTCAAGAGTCGGGTTTTGGCCCAGGTTACTTCCTTCACCGCGCCTTCTTGGAGGACATAAGGTCGTCTCGTCTTTTCTTCTCCTCCCAACACTACCAAAGCCTCTTCGGTAGCCTCATAAACTCCACCTTCTCCGGTGTAGCTTGTATCAACCTCGGTTACTTCCTTCGCCGAGCTTCCATCGAGGACATAAAGACGACTCATCTTTCTCTTTCCCCGCAATATTACCAAACCACCTTTGGTAACTCTTAAAACTCCACCTTTACAAGTGAGTTTATAGCCCTTCATATCAAGGGTACTCAAGGAAATCAAATTCCTCTTCAAGTCAGGGACTTGTCTTACCTCGCCTAGCGTGCGCACCGTGCCATCGAACATCTTCAAGCGGATATTCCCAATCCTTTCGACCTTGCACGAGGTGTCATTAGCCATGAACACCGCACCATGCTCCAAAGATTCATAAGTCGCGAACAACGACCGGTCCGGACACATATGAAACGAGCAACCCGAGTCTAAGATCCAATCATCACACAAGTTGGAGTTCTCGCCTAGAGCCATTAGTAGTTCTCCATAGAAATTCCCATCTACTAATCCAACGTCACCGGAATCCTTATTACCGGAATTATTGTTGTTGCTCTCCTTTCTCTTCCACGCGTAGCACTTCGACTTTATGTGTCCCTTCTTCTTGCAATAGAAACACGTCTTATTCCCGTGTCGCGACTTCGAATTCCCCGAATCGCTTCCTTTATCACGGTACTTCTTTTGGACGCTAAGTCCTTCACCCACATCGGGCACACCATCCTTGTTGGACTCCATCCTTTGTACGTTTTCTCTTGACGAGAGAGCCGAAGTTACGTCTTTAAACGTGAGACTATCTCGTCCATAGAGAAGCGTGTCCCGAAAATCCGCCATGGAGGGGGGTAGCGAGCATAACATCCAAAACGCAAGATCATCATCTTCGATCTTCACGCCAATTTTCCCAAGGTCAGCTACACGCTCTTTGAATCTCGCTACATGGTCTTGAATCGACGACCCCTCCGCCATCTTGAGGAAGTAGAGACTTCTCTTCAAGTGATGCTTGCTGGACACCGTTTTCTCAACGCACATCGATTCCAACAACTCCCATAATTCCTTTGCGGTCTTCGCCTCCGTCGTTTCCTCGGTCAAAGAATCCGAAACATGAAGCCCTATGGTCGCCATAGCCACCTGATCGAGCTCCACCCACTCGTCATGCTTCATGTCTTTCGGCTTGTGGTCAACACCAAGTAGACAAATCTCTTGCTTAAGAGATCTGAGGACCAACCTCATTTTGTGTTGCCAAATAGGAAACCTCGTGTTGAGACTTAAATTCGGTAGATCGTACCTCACGCTCGCCATCGAAACCTTGCTCTGATACCACTTGTTGTAAAACGACGATGTATAGTACGAATAATATGCGGAACCCCGAATATAACTCAACAATAAATAAAGAAGGAGACAAGAAAAGAAGACAATGAATTTACGTGGAAACCCAAATCGGGAAAAACCACGGGAGGAACGACGAGAACTTTCACTATAATATTGCCGATGATTACAAGAATTGATATCCACTCTAAAACCCTCTAATCTCACACAATATTATCTCTTTCTATGATGGTATTAACTTGTGTTAACTCGTGTTGTTTGTGTCCATGGAGAAGCTCTCTTTATATAGGAGGGAGTCCTAAATATTGTATGAAAACAATATTTCACGCCCATAAAGAGTCCCAAGAGAAGTAGGAAACAAATCCTATTTAAAATAGGAAAGGAAGAAAATTCACGATTGCTGAATCTGGGGACCTAGCGCGGCGCTAGGATCCTAGCGAGGCGCTAGCTTCCTGGCACGTTCGTGCCGAGCCCGCAGAAGGTGTACCCAAACTGGCACGAGTTGTCCTAGCTGGGCGCTAGGAACGTAGCGGGTTGCTAGCTTCACTTTTCCTTTTTCTTCTCGGTTTTGTGTCACCAATTCATTGTGCACCAATTCCAACACTTGCAGGATACAACTATCGAACTCTCGTTGTTACACACCAACTTGAGATCCTTGCAAACTCTAATGGTATCTCTCTGAAATATATTAGTAAAAAAAAACTCTTCTTTTTCTGTCCTTTTTATGCTTCGTGATGTCTCCTTATATAGGCTATAAAACAAGAGCACTTACAATTTTCTAAACGTTACAATTTCTGAACGTTGCATGAGTTCATTCAAAAGAAAACTCATCTAAAAGTTGTAACCTCTCGCGCTAACGGCATAATATTATCAGAATATTTAATCAAAATAAATAAATAAACATAAAATAAAGTTTTAATTTTGGCACGTTATTAAGACAAATGTCCAATATTAAAAGCCACTTATTTTAATGTACGATTAAACTCTGATAAGTTCCAACACTGTTGCCACCTTCGCCTCCGGTCCTGTGAATTGAATCTCAAATTACTGGTTGGCACGAGTAAGCCAATCGATCGGATCAGTCCCGTAAAAAAACGGGAAGTTGAGGTGGATTCATCGCCCCTCGAACGGGGCCAATTGGTTTTGACGTGTCCCGCATTTCTGAAATTTCACCCGTTGACGAGTCGGAATTCGACGGATATAGTTTCTGCAGGTTGCGCGTGATGTCTCCCAGCATGTTCTTAAGGGCCGTAAATTCTGCACTCATCTCCTTTTTCATAGCCTTTTGATCAGCTTCTAGTTTTTCCAGCCTTTCCGTGGTATGGTCATGGTGTCGGGATCGGGATCCGGCAGGTCAGACCAATTGTTAAATATCAAAAATCAAACGAAAATCGTTTGCCAGCCTAAGGCTCAAATTCAATTCAAATCTAACGTAATGGTCTTCTGAACCCTAACAAGAGCAATTAAATACTATTGTATCTCCTACCAAAATTAGAACTTAACAAAATAAGAATTCTAATTGAAAAATGAAAAACAAAAAATAAATTAAAATAAATTGGATATTAAATAATAAAAACTTCAGGCCCATAACAGGCCTAAGCTCGATCTCGACACCGATAGACGAGCCATGGTCGAGGCCCAACCCTTTCTACTAACGCCATAAGCTCTCTATCAGAAATAATGGAGGTTGAGTGTACCTATCAGTGCTAATGAGCAATGCTCACAAAAAGAAAAGGAAGCAGATGCATCTCAAGGTCAGAATGGATTGTGATGGATGTGAGCTCAAAGTCAAGAATGCATTGTCTTCTCTAAGTGATACTGTTAAAGTTGGGCAAATAACACCTTAAAAAGTCTTAATTCATTGTCTTCTCTAAGTAGTACTGTCAAAGTTGGGTCAATAACACCTTAAAAGACATTGTAAGGTGATAAGATTTTCAACTAATATGTGAGTTTAAGGTTCTTTATCCAATCGACGTGAGAACTGTAACACTCATCCTCACGAGTAAGGCGGAAATTCTATCGAAATTACTCGTTGACGGAAATTGTGAGACCCGTAAAATTTATAGGTTTATAATATTAATAAAAAAAATACTATATCATCATAAATAATAAAACTATAATAATAATAATTCTACTACTATAATACTAATATCAGTAGTGGGGGTGAATACAAACCGCCTTAAAATCCAAGAGCTGCTTTATAAATAATTTAACATTAAATTAAAAGAGAGGGAAGAAGATAATTACAGATAAAAGAAAAAGGGGAAGAACTTTTGGGACCCCACCACACTCTCAACCACACTCTCAGTAGAAGGAAGAGGATAGAAAAACGTAGAAAAATCGCAATAATATTCCAAGCTACGAATCTGATATATTCAATAATAGAAGTTGTTCACAATAAGGTAAACTTCACCCTTGTAGTGTTTAATTTTTGATTGAATCAATGTTCAAGTGTAGAACAAGGCAAATTAGAGTTAGGGCTTGCTGTTGGTTGGTGTTTGTATTTTCAGCCTGTTTGTGCGGGTGATTTCGGTGGTTTCAATTCGTCCAAAACCGTTTATGTAAATTTCTGTGAAGTCCTTGTGGAGTCTATTTTATTTATATGAAATTTGGTAATTTTTGGGCACATATTGAATTGATTATGATTTTTCTACTAAACTGTAGCAATTCTGGAAATCTGCTGATTATGTTAGACAAGGTGCGTTGTTTAGATCATAATTGATGACCCTTTCATCCAAATTGAAGTTGGTTTAAAGTTTTGAAATCTAAAGTGATAGGGCTTTCTGTATTGACTGATTTGGAACTTGTAAAATGTTTTTAAATAAGTCTTTTGGTATGACAAAAACTAGAGCGGTGTGCTGATTTGTGAAAAAGGGGGAAATGTGATATTTGTGTTTGAACTATTTCGGACCATTATCGGTAAAGGTAAAAGCTTATTAAAAATATGAAGGTTTGTAAAATGAAGTCTTTGAATTTCTTGTTGATTTTCATAGTTAGTTATTGAGTCGAAAGATTATGTGTAACGCTCCGGCCCGTTGCGGGGTCGAAGCCCGACCCTAATGGGCCGGCTCGGTTACCAATGATTGCCGTCGGGAGTGATATCCTGGTCCCACTGTACCAACACTTGTCTTTTCCAGCGCACTTTGTCCTCACTCGTGCGCACCCAGGAGACTTCCCAGGGGGTCACCCATCCTAGAACTACTCCAGAGCCAGCACGCTTAACTTTGGAGTTCTTATAGGAGGATGCCCATAAAAGAAGATGCATATGTTTGTATGAGTAGCATATTCAATCCTTTTAAGCCTTTGAATTTTCTGGGGCGTTACATTATGAATTTGTTTTTTTAACAAAATATTGTTTCAGCTGAGATGTGATTTACAGATTTGAGCAATCTTACGAAAACAGGCCTAACTTGAAACTCGTTGATCCGATTCATGTTTAGTTTGTTGTAAATGATAATAAACTTCTTAAGCTACAAGTTTTATGTAGGATTCTGTGTCCAGTTGTGAATGGGGTGACCTTGGTGAGCCTAGGTAGCTGACTAGTGGGCTGAGAGTATGGTTGCACGGGCAGGTTTAGGAAAATTGTAGGAAAATTGATATATCTCTTAATCGGTTTATCGAAACATTATTATGTTTGTTGGAGTCAGGACCTCACTAACTTATCTACAACTTTCTTGTTGGAGATGTACCCAAAATGTAAATAATTAAGTGTCGATAAGCCTATGAAACAAACTGAATTGATGTATGAATAACCAAGAATATTAAGCGTGCATAGTTTTAGTAAATTGAGCATAACTCCTAAACTATACATCGAAATTGGAGTTCGTTTGGCGAAATGTTAGAAATTAGAATAAGATATAAATTTTATGTTTTAACTAACTATATATGAAGTATAATTTAGGCGTACGAGGAGTCCAAAATTGAGACTATTTGTACCGAGAAAGAAAATAAAGAAGTGATCATTTGCCGAGCGGAGTACACGAGGCACATGAAAGGGACGAGGGAGAGTTTTTAGAGACCTTGAATGCGACGTACACAGGTGGGTAAAAGTAAAACCTACATTATTTGTGTTATTATATTATTGTGTGAATCGAATATACGTGATGTCCCGTTATGTTGTGTCATGCCTTGTGATGTGATGTGATGTGACGATGATGTGCTATTTGAAATGATATAATGTGACGTGATGTGTTATGTAATGTAATGTGACGATGATGTGCTATGTGACGTGATGTGCTTTGTAATGCAATGTGACGATGATGTGCTATGTGACGTGATATAATGTGACGTGGTGTGACGCTCTGTGATATGATATGATTTTTGTGGATTTTATATTGTGATATGACTTGTGTTGATTTTATACTGTGATTATATGATGTGTGTTGTCATGTGTGTTGATCATGACATGGTTGATTGAGATGTGAAACATGCATGTCACGATTTATTATGTCATGACACGTGCATAAAATGCCAAGTAGGGCATAAAAGCCAAGTAGGGCTTGATATTTCAGCAAGCAGGCTGGGGTATTATCGGCCAAAGAGCTGTACGATGATGGGCCCGGGTGTGTGAGTCATGGCACGTATGAGATTGCACAGTAGCTTGCATTGATTGCTGCATTGTGCATATTTATTTGTGATTGAAGTTGTGATCTATGATTGATTCTGAGTATGATGATTGTGTTTGATGTTGTGACTTGTTTTGTGCCGTTCAGTGATATTAGATTTCGTGATTGGTATGATATCGGTGATTTACGTGATAAGACAGTGTGTTTGTGTGATTTTGATGAAATACGTGATAAAACTTATGATATGATATATATTAGTATTAAACGAGTTTTGTTGTTTATTTGAAAATGTAAAGTGGTGAGTCGATGTGGCGTACTCACCCCCACACAGATTTTGAGTTTTGCAGGTACTCAAGGAGATCGTGGTCATTGTCGTGTCCCGTCCTTTAGTCAGTCTCTGGGGTTCTTGGGAGTTCGGAAGGTTATGTTTATATTTACTTTGCGCACTCGGTCTATTTGTGTATATTTTTACAGTAATTGTTGTTTGTAGTTCATGTTCCGAGTTATATGTTTAAATTTTGATTAAATGTTTATTATTAATTTAGTAGTTTAATTGTGTTTAGTGTTTTAACCTGTTTTGTCGGTTATTTTGGGGTCGGGGCGTGACAGAAATTTTATCGGCAAGCGGGCCCACAACCGGAAAATCCATCACGGGTAAGCCGAAAATTCTATCGGAATTACTCGTGATCGGATTTCGCCACGTGGACCTACCACAAAATAGCATTTGGATATTGATTTTTTTTCTCAACCGGGCCAATGAAAAAATTACATTTGACAACTGATGTGTAACTTTCGCCGAAAATTCCCAAATTGAAATAACGTGAGTGATATTAAATAATTAAAAAATAATGTAATAATGTGAAGGCATTATAATTTTTGCAAATCAATAGAAGATTTTTTAATTTAATTTGGAATTGTTGAGAAGCTTTCATGTCAATTTCTCCTTATGTTCTTATATGATGGTTGGTAGAATATTTAATTAATGTCTAGATAGTTCGTTAATATGAATAATAAGTATAAATAGGTGTATAATCATTTTTACTTAGTAATCCAAAAAAAGTTAATACTTTTCGTGAGTGGTTTCACTTACATTTATGTAGAATACTAAATAATTGAAAAGACTATTATAAATGTATATGATGACTATTGTCACTATTATTCTAATATAATTATCTAATTCGTATATTTTTAATTATAATGACTGTTATCACTATTATTCTAATATAATTATCTAATTCATATATTTTTAATTATAATGCAACTAATAATTTTTATATTATTTAAATAACTAATACAATGGTTATAAATTTAATTGATATTTAATTTAAATATAAATATATTTATAATTATTTGGTACTATAATTATTTATTTTAATTTTTAAACAAGACTCTCCACATGTCAAAATAGGAGTAATCCTCGGTCAATTGAACCATTATTAAACAAGACTCTCCACACTTGTTGCTGTGGTGTTAAGTTGTTACTTTAACCAACAAACTTTTCCAACAAATCGCCTCTTCTTCCTACCAACCATTCATCCTTCCAACTATATACACATTTTTATACCTCATTTCCACATCTTATTTTGTTCCATTTGCCAATCCTCTTTTCCTCAAATCATAATCTTTTTTATATCTATATGAAAAACTCCGGGTTATAGCAACGAACACATCTACGTCGAAACCTAGAGAAAAATGGGGCGGAGTAAGCTCCCTATCAAGAAAATAGAAAACACGACCAATCGACAGGTCACATTCTCCAAACGACGATATGGTCTCATAAAGAAGGCTTATGAAATCGCGGTTCTTTGTGATATTGATTTGACTTTGATCATGCTCTCTCCCTCGGGTCGTCTTAGCCATTTCTCCGGTAGGAAGAGGTAGCGTTCAAACAACGTCATTTCTATCTAAAATGTTCGACTAATACGACGTAACCATACATGTGAAAATGTATAACCATGATATTACGATTGATTTGTACTTGTTCGTTCAATTTTTGTCAGAGTCGAAGATGTGATTTATCGCTATATTAATCTCTCGGATCGCGATAGAGGAGGGTGAGTTTCTAAGTTCTAACTACATTACCATTTTATTTTTCATGTTTTTGTTTAGGCACATTGAACTTACTCTTGTTTTTTCAATGTTTCAAAAAATGCAGGATTATCCCTAATAGAGAGGTGTGTAATTGTAAATGTTCAACTAGTGCTACATTTTTATTTTTAATAATAATAATAATTATTATGATTATTGTTTTATTTTATATATTTTGTGGTAAAAACACATTGGTGCAGCAAATATTGAGCACTTTAATGAAGATCAAAACAGAGAAGGATCTTGCTATGCAAAGGTCTTGTTTCATGTTAATTCCAAATTTTAATTTTAATTTAATTTAATTTCAAGAATTTTTCCTTCATTTATTTTCTTGTTAATAATATTCCATCATTTGATTATCATCAGCCCTGCAACTCCTGGATCTGATACTGAGGTAATTAATAAGAAACCGGCTTCGTCAATTTTGATCGAATTAGAAAAATAATTTACTATCTATTCGGATTTTGTCGTGTTACAAGATTTTTCCGTCTTCCGCAGGAAATACAGAAAGAGATTCATGATTTGCAGCAACAACTTGAAAATGCCGAAGATGAGCTTAGGTACTCAACCAAAATTTACTTAACCCAAATAATAGCAAAAATAGTGATATTGAAAATCGAACATATGTGCATTGCATATTTATCAAGTTTCAAGAGTACATTTGTCATTGTTATCCTTGTACTTAATAATTTTTCTTTCAAAGGGTATTTGAACCAGATTCGGAAAAGTTCACATCATCGGAAGAATTCGAATCTTGCGAAGTCCGACTCGTGGAGGCACTGCGCCGTGTTACACAAAGAAAGGTTAGACGACAAAACTCCAAAATCAAACCTTTTTTTAATGGAAAATCAAACTACTTAATTGAACTCTAAAACTACACACAATAAAAAAAAAAAAAAAGAGAGAATGTTAATCATTTTATTTTAACACAATTTTTTCTACACATAATTAATATTAATTCCAGAGATTCCTCCTCAGCAAAGTAGGCCAGCAATCAAGTTATCAAGACACTATCCAGGTAATGAAACAAAAAAAAAGTATATATAAATTGCCTTTTTAAAATATACATAATAATGTTTTGTTTTGTTTTTCATTTTAAAAAGCAAATAAACACAGTGGTTCAATACATCACTGAAGCACAAGCACACCAAGATCCTTTACTCGAGCACGACGAACATGGGATCGAGTTGAGCAACGTAGATCATATGAATTTCGGGTCCGATGCGTGCTCGGGGACTCTGAGGTATATATGTTTTATGAACATAATATATAACTATTAATTTGTGATGAATTGACATATATAACCCCGCATTTCGTATTTTAGGAAACTTCCGTCGCCAACAATGTACGAATCGGTGTCCCAAACGAGTGGAAACGAGAATGCTGCCTCCGGGGAAGGATGTCCAAACAGCCACCTAAACGAAGATCCATTCCAACACTTTCATTCCTCAAAAGATTTATTTACTTCCTTGCTACAACCAGAGACCTCTGCCTCTTTCCACAAGGTTACTATTAAAATTGTTCTACTCTTCGGACGAAGAAAAAACGAGTATTTATTTTTATTTAGTTGATCAAAATTTGGTTTGCAATTAATTGGGTGCAGGATCTGATGGAGGGCCCACCAGGAGTTCTTACTACATTAGACCAACAAGACATGTTCATAGCATCATCACAGTTGCCATCAAGTGAACTTCATCTATAAGACTATAAACTCCTTTCATATTGAAATTCCATATATAAATATATTGAAATTAATTAATTGGATAGTTTTTTCTTTCTTATTTTTCTTAAATGGTTTCAATGCATTCATATATATGCTGCAAGAAGTATAGTGTTGGTATAGTATTGAGAAATATGATACCACAGTTTTATTTTTGGGTGGTAGTTTTTTAAAACCCTCATTACAGAGTTAGTCAATTTAGTTTGTGTTTGATAATGTTACAAATAATGAAAAATTCTCATTTGGAACATTGAAAATGATCATTTGTAAGACCCTACCTCGTGACTATTATATACTACTCCGTCTAGCATCAATGGTCACATGTCCTTTGTAAATTATAAAAAATATATGACCATTAGTACGAGACAGAAGGAGTATGAGCAACTGCGGCTCACACATCAGCCACTAACTCGAAAAGTCGAGAATTTGGAATTCATTACGCAACGGCAACTATAGGTAGACATCGATCGGTGCCTCCGCTCTGGTCATGATTTATCGTCACAAATTCAACATGCGTTGTCCTAATGTTCTAAGGAAAATATGGTGTAATGAAATGAGTTTGTATCATATACTATGGTAAAGAGATCTTTGTTACACCAAAAAATTATATTTGAAGTGTTGAATTAAATAAAATCATTGGTCGTTAAATATATTTAGAATTATTGAAAGTTTCAGTATCAAGTCGTTCTGATTTGACTTCCATTTAACTTCTTATATAACAAACATAAGAGGATTTTAGATAAAATTTTAACAAGTGGTGTTAAAGCTTGAAGTTACTATTTAGTTTCATCACCTTATTCAACTTGATTATATTTCAAAAAAGACGAGGATGTCGCACGATTGGTCATTTTTCACTCGTTCTCGATCAAGATGAGAGGGATCGATATCATGAACATTGCTTAGGGTTTGAGGAAATGTCACAACTTGAATAAGTCATGAAAACCAAGAAAAATTTTAAAGTTATCTTTCACATTTTTGGAATAAAATCTTGTAAAGAATTATTGAAATAGAAAAATGTACTAATATTATTGAAGTTTAAATATTTGTAAACCAAAAATATTTCAAATTTTGTGTCACGCCCTTTTGTAAATAATAATACTCCGATTTCACCATAAACATTGTTTCGTCAACCCTCGGCGTACGATAGCCATCCTCCTCGACCATGGACCCACCTGAATCGCCACCACAATCAGCGAACGCTTCTCCGACCACCACCACCTCCGCCGAAGCCCTAATCTCCGCCGAATCGCCCATCCCCGCTGTTGTTTTCGACGACCCTCTCTCGAGCCCCTACGCGTCTCTCAACTCCCATTGCCACGAACTCTCCGCCCTTCAAGATCTCGCTTGCCGCGGCGCGTGGCGCACCATCCTAGACAAGGTGGCGCGTTCGCGCTCTCTCTCCCTCCTCTCCAAGCCCCACGAGCACCTCATCTACCTCACCTTCAATCTCCTCGCCCTCGTCAAGCTCCGCCGCTACTCCGACGCACAGCAGGAGCTCCAAACCCTAGACGCCGGCCTCGATTCCAGCCAGTACCTATTCGAATCGTATCCGGATCAGTACCCGAATCACAAACCCGGATCCATGGTCCCCTTCGCCCTCCGCTGGCTCCACGCTCACTTGCCCTTAACCCTAGGCGATCGCCAATTATCCCTCGATCGCCTCTACTCCCTCCTCCATTTCATCCGCGAAAAGCATCGAGATTCGGTCAGCGAAACCTCGATCGATCTCTGGAAAAAGCGCGAGTCTTTCGTAGTGAACACAATCATAGGTTATCACTTGAGCCAGAAGGAGTTTAAGGTCTGTTTGGCTTTACTCCAATCGGAGATCAGCAAAAACGAGGACCCTCTTCTGGTTTCTCAACTCGGGTACGTGCAAATGCAGTACGGCGATTTAGATGGGGCCAAACAGAGCTTTGAATTGGTTGAGAAAACAGTAACTGGGAATGATAAGATGAAGAATTTGGTGAGTAGGAATAAGGCATTGATGTATTTGGTGGGGAAAGATTATGTGTCGGCTGTGAGGGAGTACGACGAGTGTATAGAGAGGGACGAGGCGGATTATGTTGCTATTAATAACAAGGCTATCTGTTTGATGTACTTGAGGGATTTGTCGGACTCGATTAAGGTGTTGGAAAGTGCGTTGGAGAGGGTTCCTACTGTTGCATTGAACGAGACGCTCGTGGTGAATTTGTGCAGCATGTACGAGCTGGCCTACGTGAACCACGCGGATGTGAAGAAGACGCTTAGTACTTGGATCGCGAGAGTTGCTCCAGACGACTTTGATTCTTCTTGTACGAGGATTTGAGGTATAAGATTACTGTTGAAATGTGATGATTTTTTTGTGGGATTCGATCGTGCGTATGTTCTTTTTTTGTTTTGTAAGAAATTTTAACTTTTTATATGGAAGAAAAGAAACTGGTTACTTGGTGATTCGTTTTCATAATGTGGAATATACATTGTCTCACTAATCGAACGCTGTCTGGGATTATTTCATGTTTCGTGTATGTTTGTTATTGTATTGTTTTTTCTTGCCTGTGTTTTTTTGCACTTACGAATATTATTAAGTCAAAGATTTTGAGTTATAAGCAACTCAGTCTGTTTCTGTTGCTAAACTCAGTCATTGATTGACTTTTGTTGATTATTAACCCAGCATTATTTAGACGACTGCAGAACATACATGACACATATTAGCTTCAGTACTCTTTACGTGTCATAAAACTATTGTTTGTCTAATTATTTGCACCTTGATTTTTGTACGACTATTATCTATGATTCCTGGAGCTTTAGCATATGCAAAATTGTCCTTGTATATGTTCCGTATTATTCATGGCTAATACTATATATTACAGTATAGTAATTTTTAACTAAGAACGGTAAATATGAAATGTGGAAGTTATACAATTGTAGACATGGACCTGGTGAAATCGAATTGTACCGTAAATATGTGGAGTACCAACAACTAGCATCCCTGGAACACAATATATTATTCCATAGAAGTATTCATCAGATATATGATGACTGTTGGATGATTCAAGGAATGCCTGCTAAGTAGAGTCATAATTGAGCACGACACGAGAGATTGTCGGTTTCTTGTAATTTTCTTACATGAAATGCTAGGACAAAAGCATTGTTGTTCGAATTCTTTGCAGTGATATTGAATTCTCAAATGTTTGTTGCTTTTTTCCATAACTGTACATGTCAATTTGCAGCTCTTTTGTAGAGCTTTTCACACGCTAATATTTATGGACATTTATGTTTTGAATATATATTGCATTGGGGATTAGGATTCCTGCTGGGCAGACACTGCTGATATTTAGTAGTTACTAGGCTACTAGCTCGACCGTTTGACTCGTGCTCTTTTTTTTTTTTTTTTTTTTTTTTTAGGGTTGTGAAACTGGTCATTGGCTAATTTCAGCTTGAAGATTTACCCAATTTTACCCTCAGTGAGGAATGATTGTTTTTGTGATTTGTAGATGGATGATTTTGTTTGAATGTTTTGTGATGCGGTGCATTTCGTGATAATTCCATAGATGTTATTACCTTCTTCTCTCAAAGGCATAATTATGCTTCTGCCCTTGTTGTCTTGAAGTCCAAGAGTATTTACTGGAACTGAAAAGGTCCTGCAAATATTTTTGCAACAGTTCTTCCTCAATACTATATCATATTAATAATTGCGGTTGTGATTGTTTTGCTACATATTATTTTATGCAGCTCTATAACTTTTGAAGCATATGCTTTTCATTGATTTCAATAAACAAATAGACTAATATCAATCTCATAATTGATCTTTTCAAATAGACTAATATCAGTCTCATAATTGATCTTTTCAAATTAAACAATATTTGCACCTTAAGTCCATTGTCAACCCAGAAAAAATAAAATCACTACCTCAGTATTCAATCATAATTGATCTTTTCAAATTAAACAATACTTGCACCTTAAGTCCATTGTCAACCCAGAAAAAATAAAATCACTACCTCAGTATTCAATAAAAAATCACTACCTCAGTATTCAATAATTGGGACAAAGACAAACACATTCGTGCCCGGCTTTAGAGAATCGACTTTCACGAACACCGGTTTCGGAGGCCACGATAGTTAATTGAAGATATTTGTAATATATTTATATATATATATATATATTATAAATTGTAGTATAAATTATAAATTACATAATTAATTAACAATTATCATATAAATATAAATAATTATTTATATTAAAAATAATAAATAAAACATAAATAATAATAATAGATAACAATCACTTAATAAATTATTTCTATTGATTAAAATAAAAAACAAAAAAAACATAATTAATTTAATTTACTATATACTCAATGTATTAAATAATTATACTACAAAAAATTAGAAAGTAAAAATAATACATAATTGTATTATATATCTTTAAGTAAATGTAACTAATTTAATAATTTCAACTAATAAACGTTATCATATATGTGTAAAAATTTAAAATTTTTGTGTATAACATATAATAAAATACTTATAAATTTAAAGATTATAAACCTTGATCATTGTATAAATTTTGAGTAATTTAAATATGTTATTGATTTTGATAAATAAAAATATTATTAATAAATATTTTTATAATATTTTAATTATTTATTCTTATATAGAGGTAAAAATCTTAAAAACGGGACTTGAAAAACATACGACTTATGAGAATATGGAATTTATTCATATTTATAACTAGAGAGTAGAGAGTAGAGAGTTTATTCCTATTAATATATGGAGTTTGTACTGTATATATTATTAAATATTTCTAATAATATATTTGATTTTATATTTTTTTAAAAATTAAACCACGATTAACGCAAAAACAACATTATAATTTAATTTAAGTATAACAACATGTATAATTTTAAATAATTACAAAAAAAAAAAATCAAAAAATTAAATCACAATCAATCCAAAATAAAGAAGATTGCTTCATCATTATACGTACAAAATTTACAAATTAAATAATGCAAAAAAAAATATTATAATTTAATTTAATTATAACAAGGGTGGTGTATAATTTAAAATAATTAAAAAAAATTAAAAATTAAACCACATTCAAGAAAATCCTTCATCATTATTCGAAATTTTTTTGTTGGGAAGGTTTTTGCCAACGTCATTGAAAGAAAGCATTTTTACTTTCATATATTTATCTCTATTTTACAGGAAATTAATGGAGTTCAAAAGTGTTATGCACGTCAAAGTGGGTTGGACATGTTGAAGAATGTTGGGTCAATCATTGAGCTCATGGGCTAAACAATTAAAGTAAATGGGCTGCATAAATGAAGATATTAAGCCCAACATGTGAAGTCCTTTGACTGATTTCGTGGCTGGAACAAAGGAGTTATGGTGAGGCATCATGGGCTGGAAGTTACAAGTACATGGAGTGGCATGAAGTACATGTGTTAGTGGGAGGAAGTTGCTGAATGTGGGTTGAAGCATTGACCACATAACTACCCACTACCTTGGAGAAGAATGATGTAGCATTTATGGAAGACATTAATCATTTCATCACTCACGCTTTCTACATTGAAGATAAAAGAAGAAAAATTGAGAATACTCGAGTGAAGAGTGTCGATATTTTTTCTTATCATTTCTGAGAGCCCGACAACTTTCCGGATTGAAGCTAAAGAGAGAAAAAAAATAGAGTTGCTCGAGTGAAGAGTTTTCGATATTTTTCTTTATCATTTTCGTGAGATTTTATTTCAAGTACTACGACTGTATTGTAGTCTTGGTATTTTCGAGCGAATATTGTAATCATTTATGAGTAAATTTTGTGGCCTTGAGGCTGTTGCAAGTTGTTCGAGTGAAGAACAACTTGTAAATTTTTAATCCCCGTTGTCGTTTTAATTTCCGCTGCTTTAATTTAGTACAGGTACCGTAGTTGCGTCTCCAGGTTCTAACAAGTGGTATCAGAGCGGTGCACTCAACTGACCGAGTGTTGATCGCTGGGTATGGATACCAACTACTTGCAACGTACTATCGTACTCGACGGGACAAATTACTCACATTGGAAAGTTCACACAAGGTGCAAAATCAAGTCCATCGACACGCGAGCATGGGACAAAGTTGAAGATGGATGGGAACCTCCGATGCACGAAGATCGTGGTGTTACTGTCCACAAACCATCAAGTCTATGGACCAAAGAGGAAAGAGAGGCTGCATGCGCAAATGAGAAGGCGAAGTCCGTTATCTACAGTTCAGTCGACACCTATATGTTCAGATTGATCAAGGACTCAAAGTCAGCAAAGGAGGCTTGGGACAAGTTGCAGAACCATTTTGAAGGATCCAACAGAAGTTCAGAGACCAACAAAAAACAATCATACTATGAGGGGTCAAAGTCCAGAGACTATTCCACGATTCAATGCAATGAATGCAAAGGGTTCGGACACTTTGCAAATGAGTGTGCCAACACCTATAGAAAGTTGGGTAGAAAAGTCGCAACATATCCAGATGATGGACATACAACAAGGTATGACAACGATTACTCTACATTAATTCCTCTAACATCTGTTGTTTGTGATTCATATAGTGACGATGTACAAGATCAACCTCCTCCACGTTCGACGGTTCCAGAACCAATTAATGCAAATACAGTCACAAAACCTTCCACAGATGAAGTTCCAGAACCAGTTCCAGAAATGTCCACAGGTGGTGTTCCAGAACCAATTACAGAAACTTTCACAGATAGTGTCCTAGAACTTGTCACAGAAGCAATCACAGAACCGAGTCAAGAACTTGCAGTTCTAGAACCAGATCCAGATCAAAGTCAAGAACTTCCAGTTGACCATACAGGTGCTGAGACAGACTCAACTGATGATGAAGTCCCAGAACCGGTCACTGAACCTGTCAGTACAGAGACTCCAGATCCAAAAGAAAGTCAAGAACAACTTAAGTGTGCAGAACTTAATGAACCTATCCCGAACAAGACACTGGTGTCTAAGAAGCTGAGAACTCAATCTCCAAAGTTCACTGGCGAAGTCACAACACTTGAGACCGTGAGGAACGCCGAAGGCCTCGACTTCAGAGAAGTGATGAATATCGTGAAGATGTATGAAATGACGATGCTTGAGAAGGAACAACGCAATCCAAATCTCTTAAATGTCACGGTCTTATGGTCAAATGGAAAAGGGAGCAAGTAAAAAACAATGTTCCCAACTCAGTCAAGTGACCAGAAGGACAGTGATGGAGAAGCTGACTTCATGGAACTCATGAATACGAAAGACGAGGACAAAATTGAACTGATCGATAGACAATTGAAGCATCTTTACAAAAGAAAGACGAGGCAAACCAGGGGTCAGAACTTCTCAGACAGGAATGATGAATCAAGCACGAAGCTTACAAGTCCAAAATCCGAGGGGTTTAAGCCGAGGACGAACAACAATCGAAACATCATCGAAGGCACGAAGTCCAGGGACTACTCAACTGTCCAAAGCTACGAATACCAAGGAATCGGTCATTTTGCAAATGAGTGTTCCAACACTTATCAGAAAATGGGAAGGAACGTAGCATATGGTACACTCCCTGAGGAAACAATGAGTGTGAATGAAGCTGCTGATGGCTCGAAAACTCCTCCCAATGAAGAAAGTGCCCTACTGATAGAGCACATGGAATCAGCACAGACAGACTCAGAACTTGAAACTCATCTAGAGGGGTATGAAACTGAATACTCAAATTTATTTTGTCTAACCTCAGTTGTGTCTGACTCAGGAAGCGATGAGATGTTGGTCACCGATCCAAATAAGTACCAAATTGTCCCCAAAGAAGTCTACTCCTCACTCAGAGGAAAGTACAACAACCAATGTGCACTTGTCAAGATTGAACCGCACATCTCATCTGCAAGTACTGAGACTGAAGACTCAGATCCAGTCACTGACACTAAACCAGAACCAAACATCGAACATCAAAGTGTCAATACTGATGCAGAAACTAATTCAACTGATGATGAACGCAGTCAACTAGATTCAGAACCAACGACAACAGAAATTCTCATCAATGCAGGACAACACATTATACGAAGAGATGTACCAGGACAAGAACTTGTTGTTCATGTTGAATCAACTTTATATTGTTCAATTATTGGCAGGTTACTGTACTTAACATCTACTCATCCTGATATCATGTTTAGTGTCTATACTTGTGCTAGGTACCAATCCAGACCAAAGGAAGTTCATCACAATGCTGTGAAGCGAATCATCAAGAAAAGTACTAGCGGAAACAACATTGCTGCTGAGTCCGAGTACATAGCTGTTGGAAACTGGTGCACTCAACTGTTGTTAGTCAAAAATATGTTAGATGACTATGCGTTTAACTCAGAACCCTTGGTGATGTTCTGTGACAACAACAACGCAATCCAGATGAGTAACAACCCAACTCAACACCAACACACAAAACATATCAACATTCGACATCACTTTATTCGGGATCTTGTTGCAGATGAGGTAATCAAACTTGAATATATTAATACTGAAACACAACTTGCTGATATATTTACAAAACCCTTGAACTATGAAAGATTTACATTCCTCAAAAACTCTTTATGTCTGGGTACCATATGAATGGGCTGTTCGGGTTGGGATCTGGTCTTGAGACTTCTATGCTTATGTGTTGTTCTATCACTGAATGTCTTTGGTAATCACACTTTCTATGATTTCTTTTGAAAGTTTCCTTATGTTGGAAATCAACTACCCGGGACGTGTCCGTTCGATCACTCGAACATCCGAACACTCCCAGTCGACCTCCCGGAAGCGCTACTCCGTTCACATGACAGCCCGTGTGCCGAATCACGCCCAGCCGTCGCCCCGGAGGACAACCGCGCGAGACGACAGCTGATCTGTCTTGGGCAGCGGGCGCTGCCCACAAATCAGCGGTCGCTGATTAGGCCTAAAACAGCGGTCGCCGTTTGCCTTTCAGCGGGCGCTGTTCGTCCGCGAACAACAGCGCGACCTGCTGTTCCGAGCGCGTTTCCGGGTCGATTTTCCTCTTCCGACTACCGATCCGAAGGTCCTTGACCCCCCAGTAGTCGAGGAACATGATCCACGACGCCCGGAACCCGATCTTAGATCCGATGTATTTTTAACGAAATAGAAAACGAAACGTATGCGGAATAAGGGTTTCGATTTCTTATACCTTTGTCGCGTGATTCGGAGAAGCCGAATTGTTGAGACCACGAAGCCTTCCGGTGTATGTCTCAATCCCCGACGTTCAGCCGTTGAGTGGGCAACGATCCGCTGAACCTTCCTCTTCTCCTTTCTCTCTTGAACCCACCGTAGGAATAATATCCTTTGTCTCAGAAATATATATGCGCAAGCAAAATTATAATTGAATTCCCAATAATTAATTTATATTATTTCAACAATAATAATTCCGCTGAATTACATATACGACTTTCCCCGTGTTTAAGACATCGTATGTCCACGAATTAACTTTAATTACTAATAATTAAATTAATTCGTTTCTTGTTATCCGAGACTAATACCACTCATCCTTATTATCATATGGAACGAATCCACCTGCAGGGTTTACATGATAAACTTTATGAGCTCATCTCGGGGACATCATCAACCCAATAAATGGGACACGGTTTCCTGTCTATAATCTATACAATGCCGTGTGTACAAATACGATTCCCAATTTACCGAGAATATTGACTAATCAATTAGTCTCACTCACTAGCAAGTCAAAGAACCGAGAATTGGACACACGCACCTATAATTATATAGGGATTAAGAATTCGTATATCCGTAATATCTGAGGTCTGGTTCGATTACTGTGATTAGTATAAATCGAACGCCCTCCCGTGGTCCTGCTCAATACACCAAGTGTATGAGTGTAACATGATAGTCAAGACCGACTATCTACCAGTCACACTACGACGTACCGATGGATTGTCCCTGTCCATCTAAGTCGTGAGCTACTGTTCGATAGTATACGAGTAACCGATAGTATGATCTTCCGCGTGTCTCCTCACGCCATACTATCTACAACGTATACATCAAGGACTATTG
Organism: Euphrasia confusa; assembly: GCA_954870475.1. Lineage (NCBI taxonomy): Eukaryota > Viridiplantae > Streptophyta > Magnoliopsida > Lamiales > Orobanchaceae > Euphrasia > Euphrasia confusa. Next base: position 28,331,446 of record OX940968.1, on the reverse strand, counting down.
CATTAAATGCAATCATGCTTGAATCATATATCGAATTAAGGTATAGATAAGGAGTTCCGTATTTGCACTAAACTAGACATTTAGAATACAACTCCATCAATCTCCCACTTATACTAAAAGTCTAGTCGCCCTCTCCCAAACATCAGATTCCCATAACCTTATCACGCCTACCCAACGCTTCCACTGGAAGAGCTTCTGTGAACGGTTTTACCAGGCAATCCTCTCGATGCTATCTAGGTGACAACTGCATCGTCTTACTAGACGATTTCTCGAATCAGGTGGTACTTGCGCTCTATGTGTTATCTCCCACTGTGGACTCGTGGCATTTCAAGTTTACCAATACACCGCTATTCAAAACAGCTTTGGGTAAACTAGAAACCACATCTAAGTCCCTCAGGAAGTTCTGGAGCCACACTGACCTTTTAACTGCCTCAGAGGCAGTTATCCTTTCAGTTTCCATGGTAGAGTCCATAATGCATTGCTGCTTTACATTCTTCCATGTGACTGCTCCACTTCACAGTGAGAACACGTAGCCTGACTTCGACTTTCGACTGTCCCTGTTTGATTGGAAATCCAATTCTATGTAATCCAAAGGAAACAACTTGACTGCTTTGTAACTCAGAACATAATTCCTGGTCCTCTGCAGGAGCCTAAACATGTTCTTTACATCAGTCGAGTGATCCTTTCCAGGATTACTATGATATCTCACCACCATGCCCACGGCATAGTAGATATCAGTCTCGTGTATAGCATTACATACATTAAGCTTCCCACCATTAAGGTGCAGGGAACTGCTTACTCTTCATCTATCTCCTTTATTGTGTAGGACACAAAACTTTAGATAGATGAATTCCACATCTAAAAGGTGAAGACCTCTCTTGGAATTTTGTATGCTGCAACGAGCGAGAATTGTATTTATGTATGAGGGTCGAGATAAGTTCTATGTTCTTTTCTGGTGATCATTTATTACCTTGATCCCAAGAACATTCCCGACTTCTCCTGAGTCTCTTATATTGAATTACTCGGACAACCATCCCTTTATGTCTGATAACATCTTTCATATTGTTGCCAATTTAGAATGATGTCGTCTACATAAAGAATGAGAAAACACCACAACTTTTCCGTCACTTATTTGTTACACACAGGACCCAAACATGCCTTGAAAGAATCCATAAAATAGATTTTCTCATAGATCCGCATGTGTCCAAGATCTTGAAACTTTCTTCAATCCAAAGATCGATTAAGCTTGCTTACAAAATGCTCTCGGCTCTTTTCGATGAATCCCTCTTGATGTCATATACATCAGATTTCATCACCTTTTGCCAAGGCTGAGCATCTTGATCTTTCAGCGTCTCGTCATAGGTCCAGGGGTCGGCTTCATGTTCTCCAAGTAATAAGTCCGAAGACTCACCTATAAACATGAACCTGTCGGGTTGTCGAACAACCCTCCCACTACGACGACGCTCCGGTGTATCTTTAGTGACTAAAGATTATAGTAGTGAACCACTCAGTTAGGCTGGTTCTAAGTCTTGATCAGTCCTTCTAAGCTCATTAAGTATTACTCTACTCTTGGGCTTGTGATCTTGCATATATAGTCTATGTCTAAGAACCGAACGTTGATGTAATCAACGAACATCTGGTCCTTTGGACTATATTACATATCTCAATTCGTTTTCTTAGGGTATCCTATAAACAGCCGAATATCTGTACAAGTTTCCAAAGGAATCAAGTTCAGGATAAACGCCGCTGTTTCCAAGCCATATCCCAAAAACGAATTAGGTAACTCCGAATAACTTATTGTCTACTTTCCCATATCTATAAGAGTCCTATTCCTTCTTTACAACACATTATTTTGCCGAGGCATAAATGGTGTAGTCTGTTGGGAGTTAATTCCATTTTCTGATAAGTATGCCTTACTCCTCAAAGAGGTCTGCATAAATCAGAGCGAATCAACTCTGGTACGTTCTTGGATCTTTTCCCTTTAACCGTAAAGGGTTGCCTGGTCATTAAAACTTCCAAGTATGATTCGAAGGTTGGAAGGTCCTTTCCTTCAACCTAGCTGAGTGGTCCATCAGCTTTCATCCTTTTGAATCGTACTTAAGTTAAAATGATTTAGCCTAAGATTCCATAAGTACAGTTGATTCCTCCTAGAAGGATCTTTACTCTTATTGGGGTTCGACAATGTGTTATTAGATCCGGTCTGTTGCATCGTGGAAGAACACGGATTTAGTATTAAATTGTCTATCAATGTACCAGAATAGATAATATCCCCGTTTCCTACTCTGATAAGTGTGAAACCATCAGAAGAAACGGAATATCCATCCTAAGCCAATTTAGAAATCCGAAATGAAATTTCTTTCTAAATGCCGGGCACATAAAGACAATTTATTAGAACTTAAATCTTACCGTTTAAAAACATTTAACATCTCCCACTGCCACGGCTGTTACCTTAACATTATTGCCCATGTAGGTTATTACTTCTTCCTTTCTAAGTCTCCGGGTTTCCTGGAACCCCTGCATTTAGATGCAGACATGATTAGTGGTTCCTGTATCCACACACCAGGTACTGGTGGATAACACCACTGAGCATGTTTCGGTGACTAAGGAAAAGTCAACTTCTTGTTGCTTGAGAGGACAATTAAAACTCCCAGTATCCAGACTGCTTACAACGGAAGCACTTGCCCCTTGGGCTTGCTTGTCCCATTCCGTGGTCCAGATATATTAGGCCCACTGGGTTTCCGTATTTGCTTCTTCTTCCTTTTGCCGCCCGAAGGCCTAGGAAGAGCCAATTTCTCAGCCACAAGTGTTTTGAGAGCCCTTAAGGATTCTCTCAGCCGCTTGAAGTTCAACCAGGAGCTCCGCCAATGAATAAGACCTCTTATCCATGTTATAGTTTAGGCGGAACTGCTCAAAACTTCTCGGCAGAGACTGGAGCACAAAATCAACCTGGGTTACCCCATTGATAATTATTCCCAGAATCTCTATCTCATTAAGATAGCCCATCATTCTAAAAACGTGATCCCTCACGGGCGTTCTTTCCGACATGATGACCATCATGAGTTGCCTCATTTCACTTTGCCCGACTGTCCTGTCCTGATAACCAAAAAAAAAAAACAAAAAAACTTCTTGAGGTTCAGCATCATATCATAGGTAATTGTCATGGCATGATCCTGATGTCGCAGCACTTTTGACATGAAAGTCATAATGTTGCTCCGCGTCATCTCATTAGCCTTGATACATTTCCAATGAGCTTCCTTTCCTCAGTAGTGGAAGCATCATTTGGTTCAGCAGGTCAATTGACTTGGAGTACATATTTGTACTCCTCTGCAGTTAGGACAATGTCCAAGTTACCTCTCTTATCCATACAATCAGGTTCAGTGAGTTTATTGACTTTTAATGGGAATAATACCATATAAAACAAACAATGAGTTTAATTCGATATCATTTCCCTCAAGTGATATCATTAAACTACCAATCATTTCCAAAATCCCATCAGACATAGCAAGCCACGTTCTTGTGGACGTTTACTAGTCCAAATGATTTTATGATTGGATTTCACTTCGGTCGTACATCATTATAGCAGTGACTCCGATGGGGAGGATACTATAAAGCGTACCTAAGTGTATACCATTTCTCAGTACTAAGTCCACCGCTCGGGAACTACATGTCCACCGCAAGCCACGTTCATGTGGACGTTTACGTTGACATGCGGTCCTCCACGACTTTCTATAACTGTCGAGCCTCAATTAATCCCAAAGTTCCGTTTCCATTTAGCAAGCCACGTTAGTGTGGACGTTTACTAAACAAACAACTTTATTAATTTAATCCTACTTATTTAAATGTCATAGAGTCTCAATTGACCCAAAGTATCGTTTCCATTTAGCAAGCCACGATAGTGTGGACGTTTACTAAAACAAACAACTTTGTTAATTGACTCTTACATTTATTAAATTTCACAATTTATTAATCAAAGCTTGATATCTCGTAAGTGAAACTCGAAGTTTCTAACCAGCGATCAATCATGCAATTGAGCCCTATCTCTCACAAGGTGAGGGAGCCAATCAGACAATCGATCTAGTCATCGAATGACTCGAAAGTCTCTAATCTGTGTCATCGACATAACCAAGCGCTTTGGCTCCATTCCACTCCCCGGGGTGAGAATGAGTCGAGTTGAAATTAGTCTTTGAATGACAGATTAGACATTGCTTTTGAGAAATATAATTGTTCAATTTTATAAGTGGATTTTAAATTCGAATTTTGATCCAGTGATATCCGTGTATCGACTTTATCCGATAGGGAGGATGACACTAAAGCCAACTCGTAAGTGACACACATCACTATCAAAACAGAGAATGGAGACCGTGGGATTGTTTCCAATCCCTCTCCCACTTAGTATTTTACGAAAGGGATAAACATGCATAAACAATTTAAGCATAATAAAAGCACGTAAACACATATAAAGCATTTAACGTGGCCCCGATTATTATGGCCTTAAATATCTTGGATGCACGTCTTCTCGGAACTTCGGCTCGTTGCTCGTCTCGGTCTCGATCCACCACCGACTCGTCTAAGTGCCAAGAGACGAACCCCTCCCACTGGAGTATCGCCCCAGGCCTCGACAAGCGTTCCGTGGTGTCAGTCGAACCCCCGCGGCGTTGCTGCCAAGCCTCGGGCAGCGGGCGCTACACCATATCCAGCCCTCGCTGGAGAAGCTCTGGGCAGCGGGCGCTGCCCCAGCTCCAGCGGGCGCTGTTCATGCTCAGTCAGCCGCGGGTTCGACTTCTCGACCCTCGTTCGTCCGGCCTTCGATCTTCTCTCGATCCACCAAGTAGCAGGAACATTACAAAGGTAAAAACCTACTACTTCCGGCATCGATCCTATACACGGTGATCGATCCTATACATTTCCGGATACAACGAAACAAAGAATAGAACCTAAACGACTCAACCCGTCGTTTTAACTATTACAAACAAGAAACGTATCAAAACAAAAGATCTCGACAATCCCGAGAGTTTAATCAAACCACAACATACAGTACAAACAATTGACCATAATAATCGGGTTCGAACCTGCAAAACAATTCTCGCAAAAATACAACGAATCGACAAAACCGGCTCTGATACCAATTGTTGGAAATCAACTACCCGGGACGTGTCCGTTCGATCACTCGAACATCCGAACACTCCCAGTCGACCTCCCGGAAGCGCTACTCCGTTCACATGACAGCCCGTGTGCCGAATCACGCCCAGCCGTCGCCCCGGAGGACAACCGCGCGAGACGGCAGCTGATCTGTCTTGGGCAGCGGGCGCTGCCCACAAATCAGCGGTCGCTGATTAGGCCTAAAACAGCGGTCGCCGTTTGCCTTTCAGCGGGCGCTGTTCGTCCGCGAACAACAGCGCGACCTGCTGTTCCGAGCGCGTTTCCGGGTCGATTTTCCTCTTCCGACTACCGATCCGAAGGTCCTTGACCCCCCAGTAGTCGAGGAACATGATCCACGACGCCCGGAACCCGATCTTAGATCCGATGTATTTTTAACGAAATAGAAAACGAAACGTATGCGGAATAAGGGTTTCGATTTCTTATACCTTTGTCGCGTGATTCGGAGAAGCCGAATTGTTGAGACCACGAAGCCTTCCGGTGTATGTCTCAATCCCCGACGTTCAGCCGTTGAGTGGGCAACGATCCGCTGAACCTTCCTCTTCTCCTTTCTCTCTTGAACCCACCGTAGGAATAATATCCTTTGTCTCAGAAATATATATGCGCAAGCAAAATTATTTCTACAGAATTATTACTGGCGCTAATCTGAATTAATTAAGCAGAGGAAAAATAATTGCGCTAGTTTTTATTTTCTCTGCAGAATTAATTATAGCGGAGTTAGGTTTTGATCTTCTGTCTCAGAAATATAATTGCGCTATCAATTAATTTCTCCAGAAAATAATAAAACGCTAATCTATTTATTTTTACAGAAAAATAATTGCGCAAACAATTTATTTTTCTCCACAAAAATAAAATAGCGGCATTTCTTAGGTTTTAGAGAAAGAGAGGGTGAGGTATTTATAGAGCTACACCAGGGACCTTATGGAAATTAATTATTAGGCTAAATTGCAATTTAATTAACTCGGCGTCCTAAAAGGAAAACCTTAATTAAATTCCACAATTTTAATTATAATTAATTCCACTATAAAATTATAATTGAATTCCCAATAATTAATTTATATTATTTCAACAATAATAATTCCGCCGAATTACATATACGATTTTCCCCGTGTTTAAGACATCGTATGTCCACGAATTAACTTTAATTACTAATAATTAAATTAATTCGTTTCTTGTTATCCGAGACTAGTACCACTCATCCTTATTATCATGTGGAACGAATCCACCTGCAGGGTTTACATGATAAACTTTATGAGCTCATCTCGGGGACATCATCAACCCAATAAATGGGACACGGTTTCCTGTCTATAATCTATACAATGTCGTGTGTACAAATACGATTCCCAATTTACCGAGAATATTGACTAATCAATTAGTCTCACTCACTAGCAAGTCAAAGAACCGAGAATTGGACACACGCACCTATAATTATATAGGGATTAAGAATTCGTATATCCGTAATATCTGAGGTCTGGTTCGATTACTGTGATTAGTATAAATCGAACGCCCTCCCGTGGTCCTGCTCAATACACCAAGTGTATGAGTGTAACATGATAGTCAAGACCGACTATCTACCAGTCACACTACGACGTACCGATGGATTGTCCCTGTCCATCTAAGTCGTGAGCTACTGTTCGATAGTATACGAGTAACCGATAGTATGATCTTCCGCGTGTCTCCTCACGCCATACTATCTACAACGTATACATCAAGGACTATTGCATTAAATGCAATCATGCTTGAATCATATATCGAATTAAGGTATAGATAAGGAGTTCCGTATTTGCACTAAACTAGACATTTAGAATACAACTCCATCACCTTATTGTCATCTGTATGTTGATCTGGTTACATCTATCCTTCCCCTGAGTAGTTATTAAAAAAAAAAAAAAAAAGTACTCGTTGTGCTGGGAACTTGAATGATCTCACACTCGACTACTAGTTTGAGTACTCGTTGATTTGGGATCTTGGCTGATCTTGGTCTCGACTACTATGCTGTAGAGTACTCGTTGACTTGGGATTGTGATTGATTTCGGTCTCGACTACTTAGTGTATATATTTAGGGGTATGTGTTGATACGGGGACTTGACTGATCTCATTCTCACCTGCCTTTTGTTGTTTGGCATTGTTTACTTGGATTCTTGAGTGAGTTCGGTCTCAACTGCGACTAGATAGGCCTCGTTGATTATGGACCTTGGTTGGTTTATGTCTCGATTTGCTTTTTCAGGGGATAAACTGATGTTTTTGATTAACTGGTTAGATGACTGGATTTACTTTTCAGTGTTGTGTTACTTGATGTTTTTGTGATAGATTCTTTTTGGACGTCTCGAGTAAGATCCTAACTCGAACAGATGTGGGTTGTGGAGACCCTGTGACGTGACTGGGTGTATTGGAATTGGTCTGTGTACTTCATGGTGTTGGAATTATCACTTGCGTATTTCTGTATAATATACTTTAAGTATGATTCCTTTATCTTCCAAGTGTGAATTTCATGATGCGATGACTAACTCTGTTGTGTGAAAACATGGTTTGTAGTGGATTTGACTTGTTGATCAGGTTCATGACTAAGGGAGAGGTGAAACAGTTATGAGACTAAGGGGGAGTTCAGTGTACATCGTATCAGAAAGGGGGAGAAAGTTCATTTTGTTTTATGGTTCTGATGAGGCTGCGTATCCGAAAGGGGGAGAATAGTTCATTGTGTTGTTTGGTTCGGATGCCGCAGCTTTGTCAGTTCCATAACATGAACGCAAATTTGTCAGTCCCAGAACATGAACACAGATTGATGAGTCCCAGAACATGAATGCAGCTTGATGAGTCCCAGAACGTGAAATGCTTGATGAGTTTCAGAACTTGAACGTGTTGTTCCTTTTCACTTGGAAATACATTTTCAGGGGGAGTGTTGGTACAACACAAAAGGTGGCTTCTGTTTTGGAACTATGTTATTGCTTTAAAATTCCTGACTTTATGTTTAGATGCTTTTGATGTTCTTAAACTTCTCTTTGAATGCTGCTGTCTTAAGACTGGATTGTGTCTGTCTTTTGTGTTGTATTGCTTGTTCCTTTTTGCAGGAATAACTTTGAAGGATGGACATCAGTTTCAAGACGGTTGACAAAAAGGGGGAGTTTGTTGGGAAGGTTTTTGCCAACGTCATTGAAAGAAAACATTTTTACTTTCATAGATTTATCTCTATTTTACAGGAAATTAATGGAGTTCAAAAGTGTTATGCACGTCAAAGTGGGTTGGACATGTTGAAGAATGTTGGATCAATCATTGAGCTCATGGGCTAAACAATTAAAGTAAATGAGCTGCATAAATGAAGATATTAAGCCCAACATGTGAAGTCCTTTGACTGATTTCGTGGCTGGAACAAAGGAGTTATGGTGAGGCATCATGGGCTGGAAGTTACAAGTACATGGAGTGGCATGAAGTACATGTGTTAGTGGGAGGAAGTTGCTGAATGTGGGTTGAAGCATTGACCACATAACTACCCACTACCTTGGAGAAGAATGATGTAGCATTTATGGAAGACATTAATCATTTCATCACTCACGCTTTTTACATTGAAGATAAAAGAAGAAAAATTGAGAATACTCGAGTGAAGAGTTTCGATATTTTTTCTTATCATTTCTGAGAGCCCGACAACTTTCCGGATTGAAGCTAAAGAGAGAAGAAAAATAGAGTTGCTCGAGTGAAGAGTTTTCGATATTTTTTTTTATCATTTTCGTGAGATTTTATTTCAAGTACTACGAATGTATTGTAGTCTTGGTATTTTCGAGCGAATATTGTAATCATTTATGAGTGAATTTTGTGGCCTTGAGGCTGTTGCAAGTTGTTCGAGTGAAGAACAACTTGTAAATTTTTAATCCCCGTTGTCGTTTTAATTTCCGCTGCTTTAATTTAGTACATGTACCGTAGTTGCGTCTCCAGGTTCTAACATTTTTTCCAAATTAAACCATACGCAAAAGCAACATTATAATTTAATTTATTTATAATAATAGTGTATAATTTTAAATAATAATAAGCATAAAGTAAATTTTTATTTCAACGATATATATAATTTTCCAATTATAACAAAGTGTATTTCCAATTAAAACAAAGTGTATAATTTTAAATAATTATAAAGAGTAAAGTTAATTTTTTTTCAAAAATATATATAATTTTCTAATTATAACAAAGTGCATAATTTTAAATAATTATAAAGCGTAAAATGGATTTTTATTCAAACTATTTTCTTATAAATTAAACTATCCTCAATGACGCAATACCATCTCAAACAATAACAATATTCGCTCTTCATCTCATACAAATATGCTCAGTTTATCTCCAAAAACATGTGATGAAATTTTAGATGAAATGAACAAAATAATACTTGACAAAACCAATAAGGAGAGGATCACACGAAGATAATTCAATGAATTCAGATCAGAGCCGTGATGAGAAATCCAATAAGGAGCATCACAATGAAAAGAATTCGTTGAATTCTGAGCACACTAGTGATGAGAAAACAAACAAGAAGTATCACACTGAATACAATTAGGTGAATTCAGATCATCCCACCGAAAAGAAAAATCAAAAAACACCGAAAAGAAAACCAAGAAAGATCATTCGGTAAATTTTGATCGGACCAATGATAAAAAATCGGTCTCATCAACCAAAATATCAAAAGGACTTGATATTGATCTTAATTTTTCTCCACCAATGTAGGCAAAAATTAAAATAATAATAACAAATGCAAATTTACCTATTGGAACAATAAAATTTAATTTCTACATTTGATTTTTATTGATTTCGTTTCCTTTTTTTTATTACCTTTATTTAGACATTGTTTATTTCTAAAATAATTTTAGACAGTCTTTATTATTATTAAATTTAATTCTATAATATTCATGAGTAAGAAATGAAATGAGTTTAATTGATCACTTTCACATTGACAAACAGCCATATCGAATGTTGAAAATTCGGTAAAAAGTATCACAATGAAGAAAAGAATTTGGTGAATTTTGAGCATATTAGTGATGAGAAAATCAACAAAAGGTATCACATAAGAGAATTCGAATTCTTATCCGCCAACAGAAAAGAAAACCAATAAAGCTCAATTCTGATCGGCCCACTAAAAAATTTTGAAGAACATTTGATAATTCTAATAAGACCGAAAAGAAAACCAATACTCCCTCTGTCCCAGACTAATGGTCATCTCTGGTCAACGTTGACTTTTTGTGTCCGTCCAATAGATACGATAAATAATGTACAAAAATTATGAAAAAATAATTAAAATAAAATTTAATTATTAAACTTTATTTTAGTTATTTTTTCATAATTTTTGTACACTATTTATCATATGTATTGGAGGGACAAAAAAAATCAACGTTGACCAGAGGTGACCATTAGTCTGGGACAGAGTAGTAAAGCTCAATTCTGACGGGCCTACTAAAAAAAATCGAAGAACATTCGATAATTTTAATAAGACCGGTGATGATGAAAAATTTATTTTATCGACAAAATCATTAGAAATTGATATTAATCTTAATATTTCTCACCAATTTAATTAAAATCGCACAATTGAAACTCAAACAAGTATCATTTAATCTCATTATACTACCTCTCAAACAACAACTTATAATTTAATTTCATTATACTAATAATAAGTAAAAATTCATTTCAATTTTTTTTCTTCTTATTGTTCAATAAATTATTTCACAATCATCAAACACATGATTTCCTTTGCAAAATACATGTAATTTTTTTTATTTTTCAATAAATTAAAAAAATATGCACTAACTATTTCAAGCAAACATATAATATACTAATAATTAATAATTTTGAACAATACATATAATTTTTTTTTCTATAAATTAAACCACCACCAATCAGGCATAAACTATTTCAAACAACCATATAATATACTAATAATCAATAATTTTAAAGGATTTAATTCCATAATTTTATATTCTTATTTTTTATAAATTAAAATAACGCAAAAAATTAATAATAAATAATTCTAAATGGATTTCATTCCATAATTTTATATTCTTATTTTTTATAAATTAAACTAACGCGAAAAAGCATTCAATTTCATTCAAGAAATACATGTAATTTATTTTATATTTATTTTTATATCAATCACTTAATAATTATAGTATAATTTAATATAATTATATATTAAACGTATGTAAATCACGTATTTTAAACAAAATTAATAATAAATAAGTTTAAATGAACTAGTCATCTTGCCCGTGCGATGCACGCTTATAAAATTAACTTTCTGTTACTCGAATTAGTGCAGAAACTGTTTAAGCTTAACATTTAACATAAACTAATTTTAAATGTAGATATTGATAATGGAAAAAATTAAGATTAAGTCTAATTGAAATAGTACAAATAATTTATTACAATGATATTACAAATTCTGAAATACTTCTTTATAGACTACATTTTGTTGTTCTATTCTTAAGAAGTCCACCATGATCACAAAGCAGTAGTTTCAACCCGACCGTGTTGGTTACTCTAGACAACGCAACGTAGAATTGACCATGGGTAAATACTGGATTCTTCAAAATATATTGCAACATTCGTCAACGACTGGCCTTGACTCTTATTAATAGTCATGACATACGATATCATAATCGGAAATTGTCTTCGTTGGAAAGAAAACGGGAATATGGTATACAATGGCGTCATGGCAATTCGAGGAATAAAAACCATTTCCCCAAAATTATTTCCTCCTAATACTTTCGTCTGGATAATATAATTACCAAGTTGTGTTACAACCATCCTAGTACCATTGCATAATCCGACAAAGACATCTATATTCCGCAACAGCATAACCACCACCCCAACCTAATAAGAAACCGTTGATGTATCAATAACTATATATCATGTCACAGCATTTAATTAATTCTTTAATTATACAGAATAAACAGAATATGACTTGACTATATAAATTGTTGCTTAAAGAAAAATAAGGGTGCATATATATATATATATATATATATTAATTAATAGAATTAGATTTTAGTAAAAATATTATAATAATATCAACCTTCAACTTCAGCTCCGTGTTCGGAAGGCACAATACTATCCGAACTCAGGTAAATTCTTTCGTCTATATTATGCATTGCAACAATGTAATCGTTGATTTCATTAACGTCATCCAGGGTCGATGCAAGAATCGCCCGCCCTTCTAGAAAATTGATATCCCCGATGTGTTCATGGAAAGATGGGTGCGCGACATCAACAATCGATTCAATATAATTGTCCGATTGAGTTATCAAATATTCGTTCAGGATCTCTATATCTACTTCCCCGTCGTTCTCGCCGACAGCAGTACCATCCCCCATAAAAGAGTCAATCAGAGAAACACGCAACCTACGACCATCATTACCATCGCCGATATTTTGCAACCTCATGTTCTAGGTCAAACGCAAAATTTTGCAATTTATCCATATATTGGAAGAATTAATAGTGGCGTGAACAATATCCTGCATCGTACTTTTCAGTATGATCGGTAAAATTTGTCGAAAATCTCCTCTGAAAACAACAATCTTGCCTCCGAAAGGCAGATGATCGGCTTCAGGTCGATGGGAGCTCATAATATAACGCATTGTACGATCGAGTACTTCAAAACAATTCCTAGAAAAATCAAAACCAATGAAACATAAATCTAAATTAAATAATTAGTGAATCATAGGTACATGATCTACCTATCGCTAAAAAAAACAACTCAAAACTTCACTCGCAGTCCGCTGCACCCGTATTACTGTCATACCATATTATATAATAAAACAAAGATGTTAAAAAATACAACAAAAACCAACTTGTACGCTATCATAACTTGTAGCCACCCAAACCGTTGATTTTTTTTTAAATGAATAACGATTTAAAATTTTAGAACTTGTCAAATAATGGGTGGATCATGAGTACATTATTGTCCACGCTTGAGTCATAAAAAATTGACTCGACATTACTCTATAAAGCATTTGCACCCGTTATCACATGTCTCACAGCCCGTTATCACATGTCTCACAGAATTATATTATCCATAAAATTAGCATTCTTTCATTGTTCAACTGGATCATTATTAATAAATATAACTGTCCAAACATGCTTATTCAAACGTTTCAAAACGACTTTTGAATCGTAATATATAATTGCCCGTGCTTAAATACTGAAATTTTAAAAAATAAATCAATGTTGCACAAATGTTGACTTTGTCCGTGCGTAAATACATAATAGTTACTCTTGAATCACAACATACAATTGCTGTGTTTAATACCTAACATCTTAAAAAAATATGTTGCACACATATTGATTTATATCGTTCTTAAATAGATCGTCTAATCCGTTAACCTAAATAATATTTAGAAAATAAATTGTATTATTAATTATAATAAAATAAAAAAATTCAGAAGCTCTTTTTACAATAACTGTTTTATTTGTAAACATTTATTTGATATTTATAAAAATAATAACTGGCCCGCCCAAATCCACCGCTAAAACTCAAATAATGAGTGGTTTAGGGTACATGCGCAATAGACCTGCACCCGTATTTACTGTCATAACATAATAAAACAGGTACAGTATGTTAAAAAATACCACAAAAACTAACTCGTACGCTATCATGACACATATCCACCCAAACTATTGACTTTTTTCAATGAATAACAGCTTAAAATTTTAGAACTTGTCAAATAATGGGTGGATCATGAGTACATTATTATCCACGCTCGAGTCATAGACTTTTTTTAATGAATAACAGCTTAAAATTTTAGAACTTGTCAAATAATGGGTGGATCATGAGTACATTATTATCCATGCTCGAGTCATAAAAAATTGACTCGACATTACTCTATAAATCCATCTGCACTCGTTATCGCATGTCTCAAAGAATTCTAAGAACATAAGTGTGATAAATGTCGATAAAATTAATATTCACTCATTATTCAACTGAATCATTAATTATAGATATACATGTCCAAACTTGCTTTTTCAAATTTCAAAAGCTCTTTTGAATTGTAATATACAATTGATTGTGCTTAAATACTTGACATTTTAAAAAATAAATATTGACTTTGTCCGTGCTAAATACATTATAGTTACAATCGCAACATACAATATCTCGTGCTTTAATTCGTGCTTTAATACTAAGGTCTTAAAAAATATGTTTCACACATATTGATTTATCACGTGATTAAATAGATCATCTAATTAACCTAAACAATATTTAGAAAATAAATTGTATTATTTATTACAAAAAAAATTTTGGAAGCTCTTTTTACAATTATTATTTTATTTGTAAACATTTTTTTATATTTATAAAAATATTAACTCGCCCGCCAAATCCACATTTAGTCGTAAATTCACCGGTTTTATATTTATAAAAAAACAGAATTATGGCTTAAAATTTTAGAACATATCAAATAATGAATAGTTAATTGATACATGATCGACCACTCGATAAAAAAAAAAAACTCAAAATTTCATTCGCAATCTTTCTTAACCAATATTGAGTGTCATAACATATTATATAATAAAACAAAGATGTTAAAGAATACCAAAAAATCAATTCGTAAGCTACCCGTAACCACCAAAAAAAAGAATAACGGCTTAAAATTTTATAATCTGTCAAATAATAGGTGGATCATTAGTATATTAGTGTCCACGCTCGAGTCATAAAAAATCAATTCGACATTACTCTATAAATCCATATGCACCCCGTTATCACATGTCTTACAGAATTATAGTAGCATATGAGTTATCACATGTCTTACAGAATTATAGTAGCATATGAGTGATAATTGTCGATAAAATTAGTATTCTGCCATTATCATTATTTATAGATATACCTATTCAAATCTGCTTATATTCAAAACAATTTTTGAATTGTAATATACAATTGTTCTTGCTTAAATACTGATATCTTAAAAATTAAATCAATGTTGCACAAATATCGTGCGTAAATACATCATAGTTCTTGAATCGCAATATGCAATTACCTCGTGTTTTAATACTTTTTTAAAAAATATGTTCCACACATATTAATTTATGTCGTGCTTAAATAGATCGTCTAATCCGTTAACCTAATTAAATAATATTTAGAAAATAAATTTTATTATTAATTATAATAAAATAAAAAATTTTGGAAGTTCTTTTTACAATATTTTTAAAAATATTAACACGCCCTCTTAAATCAACACTTACCGCTGAAACTCACTTGGTTTATATTTATAAAAATGAATTATGGTTTAAAATTTTAGAACCTATTAAATAATGAGTGGTTCATGGGTACGACACTTCGATAAAAAAACAACTCAAAATTTAATTCGTAATCCGCTTGCACCCGTATTGACTGTTATAACATATTATATAATAAAACAGGTATGTTAAAAAATACCACAAAAACGAACTCTTACGCTATCATTACCCGTAAGCACCAAAACCGTTGACCTTAAAAAATGTATAAAAATGTAGGCGATAGTAGTGGTGATTTTGAATTATTTTTAAAAAAATGTCCTTCAAATCCGAGACATGTACTACCGTAACACTTGAAATAACATCAGGACCATAGTTTATTTCAACCATATCATTACCATATCATTACCATGATAAATGTTGACAATGAAGTGCGATGGATCTATCCATTCGAACATAAACACATGTCAACATTTAATCTTATATTTTTCTTTGAACACAGCCCAACCACTCATTACACGAAGACTTTTCCGTCTGGTTGACCCAAGACAACAGGATAATAAAGAGGTCTTGAGATTAGTGAACAACGCATGTGGTAAGTGTGCATTGTTTTAATAATGCTGCTGGAATGATCGGACAAATTACATATTTTCGTTAAAATTAGAGTTAGATAATAATAAAAATAAGTTGAAACATAAATTGCAATAGACTCCAAATCGTAAGGGGATATGGTGATGTGGAATCTGGGGGAGTATGGTGCTCCTCGGGCTACATCATAAAACATCGTCAGAAGAAATAGAAAAACAATGTAAAAGAGAAAGTAATTATATTTCTATTAATTTCTTTAACAAATAAAAATACAATATTATTACATTGATATTTATTTAATATAACACTGAATTGTATTATAGTAAATTGAACTTTTAATAACTTCATGTCCTATTTTTTTGGTGTGGTAAGAAAACACCTAAAAAATACATATATAAGTTATTAAATATAACGCAAAAAAAATGTGTAAGTTTTTAACGCAAAAATATAATGCAAAAAATATAATGTAAAAAAAAATAGTTAAGTAAGTATGGAGATAACGCAAAATTTTCTTTTAATACTGAAATAAAATAAAAAAAATTTATTAAATATAACGCAAAAAAAAATGTGTAAATTATTAACGCAAAAATATAATGCAAAAAAAAATGCAAAAATAAAATAGTTAAGTAAGTATGGAGATAACGCAAAATCTTCTTTTAATACTGAAAAAAAAATATAAAAAAAAATCAGTTAAATCATGCAAAAGGACATTCGTAAGTATAAAAATAAGAATAGAAGAAAATTTAAACCATAGAAGATGAAGTAATAATGAATCGAATAGAACAAATAAGAACAATCATCCAAAATAATAAATACTTACAATTATCTATTTATCAATTGAAAAATATAGTATGAGTTATCACTTTAATAACAAATACATTCATAATATAATATCGCTAAAAACATTAAAATGGTCTTCTGTCTTCATTTTATTTAAGCTCCTTAATTATTCGTGATGACATAAGAACAAACCTACAAAAAGAAAAAGTAATAACACAATTAAAAAAATGACAAAAGGAAGAAAGAAAAAATAAGACTGTGAGTAACATTTTATTTAAGCTCCTTAATTATTCGTGATGACATAAGAACAAACCTACAAAAAGAAAAAGTAATAACACAATTAAAAAAATGCCAAAAGGAAGAAAGAAAAAATAAGACTGTGAGTAACTTACATCAATCGCTGCAAAAAAAATCAAATACATTATTGATAGAAACAATTGTAATTAATTGAAAGAATAGGAAAAATAAACGATACAAATAACAATAATCAAACAATTAAAATGAAAAAACTTTATGTAAAAGTGCTTACCGTGAATATGCGCAAAACAAAAACAATTATTCATTATCAATAAATAAAACAATCATAGAAAAATAACAAATAAGAAGAATGAATGATATACTTAAAGAGAGTGAAAATGTAATAGGTTCACGGGTAAAAGTCAGATGTAAAATTGCCGGCAAATTACAGCTCACGTACGTTTCTTGTAGTCTGGCTTGCTCGGTCTCTTTTAACGCCGGTGATATCACCATGTCATGCACGTCTTCCAAATTATTCACCACGGCCTTTGTCAAGATCAATCGATCGCAACACTGTGTTTAGTAGTACAAATTATTAATCTAACAAAGAGAGCGAGAATAACAATCCAAACACAATCTCTTGTACAGATCAATCTCGACCAGATTCTCGCAATTCAACAACAAATTCGATAGCCCCTCGAGAGAGAAGAACATATACCTGAGAGATCGATCGATCGCAGCATCCTTCGGCATCGATTGGATGCGACGCCGAGCGATAGATAGGTGATTCTAGGGCACATCGAGAAACGATAGTGGGCACATGCTAGCTCTCACAGAAGGGCTTTAAGGGATTTCCGGTGGTGTAAACGACCTGCTCATCAGAGAGAAAGATTTCATGTCGCCGCAAAGGAAATAAAGGATGATGAGGACGATCTCTTTGGAGAGTAAAATTAGTAAATAATTGTATTAGTATTGTATTTAGTAAAAGTATTAATATTGTATTTATTAATAAATATTCATTATTTAAAGTGTATTTCAACATAATTATATAAGATTAAATTTGGAATAAATATAATCATTATTATCTTCCTATAATTAAGAGTTATAATTTGAAAATTTGACTTAAACATGATTAAATTTGGAATAAATATAATCATTATTATCTCCCTATAAATAATTTCAAGTAATGACTATAAATTATAATTTAAATTTAATTCATTAATATTAAGTGAATACAATTAATATTAAAGATTAACATTGATTTAAAAATAAAAAGAAAAAAATATTCTTTAAGTAATTAATAAAGTATCTAATTAAGTATTTCATTGAAAGGAAGTAAAATCTTGAATATAAAAGAAGATGCAAATAATTTATATTGAGTTGAACAATAACATCACTTGTAGAAATCTTGTACTGATATTTAGCTAAGGACCTGTTATCAATATTGAAAATTTTAAAACGATGTTAGAATGAGCGCATCATAAAATTACTTCATCCGAACTAAAGGGCTTCATGGTATTTCGGTGCCAAGAATCAGAACTAAAGGGCTTCATGGGATTTTCGGTGCCAAGAATCATGTTGTATAAATATAGGATGACGAAGACTATATTGGAAGAGGAGTTCACGGCGGCAGCTCCGAAAGTACTGACAAAAGAGAATAAAGTCATTAATATATAACTAATTATTATTATCAAATACATATCAACACATAACACAAAACAAACTAATTCAAAAAATTAAAATTATAAAACAATTCGTGCTGATCTAAATACTTACATTGTACTGTACCTGTAAAAAAAAGCCAGAGAAATAGTTAGATTAGAAGATAATACTCACCTTCAAAAAATACAAAAAAAAAATATAAAACGATTAGATCAATAATCACAAAATTATAACGATCCTAATACTTACAATTCTCCCTGAAAAAAAGAAAAAACATTAATAGGATAATTGATACATTAAAAAAACGAAAATTACACAAATAAGATACACGATTTGAATCAATATCAAATTATCACACAAAAGAAAGTAATACTTACAGTGTGTTCCTGCAAAAAAAAATTAATATAGAATAATAATAAATCATAAATAATTTAATTGCGATAAAAGAAAAAAAAAATGAAAGCAGAACGATAAAAATGAAAAAGAGAAGACGGATTATATAGTGATAAAAGAGTTGCGTTTATAATGGAAAATTTTGAATTTAATATCTTTTGAATTAAATTGATTGATTCATTAGAGATAATTATGGAGAAAACGCGTGAATTAAATTAGGGAGTAAAAGATTTTACTATAATTAAGGAGTTAATAAAAGTAAACATAATAAAGCAAAATCGGCCGAAATAAATTGTGAAATTGATATAATTAGTGGCGTAATTAATACTGATTTTCTTAATAATAATTAATAAAAATTAATGACATTAGCATGAGAACACATTCTTAATCTTTCTTAATCTAACGGTGAATTGTTAAACTATAAGTGTGAACACAAAAATATCCAACGGGTAAGACATATGCCACCTAGGACAATTGTTAGCTGATTTATATTATACTAGTCCTCCTACCCGTGCGATGCACGTGTATTTAATTCAACTTTTTATTACTCGGAGTAGTGCTCTTTCTTCGGAGTAGTGATCTTTCTGCTTAATATTAGATGTAGATATTGATAATGGACAAATAAAAATTACATTCATGTTACAAATTCTTGAATACTTCTTTATAGACTACATTTGTTCTATTCGTAAGACGACAACGCTGGTCACAAAGCAGAAGCTTCAATCCGGTCGTGTTGGTTACTCTAGACAACACAACGTACAATTGATCGTGCGTAAATACTGATTTCTTCAAAAATATTCCAACATTTGTCAACGACTGACCTTGACTCTTATTAATAGTCATGGCATACGATATTATAATCGATAATTGTATTAGTTGGAAAGCAATCTGGAATTTGGTATCTGAGGGCGTCAAAGTAATTCGAGTATTAAAAACCATTTCCCCAGAATTATTTTCTCCTAATACTTTCGTGGATAATATAATTACCAAGTTGTGTTACAATCATCCTAGTATCATTGCATAGTCCGACAGAGGCATCCATGTTCCGCAATAGCATAACGGACATCCAAACCCGATACGAAACAGTTCATGTATCAAAAACTATATATCATGTCACAACATTTAATTAATTCGTTAATTATATACAATAAATAGAATATGACATGACTATATAAATTGTTGCTTAAAGAAAAATAAGTTTATATATATATATATATATATATATATATATAAATACTAAGTAATGCAGATAATCCTTTCGTGCGTATTATGTATTGCAACCATGTAATCGTTGATTTCATTAACGTCATCCAGGATCAGCGCTAGAATCGCTCGTCCTTCTAGAAAATTGATATTTTCGATGTAATCATGGAAAGATGGGTACGCGGCATGAACAATCGATTCCATATAATTATCCGATTGAATTATTAAATATTCATTCGGGGTCTCTATATCTACTTCCCCATCGTTCTCGCCGTCAGTAGTACAATCCTCTGTAGAAGAGCCAATCACAGAACTCTCGTACATTTAGGCATGACCAGTCAAATTTGAAGAAAATCTCCTCCTGAAAATATATTACCCGTGAAAATTATAAAAGTTGAATGATTGCTTTCTAATAAAATTAAATTGGTGAATAATATTTATGTTTGATTGTATTTCAAGTATGTTCGATCTAAATATAATTGATTTATTAATTTATTTGATATAGAAAATGATATATTCATCAAATTCAATACAAAAAATCAGCATTACATTATTAATTAATTAAGTAATTAATATAATAAAAAATACAATTATAAAATAACAGAAAAATAAATTACATAAAAAAATTGATATATATGTAGGAGAGAATTAAATACCGAGAGGATTGAAAGAACCAATCGATCAGCTGATTTCTGATTTAGAAATAATGCAAGAACTTGTAGATGAATTTTAAAGTGTGACGAATAAGATTACGATAACAAAAATAACAACATCGTTTGGACAGTTTTTCATGAATTTTAAAAGTTGTGCAAATTTTAATAACCTATCGTAAATATAATAACAATTATAAATCACTTATTTATTACAATATATAATAAAAAAATGTATTTAGGTATATACACATTAAATTCAATAATATACCTTTAGTAAAACTGAACGAAATTCTTTTTCGGAGGGATTAACATCGGACAAAGATGAATATAACCAACACATATATTGAAAATGATTAGTAAAGAGTGAAAAAAAAATGAAATTATTATACAAAGATAAGAGAAAGATTGAATGGAATACAATTAAAGAATCACAAATTAATTTAGTACTATAAATAAATAATAGTATAATAGAATAAACGTAATTAAAGGAGATAAATAAGGAATAAATTTGATATTCTGAATATTCCTTATTTAAATAAATTAAAATATATTAATTTAGTTTCAAGAGATTAATTGAATATTAAATTGTTTTTGAATTTATTAATTTATGGTAAATTATTTTTTTAATGCTGCATAATTAAAGTAATATAAAGAGATGATAATATTATTACTAATGGTAAATTAATAAAAAATTGAATTATTAAAAGTAATATAAAGAGATGATAATATTATTACTAATGGTAAATTAATAAAAAATTGAATTATTATTATTTTATTCTCAAATTCATTATGTCGACATTTGAATTAATTTAATTGTAATAAATTTACCATACTCATAATTAATAATATTATTGATATATAATTTTAGTTGACATTTGAATTTATCTAATTGCTTAAAATAAGAATAGATTTCAATACTCATAATTAATAATATAATTGAAATATAATTTATAATCAAGATAATAAAATTTTTATTTGATTTCTCTAACTAAGGATATAATTTTATTTTATAAATTTATAATATTATTTATACATCATATTGGATGATAATATAATAATTATTTTTGCAATTTATTACTTTAATTATTTGTAATTCCTATAATTAAAATACATAAATTAATTAAATCACAATTATTATTATTATTAATAATATTTATATATAAAAAAAAGATCGAACTAAAATACATAAATTATTTTTGAATTTATTTTTGTAAATAAAAAAAATGAAAAAAAATATAATTATAAACAATTTTTTTTGTACAAAAATAATAATCATTGATTGTATTATTGTTTTTTTCAATTATTCAATAATTATTAAATACGATTTTATTTCATTAACTTAATCAAAGATTTTAATTCTATTTTAGTAATATTTGTAAATAATACAAATAAAGATATTGTTGCGTAAGTTACAACATAAACAAAATTAGAATAAAATTAAATAGAATTATTGTAAATTCCATAAATTTTATAAATTAAAGTAAATAGATAAAATACATCATAAATAAAATGAAAACAAACTAATCTAAAATTACAGTAAATTGAGTAATTACAACATAAATAAAATTAACAAAAACTACTTTAATTTTATTAGGAAACATAAACAAAAACTTGGAATCCTTTTAAAATTTGTTCAATCCAATGTCTCCATATTTTTTCATGGACTTCTAATTGTTCAATTAGTATTTTACTTATAATAAAACCTACAAAATAAATAGTTATAAAGATTATTACAAAATAAACAAAAAATAGTAAGAAATCCAAAAGTTCTGGAAAAAAATAAATAATCAAAAAGAATAAAAAATTCAAAAATCTTGAAAAAAAATACAAAAATCATTACAAAATAAATTGTTATATTTTGATACAATTATAATCAACAAACTGGTAATATTAATTAATATTAATTAGTAAAAAATATTTACATTAAAACTGCAAAAAATAAAAATATTAATGATCAAACAAAAATATTAAAACTAAAATTTAAATTAGTAAAAAATACTTAAATTGAAGCTGCAAAAAAATAAAAATATTAATAATAAAACAATAATATTAAAATTAAAATTCGAATTAGTAAAAGATACTTTATATTTGAAGGCTACAAAAAATAAAAACATTAATTATCAAACAATCAAATTTAAATTAAAATATTAGTAAAATAATACTTAGCAAAATAACAAAAAATCAACAAAACTTATATAAAGTTCTAAACAAAAATAAATAAATATGAACATTAACAAATAAAAAAATAGCTAAAATGAAAATATTGCAAAAATAAAAAAAACAAAAAAAAACAACAACAACAAAACTTACATAAAGCTCTGCAAAAATAAATTAATGTGAGAATGAACAAATAAAAAAAATAATTGAAATGAAAAGTGAGAAATATGGAGTGAGTGTAGATGACCTCATTTATATAGACACGAATTTGAAGTAAGATTTGATAATTATTATTATTTTTTAAATATAATAAATTTGAATTACCTTAAATTTCGATATTATTGTTTGTATAATATAAATTTATTAATTAATCAATTAAATATATTAATAAAAAATGCAATTCTCTTATATTTTTTTAATTACGATAATTAATTTTAGTAGTATAATAAAATAAACTTAATTAAAGGAGATAATTAAGGAATAAAGATGATATTTTGAATATTTCGTCAATATTTACTAAAATTAAGGAATATATTAAAGAGATTATAAATGTAATTAATTAAAAATAAATGCGCTAATTAATTACGCTAAAAATAATAATTAATAATGAAAACACAAATTTAATTTAACGGTGATGCTTGTTTATTAATAGGTGTGAACACAAAATAATAAAACGATTAAAACATATAGGACAATTGCTAACTATTACTCCCTATGTCCCAGAGCTATTGTCACCGGTGGTCAACGTTGACTTTTTTTTTACCGTCCAATACGTATGATAAAAAGTATACAAAAATTATGAAAAAATAATTAAAATAAAATTCAATAGTTGAATTTTATTTTAGTTATTTTTTCATAATTTTTGTATATTTTTTATCATAAGTATTGGACGGTAAAAAAAAGTCAGACCACCTGTGACTATAGCTATAGGACAGAGGGAATATATATTATAAGGATTTTTAAGTAATACAAATAAAAATATTGTAGGACAATTGCTATCTATTATATATTATAAGGATTTGTAAGTAATACAAATAAAAATATTGTTGCGTAAGTTACAAAATAAACAAAATTATAATAAAATTAAATAAAATTATTGTAAATTGCGAATTTCATTAATTACATTAAACAATAAAATAAATCATAAATAAAATGAAAACAAACTACTTTAAAATTACAATAAATTGAGTAACTACTCTAATTTTATCCGGAAACATAAACAAAAGCTTGTAATCTATTTATATTTGTACAATCAAATGTTTAGATCTTTTTTAATGACTTCGGTCAGTATTTTACTTATAATGAAACGTACAAAATAAATAGTTATAAATAAACTTACAAAATAAAAAAAAAATGAGTAAGAAATTTAAAAGGTCTGGAAAAAAATGACTTACTTGCAAAAAAAGTTATTAAAATCAAATTAGTAAAAGAATACTTAGCAGCAAAAAATACAAAAAACAACAAAAAAACAACAAAACATACATAGAGCTCTGCAAAAAAATAAATAAACGTGAGCATAAACAAATAAAAAAAATAGTTAAATGAAAAAAATACAAAAAAATACAAAAAAACAAAAAAAAAACAACAAAACTTACATAAAGCTCTGCACAAAAATAAATAAATGTGAGCATAAATAAATAAAAAAAATAGCTAAAATAAAAATTGAATAAATAAATGTGAGCATTAACAAATAAAATAAATAGTTTAAATTAAAAGTAAGAGGTAGTCTAAAAAATACAAAAACACAAAAAAACTACAAAACTTACATAGAGCTCTACAAAAATAAATAAATGTGAGCATCAACAAAAAAAAATAGCTCAAATGAAAAGCCTACAAAAAATGCAAAAAAAACAAAAAAAAAACAACAAAACTTACATAAAGCTCTGCACAAAAATAAATAAATGTGAGCAGGAATAAATAAAAAAAATAAAAGGCTACAAAAATACAAAAAAACAAAAAAAAAGAACAAAACTTACATAGAGCTCTGCACAAAAATAAATAAATTTGAGAATGAATAAAAAAAATAGCTGAAATGAAAATTGAATATATAAATATAAGCATGAAAAAATAAAAAAAATAAAAAAAATAAAAGGCTACAAAAATACAAAAAAACAAAAAAAAAGAACAAAACTTACATAGAGCTCTGCACAAAAATAAATAAATTTGAGAATGAATAAAAAAAAATAGCTGAAATGAAAATTGAATATATAAATATAAGCATGAACAAATAAAAAAAATAGGTGAAAATAAAAGTGAGAGGTAGTGTAAAAAATAAAAAATAAAAACAAAAAAACTTACCTAGAGTTCTGCAGAAAAATAAATAAATGTAAGCATTAACAAATAAAAAAAATAGCTGAAATGAAAAGGCTACAAAAAATACAAAAAAACAAAAAAAAAAAAAAAAAACTTACGCTCTGCACAAAAATAAATAAATGTGAGCATTAATAAAGGAAAAAAATAGCTGAAATGAAAATTGAATAAATAAATATGAGTATGAACAAATAAAAAAAATAGCTAAAATTAAAAGTAAGAGTTAGTGCAAAAATACAAAAAAAACAAAAAAACAACAAAACTTAAATAGAGTTCTGCACAAAAATAAATAAATGTGAGATGAACAAATAAAAAAAATAGCTAAAATGAAAAGGCTAAAAAAATAAAACAAAAAAAAAGAACAAAACTTATCTGCACAAAAATAAATAAATGTGAGCATGAATAAAAAAAAACTGAAATGAAAAGTGAATAAATAAATGTGAGAACAAATAAAAAAATAGCTAAATGAAAAGTGAAAGGTAGGGAGGGAGTGAAAATGACGTCTTTATATAAACACGGATTTGAAGTAGGGTTTGATAATATTTATCATTTTTAAATATAACTAATTTGAATTCCCTTAAATTTCGTTATTATTGTTTGTATAATAAAAATTAATTAATTTATCCATTAAAAATATCAAATAACAAATGCAGATTCTCTCTTATCCTAATAATTAATTTTAGTAGTATAATAGAATAAACATAATTAAAGGAGATAAATAAGGAATAAATATTATATTTTGAATATTTCAAAGTCAATATTTACGTAGATTATATTATAGAGATTATAAATGTAAATTATATTATATAAAAAATAAATAATTATACTAATTAATTAAAAATAATTACGTTAATTAATTACACTAAAAATAATATTTATTTTTATTAAAAAGATTATAAATGTAAATTATATTATATAAAGAAAGAAAGAAATAATTACACTAAACAATTAAAAATAATTACCTTTACCAAAAAAAAAAATTAAAAATAATTGCGCTAATTAATTAAAAATAATTACGCTAATTAATTACACTAAAAATAATATTATTAATGTAAATTATATTATATAAATAAATAAATAAATAATTACGCTAATTAATTAGAAATAATTGAGCTAATTAATTAAAAATAATAATTATCTAATTAATTACTTAAAAATAATTGAGCTAATTAATTTAAAATAATAATTATCTAATTAATTACGCTAAATTAATTAGGCAATTATTTGTAATTAATAATTATTTTACCTAATTAATTAAGTTAAAAATAATAATTAATTTCAAATAATTGCCTAATTAATTAAAAATAATTACACTAATTAATTACGCTAAAAATAATATTGAACTATATTAAGGAAAATATAAATGAAAATTATATTATATAAATAAATAAATAATTACGCTAATTAATCAAAAATAATTGTTTCAATTAATTACGCTAAAAATTCTAATTAATTACTAAAAATAATAATTAATAATGATAGTGTGAACACAAATTTAATCTAACGGTGCTTCTTTAATAATAGGTGTGAACACAAAAAAATCGAACGGTGAAAACATACGACACCTCGGACAATTGCTAGCTGAATTATATATTATAAGGATATAGATTTCATTTCATAATTTTATATTCTTATTATTTATAAATTAAACTAACTCAAAAAAGCGTTCAAATTATATATTAAACGTATGTAAATCACGTATTTTAAACAAGTACAATATAATTTAATTTAATTATACTAAAAATTCATAATTAAATTACAATAAAAATAAAATAACGCATATAATTTAATCTCATTATATTTGCGTTCAATTTCATTAAAAAATAATACATGTGTTTTATTTTTTATTTATTTTTATATTTGGTTCAATTTCATTTAAAGAATATATGTTTTTTATTTTTTATTTATTTTTATATAAAAAAACAAGTACAGTATAATTTAATTATACTAAAAATCAATAATTAAATCACAGTTAACTTGTTCAATTTCATTCAAAGAATACATGTAATTTTATTTTTTATTTGTTTTTATATAAAAACAAGTATTGTATAATTTAATTTAATTATACTAAAAATTCATAATTAAATTACAGCTGTATAATTTAATCCCATTATATTTGCGTTCAATTTCATTCAAAAAATATATGTAATTTTATTTTTTATTTATTTTTATATCAATCACTTTTTTTAAACATTTAGTGTATTTTTATTTATTTATTTTTATTTCTTATATTTTCTATAATAAATAAAACTTAATAACCATTGTTTAAATTAATAACATTGAAATAATAATAAAGTAATGTATAATTTAATTTAGTTATACTAAAAATATATAATTAAATCACAGTAAAATAAGTTAACGCGTACTATACATTTTAATTTCATTACAACAACTTATGATTTTTTTTTTAATTTTTCTATAAATTGAACCAATATCGCACTAATACCTCAAACAACCATTGTATCAACTCTCCAGCTTATACTAATATGGCAAATTTATCTCCAAAAGTATACAAAGAAATTATAGATAAAACAAATAAAAAAATACTTGAGAAAACAAATGCTGAAGAGAATTCGCTGAATTCAGAAGAGAATTCGCTGAATTCAGATCAGACTAGCGATGAGAATACCACAAAGGAGTATCACGTTGAAAAGAATTATGTGAATTCTGATCATACTAATGATGAGAAATCCAAGAAGAGGTATGACACTGAAGAGAATTCCGTAATTTCTGATCAGCCTACTCAAAAGAAAACTAAGAGAGGGCATCAGAAAAAACATTCGATCAATTTTGATAAGACCTCTGATGATGAAAATTCTATCTTATCAACCAAATCATCAAGAGGAATTGATATTGATCTTAACTTTCCTCCACAAATGTAATGAAAATTTACAATAATAATAATAAGTGATGGTTACTTGTTGAAATAATAAATTTTAGTTTCTATATTTGATTTTAAATTGTTTGTTTTCTTTTTATATTTTCTTTTATTTAGACATTGTTTATTTGTGAAATTATTTTTAAAATTCTTTATTTCACATAATTTTATTTTCTAATTTTTTTAATAAATTAAATTATAGTATATTAAATAACGGTTGTGCAAAAATTGTGCAACTATGTAACAAGCGTTTGCAATAACTGTCCACAACAATTGTGCTTAAATTTATTTTTTTCTTTATTCTTTAAATTAAAACAGTGTCAATAGCATCTCAAACAACAATTGTATTTGATGGTTCTACTGGACTAACATGTTCAATTTTAAGAGTTTGCAATGTATAGTTTTTTTTAGCGTTAAACAATTAATAAATAATAATTTAATGAGTATTGTTATGTATGTAATTAATTATGTGGAAAAATAATAATATTTATATAAATAAATGATTATTAAAAAAATAAAGTTGTTAAAAAAACATTACTAAACATGCAAAGTTTTGTTAAACAAAGTAGTAAATTTTATAAGAATTGAGAAAAGATTATATTAGAATAATATATAATTGTTTAAAGTTGTTTGATTTCATTACAACAAATAAAATACATGTGATTTTATATTTTTTCTCATTACACAAGCGTTCAATTTCATTTTTACATGTAATTTTATTTTATTATTGTAACGCCCCAAAAGGCGAGAGATAAAATATAATAATATTTTAAAAATTAAAGATAATTTTTAAAAGAGTATGGAATTTAGATAGCGGAAGTTTTCACAAGAAAATCTAGAAGTTCAAAAATAAGCTTCAAATGAATAACTTTATAACTACATATAATAGTTTTTGAGAAATACTTTTCCTCTGGATGAACTCTTCACGAGAAATACGCTCTCACCTCTCGCCATCTGGAAAGTTTATTTAAAAGAGGGGTAAGCTAAAAGAGCTCAGTGAGGGGTAAAAGATAATACCTTTGAAAATAAAAAAAATATATATATTTTATTTAGTATGAAACATTCAAATAATCAAAGTAATACTTTTATAAGTAATATAGTTTATCAAGATTTTTAAAGAAACATGTATATGTATATATATCAATCACGTTTACTAGTCAAACAATCAAACAACAATAAGAGGCTTTTCAACTTTAAGTGAAATGATAAATAACATGGACAATCACAAGTTCAGCATCAAACAATCAAGCACTTAAAACACATACGAGAATGATATATCGCCTCAAGTCAAGCAAAGCAATCAAATAGTCGAGAACCCAGTACGAAACTCTAGAGGTGACTAGCACTTAGTTTCCGAACTAGCTCAACCCACAATAAACGTAAGGTTCGTGTTGATCAAACATCAAAACCTTTAATACGTTCTCCCACTCACCATAAAAGGTGACACGCCAAGTTAGGCCGAAGCCACAAGTCACCTTATCCCTCCCAGTAGGCTCGACGTCCCTTTAGCTATGGGTTAAAACCCAGGGATAGTCATATTCCGGAATATACCATTTCTACGACCCAATCTCGTCGTCGTCTCCGACCCGACCAAGAATGTGGGAATAGACCATGCATATTTGAATCAACAACCACAGTCGAACTGTTCGATTAATTGACCAAACTATGCAAGTCAAACAAAATAGAACAAAGTAAAAGATCAATTCGAATCAAGCAGTGAACATATGATATGATCAACAAAAATGATACTTTATCAAGCACTTCAAAACTCAAGATATCAATTTAATTTCAAGCAGTACACAATAATTCCAGCATATACGATTTATTTTAAATGCGAAACACAAATACTTCAATTTCAAGAACATATGCAATATAAACAAAACAATCCCAAATAATTCAAAATTATTTAACTTTCCAGTTTTAGAAGAAGTTCCACTCACCTGATAGACGATAGACGATCAAACTTCATAAACGAGATAACTACACTTAGCTTTTCCACAAATTCTTTGTTGAAATCCATCAATGACTAGTTGTAGTAGCTATCTAAAAATATATATGAAATGAATTACATAGCACTTGTAATTGAAAATCAAAATATAGTTTTAAAGAACTTATATAGACATCATTTTATAAATTAACTTATACAAGAAATAATTATTCATTTCAAGAATGTATTGCAAACTTGAATAATATAGAAAAATCTCATAGTTTTATGTGGAAACAAATTAAAGTTCATTAAATCCGTTTTAGTATAAAAAGGAGAAGTTATTCTCTTTAAAACTTTTATAAATTGCAATCAAACTAGAAAATCATAATACATATAACATTTCAGTAAGTGACTTTATAAAATTTCAAACATGTTAATACATAATTTGAAAGGATGTAAATAAACAAGAATGAGTTATTTATATTCTCAAATCATTTTCAATCATGTTCAAATCAATTTTAAATAAAATATAAGTATACACTTTAGCTTTGAAAGTATAACCTTTCCAACCCTCCATTTTTTATAAATTGTCAATATTCAATTCTACCCTTAAGCCAAATCAAAATCTTCTCAAACTCCTTAAACCCTTATCACAATCGAACAACACAACCTCACAAATTATACATACACACATGTAGAATACAATCAACAAAACTTATATATATAGTCTCGACATTTCATGCATCAACTCACAAAATTAATTACACAGTTGGGTTATATCCGAAGTACGAACAATTTGGCACAAGTCTTACCAAATTCCGATGTTGAACAATCCACGGTCAATAGAGGTCAATGGCAACATAGTTGGGTAAGAAAAACAATGAAGGGTGAGTATTTTTATTTTTGTTTCTGCCGTGTACCCACCCATTTGGAGGTAAAGAAGATGATCAAGTAAACCACCCTTATTTTATTTTATTTTCTACAAGAGGTGAAAGGTGGATTGTAATGGATTAGGTGGCAACCATTCAAAAGCCCAAGAAACACACGTGTAATTCAACAATAATGGGTTTAGTAATTCACTCTAACAATTAGATGAAAGTAATTTTATAATAGTTGGTGTATTATTTGGATTTACACTTTTGGGCCACAATAGTTTACATGCTTTATTTTTATTTAAGCTGAATTGATAAATACCAACATGAAAAGAAATGTCACATTATTTTTGTGCACATAAAATTAAATTTATGTAGTCTCAACAATATTTTCAAGTAATTTATACAGGGTATCACATTCTCCCCTCCTTAAAAGAATTTGGTCCCCAAATTCATATTGCATACGATTTAAGATATATCTTAAACAATTAGTACACACTTTAAGTTTAATAACATCAAGCATTATGAAATCAAAGAGGTAAGAAAATAAAATCACAACTCGACTAAAACGAATGAGAAAATGCGATCAATGATAAAAACATGAGTTGCAGCATTTCTATGAATAGAAAATATACTAAAATGGATAAGCAAATAAATAAGATGAATGGTGGATATCTCAAGGGTACAAGGAACATGGATATGGGTTATAAAGGAAGATGTAGGGTTCAATATAAATCCTCTAAGATTCAATGGGTGAGATTATTGGAGTCAAAAGTCAAATCTAGACAATTAAAGTTTACAAGGATATAGAATATAATAAGAATTCAAGAACATGGTGCTGTGAAGAGAAATTGAGGTCAAGGTTATGAAAATTTGTCTCAAGAGAAATTTAGATACGGGAAACTCCGATTCAAGGTTTTCAATGCCAATAAAATATCAAATAAAAGTTTTCAAGACTCGATGATTATATAATTAATGAGTTGGAGAAGGTAACAAGGTCAAACTGATAGAAATAGATTGGAACAACTATACATAAATGTTCATGAAGATAATTACCACTAGAGAGTTTCAAGTAAGAATGTGTCACACTAAATCACTGGTGGAACAAATCAAACCAGTGACGTAACTCAAAAGGGACATCAAAGACAAACACAAAATCATTCAAGGAGGATTTAAGAGAATACTCGAGTCAAATGAAGGCTTATGAACAATGAATGTTATGAACGACTTTAAATTAGATTGAAGAAAGAACAAGCGAACAAGTGTTGCAAAGTATGAGTTAGTATACAAAATTAAATAACAATCGATTAAATTTGAATATAGAAACAATTTTAAAAGAAGATTTGACAAGCCAAGAAGAACACAATGGAAAATTTTCAAAACAATGATTGATACTTAGATATTAAAATTGATGCTCACACGAAAAATGTGTTGAGCTATCCTAGAAAAAAGGCAACAAAAATTCATTGAAGCAAAAATCAATTATCACACGAAAGAAATGTGTTGATGTACTATTCAAATAATTGAAACGAAAGATCAACGAATCGCAAATCACTAGTGTGATGAATAAGAGTGAGACAATGAAAATACTCCACAATGATGAACAATAGAAAAACAAGGTTTAACGAGTTATAAAGAAGATCATGATTGCAGGTATGTAGGCGAAAATAACAAGTACAAAGTAGGAATAAAGCAATTACTAGCTTGGAGAAATATGAGAATAAACATTGATTTATCAAAATTATGAAATCTCAATTGAAAAAAAAAATGTCGCAAAAATGAAATACACAACACGGAGAGGGTTGATAAGGGAACTAAAATATGATAGTGATACGTAAGAAATTGAAGTCAAGTGAATAAAGGATCGAGTTGAATAAATATGTGAAAAAGGAAGAACGAAATGATAGATTACTTTCAAGAATAAATTATATTGTTCAATAAAAGATAGTCTTAAAAAATTGGTATCATGACCGATAGGTCTCAAGAGAAGTTCAAAGAATAATCTAGTCATAATTAACAAATCATTTTAAAGATGTTGGTAAGTAGGAAATTAACATAAAGTGGGGTTCAACGAAATGAAATAAGAATTCTATGGATGGAATGAATATTTAAGTTGATAAACAACTCAAAAATTGAAAAGTTGGAATCAAGTTCACATGTGAATTACATAGGAAAATGATGAATACACAAAATGTAAATAGATTTGAAAATAATTCAAAATGTACGAATTACAATGGAAGGGTCAATTGAACCATAAAGTAAGTTCAATAATAAAAAGGTTTCAACTTCAAAAGAGTGATGCAATTTGTATCTTGACTAGTTCAATAGAAAATGAGGCAACTAATATCAAAAGGGCACCAAAGAACCTAGTGATATTAAATCAAGAAGTTGTCAATATGTCTTGAGCGGATTCGATTGAAAAACAAACATTCGATTGAAAAACAAACGTGAATGATCAATAAAACAAAAGAATTGGAAGAGTTAAGAAGTACGAATATGCAAAGTGTTTTCGAATGACACTTAGACGGTGATGAAGCAGTACATGAATTAATATGGATAAGAGTAGCCAAATGTGAAGTTGAGAAAATTTGATATGAACTGAAATTTTCAATATAGAATCAAAAGGTATAAGAAGTTCAAATGAGAAAGGCTTCCAAAGCAAATGATTATAAAATCGAATGAAAATGGTTTAGACCTGAGATCAACTCAATTTGAGTAAAATAATCGTGCTTGTAGGAATATGGCAGAATTTTGAGCTAAGACACGAAACATTTGAAGGATTAATTAAAGAACAAGAAGTAACGAGATGTCAATAATCGAATTTAATAGAGATCAATGGTTAATGAATTGTCAATGTATAAGGTGAGGTAGTATTTACACTCAAAGACTTACACAGAAAACAACTACGTCCAAAAACAATTAACAATAAATATTTTCACCTCTAGAAAATAATTC
The DNA here is from genome assembly GCA_954870475.1 of Euphrasia confusa. Classification (NCBI taxonomy): domain Eukaryota; kingdom Viridiplantae; phylum Streptophyta; class Magnoliopsida; order Lamiales; family Orobanchaceae; genus Euphrasia; species Euphrasia confusa. The sequence goes on along the minus strand of OX940968.1, from coordinate 28,297,486 downwards.
ATATAACACATTTAAAATATTTAACAATTTTCAAACAAGACATTATGTCATACGTCTTACACTACAAACAAATCACAATAGATCCAACGTTAAAATGACAAAGTAAAATTTTGTTTTCCAATTTTTTTTTTAATTCACATACATATTGGTTATTGATATTAAAGAAGAGTGATTACAATTCATATACACTAAGTTTAATCTTAATAGTAAATGTTTTCATGGACATGGTTGATAACAGATTATTTTTTTGTCAATCTCATTTGACATGAAATATTTAACTTAAATAATTTTTTTTTTGAAAAATCATTCACAAACGTAAACATGAATATAATATGGAGTTTTCACGTGCAATAGTGACATATATGTTACTATAAAGAATGCTGAGCAAGATCAAACACACATGCCAAATAAAAGCAGTCAATTAACATGCAATTAACATGTCAAGTAAAATCAATCAAGCAAACACTCACAAGTGACAGAAACAAAATAATAGTCAACTAGACATGTAAGTTTCACTGAAAAGGTAATCACTTTTAAAACTAAATTTATATGAATAAATGTAGAATAAATTTCATTTCCCAAACGGATCTTGGAATAGTGAAAGTGTCAAAGTTTTGCTTTTGCTAGAAGAATGAGAGATTGATAAAAGGCAAAGATGAAACGAGACAAAAAGAAGAAGTGTTCGTTAAGATAATATATATATATTTTTTAAATGGGCTGTAAGAAACACTCAATAAATAATCTATGGAAGGCTCAACTTAAATTCAAAATTATAGTCCATATAACAACAAACCGATATGCACTCACAGGCCAAAGACCCTATCCTGGTTAGGCTCGCTCGAGTGAAATTCTTTACACTCAAGCTCTGATACCACTTCTGTAACGCCCCAAAAGGCGAGAGATAAAATATAATAATATTTTAAAAATTAAAGATAATTTTTAAAAGAGTATGGAATTTAGATAGCGGAAGTTTTCACAAGAAAATCTAGAAGTTCAAAAATAAGCTTCAAATGAATAACTTTATAACTACATATAATAGTTTTTGAGAAATACTTTTCCTCTGGATGAACTCTTCACGAGAAATACGCTCTCACCTCTCGCCATCTGGAAAGTTTATTTAAAAGAGGGGTAAGCTAAAAGAGCTCAGTGAGGGGTAAAAGATAATACCTTTGAAAATAAAAAAAATATATATATTTTATTTAGTATGAAACATTCAAATAATCAAAGTAATACTTTTATAAGTAATATAGTTTATCAAGATTTTTAAAGAAACATGTATATGTATATATATCAATCACGTTTACTAGTCAAACAATCAAACAACAATAAGAGGCTTTTCAACTTTAAGTGAAATGATAAATAACATGGACAATCACAAGTTCAGCATCAAACAATCAAGCACTTAAAACACATACGAGAATGATATATCGCCTCAAGTCAAGCAAAGCAATCAAATAGTCGAGAACCCAGTACGAAACTCTAGAGGTGACTAGCACTTAGTTTCCGAACTAGCTCAACCCACAATAAACGTAAGGTTCGTGTTGATCAAACATCAAAACCTTTAATACGTTCTCCCACTCACCATAAAAGGTGACACGCCAAGTTAGGCCGAAGCCACAAGTCACCTTATCCCTCCCAGTAGGCTCGACGTCCCTTTAGCTATGGGTTAAAACCCAGGGATAGTCATATTCCGGAATATACCATTTCTACGACCCAATCTCGTCGTCGTCTCCGACCCGACCAAGAATGTGGGAATAGACCATGCATATTTGAATCAACAACCACAGTCGAACTGTTCGATTAATTGACCAAACTATGCAAGTCAAACAAAATAGAACAAAGTAAAAGATCAATTCGAATCAAGCAGTGAACATATGATATGATCAACAAAAATGATACTTTATCAAGCACTTCAAAACTCAAGATATCAATTTAATTTCAAGCAGTACACAATAATTCCAGCATATACGATTTATTTTAAATGCGAAACACAAATACTTCAATTTCAAGAACATATGCAATATAAACAAAACAATCCCAAATAATTCAAAATTATTTAACTTTCCAGTTTTAGAAGAAGTTCCACTCACCTGATAGACGATAGACGATCAAACTTCATAAACGAGATAACTACACTTAGCTTTTCCACAAATTCTTTGTTGAAATCCATCAATGACTAGTTGTAGTAGCTATCTAAAAATATATATGAAATGAATTACATAGCACTTGTAATTGAAAATCAAAATATAGTTTTAAAGAACTTATATAGACATCATTTTATAAATTAACTTATACAAGAAATAATTATTCATTTCAAGAATGTATTGCAAACTTGAATAATATAGAAAAATCTCATAGTTTTATGTGGAAACAAATTAAAGTTCATTAAATCCGTTTTAGTATAAAAAGGAGAAGTTATTCTCTTTAAAACTTTTATAAATTGCAATCAAACTAGAAAATCATAATACATATAACATTTCAGTAAGTGACTTTATAAAATTTCAAACATGTTAATACATAATTTGAAAGGATGTAAATAAACAAGAATGAGTTATTTATATTCTCAAATCATTTTCAATCATGTTCAAATCAATTTTAAATAAAATATAAGTATACACTTTAGCTTTGAAAGTATAACCTTTCCAACCCTCCATTTTTTATAAATTGTCAATATTCAATTCTACCCTTAAGCCAAATCAAAATCTTCTCAAACTCCTTAAACCCTTATCACAATCGAACAACACAACCTCACAAATTATACATACACACATGTAGAATACAATCAACAAAACTTATATATATAGTCTCGACATTTCATGCATCAACTCACAAAATTAATTACACAGTTGGGTTATATCCGAAGTACGAACAATTTGGCACAAGTCTTACCAAATTCCGATGTTGAACAATCCACGGTCAATAGAGGTCAATGGCAACATAGTTGGGTAAGAAAAACAATGAAGGGTGAGTATTTTTATTTTTGTTTCTGCCGTGTACCCACCCATTTGGAGGTAAAGAAGATGATCAAGTAAACCACCCTTATTTTATTTTATTTTCTACAAGAGGTGAAAGGTGGATTGTAATGGATTAGGTGGCAACCATTCAAAAGCCCAAGAAACACACGTGTAATTCAACAATAATGGGTTTAGTAATTCACTCTAACAATTAGATGAAAGTAATTTTATAATAGTTGGTGTATTATTTGGATTTACACTTTTGGGCCACAATAGTTTACATGCTTTATTTTTATTTAAGCTGAATTGATAAATACCAACATGAAAAGAAATGTCACATTATTTTTGTGCAATAATGCTCCCCTCCCCGCATCGGGATTTCTTAATCTCCCCACAGATGACGTGTTAATTCACTTCCTAATATTTCATCTAATTAAATATTAAAATATTTAATAATTAATTTTCATCTTTTATTTTTCTTTTTCTTCGGTCTTCACAAAATAAAACTTGAGATCACCATTGTTGCTCGATTTGCAGAAGATCGGCTATCCACTCTCAGGCCACCTCGAACTCACCTCGATCCAGAATCAATCTCGACTCGGTCCTCCTCCAACGAGGACGAAGACGACTAAATTGTCATCAAACCTGATTTAGTTGATCATCACTCGATTTTTCGCTTCTAGCCATGGCGGATCTGAGATTGATCGCCGGGTGCATATTCTCGTCCGGATAGGTCAAGGGGTCGAAAAATTCAATTTGAATCAGAATTAACTCGCGATCAGAGCCTTATAAAAATTAATTGGGAAAGCTCTGAGATATGGATTGGAAATTGGCGAAACCGAGGACTGTGTGGAGGTGAAAACGCCCTTCAATGGAGACCTTCAAACGAGAGAAGATGAATATAATTGTGTTTATTGTTAATAATTGACGAGAGAAGATATTAAAATTAATTAATACAGTAATTAAAAATATAGGCCTATGTATTTAATGTGATAAATTAAAGATGAAAAATTAAAGTTATAATGAAACGTGGCTAACGTGGATTGACACGTCATCTATGGTGGAGATTAAGAAATCCCGATGCGGGGAGGGGAGCATTACTCTAATACAATAATGCTCCCCTCCCCGCATCGGGATTTCTTAATCTCCCCACAGATGACGTGTTAATTCACTTCCTAATATTTCATCTAATTAAATATTAAAATATTTAATAATTAATTTTCATCTTTTATTTTTCTTTTTCTTCGGTCTTCACAAAATAAAACTTGAGATCACCATTGTTGCTCGATTTGCAGAAGATCGGCTATCCACTCTCAGGCCACCTCGAACTCACCTCGATCCAGAATCAATCTCGACTCGGTCCTCCTCCAACGAGGACGAAGACGACTAAATTGTCATCAAACCTGATTTAGTTGATCATCACTCGATTTTTCGCTTCTAGCCATGGCGGATCTGAGATTGATCGCCGGGTGCATATTCTCGTCCGGATAGGTCAAGGGGTCGAAAAATTCAATTTGAATCAGAATTAACTCGCGATCAGAGCCTTATAAAAATTAATTGGGAAAGCTCTGAGATATGGATTGGAAATTGGCGAAACCGAGGACTGTGTGGAGGTGAAAACGCCCTTCAATGGAGACCTTCAAACGAGAGAAGATGAATATAATTGTGTTTATTGTTAATAATTGACGAGAGAAGATATTAAAATTAATTAATACAGTAATTAAAAATATAGGCCTATGTATTTAATGTGATAAATTAAAGATGAAAAATTAAAGTTATAATGAAACGTGGCTAACGTGGATTGACACGTCATCTATGGTGGAGATTAAGAAATCCCGATGCGGGGAGGAGAGCATTACTCTAATACAATAATGCTCCCCTCCCCGCATCGGGATTTCTTAATCTCCCCACAGATGACGTGTTAATTCACTTCCTAATATTTCATCTAATTAAATATTAAAATATTTAATAATTAATTTTCATCTTTTATTTTTCTTTTTCTTCGGTCTTCACAAAATAAAACTTGAGATCACCATTGTTGCTCGATTTGCAGAAGATCGGCTATCCACTCTCAGGCCACCTCGAACTCACCTCGATCCAGAATCAATCTCGACTCGGTCCTCCTCCAACGAGGACGAAGACGACTAAATTGTCATCAAACCTGATTTAGTTGATCATCACTCGATTTTTCGCTTCTAGCCATGGCGGATCTGAGATTGATCGCCGGGTGCATATTCTCGTCCGGATAGGTCAAGGGGTCGAAAAATTCAATTTGAATCAGAATTAACTCGCGATCAGAGCCTTATAAAAATTAATTGGGAAAGCTCTGAGATATGGATTGGAAATTGGCGAAACCGAGGACTGTGTGGAGGTGAAAACGCCCTTCAATGGAGACCTTCAAACGAGAGAAGATGAATATAATTGTGTTTATTGTTAATAATTGACGAGAGAAGATATTAAAATTAATTAATACAGTAATTAAAAATATAGGCCTATGTATTTAATGTGATAAATTAAAGATGAAAAATTAAAGTTATAATGAAACGTGGCTAACGTGGATTGACACGTCATCTATGGTGGAGATTAAGAAATCCCGATGCGGGGAGGGGAGCATTACTCTAATACAATAATGCTCCCCTCCCCGCATCGGGATTTCTTAATCTCCCCACAGATGACGTGTTAATTCACTTCCTAATATTTCATCTAATTAAATATTAAAATATTTAATAATTAATTTTCATCTTTTATTTTTCTTTTTCTTCGGTCTTCACAAAATAAAACTTGAGATCACCATTGTTGCTCGATTTGCAGAAGATCGGCTATCCACTCTCAGGCCACCTCGAACTCACCTCGATCCAGAATCAATCTCGACTCGGTCCTCCTCCAACGAGGACGAAGACGACTAAATTGTCATCAAACCTGATTTAGTTGATCATCACTCGATTTTTCGCTTCTAGCCATGGCGGATCTGAGATTGATCGCCGGGTGCATATTCTCGTCCGGATAGGTCAAGGGGTCGAAAAATTCAATTTGAATCAGAATTAACTCGCGATCAGAGCCTTATAAAAATTAATTGGGAAAGCTCTGAGATATGGATTGGAAATTGGCGAAACCGAGGACTGTGTGGAGGTGAAAACGCCCTTCAATGGAGACCTTCAAACGAGAGAAGATGAATATAATTGTGTTTATTGTTAATAATTGACGAGAGAAGATATTAAAATTAATTAATACAGTAATTAAAAATATAGGCCTATGTATTTAATGTGATAAATTAAAGATGAAAAATTAAAGTTATAATGAAACGTGGCTAACGTGGATTGACACGTCATCTATGGTGGAGATTAAGAAATCCCGATGCGGGGAGGGGAGCATTACTCTAATACAATAATGCTCCCCTCCCCGCATCGGGATTTCTTAATCTCCCCACAGATGACGTGTTAATTCACTTCCTAATATTTCATCTAATTAAATATTAAAATATTTAATAATTAATTTTCATCTTTTATTTTTCTTTTTCTTCGGTCTTCACAAAATAAAACTTGAGATCACCATTGTTGCTCGATTTGCAGAAGATCGGCTATCCACTCTCAGGCCACCTCGAACTCACCTCGATCCAGAATCAATCTCGACTCGGTCCTCCTCCAACGAGGACGAAGACGACTAAATTGTCATCAAACCTGATTTAGTTGATCATCACTCGATTTTTCGCTTCTAGCCATGGCGGATCTGAGATTGATCGCCGGGTGCATATTCTCGTCCGGATAGGTCAAGGGGTCGAAAAATTCAATTTGAATCAGAATTAACTCGCGATCAGAGCCTTATAAAAATTAATTGGGAAAGCTCTGAGATATGGATTGGAAATTGGCGAAACCGAGGACTGTGTGGAGGTGAAAACGCCCTTCAATGGAGACCTTCAAACGAGAGAAGATGAATATAATTGTGTTTATTGTTAATAATTGACGAGAGAAGATATTAAAATTAATTAATACAGTAATTAAAAATATAGGCCTATGTATTTAATGTGATAAATTAAAGATGAAAAATTAAAGTTATAATGAAACGTGGCTAACGTGGATTGACACGTCATCTATGGTGGAGATTAAGAAATCCCGATGCGGGGAGGGGAGCATTACTCTAATACAATAATGCTCCCCTCCCCGCATCGGGATTTCTTAATCTCCCCACAGATGACGTGTTAATTCACTTCCTAATATTTCATCTAATTAAATATTAAAATATTTAATAATTAATTTTCATCTTTTATTTTTCTTTTTCTTCGGTCTTCACAAAATAAAACTTGAGATCACCATTGTTGCTCGATTTGCAGAAGATCGGCTATCCACTCTCAGGCCACCTCGAACTCACCTCGATCCAGAATCAATCTCGACTCGGTCCTCCTCCAACGAGGACGAAGACGACTAAATTGTCATCAAACCTGATTTAGTTGATCATCACTCGATTTTTCGCTTCTAGCCATGGCGGATCTGAGATTGATCGCCGGGTGCATATTCTCGTCCGGATAGGTCAAGGGGTCGAAAAATTCAATTTGAATCAGAATTAACTCGCGATCAGAGCCTTATAAAAATTAATTGGGAAAGCTCTGAGATATGGATTGGAAATTGGCGAAACCGAGGACTGTGTGGAGGTGAAAACGCCCTTCAATGGAGACCTTCAAACGAGAGAAGATGAATATAATTGTGTTTATTGTTAATAATTGACGAGAGAAGATATTAAAATTAATTAATACAGTAATTAAAAATATAGGCCTATGTATTTAATGTGATAAATTAAAGATGAAAAATTAAAGTTATAATGAAACGTGGCTAACGTGGATTGACACGTCATCTATGGTGGAGATTAAGAAATCCCGATGCGGGGAGGGGAGCATTACTCTAATACAATAATGCTCCCCTCCCCGCATCGGGATTTCTTAATCTCCCCACAGATGACGTGTTAATTCACTTCCTAATATTTCATCTAATTAAATATTAAAATATTTAATAATTAATTTTCATCTTTTATTTTTCTTTTTCTTCGGTCTTCACAAAATAAAACTTGAGATCACCATTGTTGCTCGATTTGCAGAAGATCGGCTATCCACTCTCAGGCCACCTCGAACTCACCTCGATCCAGAATCAATCTCGACTCGGTCCTCCTCCAACGAGGACGAAGACGACTAAATTGTCATCAAACCTGATTTAGTTGATCATCACTCGATTTTTCGCTTCTAGCCATGGCGGATCTGAGATTGATCGCCGGGTGCATATTCTCGTCCGGATAGGTCAAGGGGTCGAAAAATTCAATTTGAATCAGAATTAACTCGCGATCAGAGCCTTATAAAAATTAATTGGGAAAGCTCTGAGATATGGATTGGAAATTGGCGAAACCGAGGACTGTGTGGAGGTGAAAACGCCCTTCAATGGAGACCTTCAAACGAGAGAAGATGAATATAATTGTGTTTATTGTTAATAATTGACGAGAGAAGATATTAAAATTAATTAATACAGTAATTAAAAATATAGGCCTATGTATTTAATGTGATAAATTAAAGATGAAAAATTAAAGTTATAATGAAACGTGGCTAACGTGGATTGACACGTCATCTATGGTGGAGATTAAGAAATCCCGATGCGGGGAGGGGAGCATTACTCTAATACAATAATGCTCCCCTCCCCGCATCGGGATTTCTTAATCTCCCCACAGATGACGTGTTAATTCACTTCCTAATATTTCATCTAATTAAATATTAAAATATTTAATAATTAATTTTCATCTTTTATTTTTCTTTTTCTTCGGTCTTCACAAAATAAAACTTGAGATCACCATTGTTGCTCGATTTGCAGAAGATCGGCTATCCACTCTCAGGCCACCTCGAACTCACCTCGATCCAGAATCAATCTCGACTCGGTCCTCCTCCAACGAGGACGAAGACGACTAAATTGTCATCAAACCTGATTTAGTTGATCATCACTCGATTTTTCGCTTCTAGCCATGGCGGATCTGAGATTGATCGCCGGGTGCATATTCTCGTCCGGATAGGTCAAGGGGTCGAAAAATTCAATTTGAATCAGAATTAACTCGCGATCAGAGCCTTATAAAAATTAATTGGGAAAGCTCTGAGATATGGATTGGAAATTGGCGAAACCGAGGACTGTGTGGAGGTGAAAACGCCCTTCAATGGAGACCTTCAAACGAGAGAAGATGAATATAATTGTGTTTATTGTTAATAATTGACGAGAGAAGATATTAAAATTAATTAATACAGTAATTAAAAATATAGGCCTATGTATTTAATGTGATAAATTAAAGATGAAAAATTAAAGTTATAATGAAACGTGGCTAACGTGGATTGACACGTCATCTATGGTGGAGATTAAGAAATCCCGATGCGGGGAGGGGAGCATTACTCTAATACAATAATGCTCCCCTCCCCGCATCGGGATTTCTTAATCTCCCCACAGATGACGTGTTAATTCACTTCCTAATATTTCATCTAATTAAATATTAAAATATTTAATAATTAATTTTCATCTTTTATTTTTCTTTTTCTTCGGTCTTCACAAAATAAAACTTGAGATCACCATTGTTGCTCGATTTGCAGAAGATCGGCTATCCACTCTCAGGCCACCTCGAACTCACCTCGATCCAGAATCAATCTCGACTCGGTCCTCCTCCAACGAGGACGAAGACGACTAAATTGTCATCAAACCTGATTTAGTTGATCATCACTCGATTTTTCGCTTCTAGCCATGGCGGATCTGAGATTGATCGCCGGGTGCATATTCTCGTCCGGATAGGTCAAGGGGTCGAAAAATTCAATTTGAATCAGAATTAACTCGCGATCAGAGCCTTATAAAAATTAATTGGGAAAGCTCTGAGATATGGATTGGAAATTGGCGAAACCGAGGACTGTGTGGAGGTGAAAACGCCCTTCAATGGAGACCTTCAAACGAGAGAAGATGAATATAATTGTGTTTATTGTTAATAATTGACGAGAGAAGATATTAAAATTAATTAATACAGTAATTAAAAATATAGGCCTATGTATTTAATGTGATAAATTAAAGATGAAAAATTAAAGTTATAATGAAACGTGGCTAACGTGGATTGACACGTCATCTATGGTGGAGATTAAGAAATCCCGATGCGGGGAGGGGAGCATTACTCTAATACAATAATGCTCCCCTCCCCGCATCGGGATTTCTTAATCTCCCCACAGATGACGTGTTAATTCACTTCCTAATATTTCATCTAATTAAATATTAAAATATTTAATAATTAATTTTCATCTTTTATTTTTCTTTTTCTTCGGTCTTCACAAAATAAAACTTGAGATCACCATTGTTGCTCGATTTGCAGAAGATCGGCTATCCACTCTCAGGCCACCTCGAACTCACCTCGATCCAGAATCAATCTCGACTCGGTCCTCCTCCAACGAGGACGAAGACGACTAAATTGTCATCAAACCTGATTTAGTTGATCATCACTCGATTTTTCGCTTCTAGCCATGGCGGATCTGAGATTGATCGCCGGGTGCATATTCTCGTCCGGATAGGTCAAGGGGTCGAAAAATTCAATTTGAATCAGAATTAACTCGCGATCAGAGCCTTATAAAAATTAATTGGGAAAGCTCTGAGATATGGATTGGAAATTGGCGAAACCGAGGACTGTGTGGAGGTGAAAACGCCCTTCAATGGAGACCTTCAAACGAGAGAAGATGAATATAATTGTGTTTATTGTTAATAATTGACGAGAGAAGATATTAAAATTAATTAATACAGTAATTAAAAATATAGGCCTATGTATTTAATGTGATAAATTAAAGATGAAAAATTAAAGTTATAATGAAACGTGGCTAACGTGGATTGACACGTCATCTATGGTGGAGATTAAGAAATCCCGATGCGGGGAGGGGAGCATTACTCTAATACAATAATGCTCCCCTCCCCGCATCGGGATTTCTTAATCTCCCCACAGATGACGTGTTAATTCACTTCCTAATATTTCATCTAATTAAATATTAAAATATTTAATAATTAATTTTCATCTTTTATTTTTCTTTTTCTTCGGTCTTCACAAAATAAAACTTGAGATCACCATTGTTGCTCGATTTGCAGAAGATCGGCTATCCACTCTCAGGCCACCTCGAACTCACCTCGATCCAGAATCAATCTCGACTCGGTCCTCCTCCAACGAGGACGAAGACGACTAAATTGTCATCAAACCTGATTTAGTTGATCATCACTCGATTTTTCGCTTCTAGCCATGGCGGATCTGAGATTGATCGCCGGGTGCATATTCTCGTCCGGATAGGTCAAGGGGTCGAAAAATTCAATTTGAATCAGAATTAACTCGCGATCAGAGCCTTATAAAAATTAATTGGGAAAGCTCTGAGATATGGATTGGAAATTGGCGAAACCGAGGACTGTGTGGAGGTGAAAACGCCCTTCAATGGAGACCTTCAAACGAGAGAAGATGAATATAATTGTGTTTATTGTTAATAATTGACGAGAGAAGATATTAAAATTAATTAATACAGTAATTAAAAATATAGGCCTATGTATTTAATGTGATAAATTAAAGATGAAAAATTAAAGTTATAATGAAACGTGGCTAACGTGGATTGACACGTCATCTATGGTGGAGATTAAGAAATCCCGATGCGGGGAGGGGAGCATTACTCTATACTTAATATGGCAAATTTATCTCCAAAAGCATATCAAGAAATTATAGATAAAACAAATAAAAAAATACTTGAGAAAACCAATGCTGAAGAGAATTCGGTGAATTCGGTGAATTCAGATCAGACTAGCGATGAGAATACCACAAAGGAGTATCACGTTGAAAAGAATTATGTGAATTCTGATCATACTAATGATGAGAAATCCAAGAAGAGGTATGACACTGAAGAGAATTCCGTAATTTATGATCAGCCTACTCAAAAGAAAACTAAGAGAGAGCATCAGAAAAAACATTCGATCAATTTTGATAAGACCTCTGATGATGAAAAATCTATCTTATCAACCAAATCATCAAGAGGAATTGATATTGATCTTAACTTTCCTCCACAAATGTAATGAAAATTTACAATAATAATAATAAGTGATGGTTACTTGTTGAAATAATAAATTTTAGTTTCTATATTTGATTTTAAATTGTTTGTTTTCTTTTTATATTTTCTTTTATTTAGACATTGTTTATTTGTGAAATTATTTTTAAAATTCTTTATTTCAAATAATTTTATTTTCTAATTTTTTTAATAAATTAAATTATAGTATATTAAATAACGGTTGTGCAAAAATTGTGCAACTATGTAACAAGTGTTTGCAATAACTGTGCACAACAATTGTGCTTAAATTTATTTTTTTTCTTTTTTCTTTAAATTAAAACAGTGTCAATAGCATCTCAAACAACAATTGTATTTGATGGTTCTACTCGACTAACATGTTCAATTTTAAGAGTTTGCAATGTATAGTTTTTTTTAGCGTTAAACAATTAATAAATAATAATTTAATGAGTATTGTTATGTATGTAATTAATTATGTGGAAAAATAATAATATTTATATAAATAAATGATTATTAAAAAAATAAAGTTGTTAAAAAAACTTTACTAAACATGCAAAGTTTTGTTAAACAAAGTAGTAAATTTTGTAAGAATTGAGAAAAGATTACATTAGAATAATATATAATTGTTTAAAGTTGTTTGATTTCATTACAACAAATAAAATACATGTGATTTTATATTTTTTCTCATTACACAAGCGTTCAATTTCATTCTAACAATACATGTAATTTTATTTTATTATATTTCTATAAATTAAGTATAATTTATCTTATTAGAATAATATATAATTTTAAATTGTTTGATTTTTATTACAACAAATACAATACATTGTGATTTTATTTCTTCTCATTACACAAGTGTTCATTTCATTCTAACTGTTAATAATTTGTATCTGTTATTTTAAGTAAATAAAATAAATTATATATGTTTAAAATAGATATAATATTTTATCGTACACAAATTAATTATATCAGTTCAAAAGATATAAATTAATAATTAATAAAATAGATAAATTAATTTTCGGATAAAGTTTAATATTAACGCAAGTTAACGTTTATAAACGTTGTGTATAATAGTTGCATATAATATAATAGTTGCGTATACTATTAACGCAAAAGTTAACGTTACAAGCTCTGAAAGGTTGTGTCCAATAAAGTTATGGTTATTGTTGAAGGTTGTGTCCAATAAAGTTAACGATGTTTGTAACAAATTGTGTCCAACAAAGTTAACTGAAACATTTATTATCTGGAACGTTACATTCCTTCTCTACGTTACATCCCTCCTCTACCGTTGTGTTTTGTGTATAAATATGTGTTTACGCAAGAAATAGAAATATACATAGCGCAACACACAGTACACAAAGAGTACCGAAATAGAAAAGCAAATAATAATATCTCCAATAAGTTTCTCAATAAGAATTTTGTGCTATCCCGTAAACAAATTTCTAAAATATTGTTTTTCAGATAGTGATCAACATGCCTCAAGGCTTTTCAATTTCGGTCTCCTATACATATAAAAAATACGTAACAATAAAAACAATATCTCTACAATGGAGACAGAATTAATCAACATGAAGGTGCAATTCCAAGGAGAAGGATTTCGTCACAAACTATACAAGGTGATAAGATAAAATAAGGTCACATCTACTCTCTTTGATACGTTGTATAGATTATTATAAACTTATTGTTCCTAATATATCCAATTTGTAACAACCGCAATTTTTATATTAATTCATTAAGTAATTTCGGCCCAATTAATAATTTACAAAGAAAATAATTAAAACTATGCATGAGTTTGAATTATTTGAAGTTCATATTAATTTTTTTTTTTTTTTTTTTTTTTGTTAAGTCATATTATACATTTTTCATGCTCGATTAATTTCATTTAGCATTTATAAAGTCATATAGTATTCCTCGTGTCCAAAATTTCCTTTTAAACACAATTTAATAATTATATTATTATTATTATTATTATTATTATTATTATTATTAATTGTATAGTTTGAATAATTAACCTCCTACGTAGTACTTTATATTTGAGCCTCAGCCCATTAGCACTAGTCCTTGTAAGTCCTCAAACCCTAGTGCGCAAGTGTATATATAAGTATAGGTTCGTAAGATGAATTCCTTGGTTATCCCCTTTCTTCCCCCTTTTTATCACATACAACTCAGCACAGAAGCATCAATCGTTCCTTCTCCTTGGCTCAAACACTACTTCACGCCAAATTTTCCTTTAAACCGACATTCATCTGTTTTCCAACTCAACTCCCCGCTGCCTCGCTTCGTTGGAGGAGATGAAGCAAGATGCCGTTGAACCATCGCTGCTGGGAGAATAAAAATCAGCTTGAGTTGCTGCAGCCGTGAATCACCCTCAGCCGAGACCGCCGGTGAAATCCTTGACAAGCTTTCGACCCCATCGAAGACCACATAGATCGAGCCCTGCATATGAACGTGCTGTTGAACCACCGTCCTTCTCGCCCACCTACAAGAAGTGAAATCCCGAGCCTCCTGGAGACGTAGTTGTTGATTACCCAGAGTTCTTTGACCCCATATTCAATTAATTGTTGTCTTTTCCCATAGCTTCGTTTCTATGGCTATCTCTAGGAAGAAGAAGAAGCAGCAGCAGGAGGTAATGAATTTAAATAGATAGTTCTCGTTTCGATTGTCCCAATTATTTTTGTGTTGGCCCACTAGACTTCATCCCTTAATCGGTTTAACCTTTCGGTCCTTTTATTTAACCCACTTCTAATTCTATGGTTTAAGCCAATTTTATATAAATATGTTTCTACCTATTCAGCCCGAGCCCACTAACATTTTGAAAACATAGATTCCCTATTCTATTAAATTTTCAAGTCCAACCGTGAATCCTTTTAGCTCTTAAATTTCCAAAGTCAACCACTTTAAATTAAAGTTCACTTGCAGTATTGTTCTAATCCCAATTGTTATACACAGTAAATGCTTTTATCCAAATTCACCTTTTTAACTTACGAAGCCTCCTCCTCACATGCAGATTAAAATAGAAGATGTATGTTTAGTATATACGTGTGTGTAATATATATATATATATAAATTAACATTGTTATATTATACATAGGAATTACGGATATTGAGGATTAGGATTGCACGAGCATTCATGCACGCATCTTTTTCGTCAAGTCAAGTTCTGCATTGTCAAGGTAGGGGTATTTCTAAAACCTTTTTAAATACAGTTCATAATATTTATGGTACGTGGATAAACTGCGTGGTGGTTTGTGATGTACGATCTATTCATGTTATGTGCACATATTAGTCGCGCGACGAAATTCATGGCCGTGTTCACGTAGACGAGTGACGTGTTCACGGTAATCAAGCAAGTCATGTGACGGGAACGTTTAATCGTTCGGAAATTCATGTCCTTGGGTTTATCCCACCGTCTATCAAGTTCAAGATGGTCTATGTTATGAATCATCCGGTGAACACTGTATCGTATAGTTATATGAACTGGTATCCCTACTGAGTTGTTGATAACTCACCCCTTTTAAAACCCCATCTTTTCAGGTTAAGCGAAATCGGAGCGAGACGGGGATGTGGCGGAGATAGTAGTAGCAGCGTCTATTCTATAGACATTATTTTGTTTTATGCTTTCCGCTTTTGAAACTTAACACTTGATTATTTTATTTAAATTCGACTATTGAGGGCTATTATTTTGTTAAAGATTTTATTATGAAAATTCGCCTTGACATTTTGTTATTTTAGATACTACAATTTATTTTGAAAAGTAAGAAAATCCTCTTTAGTTTATTTTATGAAAAATGGGATGTTACACAATTTAGGATTAATGGACATTAAAAGTATTTTGTTGGTTAGTGTTCCTAATAAATCTAAGTTAGGATCAGGGAAATTAAAAGTGTTTTGTTGGTTATGCTCAAAATTATAAAGCATAAAGATTCCATTTAAGTGAAATTTAATTTTGAAAATATATTCTTAGATAAAAGGCAAAATATTTTAAAGCAAGATGAAATATATCAAATAATCATGGTATACAGAAAACCGTGAAAAAATTTAAGTGTAATCCAGAAAAAGTCAACGAGTAAGAAAAGAAAAAGACTGGACTTTCGTCTTGTTTTTATTTCATTGAATTCAATCACTTTTATAATAGAAAACTACTATAGAAAATGTTGTGCTACAATTTAAATTTATTGAATGAATCTTGGTTATCTTAGAAACACTAAGATGATAATAACTTTCCAAATGTGCAAGAAAGTTATTGTAATGCAATTTGGTTTCCAATACTAATGAGAGAAAATATACTGAATGAATATTAGTGTATATTATGTTAAAGTATGACTCGAATCGGAAATAAAAACGAGACCCTGAAGGTTATTCGCACACAATTTGTCGATTCACAATATATGCGCATTAGTTAATTGGGGTGGTAATGTGTCGTGAAATCACCAAAGTAATTAATTGCATAGTGCATGGCATATTTGAGTGGACTTCATTGATGAAGTCGCAGCAAATTTTGTTTTATTAATTTATTGATTTGTTTTATGGATTTCATTCCATAATTTTATATTCTTATTTTTTATAAATTAAACTAACGCGAAAAAGCATTCAATTTCATTCAAGAAATACATGTAATTTATTTTTTATTTATTTTTATATCAATCACTCAATAATTATAGTATAATTTAATATAATTATATATTAAACGTATGTAAATCACGTATTTTAAACAAAATTAATAATAAATAAGTTTAAATGAATTTCATTTCATAATTTTATATTCTTATTTTTTATAAATTAAACTAACTCAAAAAAGCGTTCAAATTATATATTAAACGTATGTAAATCACGTATTTTAAACAAGTACTATATAATTTAATTTAATTATACTAAAAATTCATAATTAAATCACAATAAAATAAAATAACGCATATAATTTAATCTCATTATATTTGCGTTCAATTTCATTAAAAAATAATACATGTGTTTTATTTTTTATTTATTTTTATATTTGGTTCAATTTCATTTAAAGAATATATGTTTTTTATTTTTTTATTTATTTTTATATAAAAAATAAGTACAGTATAATTTAATTTAATTATAGTAAAAATCAATAATTAAATCACAGTTAACTTGTTCAATTTCATTCAAAGAATACATGTAATTTTATTTTTTTATTTGTTTTTATATAAAAACAAGTATTGTATAATTTAATTTAATTACACTAAAAATTCATAATTAAATCATAGCCGTATAATTTAATCCCATTATATTTGCGTTCAATTTCATTCAAAAAATATATGTAATTTTATTTTTTATTTATTTTTATATCAATCACTTTTATAAATATTTAGTGTATTTTTCTTTATTTATTTTTATTTCTTATATTTTCTATAATAAATAAAACTTAATAACCATTGTTTAAATTAATAACATTGAAATAATAATAAAGTAAACGTATGTAAATTACGTATTTTAAACAAGTAATGTATAATTTAATTTAGTTATACTAAAAATATATAATTAAATCACAGTAAAATAAGTTAACGCGTACTATACATTTTCATTTCATTACAACAACTTATGATTTTTTTTTTTAATTTTTCTATAAATTGAACCAATATCGCACTAATATCTCAAACAACAATTGTATCAACTCTCCAGCTTATACTAATATGGCAAATTTATCTCCAAAAGCATATCAAGAAATTATAGATAAAACAAATAAAAAAATACTTGAGAAAACCAATGCTGAAGAGAATTCGGTGAATTCGGTGAATTCAGATCAGACTAGCGATGAGAATACCACAAAGGAGTATCACGTTGAAAAGAATTATGTGAATTCTGATCATACTAATGATGAGAAATCCAAGAAGAGGTATGACACCGAAGAGAATTCCGTAATTTATGATCAGCCTACTCAAAAGAAAACTAAGAGAGAGTATCAGAAAAAACATTCGATCAATTTTGATAAGACCTCTGATGATGAAAAATCTATCTTATCAACCAAATCATCAAGAGGAATTGATATTGATCTTAACTTTCCTCCACAAATGTAATGAAAATTTACAATAATAATAATAAGTGATGGTTACTTGTTGAAATAATAAATTTTAGTTTCTATATTTGATTTTAAATTGTTTGTTTTCTTTTTATATTTTCTTTTATTTAGACATTGTTTATTTGTGAAATTATTTTTAAAATTCTTTATTTCATATAATTTTATTTTCTAATTTTTTTAATAAATTAAATTATAGTATATTAAATAACGGTTGTGCAAAAATTGTGCAACTATGTAACAAGTGTTTGCAATAACTGTGCACAACAATTGTGCTTAAATTTATTTTTTTTCTTTTTTCTTTAAATTAAAACAGTGTCAATAGCATCAAAAACAACAATTGTATTTGATGGTTCTACTCGACTAACATGTTCAATTTTAAGAGTTTGCAATGTATAGTTTTTTTTAGCGTTAAACAATTAATAAATAATAATTTAATGAGTATTGTTATGTATGTAATTGAAATTACGTCTTCGACGTAGGATACCAACTTTTCGTGAAGTCGGTCTTAAACACAGTCACTTCAGCAACTTCGTTCGCACACACTCAGCTCTGCTTGCTATGTATGTTGTATGGTGTATGTGGTGTGTTCGAACTCAACAAGAGTAAAGCAAAGTGCTGAAGACAAAGTTGTATAATAGTTTCATTTCATTGATAAACAAAACTAACTATTACACTTGTGGAGAAAGGTAGACGGAATGATCAAGAGTCGTATCCCAAGTGTCGCAGCACTCCAACGAACTAATGATCTAGTACTATATCACCTAGAGCTAAATCGCATAACTCTACTATCGGTGCACAGCACAAAACAACTACCAAAACTCTTAAAGCTATAAGCCGTAAACAACGAACGTTGATACTCAGATATCGGATTTCGTTCTCTCAAAATCGTCAAGTGATGAAATCGAAATCCATGGGTTTATATAGGCAGCCGCACATGTGAGATGATGACATGGCATATTCTCATTCGTCACATGCTTGGCTGATGTCACTTCTCCATGGATGACATCACTATTGTTGAACTTGGATTCTTGAATCTTGGAATCTTGAATCTTTGATTCTTGAATCTTCGAATCTTGAATCTTCAATTTCAAAATCAGAACTTCAATTCAATCTTGACTCCATCGATCTCAATTCTTCATCTTCAATTTCTCGTGAAAATCTCTAAGTGTTGAAGCCTCAGAATTTCATCGTCTTCATGGTCGTCGATATCATTGAAGTATTAAACAAAAAGTCTCCGAATCCAATACATGAAGACAGTCGCCAGTTGCTGGGTTGGACAGTCGACAGTCGCTGGGTTGGACAGTCGACAGTCGCTGGGTTGGACAGTCGACAGTCGCTGGGTTGGACAGTTGGAGTCTCCGGTTTTTGAGTCTCCGGATTTTGAGTCTCCGTTTTTGGAGTCTCCACTTTTGTGTAGTCTCCACTTTTGTGTAGTCTCCACTTTTGTGAAGTCTCCACTTTTGCGTAGTCTCCACTTTTGCGTAGTCTCCACTTTTGCGTAGTCTCCACTTTTGCGTAGTCTCCACTTTTGTGAAGTCTCCACTTTTGCGTAGTCTCCGGAAAAGTTGACAGGAGTCTCCGTTTTTGGCGTTCTCTGGAAAAGTTGACAGGAGTCTCCGTTTTTGGCGTTCTCTGGAAAAGTTGACAGGAGTCTCCGTTTTTGGCGAAAAATGAGTCTCCGGTTTTGGAGACGTGAGTCTCCGCTTTTTCAGCGACTCCAGTCGCTGGTTACAAAAGCGGCGACTCCAGTCTCTGGATCCATGTTGTATCTCTTGAAGTGTAGATTCCAAGGAATTTTGAATAAAGTCAATCGGAGCTCGCACGAAGAAGATATGACCAAAATCGACGGACTGCTCATGGTGAAGCCTTGTAGTCGCCGGATCCAAATGTGGCGACTCCAGTCGCCGGATCCAAATGCGGAGACTCCAGTCTCCGGATCCATGTTGTAGCTCTTGAAGTTTAGATTCCAAAGAATTTTGAATCAAGTCAATCGGATCTCGCACCAAGGAGATATGCCCAAATTCGACGGACTGCGCATGGTGAAGTCTTGTAGTCGCCGAAACCAAATTGTGGCGACTCCAGTCGCCGGATCCAAATTCGGCGCCTCTAGTCGCCAAATCCATTTTGTAGCTCTTGAAGTGTGTATTCCATATAATTTTGAATCACCGCAATCGGAGCTCTCACGAAGAAGAGATGACAATAGTCGACGGACAGCGCACACCTACCCAACCACTCCTTATAGTAGTCCTTACTAATATATGGGTAGTGACAGCAGTAGACATCAGCCACCCTGATTTTTACACACACCCTGCTAGAGTTCTAGTTCCAGTTGGCACTCATGTTGACGTGATGCATTGGACATCACTGATTCCATATCACCATGTTATATGCTATTCATCAATTCATTCAACACCTGAAACAAAACACAAACACCCAAAACATATGTTGTCGCCAAAACCAACATTTACAATCTCCCCCTTTTTGGCACAACTCATATGATCAAGAGTTAGCATAAGGAGATATACAAAATCTCAAAAACCAAGCAACCAAAACATATGTTGTTGCCAAAACCAACATCTACAATCTCCCCCTTTTTGGCACAACTCATATGACGAAGAGTTAGCACAAGGAGATACAAAACAATCCCCCCCCTCAAGAGATACACATCAAAAATATGACTAAGTTAAAACAAAGGCAATCAATTAATCAACAATGAAGAACTAGCATTGATAAGATATGAAAAACCAAACACACTTAGTCAAAACATCAATATATCAAGACATATGCATGCAAACGGAATAGTTCAAGAGTTTCAAGAGCTATTCAAAATAGAGAAACCATGCATTACGCAGTCCTTTGCCAGATGAACCAGCATCATCGCCTAAACCTCCCCCTTGATGGGTCATCTGGTGAAGATAGGCAAACGTAGTACTGAGTGACACCGGATGCTGCTGCACTCATCTTACGCCATAAAGATTGAACTCCACGAGATGCTGAATATGAACTACAAGAGTACCAAATCAAAACAACACATCCCGAGTTAGTATTCAAGCGTTCAACACACTGCAAACATTCAAACACATTTTAGTGGAGATTCGAGGGGTGATATTAGGCAATGAAGAGCAAATATTTTCCCAGAAAAGAGTCCACTTTTCATCATTTTCCAAAACAAAAAATTTCACACAAGGTGATAGAAACTTTGAGGTAATGAAAATCTCTCATATTAAAAACCGGTGAAAGGGACCGAAGTATGTTGATAGAAGTTTTACTTGTCCTTCGTCACAATCACAAGGATGCTGTCGTGTTTCGTCGAAACATATTTGATGAGTTAGCACCGCACAAGAGATTTTAATTCATAAGTGCAAGGTGAACACTTAAGGCACTCCAATCAGGAACTAGCATTACTTCAATCAGAGGGGAGTCGGGGGAACCGACGTCCTCCAGACGAGTTTTTAGCTTTAAATGAAATGCAACATACATTCCTCCCATATTACATCAGTCAAAGGGGAGCAAGGTTCACTTGCGTCCTCCGAAGTGTTTTTGGAGATCGTCTTAAAGTTCAGCGTCCATGTACGACCTTTCGAAGAGGGGAGCCGGGGGTACCGGCGTCCTCCGTTACTTGGCTTTATGGATCTATGCAAGATGAAGCGAGGAGTTATGAGCCATGTTCACATGTTTGCACTCAGAGGAATAAATACTCTTGGGTCCGAAGACTAAAGCGGCCTCGAATCCATGTTCAACTGATTAGACTAATCCACGACGAAGCCAAGTGCATATTCAGAAGTAAAGAAAATAATCTTTCAGACTTCAAAATTTTCGTGAACTCTTAGAGAGAACACATGCAGAGAGAATTTCTTAGAGTTTTAAATCTCTCAAAGTCAAGAGGTTTGGTAAAGATGTCAGCAAGCTGTTTTTCTGTTGAAATATGCTGTAGACTGACTATATCACGATCAACCAAATCTCTAATGAAATGATGTCGAATGTCGATGTGTTTAGTGCGAGAATGCTGTACAGGATTTTCGCTGATTTTGATAGCACTTTGGTTATCACAATACAACACCAAGGGAGCACTCTCAATAAGATAGTCACCCAACATCTGCTTTAACCAAAGCAATTGAGTGCAACAACTCCCGGCTGCAACATACTCAGATTCATTGGTAAAGTGGATAAAGTTTCCAATCATGGAACTGAAAGGTGTTCGAACAACTCCTTGATTCTTAGTGAATTCAGAAAATCGCTCAGTTGTGGTAATGTGGGTCGTTGTCGATTCAACTTCATGCTTGTCAAACTTCTCTTCCATATTTTCCGCGGCCTTTTGAGATACAAAGATAGAAGAACTTTCATAAGTACGAATCTCAAGAGTTAGCTTAGGAGAAGAAGTCTTCGAAGTAAATGTCAAGTCTTGAGGCAAGTCAGATGTAACTTCAGAGATTTTGGGCGTTAGAGCCTTAGGTAGTACTGCCTGCGCAAGAGTGTCCGTGATGGAATCCAAAGCTTCTCTCTCAGTTGAGTCCTCTGATTCTTGATTGACATTTTGACAGTTGCCATAGACGTAGCAATTGTTCTTAGCACGTGGACACTTCAAAATGCACTTCCCTTCACTATAAAAAACATTGCAAGAGTCTTTGTCAAAACTGACATTCAGCTGGTCATCACAAAGTTGGCTTATACTTATCAGATTGGCCACTAGTCCTTCAACATGGACAACATTCTTGAGTGGTGGCAATCCTTTGAGATGGAGAGTTCCTTTTCCCAACACGATACCTTTTTCTCCCCCTCCAAACATGACGGGGGTGTCAGTCACAAGTTCGTAATCTTTCAGAAATTTCTTCGTTCCAGTCATGTGTTGGGAACAGCCACTATCAAGGTACCACACTCCTTGCGAGTCTTTCTCATAAGCGTTTAGCACAACATTGCAGAGAATCACTTGTCTCGGTAGCCAAATTTTTCTTGGAGTGGAGTCGGGAATAACTTCACTCTTTTTCACTTTTGGCACCCATTGAGTAGTGCTCTTAATTTTTGGTTTCCAGATTTTTTGATTTTTCACTTTAGGCAACCATTGCTTCTTTACTTGCTTCGCAGAGCCATTCTTCTTTTTCACAGTCACCAAGCCACGATTCACATCATCCTTCATTTTGTAACAATATGGCCTAATATGCCCAGGCTTGTTGCAATAGTGGCAAACATTCTTTTTCTTGTGCTTTACTTCCTTTTCTTTGATGTTTTCAACATTAGTAGAGATAGGAGCAAGAATTTTGGGTGTCGACCTTGAAGATGAGGATTCCGTCAAATTTTTCATCGAAGCATCTTCATGAAACGGAGTTTGAAGTCGGACTCTCTTGGAATATACGTTCATTTTCTCAGTCACTATCCCTCGGTTCACATCATCTCTCAACTTGTAGCAATAAGGTTTGATGTGTCCGGGTTTGTAACATTAGTGACAAACATACTTCTTCTTGAGCTTAGCTTCCTTTAGCTTTGGCTTTTCAATCTTAGTAGAAGAAGAAGTGGACCTTTCTTTCATAGAGACACTTGGAGCCAATTTCTTTAGCTTATTCATGAAGGCGTCCTCATAAGATAGAGTGTTTCTAGGTTTCTTCATGATAGTCTTTGGAGGCTGATATAACTTGGCATTGAAACATTTTGAGGAGCTAGATTCAGGAATCTCAACCTTGGACTCTGAAGTCATAATTTTCTTTCCCTCTGCAATCTCCTTTCGCTTAGATGTTTCATTTTCAATTTTTCCATCAGTCTCAACTTTGGAATGTTCATCAGAGGAAGCCTTGACAAACTTCATTTGCTTATTCTCAGGAGTTGAGTATATGGAGTTGAATACTTTTTGGAATCCTAGACCATATCGATTTGGATTCACTAAGGAGGTAGCATTATCAAAAACTGAAGAATTTGTGTTCATCTTCTTCAAAAGCTCATCTGTCATGTGCAATTTAGCTTTTAGGTTGAAGCAATCTTTGACACTCATAGCAAGATTTGCCCGAGTCTGTGTCAAAGTCGTTTTTAATTCATCATTCTCATCATCGGAAGTTTTGAACAAATTTTGAAGCATTTTGACTTCAGCAATTTCCTTTTTCAAGGATGCTTTCAACTTGGAATTTTCAGTATTAGACTTTTCAAATAGTGATCTCAACTCAACTGCTTCCTTGAAGAATTTGTGCTTCTCTTCAAAGAGATCATCAAACTTTTGTTCCAGATTTTTACGAGAAGCTTTCAACTTTAAATTTTCAGAGTTAGACTCTTCAACCAAGTTTCTCAACTCAATAGCTTCTTCGGAGAGTTTTTGTTTTGCTTTAGAGAAGTCATCAACGCACTCCTTCAAACATTTTAGAGACACTTCAAGTGTTCCTTTCTCAGTGATTGCTGCTTCATAAAGTTTTTGCAATTCAAAGAGATTCACCTTCACTGCAAGCACTTCATCAGACACTACTTCATTCTGAGACACTATTGGAGTTTGAGACACAACTTCATTTTGCTTCATAACGTTGACAGTCGTCGTGTCCTTCATACTTTCATCAATTTTGTGATCATCATCAAATGATCCTTCCAATATATTGTGATACACATGAAGTGGTCCTTTTTCAGTATTAGCTGTTTCAAGCTCCCTTTGGAGTGCTATGATGCTTTCTTTCAAGTCCAACATTTTCGTAGACTCAACTTCAGCTTGAGGTGTTTTAGGAGCATTCTCTGTTGATTCTGATTCACACTCAGAATCGGTGTTTGAAGTAGATTCATCATTATAAAGATTTTGAAGCTTTGGAAAAACTTCCTTTAGATTCACAATTTCTTTTGAGTCGACTTTTGCATGAGACGTTATAGGAGTAGCCTCTGTCGATTCCGACTCATACTCAGATTTACGATCTGAAGAATTTCTTCCAGAATATGTTTCACTATTTTTGTCGTCTTCATGCTCTCCCATCTGAGGTTTATGAACTAGAGTAGTGAGAGTGCAACTCTTAGATTGGTTGACATGTTTGTGTCCTCCACAAGTTCTCTGGAGAGTATCCCAAGCTTCTTTGGCTGAGGTACAATTTTTGACAAGTCGATACATGTTGAGCTCCAGCCATTCACAGATGAAACGTAAAGCTTTGTTGTTGGCAGTAGAAGCTTCAAGCTCTTCATTAGACCAATGTCGTTCAAGTTTGAGAATTTTGTTGCCTTTAGAATCAATAGTAAATGGGCGTTCCCAGCCTTCTAACACTGATCTCCATGCACGAGAGTCATGTCCTTTAATTCTAGCTGATACTTTAGCTTTCCAATTCGAATAGTTTTGATGAGTAAGCATGATCGGTTGATGTGCGAACATAGGAGACTCCATTGTAGCGGAAAATATGACGTCAAGATTCGGATCACGTCTTATACGTATGACGTCCCGCTCTGATACCAATTGAAATTACGTCTTCGACGTATGATACCAACTTTTCGCGAAGTTGGCCTTAAACTCACAGTCAGCAGCTTCAGTCGAAGAACTCACAGTCAGCAGCTTCAGTCGACGAACTCACAGTCAGCAGCTTCAGTCGAAGAACTCACGCACTCTCTCAACTACCGCTTGCTTGTGTGTATAGTTCAAACTCAATGTAAGTAAAGTAAAGTAAAGTGCTGAAGACAAATTTATGTAATAGTTTTCATTTCATTGAACGACGAAACTAAACTATTACACGGGTAGAGAAAGGTAGACGGAATGATCAAGAGTCGTATCCCAAGTGTCGCAGCACTCCAACGAACTAATGATCTAGTACTATATCACCTAGAGCTAAATCGCATAACTCTACTATCGGTGCACAGCACAAAACAACTACCAAAACTCTTAAAGCTATAAGCCGTAAACAACGAACGTTGATACTCAGATATCGGATTTCGTTCTCTCAAAATCGTTAAGTGATGAAATCGAAATCCATGGGTTTATATAGGCAGCCGCACATGTGAGATGATGACATGGCATATTCTCATTCGTCACATGCTTGGCTGATGTCACTTCTCCATGGATGACATCACTATTGTTGAACTTGGATTCTTGAATCTTGGAATCTTGAATCTTTGATTCTTGAATCTTCGAATCTTGAATCTTCAATTTCAAAATCAGAACTTCAATTCAATCTTGACTCCATCGATCTCAATTCTTCATCTTCAATTTCTCGTGAAAATCTCTAAGTGTTGAAGCCTCAGAATTTCATCGTCTTCATGGTCGTCGATATCATTGAAGTATTAAACAAAAAGTCTCCGAATCCAATACATGAAGACAGTCGCCAGTTGCTGGGTTGGACAGTCGCCAGTTGCTGGGTTGGACAGTCGACAGTCGCTGGGTTGGACAGTCGACAGTCGCTGGGTTGGACAGTTGGAGTCTCCGGTTTTTGAGTCTCCGGATTTTGAGTCTCCGTTTTTGGAGTCTCCACTTTTGTGTAGTCTCCACTTTTGTGTAGTCTCCACTTTTGTGAAGTCTCCACTTTTTCGTAGTCTCCACTTTTGCGTAGTCTCCACTTTTGCGTAGTCTCAACTTTTGTGAAGTCTCCACTTTTGCGTAGTCTCCGGAAAAGTTGACAGGAGTCTCCGTTTTTGGCGTTCTCTGGAAAAGTTGACAGGAGTCTCCGTTTTTGGCGTTCTCTGGAAAAGTTGACAGGAGTCTCCGTTTTTGGCGAAAAATGAGTCTCCGGTTTTGGAGACGTGAGTCTCCGCTTTTTCAGCGACTCCAGTCGCTGGTTCCAAAAGCGGCGACTCCAGTCTCTGGATCCATGTTGTAGCTCTTGAAGTGTAGATTCCAAGGAATTTTGAATCAAGTCAATCGGAGCTCGCACGAAGAAGATATGACCAAAATCGACGGACTGCTCATGGTGAAGCCTTGTAGTCTCCGGATCCAAATGTGGCGACTCCAGTCGCCGGATCCAAATGCGGAGACTCCAGTATCCGGATCCATGTTGTAGCTCTTGAAGTTTAGATTCCAAAGAATTTTGAATCAAGTCAATCGGATCTCGCACCAAGGAGATATGCCCAAAATCGACGGACTGCGCATGGTGAAGTCTTGTAGTCGCCGAAACCAAATTGTGGCGACTCCAGTCGCCGGATCCAAATTCGGCGCCTCTAGTCGCCAAATCCATTTTGTAGCTCTTGAAGTGTGTATTCCATATAATTTTGAATCACCGCAATCGGAGCTCTCACGAAGAAGATATGACAATAGTCGACGGACAGCGCACACCTACCCAACCACTCCTTATAGTAGTCCTTACTAATATATGGGTAGTGACAGCAGTAGACATCAGCCACCCTGATTTTTACACACACCCTGCTAGAGTTCTAGTTCCAGTTGGCACTCATGTTGACGTGATGCATTGGACATCACTGATTCCATATCACCATGTTATATGCTATTCATCAATTCATTCAACACCTGAAACAAAACACAAACACCCAAAACATATGTTGTCGCCAAAACCAACATTTACAGTAATTAATTATGTGGAAAAATAATAATATTTATATAAATAAATGATTATTAAAAAAATAAAGTTGTTAAAAAAACTTTACTAAACATGCAAAGTTTTGTTAAACAAAGTAGTAAATTTTGTAAGAATTGAGAAAAGATTACATTAGAATAATATATAATTGTTTAAAGTTGTTTGATTTCATTACAACAAATAAAATACATGTGATTTTATATTTTTTCTCATTACACAAGCGTTCAATTTCATTCTAACAATACATGTAATTTTATTTTATTATATTTCTATAAATTAAGTATAATTTATCTTATTAGAATAATATATAATTTTAAATTGTTTGATTTTTATTACAACAAATACAATACATTGTGATTTTATTTCTTCTCATTACACAAGTGTTCATTTCATTCTAACTGTTAATAATTTGTATCTGTTATTTTAAGTAAATAAAATAAATTATATATGTTTAAAATAGATATAATATTTTATCGTACACAAATTAATTATATCAGTTCAAAAGATATAAATTAATAATTAATAAAATAGATAAATTAATTTTCGGATAAAGTTTAATATTAACGCAAGTTAACGTTTATAAACGTTGTGTATAATAGTTGCATATAATAGTTGCGTATACTATTAACGCAAAAGTTAACGTTACAAGCTCTGAAAGGTTGTGTCCAATAAAGTTATGGTTATTGTTGAAGGTTGTGTCCAATAAAGTTAACGATGTTTGTAACAAATTGTGTCCAACAAAGTTAACTGAAACATTTATTATCTGGAACGTTACATTCCTTCTCTACGTTACATCCCTCCTCTACCGTTGTGTTTTGTGTATAAATATGTGTTTACGCAAGAAATAGAAATATACATAGCGCAACACACAGTACACAAAGAGTAAC
Source organism: Euphrasia confusa (assembly GCA_954870475.1). Lineage (NCBI taxonomy): Eukaryota > Viridiplantae > Streptophyta > Magnoliopsida > Lamiales > Orobanchaceae > Euphrasia > Euphrasia confusa. Next base: position 28,269,074 of record OX940968.1, on the reverse strand, counting down.
GAAATAGAAAAGCAAATAATAATATCTCCAATAAGTTTCTCAATAAGAATTTTGTGCTATCCTGTAAACAAATTTCTAACGAAATAGAAAAGCAAATAATAATATCTCCAATAAGTTTCTCAATAAGAATTTTGTGCTATCCTGTAAACAAATTTCTAAAATATTTTTTTTCAGATAGTGATCAACATGCCTAAAGGCTTTTCAATTTCCGTCTCCTATACATATAAAAAATACGTAACAATAAATAAAATATCTCTACAATGGAGACAGAATTAATCAACATGAAGGTGCAATTCCAAGGAGAAGGATTTCGTCACAAACTATACAAGGTGATAAGATAAAATAAGGTCACATCTACTCTCTTTGATACGTTGTATAGATTATTATAAACTTATTGTTCCTAATATATCCAATTTAGGATTAATGGACATTAAAAGTATTTTGTTGGTTAGTGTTCCTAATAAATCTAAGTTAGGATCAGGGAAATTAAAAGTGTTTTGTTGGTTATGCTCAAAATTATAAAGCATAAAGATTCCATTTAAGTGAAATTTAATTTTGAAAATATATTCTTAGATAAAAGGCAAAATATTTTAAAGCAAGATGAAATATATCAAATAATCATGGTATACAGAAAACCGTGAAAAAATTTAAGTGTAATCCAGAAAAAGTCAACGAGTAAGAAAAGAAAAAGACTGGACTTTCGTCTTGTTTTTATTTCATTGAATTCAATCACTTTTATAATAGAAAACTACTATAGAAAATGTTGTGCTACAATTTATTGAATGAATCTTGGTTATCTTAGAAACACTAAGATGATAATAACTTTCCAAATGTGCAAGAAAGTTATTGTAATGCAATTTGGTTTCCAATACTAATGAGAGAAAATATACTGAATGAATATTAGTGTATATTATGTTAAAGTATGACTCGAATCGGAAATAAAAACGAGACCCTGAAGGTTATTCGCACACAATTTGTCGATTCACAATATATGCACATTAGTTAATTGGGGTGGTAATGTGTCGTGAAATCACCAAAGTAATTAATTGCATAGTGCATGGCATATTTGAGTGGACTTCATTGATGAAGTCGCAGCAAATTTTGTTTTATTAATTTATTGATTTGTTTTATGGATTTCATTCCATAATTTTATATTCTTATTTTTTATAAATTAAACTAACGCGAAAAAGCATTCAATTTCATTCAAGAAATACATGTAATTTATTTTTTATTTATTTTTATATCAATCACTCAATAATTATAGTATAATTTAATATAATTATATATTAAACGTATGTAAATCACGTATTTTAAACAAAATTAATAATAAATAAGTTTAAATGAATTTCATTTCATAATTTTATATTCTTATTTTTTATAAATTAAACTAACTCAAAAAAGCGTTCAAATTATATATTAAACGTATGTAAATCACGTATTTTAAACAAGTACTATATAATTTAATTTAATTATACTAAAAATTCATAATTAAATCACAATAAAATAAAATAACGCATATAATTTAATCTCATTATATTTGCGTTCAATTTCATTAAAAAATAATACATGTGTTTTATTTTTTATTTATTTTTATATTTGGTTCAATTTCATTTAAACAATATATGTTTTTTATTTTTTATTTATTTTTATATAAAAAACAAGTACAATATAATTTAATTTAATTATACTAAAAATCAATAATTAAATCACAGTTAACTTGTTCAATTTCATTCAAAGAATACATGTAATTTTATTTTTTTATTTGTTTTTATATAAAAACAAGTATTGTATAATTTAATTTAATTACACTAAAAATTCATAATTATAATTTAATCCCATTATTTTTGCGTTCAATTTCATTCAAAAAATATAGGGGTAATCACGAACGAGGGCACTTCTAAGATGATTATTATTTATAGTACCCAATTTTTTCTCTTAGTATTATACAGAGCACTCTGCCCATTTTATCCTTTTTCATTAAAAAAATTAAGAAATTAATTGATATATAAAATTACGCAAAAAATCTAAACTATCATCCTACATTCAATAGTTCCTCATTCGACTACACATATATTGAAGTTTCGTCAAATACATTCAAAAATCTTTCGGCTCATTGATATAAAATCAAAATTAATTGATATATAAAATTACGCAAAAATCTAAACTATCCTATGTTCAATAGTTCCTCATTGACTACACACATCAAGTTTCGTCAAAGACATTCCAAAATCTTTCATCTTCAGCTCATTGATATAAAATCAACACTTCTATCATAGATATAAAATCACTTGAATTCAAAAATTTGTCATAAATAATTCGTATAATAATATTGATATATCTATCATAGATATGAAAAAAAAAATTGAAATCTATCATAGATATCAAAGAATTTATAAAATCACATACGTAAATCATAAATCTATTATAGATATTTACAAACTAAACTAGAAATGTAAATCATAAATCTATTATAGATATTTATAAACTAAACTAAAATCTATTATAGATGCAAAAAATATGTAAAAACATTACACAAAGAATGTTCCACATACGCATCTCATAAAACACGCATCTCTTCGCTCATCCAAAATATATAATTATAAATATATAATGCAAATATGTTTGCGTAATATATTTTGATATTAATGTAATCTCATGTTTGCGCAAATATATTTTACCAAATATATTTAGCGCAAATATATAAATATATATTAGTAGCGTGTTTAATATTAGTGAATATTAAAATAAATTAATATATATTACCGTAATATTGTTGTAGGAATATTTATGACTTTATACATTTTAAAAAATGCCCCTACTTAGTATTTAAAAAATACAAATACCCTAATAAACAAACAATTAAAAAATATATAACCCCTACAAATGAGGTGAAAAACAATGGGTGTTGAAAATAATATTAAAATTCAATCTGCCCCATACCCTAATATTACCAAAAATATATGTAATTTTATTTTTTATTTATTTTTATATCAATCACTTTTTTTAAATATTTAGTGTATTTTTATTTATTTATTTTTATTTCTTATATTTTCTATAATAAATAAAACTTAATAACCATTGTTTAAATTAATAACATTGAAATAATAATAAAGTAAACGTATGTAAATTACGTATTTTAAACAAGTAATGTATAATTTAATTTAGTTATACTAAAAATATATAATTAAATCACAGTAAAATAAGTTAACGCGTACTATACATTTTCATTTCATTACAGCAACTTATGATTTTTTTTTTAATTTTTCTATAAATTGAACCAATATCGCACTAATATCTCAAACAACCATTGTATCAACTCTCCAGCTTATACTAATATAGAAAATTTATCTCCAAAAGCATATCAAGAAATTATAGATAAAACAAATAAAAAAATACTTGAGAAAACCAATGCTGAAGAGAATTCGGTGAATTCAGATCAGACTAGCGATAAGAATACCACAAAAGAGTATCACGTTGAAAAGAATTATGTGAATTCTGATCATATTAATGATGAGAAATCCAAGAAGAGGTATGACACTGAAGAGAATTCCGTAATTTCTGATGAGCCTACTCAAAAGAAAACTAAGAGAGGGCATCAGAAAAAACATTCGATCAATTTTGATAAGACATCTGATGATGAAAAATCTATCTTATCAACCAAATCATCAAGAGGAATTGATATTGATCTTAACTTTCCTCCACAAATGTAATGAAAATTTACAATAATAATAATAAGTGATGGTTACTTGTTGAAATAATAATTTTAGTTTCTATATTTGATTTTAAATTGTTTCTTTTCTTTTTATATTTTCTTTTATTTAGACATTGTTTATTTGTGAATTTTTTTTTTAAATTCTTTATTTCACATAATTTTATTTTCTAATTTTTTTAATAAATTAAATTATAGTATATTAAATAACGGTTGTGCAAAAATTGTGTAACTATGTAACAAGTGTTTGCAATAATTGTGCAATAATGCAACAATTGTGCTTAAATTTATTTTTTTTCTTTTTTCTTTAAATTAAAACAGTGTAAATAGCATCTCAAACAACAATTGTATTTGATGGTTCTATTCGACTAACATGTTCAATTTTAAGAGTTTGCAATGTATAGTTTTTTTTAGCGTTAAACAATTAATAAATAATAATATAATGAGTATTGTTATGTATGGTATGTAATTAATTATGTGGAAAAATAATAATATTTATATAAATACATGATTATTGAAAAAATAAAGTTGTTAAAAAAACTTTACTAAACATGCAAAGTTTTGTTAAACAAAGTAGTAAATTTTGTAAGAATTGAGAAAAGATTACATTAGAATAATATATAATTGTTTAAAATTGTTTGATTTCATTACAACAAATAAAATACATGTGATTTTATATTTTTTCTCATTACACAAGCGTTCAATTTCATTCTAACAATATACATGTAATTTTATTTTATTATATTTCTATAAATTAAGTATAATTTATCTTATTAGAATAATATATAATTTTAAATTGTTTGATTTTTATTACAACAAATACAATACATTGTGATTTTATTTCTTCTCATTACACAAGTGTTCATTTCATTCAAACTTTAATAATTTATATCTGTTATTTTAAGTAAATAAAATAAATTATATATGTTTAAAATAAATATAATATTTTACCTATACAAATTAATTATATCAGTTCAAAAGATATAAATTAATAATTAATAAAACAAGATAAATTAATTTTCAGATAAAGTTTAATATTAACGCAAATTAACGTTTATAAACGTTGTGTATAATAGTTGCGTATAATAGTTGCGTATACTATTAACGCAAAAGTTAACGTTACAAGCTCTGAAAGGTTGTGTTCAATAAAGTTATGGTTATTGTTGAAGGTTTTGTCCAATAAAGTTAACGTTGTTTGCGTAACAAATTGTGTGTAACAAATTGTGTCCAACAAAGTTAATAGAAATAAATATTTATTATCTCAAACGTTACATCCCTCCTTTGTGTTTTGTGTATAAATATGTGTCCCTCCTTTGTGTTTTGTGTATAAATATGTGTTTACGCAAGAAATAGAAATATACAGACAAGAAATAGAAATATACGCAACACACAGTACACAAAGAGTACTAAATAGACAAGCAAATAATAATATCTCCAATAAGTTTCTCATTAAGAATTTTGTGCTTTGTTGTATCCTGTAAACAAATTTCTACATAGTGGAAATATTGTTTTTCGATAGTGATCAACACGCCTCAAGGCTTTTCAATTTATGTCTTCTATACATATAAAAAATACGTAACACTAACAATACATGTACTATTGGATAATATATCTGACCCATGTTTAGTTGTCAACTTATCTAATAGTTCGAGGCTTTAGATGAATCGGTATCTTAATCATAGCTTAGCCTTGTACTAATAATATACTAATAACATTCTTTTAATTTAATATCTCATTGTACTAATAATATAATTTAATCTCATATATACTTAATAATTTATAATTTTAAAGTATTTAAACAAATGAGGAGTATAACGTAGAAGAGAATTGGTGAATTCAAAAAACCAATGAGTATATACGTTGAAGAGAATTCGATAAATTCTGATCATACTAGTGATGAGAAAACCAATAAGAAGTATCACACTCAAAATAATTAAGTGAATTTTAATCATACTAGTGATGAGAAAACCAACAAAGAGTATCACACTCAATTTCTTATACGGATATTTAGATCATTTCGACAATACACATAATTTTATTTTCTTATTTTTTTATAAATTAAATCAGTGTGAAACAATTGTGCATAATAGGTGCATAGTATAATTTATAGATATTTAGGCAAAAGGGAAGTTTGATTCACGTAATTACAATGTATACCTCATAAATTTCAATTTGTATTTTAGAGTTTAATTTTATTATTTATTTCATTATTTAAGGTAATTGAAGTATTATATTTATAAGAAAATGTAACATTTTTAAATTGAAATATCTATTTTACCCATTTACACATAATATATTTTAATTTAATTATTGAATTAACAGTTACTAAATGTTGAGGATTGCGTTTAATTTTGTTTTTCAATTTGTGAAAATCTGTTTTTTAATTTAAGATTTAATATTTAATATAATTTTTTAAATAAAAAAAGAGTTGCAGTAATTTTGTTTTTTAATTATTTAATTTAAAAAAAAAGTGTAATTTTGTTTTTTTAATTTAAATTTTAAACAAAAGTGTAATTTTATTTTTTTAATTTAAAATTTTAATATTCAGTTTTAAAGTTTAATTTTGTTTTTCAATTTGTGAATTTTTTTTTAATTTAAGATTTAATATTTAATTTTATTTTTTAAATAAAAAAGGAGTTGCAGTAATTTTGTTTTTTAATTATTTAATTTAAAACAAAAGTGTAATTTTGTTTTTTTAATTTAAAATTTTAAACAAAAGTGTAATTTTATTTTTTTAATTTAAAATTTTAATATTCAGTTTGTTTAAAATTAATGTTGAGGATGGAGTGTAATTTTGTTTTTTAATTTTTATAATTTTATTTTTTAATTTGAAAATTTAATACAGTTTTTTTAAACAAAAAAGAAGTTGCAACAAAAAAGAATTTGCATAATTTTTATTTTTTAATTTGATAATTTAAAATAAAAGGGTAATTTTGGTATGATTACCCTAAATTATAATTAGGATAAACTATGTTATTAATTTATAAACAAATAATAATAATTACCCTTAATCCAAATTGTCCCTATAATTTATCTAATAATAATAATAATAATAATAATAATAATAATAACAATAACAATTGTGTTTAATATGTACTTAGTATAATTTATCTCATAATAATAACAATTCGATAATTTTAAAACATGTAATTTAATTTCTTATTTTTCTATAAATCAAAACACCTCATCAAACAAAGCGCATAATTTAATTTAATTATAAAAAAATAATTTAATTTCATTATATTTATAATATAATTTTAAAAAGAGTATAATTTAATCTAATTATAAAAATTATAATTTAATTTCATTATTCTTATAAATAATTTTAAAGCGTAAAGTTGTATTTTTTTTCAACAATACATTTAATTTTTTATTTTTTTATAAATTATAAACCAAAATAATACCATCTCAGTATTCGATGCTTCATCTCATACAAATATGTTAAATTTTTCGAAAGTATGTCATAAAATTTTAGATAAGATAAAGGAAAAAATAATTGACAAAACCAATAAGGAGGATCACACTGAAGACAATTCGATGAATTTATTAATTTTCAGAGAAAGAGGAAATAAAATAAATATTGTATTTATTAATTGATGATTAACGAATGGGCTGAACATACAATTATATACTGATCAAAAGGGCTATACATGGTAACATCTATACATGGAAAAAATGTACTGGACTGTAACCCTAAAGCCTTTATGTACCAAGGTGTTAGGCCCAATAAACAAAACTCTGCTTGGGCTTAGTGTTGTAGTTTTATTATCCCCCGCAAGTGGAATATGGAGATTCTTCAGGTTCAACTTGGAATGTAAGGACTGATAACTGGGAGCAGGGAGTGGTTTGGTAAAAACATCTGCTAATTGAAGTTCTGTTGGAACATGATGTAGCTGAAAATGCCCATTCTGGATCTTTTCTCTGATAAGATGGCAGTCTAGTTCAATGTGCTTAGTTCTTTGATGTTGGACAGGATTATGTGCTAAGTAGTAGGTGGAAAGATTATCTGTAAAAATATGCACAGGAGTAGATGAAATGTTAAAGTCAGCAAGTAGATATAAAAGCCATTGTCCTTCACAAAAGGCATTGGCAGCATCCCTGTATTCTGCCTCAGTTGAGGACCTGCTAACAACAGGTTGTTTCTTGGATTTCCAAGAGATGAGTGAACAGTTGATTTCCAACATGAACTGCCCAAGAAAAAGCAGTATCCAGAAACACTCCTTCTTGTATCTACACAGCCTGCCCAGTCTGAGTCTGTGTAACCTTGTAAGGAAAAGTCAGATTTGTTATTGTAAAAAAGACCTTGACCAACTGTGTATTTTAAGTACCTTAGAACCCTGTGTGCAGCAGTCATATGGGAGTCAGTTGGACAAGATAAAAATTAACTAAGTGTTTGGACAGAAAAGGAGATGTCAGATCTAGTTACTGTGAGGTATAACAATTTTCCAATGAGGGTTCTGTAGGATTTAGGGTCAGAAAGCAGCTGACCAGTGGTTTTGGAGAGTTTTGAATTACAGTCCATAGGACTTTTAATTGGTTTGCAATCCAGAAATCCTGTTTCAGAGAGAATGTCAAGGCAATACTGTTTTTGTGATAAGTAAAGACCATCAGAATCCCTAATGATTTCTATGCCAAGAATATATTTAAGGTCTCCTAGATCTTTTATAGTGAATTGTGCATGCAAATGAGTTTTAATAGCATTAATCTCAAGTAAATTATTTCTTGCAACAATAATGTCATCAACATATATTAATAAAACAGTAATAGTGGTATTAGATTTTTTGATAAACAAGGATGAATCAGCAGAACACTACTAGAATCTGAGCAGAATATCGAAGATTGGAGGTAGCCAAAACTGGTTAAGGAGTATGTTAATTTTGAAAACCATTGCCTAGAGGCTTGTTTAAGGCCATAGAGGCTTTTTAAAAGTTTGCATACCCTTGTGTCAGAAGGGTGGCAGTAACCAGGAGGGGGGTGCATATAAATAGTTTCAACCAAATCACCATGAAGAAAAACATTGTTAATATCAAGTTGTTTGAGGTGCCAATTTTTAGAAGAAGCAATGGAGAGAAGTACTCTAACAGTAGTAAGTTTTACAACAGGTGAAAATGTTACAAAGTAGTCAATCCCTTCCTCTTGAGTATATCCCTTAGCAACTAACCTAGCCTTGTATCTCTCAAGGCTCCCATCAGATTTTAATTTAGTTTTGTATACCCATTTACAACCTATAGAGTGTTGTCCAGGTGGTAAGTCTACTAAATCCCAAGTGTGATTAGATTCTAAAGCTTGAAGTTCTAATTTCATAGCATCTTTCCACTCTGGATATTTAATAGCTTGAGTGTAAGTTTTGGGTTCAGAAAGGTGGGAAACAGCAGCAGCATATGATTTATATTCAGGGGGTATAGCTGTGGTGTTAAGATAGTTGGAAATGGGATACCTGGTAGTCCTGAGGACAGAGTGCGCACCTGGTCTGGAAGATGAGTTGGATGAGGCAGATACCTGAACTTCATAATCTGCTAGATGAGAAGGGAGCTTCCTGGTCCTTGTAGATTTTCTGACTGCATCAGGTGAAGGTGGTAGTGTTGTAGCTTCATTAGAGTCTGCTATTCCAGGTGGTGGATCTGCAAAACTAGAATTAGTGTGAGGGGCAGGTGGAGTGGAAGTAATAAGTGATTCAGCCTTGTTTGTGGTGGGAGTAGCTACTCCAGGTGGATGAGGATGCATAGGAGGTTCAACATCCTGCCAAAAAATATGAGATGGATCCAGGGAGTTAGGGGATTCAGAAAAGTTTGTAAAATGATTTTGTAAAACTTTATCATCATTATCCCTCTGGAATGGAAATGTTAATTCATAGAATTTCACATGAGTAGATATAAAAGTTTTATGAGTAGAAAGATCATATAACTTGTAACCTTTTGTACCAAATTCATAACCAATGAAGACACACTTGGAAGCTCTTTTGTCAAATTTGTGCCTGTCTACATTTGAAGTTGAAGCAAAACATAAACAACCAAACACTTTTAAGTGTGAGTAATCAGGAGTTGTACCATATAGAAGTTCAAAGGGAGATTTATTCTTTCGGAGCACAGAAGGTGTCCTATTAATCAAGTGTGCAGCTGTTGTCACACAATCTGCCCAAAAGTTCAGTGGTAGACAAGACTGAAATAACAAAGCCCTAGCAACATGGAGAAGGTGTTGGTGTTTTCTTTCCACCCTTCCATTTTGCTGGGGTGTTTCTACACAAGAAGTTTGGTGTATAATGCCTTTGGAAGAATAGAAGTCAGAGAAAGAAAATTCAATACCATTGTCACTTCTTATGCATTTGATTTTGCAACCAAATTGAGTAAGAACCATATTATAAAAAGTTTGCATATGAGACCTTGTTTCAGATTTATGCTTCATAAAAATATCCAAGTACATCTAGAATGATCATCAACAATAGTGAGGAAATATTTAAAACCAGAGTATGATTCAGTCCTAAAAGGTCCCCATATATCCATGTGTATAAGATCAAAACAATTAGATGCATGAGAGGTACTTTCAGATAAATGAAGTTTTCTTTGTTTTGCAAAATGACAAATGTCGCAAGGTGTAATACCAGTTTCATGATGCATATGAAAAGAATCAATAACAGATAGTCTTTTAAAAGGAGCATGGCCCATTCTATAATGCCAAAGTAAAGAGTTTTCAGATGTAGCTTTAGCAGTAGAGGCCAGAGAGTTATTAGGGGATGCAGGAGCCATAGAACCATGAAGTTTGAGATGATAGAGTCCATGGAGAGTCTCAGCATAGCCAATAGTTTGGTTGGTTGTTTGATCCTGTAATAAACAATGGTTGGAAGCAAAATTCACAGAAATACCTTCATTTGTGGTTAAATGTGAGACAGATATCAAATTAAATTTAAAAGCAGGAACACATAACACATTATGCAAGGTAAGAGAGTCATTAAGCATGACAGTTCCTCTGTGAGTGGCTGAAGTGCACTCACCAGTAGGCAATTGAACCTTAGAATTAATTGTTTGGTGAGGTTCAGTAAAATAATGGGTAGAGTTTACCATATGGTCAGAAGCACCAGTGTCAATAATCCATGTACCATTAGTGAAAACAGAAAGGGATTTGGAGATACCTTTCCCTTCCTGTAGAGTATGCTGATTATCAGATTTGGAGGGATCATAGGTGCCCATTGCTACAGCAGCTTGGTGTCCTGCAGACCTCTCCATGGGCTGTTCTTCAGTCTTCATGAACCTCCTAAACCTTTCATACAGGTCAGCATCACAAAACTCCAAGTCAGTACCTGCATTTTCTGAAGAAACTTGGTGTGTTGTGGGTGGTCCTTGGAGAGTAGAGTGAAGTGGAAATGGAGGTGTATGCCCTGGTGCTATCCTGGAAGCCTTGGTCCCCTTCCAATGATTTGGATATCCTTTGTACTGGAAGCATCTATCCATGTGATGACCAGGGTATCCACAAAAGTCGCATTTTCCACTGTGTTTAGGTGGCTTATCCTTAGCAGCAGGTTTAGCAAGATTGGCTGATCCAATGTATGAAGGTTTTCGATGCCGATTCAATCGCTCGATTACCTTGTTCGTGTGTGCGGAAGCGTGTAAAACAATAGAACACGAACAACATGAAGATCTAGGCACACATTATATGTATAGACACGTTTATATATATACATCCAATATATATATAGAGAGATTAACGAGATCACTTACAACCGGTGTAGCGTGCCTCGTTGATGTTGATGAAGGTGGTGTTGAGTCGATTGAACCACCTTCATGGATCAGACACTAGATGCTCTCCTTGTGAATGACCTCGTCACTCCTTTGGATCGTCCGGATGTTGAAGCCGCACAAATGGCCCGGCCTCTACGTGTTGCACACGAACCCGAAATTGAACTTGCTTGCTTGCTTGAAGTGGTTCTCCAAGAACTCTCTTCTCTCTCTCTTTTGTGTATGATTTTCGTAGCTGATCATTAGTTGGATGAAAACAATATTTTTTCATCACTATATTGATCAACATTAACCTCCCTTGTAACCCCCAGTGCATCATAATGCACAAGTAATGGTGGATAATGGGGAGGTGAAGGGTCATTTCCATATCATCATGCCAAATGGCATTAGATGTGGTCCCCTTGCTTGTGTGGCATGCCATGTCACACCATGTGACATGCATCCATGCAAGCCATGCATCCCATGCATGTGAAAATCCATACGTATTGATTCTAAATCAATATAACAAGCAACATAATTCCGACTCGTGTGTGACCCTGTAGGTATGATTTATCGATCAATATTATATTGTTCCCAACAATTTAATATTATCAAATAATCATTTAAACATCCATAGACGACCTTATGACTTTATCGATTGCACACGTAGGATCGAAGTGTTGGAGTTGTGTACTTAATCTCTAGATTTAAGTAACGAAAACTTCCGATCCATTGCCATTAATCTATTTAATTAAATAAACAATTATTTGCGTTTAATTATTTATAATTAAATATATGCAAATTATAGTCCTAGATTATATACGTTGTAGTTAGTATGGTGTGCGTCGTCACACGGAAGATCATACTATCGGTTACTCGTATATAATCGAACAGTTGCTCACGACCTAGATGGACACGGACCAATCCATCGGTATAGTCGTTGTATGAGGGAGAAAATAATTTGTCTTGATTATTTTATCATACTTGTACACTTGGTGTATTGGGCGGATCGCTTGAGATTTATCGATTAGGATTGCCTTGGATAATCGATTTAAATCTCAGTGTATTTTATTCTTAATCCCCGATACTATTGCGGGTGTGTATATTTAATATAAGTGACTTTGATTTTCCAAAGGAATTGACCGGTTTAATTACTAGGTCAATTACCGGTTAAGTTGGGTCGCTATATTTTATATATGACATGCCGTGAATACTTGACGGGAAAGTGTATCCCGTAAGGGTTGATAATATCCCCGAGATGAGTTCATAAGGAATTATTATGTAAACCCTGCAGGTGGATTCGTTCCGCATAATAATTAAGGTTGAATGGTACTAGTCTCGGATATAAGAGATGAATAAATTAATTAGCAATAAATTAATTTTATTCATGGATATTTATATCTTAAATACACGGAATAAATAATACTACCGGAGAAATATTATTTGATATAATATGGTTTAATATTGGGAGTGCAATTAATTTTATATAGTGGAAAATAAAATTAATTAATATTAATGGATTAATAGATTTGGGCTTGGGCTCAATTTAATCATTAATATTGGAAGCCAATATTCCACCTCCTTAAGATCCCCTACGTAGCCTATAAAAGCACTACATGGTCTTCTCTATTCTCATATAACTTGAAGATCACAATTCTAGAGAGAGAAAGTAGAGAGGGAAATCCATGGAGTTCGGAAGATCGTCGCCCACCCGACGTTCGAGCTAGTGCAAGGAATACGTGGGAAGGTCTCAAGGTCTTCATAGATCTCGTTTCTCCGTACAACGAGAACAAAGGTAAAATCGTTGAATCCCCTTCGATGATTTTAAATTATTATCGTGAAAATATCGTGAACGTAAGATCCAAAAGACGAACCCCATGACGAGGTCGAACCGGGCGGTGGTGGTTGGACCACCGGACCGCCGGCGGATCGACGGCTCGGCTGGACGGGGATCGAGAGGGCGTGAGCCTCGGCTGGGCGCCGAGAGCTCGATCAAACCCTAGCTGGACGCCACAGCCCGCGCGGCTCGATCCCCGCTCACGCGGTGCGATCGCCGCTCGCGCGGTGCACTAGCCGCTCGCGCGGCGGCGGTGCTGGCGGTGATCGCTAGCCACGGTTCGACCGTGGCTGAGCGTGCGATCACCGGGACGTGGCTAGGTGAGCCGGGGTGCAGCTGGGGCGTGCCCAGCGGGCTGAACCCTAGCGCTCGTACGATGCGAGCGCACGCCTCCATCGGGCAGCCGCGGCTTGGCCGTGGCGAGGGTTCGATGAGGGGCTGAGCCGCGGGGGGGTTCGAGCATGCCCGGCGGGCTGCCATGGGCAGCCCTAGGCGGCTGCCGTGATCAGCCGTGAGCCCCACGAAGGGGCTCGACCGAACATCCGCGGCTTTGCCGCGGTTAGGGTTTTGGTTGAGTCCGGCGCTTCGTGGTGGTTCATGGCGGGATGTTCCGGCAACCGGGAGTCAATTGGAGTTGTCGTTCCGCAATTTGACAACCCCGGATATTCGATCTCCAAAGGATTTCGGTCGGAATTAATTAGATAATTTATTTATTTAAATTTATTAATTCCGGGATATCGATTTCCAACATGAAGGACATATCCCAACAATCTCCCACTTGGCCTTCAGAGCCAGCGTACTGCCAATTTCCTGTTGTCACTTTATGTCTAAATTTGAACTTGAGACAAGACTCGAGTCATCCTCAATCGGTTCAAACCTTTCTTGGACTTTGAGACAGACTGTAAAACCAGATTTATCACTATGATACGAATCTGGACGTGGCCACGTATTTTCCACAGTCTCGACTCTCCAAGTGGCCGGTAAGACATATATCCCATTATAAAATGGAGGACAATCCCATCTTGTCAATACAAGCTCTCCCACTTGCTTCCTGATATACCCAATAACAAGTTTTTTAACCTCCTTTTACGAAAGGCGTTTACTTGTATCAAAGTACAACATTTCACAATGGAATCACTCTGGACTACTCAGGTCAGAGGAAATTGCTCGACAGTCAATGAAATAGTATTATGACTCGAAATCTTAAATACTATTCCAGTCGGGTCTGTTCGATCATTAGCTCCCAGCTAATATCTATGCAACTGTACTTGACGTCCCACGTCACTAGCCCATGAAGTGGCGCTATAGTACACATTGCAATCTAGTTCATTGTATTATCGGTTTGTCCGTACTTGATGATACGAACCAGGAACAATCATATGATTCAAGTATATCAGTTCAACTATTGGGACTTCATTATGCGGTAAGTCGACCTCATAACCCAATTGATATCACTTAATCATTTGGACAATTCATATAAATTAAACCATATTTATATGAAGAAATATGTATTATACATATGAATGAATGTTTACCAAATCTCCAAAAGTATCTAATATAGTAATAGAAATCGCAACCCATCTCTAAGATGTCTGATCTCTATTGCAGTCGTGAAAGCCTCAAGCTTAGACTGCTGGAGAGGTTTAGAAAATGGGTTTGCAACCTTACCAAAAGTTGCAACTTTATTATCTCGATGTCTCCACAAAACTATCTCCCAGATAATGTGGAACTTCCTGAGCACCAGTTTTAGACTTGTGGTGCTTTCTAGCTCATTGACTTGCGCGATAACTCTACTATAAATAGAGAACTATCGGATGGGCTGAGCTAGTTACGCCACCTAGTTCATTCAAGAACTTTCAAATCCTAACTGCCAACATTACTGCATCCAATGCAATATTGTGCTCAGCTTCTGTAGTTTAATCAGCTATATTGCATTGCATAGAACTATTCCAGCAAATATCACCTCTAACCAGACAAAAGATATAACCAGATTAAAATTGGAAATTATCGTAGTCTGTTTTGAAGTTAGCATTCAAACAGCTTGTTAATATCAACTCTTTTTGTCTTCCAAAGATAACAAAATATTCTTTAGTCCATCTAAGGTACATAAGAATATTATTGGCCGCAGTCTAATGCGCCTCACCTGGATTTCCTTGAAACTGACTCGTCATGCTCAAAGCATACGATACGTCCGGTCGTGTACATATCATGGCGTACATTATAGACCCTATTGCCGAAGCATAAGGAATGTTTTCCATCCTCTTTTGCTCATCAAGTCCCGTAGGGCCTTACATCTTGCTAAGAGATGTGCCATGACTCATTGGAATGAGACCCTTTTTGGCGTCTTTCATTCTGAACTTATCAAGTACCTTATCAATATAGGTCACTTGACTAAGTCCAAACATCATTTTCGATCTATTCCGACAGATCTTGATGCCCAATATGTACTGTGCTTCTCCAAGATCCTTTATTGAAAACAATTTCCAAGCCATTCTTTAATAGAATTAAGCATAGAAACATTGTTTCCAATAAGGAGTATGTCATCGACATACAACACAATGTATACAACGTAACTCCCACTGTTCTTCTTGTAAAACAAGATTCTTACGAGTTCCTCTGAAATCCAAAACCCAGTATGGATTCATTGAACTGAAGACTGCTACTCCGATATGCTTTGCTTTATTCCATAAATGGAATTATAAGATTGCATAATTTCTCAGCCTTATTAGGATCGATAAAACTCTTTGGCTGTGTCAAAACACATTCTCTTCTAGAATCCAATTCAAGAAGTTAGTTTTAACATCCAATATTACCATACCTCATTATCAAGATGAGTAGCAATGGCTAAGATGATCTGAATGATTTAATCAAAGCAACAGGTGAAAGTTTTTCCATAATCCACCTCGTGAATAAAACTTTTACCATCAACCTTGCTTTGAAAACCCTAGGTTTTCCATCTGTCTGTTTAGATCTTAAAGATCTATTAGCATTCATTGGGTTTAACCCCGTGATGCAAATATATCAAGTTCCAAACTTGATTATCAGATATTGATATCATCTCAGATTTCATGGCACCATGCCAATTTTCAGTAGCTGGACTCGTCATAGCTTGGAATTAGGTCGAAGGTTCACCGCTTTCCAAAAGCATGAATTCATATCTCTCATTGGTCACAATATCTAAGTATTTGAATAATAGAGATAGATTTATGCCTTTCAGACCTACGAGGGCTGGTATGGCTTCCAAAACCATAAGAATACTCTCAACCCAGTCTTGAGTATTCATCATTGGTTGTTTCACTTGAACCTCGTTCAAGTCAACCGAGCTCCCACTGAATTTCTAGGAAAGATAACTCTTTTCAAAAAAATCACTATCTCGAGCAACAAAATATTGTTCTCAAATAGATCGTAGAAGTTGTACCCTCGAGTTTCTTATGGACATACCATAAGGAAACTTTTATCCCATTTGAGTTCAAGCTCTATAGAGATAAATCTCGTCAGAGAAGCTTTTAGAACCTCAAATCTTGATGAAAACAATTTAGGGACCCTCCCTTTCCATACCTAGTATGGTGTCTTATCAACAGCTTTTGACAGCGTCCTATTCAATGTATAAGTTGAAGTTTAGAATTGTGTGTTCCCAAAAGAGACCAGTAGTTCATTTAGACCTCTCATCGAATGGTCGAACTATATCTAATATAGTTTGTTTTCTCTTTTCCGAAACATAACCTTCATGTGCTTGTGAACTAATAGGTTCCACATACATCAGTATGGATCATCCCTAATTACTCACATGTTCTCCTTTCTCCAAGAAAGATGACATTGTTATCTTTTCAATCACACATCATTCACATGTATCAAATGACTCCAAGTCAAATGATTCTAAAATTCCTTCTAAAAGAAGCTTCGTTACATGTTTAGATTTTGATTTGATCTAATCAACAATGTTTCAGTTATGTCTCATCGATACTTATTCGATTTGGCCTTTGGTCTTAATGATATATATGATTTGTCAAGTTTAAAGTATACATAAACAATATAATAATCGTACCAAAACAAAGAATAATTCACAATTAAAATAGTTACCAAACTATTTAATAGTGAAAAAACTAATCCATCAGTATCTAATACTGAACCAATATTCATTGTTTATTAAAGGTACGAAATTACATAGTTATAATACTAAAACAAGGCCCTAAGGCAAAACAACATCATATGATCATACGGCTAATGCAGCGACCTTCGCTCCATTTCTTGCCCGTAGATCGACATCTCTATTCACCAAACTTATACTTCTATGTAGTTCCTCCACATAAAAATGTGAGAACCACATTTGGCATCCAATACCCAAGAAGTAAAATTTGTGAAGTTTAATGTCTATATCATTAATACTTGAAGATGAAGCAACCCCGTTCTTCACATCTTCTTTGAACTTTGGGCAAATTCAATTATTCCCAATAATTGAGTCTCATTCAAATTTCCCATTCAAAATTAATACAATGTCAAAACGTGATAAATCGTAAGTGAAAAATCGAAGTTTTCTAACCAGCGATATTATCATGCAATTGAAGCCCTATCTCTCATAAAATATGAGGGAGCCAACCAGACAATCGTTTCACGTCATCCAATGGCTCGAAAGTCTCTAATTTGTGTCATTGATGAACTTAAGTGTTTTGGATTAAATCACTCCCCGAGGTGTAAATAATCCTAACCTTATAATCCATCAAATGAAAGACAAATTAGGCATTTGTTTTTAAATTGAATAAAATATGAATTTTTATATGTTTGCAAGTAGTGTCCAACACTTTTGCAGTAGACGCATTGAGATTCCCTAGGAACCCTAGTAGCCTTCTTGCCCATGCTCTTTTGAATACCCTATCCCATATCATAAGAATTTCCCTCTTAGGGTCCTTATCTATCGCCGGCTCAGCAGCCTTGAGCATCCCGTGGAGCTCACGAAGCGATTTCTTCAAACCATTCATGTGGAAATTTTAGCCTAAAGGCATTATAACTAGGGCTGGAAGTTCGGTTAACCAAAACCGAACCGAACCGAATGACCGGTTAACCGAACCGAAAAACGACGAAAATGACTAACCAAAACCGAACCGAATAATTTATTGGATAACCAATAACCGAACCGATTTTTTCGGTTCGGTTATCGGTTAACCAAAAAACCGATTAGAAAAAAAATAAGATGATTTTAAAAAGAATATCGTGGAAAAAAAAGAAAAAAAATCAAAATATAAACAAATTTAAAATTAAAATCCAACTTATTCAACTTAACATTTATAAATCCAACAAAACACAAAAAATTCGAAATAAGTAAGGGAGTATTATTATATAATATGTAATATATATAATATATTTCGGTTATTCGGTTTTTAACGATCGGTTATCGGGTTAACCGATAACCGAATATATAAAAAATGTCTTACCGATAACCGAACCGAAAACCGAATTTCTTATATTTGGTTAACCAAAAACCGAAATTTTCGGTTCGGTTTCGGTTTTAACCGATAACCAAAACCGGAATTCCCACCCCTAATTATAACCATCATGAGATTGAAGTATGAAATCGGTTGCCAAATAATCATCATAGGAAAAATCTAGGCGGTTACTTGAAGCAAATAATCCAATCATTTGTTGCACATGTGATTCCATAGATTTCCATTTTTCCAGCCTAGCTGAAGCGATGACCCTGGTCATACCGAACCGCTCAATCTTAGCATATTCCCCGAACATGCTATTGAGTTGTTCAATGATATCTTAGGATGTGGTTATTTAACACATTTTCATTGTCTTCGTATTTGAGGACCATCCTCAAATTACGTTGTGAATCAAGAAAATTTATGTTGTTCAATTTTTCATAATCAAGAATTGAACCAAACTTGAATCGAGTTGAAATTAACATGATAAACTACAAAAGAAAGATAAATAAAGTATGTAAACATTCACAAAGCGGTAAACAAATAAGGTTGTCTAACAAGCTACTTATTTATTCCATTTTGTTCAATCGATATCTAATATCTTTGTTCCCTTGAACAAAACAATCCCAAGACCCTCATCTTGCAAATTCTTAAGTCGACTGAGTCCGCACTTAAGAAGTCCAAGATAGGTAGACATCCCATGTCAATGACATCTAATGTCACTCTCGGTCGATGAGAGTCCCATTCTCATCTCATGTCTCGATAGCCACGCCTGCAGTGGATCTATCGATGAGAAAACCAAACTCACGTGTAAAGGTCTAACCTTTACTCCCAATTATCCCAAGATAACAAGTAGTACCCCGCTGAGGCGGACCTACCAACTTATGATCGAGGGCTTCATGAGTGTGATGTTTTTGGACAAGACATTATACTCATTATTTTGGGAACTTGCATGCATAGGTGTTTATATGTAAGTTGAACATTTATAACATAAAACATCCTATAACTAGCAAAGCAATTAAATACGTAATCGAAAGGCCCCTAGAACCTCACAACTCTCAAACGAAAAGATTAAAAGCAACAAAATATGCCTTGAACATCTTCTGGACTGGTCCACGCCCGCCGTTTCAGTTCTGCGCCCGCCGATTTAGGTCAACCTTAGTCCGTACCCCAAAAACCACGAACGGCGCCCGCCGTTTCACAAACGGCGGTCGCCGAACACCACCGGCGGTCGCCGTTTCCAAAACGGCGCCCGCCAAAAGGGTACAGATTCGGGGCTGACCTGAAAAGAGCCTTTCGGCGGTCGCCGTTTCCAAAACGCCGCCCGCCGAATCCATTCGGCGCCCGCCGGAGCACAAACGGCGCCCGCCGTTTTGCTCCAGCAGCCCGGTTTTCGCCCGTTTCGCTTCGTTTTGCTTCGTTTCTTCTCGTTTTCTCCGGAGAGCCGATATCCAATGTCGATCCATGGATTCAATCCATTGCTTACACATTGAACAATACATTTTTGAATAGAAAAAACCTATCTATTACAAAAGATTCCAAGGGACGCAGCCCTCCAAAACTATGGCCAATCGTACGTAAAAAACGACAATTCCATTCACCCGACCACTAACGGTGGCCGGCCTTATATCTAAACACATAATCACATAATCACATAAAACAATTAAGTCAATTATGTTGATTTAAACATATTGTGTCCAACACAAAAGTGTGCCGAGCCCTAGGCTCTGATACCAATTGATGGTACCGGTATACCGATCCAATCGATATAATGTGTGTGCGGAAGCGTGTAAAACAATAGAACACGAACAACATGAAGATCTAGGCACACATTATGTGTATAGACACGTTTATATATATACATCCAATATATATATATAGAGAGATTAACGAGATCACTTACAACCGGTGTAGCGTGCCTCGTTGATGTTGATGAAGGTGGTGTTGAGTCGATTGAACCACCTTCATGGATCAGTCACTAGATGCTCTCCTTGTGAATGACCTCGTCACTCCTTTGGATCGTCCGGATGTTGAAGCCGCACAAATGGCTCGGCCTCTACGTGTTGCACACGAACCCGAAATTGAACTTGCTTGCTTGCTTGAAGTGGTTCTCCAAGAACTCTCTTCTCTCTCTCTTTTGTGTATGATTTTCGTAGTTGATCATTAGTTGGATGAAAACAATATGTTTTCATCACTATATTGATCAACATTAACCTCCCTTGTAACCCCCACCATAATGTGCATCATAATGCACAAGTAATGGTGGATAATGGGGAGGTGAAGGGTCATTTCCATATCATCATGCCAAATGGCATTAGATGTGGTCCCCTTGCTTGTGTGGCATGCCATGTCACACCATGTGACATGCATCCATGCAAGCCATGCATCCCATGCATGTGAAAATCCATACGTATTGATTCTAAATCAATATAACAAGCAACATAATTCCGACTCGTGTGTGACCCTGTAGGTATGATTTATCGATCAATATTATATTGTTCCCAACAATTTAATATTATCAAATAATCATTTAAACATCCATAGACGACCTTATGACTTTATCGATTGCACACGTAAGATCGAAGGACATATCCCAAGAATGTAGTCAGGAGAGGAGCTGCTAAGGAGACCTATAGATTGTTGACTCAATGACCTTTGACTCTCTTCTTGTCTGAGTATAGAATAGACTTTAGACAGAGAAGGAAGGGGCTGAGTCATCAAGATTTGGCTTCTAACATGAGAGAATGTATCATTGAGGCCAACTAGAAATTTGAGAACGGAATCTTGTTGTTGTAATTCAAGGAAGGTAGCACCAATATTGCAAGTACAGTTGCCGCAAGAACAGAGGGGAATGGATCGAAAATTCGTATACTCATCCCATAATCCCTTACAAATATTGTAAAAAGTAGTGAGATTTTGAGAACCTTGAGATATTGTGTTGAGGCTCTTCTCAAGCTGGAAAACCCTGGGTCCGTCGCTTTTGGCGTATCGCAGTCGGATTTCATCCCAGACATCTTTCGCGTTGGTAAAACCGAGCAGTGTGGTACGAATCTCAGGAGTAACAGAGTAAACGATCCATGAGAAAAGTAAGGCGTTTACTCTGTACCATGCGTTGTACAGAACTGAATCACCAGGCGAAGGGGGCAGAATAGATCCGTCGAGAAACCCTAATTTGTTTTTAATTGCGAATGACATTTGGACAGAGATCTTCCATGCCCCATAATTATCCCCAGTAAAGGTTTCGAAGATCAACCTCACTCCAGGATGATCTGAGGGATGGAGAAAGAAAGGGGATGAAGGGTCTTCATTTGGAGAATTGTATTTTTGGATGATGAGAGTGGAGTCGGAGCTACTGGATTCAGTAGTATGTGCCATGGCGGAGCTACTGGATTCAGTAGTATGTGCCATGGCTCAGAGAAGAAGAAAAAAAAAATAGGGAGCGGAAGAAGAGCAGGATTTAGAGCAACCTTTGCTCTGATACCATATTAATTTTCAGAGAAAGAGGAAATAAAATAAATATTGTATTATTAATTGATGATTAACGAATGGGCTGAACATACAATTATATACTGATCAAAAGGGCTATACATGGTAACATCTATACATGGAAAGAATGTACTGCACTGTAACCCTAAAGCCTTTATGTACCTAGGTGTTAGGCCCAATAAACAAACTCTGCTTGGGCTTAGTGTTGTAGTTTTATTAATTCATATCAGGGTAGTGATGAGAAAACCAATAATGAAAAAAACCTACAATAACCCGAAAGCCTTTATGTACCGAGGTGTTAGGCCCAATAAACAAAACTATGCTTGGGCTTAGTGTTGTAGTTTTATTAATTCATATCAGGGTAGTGATGAGAAAACCAATAATGAAGAAAACCAACAAGGAATATCACATTGAAGAGAATTCGTAAATTCTGATCAAACCAGTGATAAGAAAACCAACAAGTAGTATCACATTGAAAAGATTTCGGTAAATTCTGATCAAATCAGTGATGGAAAAACTAGAAAGTGGATCAAATTGTAGATCATTCGGTGAATTTTGATGAAAAATCGGTCTAATCAACCAAATCATCAAGAGGACTTGATATTGATCTTAATTTCCCTCGCCCAAAATTTAAAACAATAATAACAAATGAAGTTTACCTTTTGGAATAATAAAATTTAATTTCGAATTTTGATTTTTATTTGTTTGTTTCCCTTTTTTTATTTCCTTTATTTAGGCATTGTTTATTTCTAAAATTAATTTAAACATTATTTATCATGATTACATTTAATTGATAATATTTATGATAAAGAATGAAATGGTTACTGGACAAACACATATAAAATGTTGAAATTTTTTTAAATCTCCAAAAAACTCAATTTCTTATTTTTTTTATAAATTAAATTGTAATAGTATCTTGAATAACAATTGTGCTTAATATGTACTTAATATAATTTATTTGTGTAACAATTGTGCTTAATATGTACTTAATATAATTTATTTCATTATAATAATATAATTTTAAAGCGTTCATCCAAACATTACATGTAATTTTTTTTTTTAAATTAATCATGCTCTAAGCATTGATAATTTTAAAGCCTTCAATTTCATTCCAATGTAATATTTTTTTTTTATTTCTTTAAATTAATCTTGTACCGAGCATATTAGTAATGAGAATTGAAAACCAACAAGAGGGAGGTATTATTACACTAAAGAGTATGGTGAATTTTGATCAGCCCAGTGAAAAAAAACCAAGAAAGAGTATCAGAAGATCATTGTAAATTCTGAAAAATTATCAAATCATCAAGAGTCATTGTAAATTCGAAAAAATTATCAAATCATCAAGAGGAATTGATATTGATCTTAATTTTCATCCACCAATGTAATAAAAATTTACAAAAATAATAACAAATGTTGAATTACTTGTTGGAATAATAAATTTTACTTTCTAATGAGAAATACATGTGATTTTATTTTTTTCTCATACATGTGATTTTATTTTTTTCTCGTTACACTTATATTTCTATAAATTAAACCACGCCAATTACACATGGCAGATTCTCATTCAACAACTGCAGCTCGTGGTGGCAGATTCCTTTTCCTGTGGGGCATCCGAAGTGTATTTTATAGGAACGGAATCTTTTACTATTAGTATCTCAATCTCACTAGCTCCGACACATGTCTTCGTCGCTACATACTGACATGCATCGTTTTAAAAAGGTTCACAATATGAAGAAAAATAACCGGCTGAGTATAAGATCAAGAATGAGAATGAAGGTGACACCTGGCATGAGTTTCCGACTGATGATGTAGGGCTGCTGGAAAGGTAAGGCTGCTTCAAGCAAGGCATCTTGTCCTCGTGTAATGGAACAATCATAAGACTAAGTTTCAACTGAAATAAGGTAAACAGGAGGATGGAACCCTCCTAAATTCCTTTAAACGAGAAAATACAAGTGCAGAGATTCATTCAGCTATTCGCAAATAAAATTAGAGATGATTACAAAAAAAGCCCCTGAGGTTCAGTATTTACGAGGTTTGAGTTTACCTTGCAAATAACCTCCACTTGAAGATGAACTTTTGCAAGGCAATATTAAAAATGCCAGGAGTTACGTTGTTTGTAATTTTGAAAGTGCAATAACTAGGCTAAACATAGAGGCAGTTTAAGTAATTATTCCTTAATTGAAATTTTCTTGTGAACGTTGGAGATAATTCAGGAGTAACATAGAGAGAGAGTAATTACTAGGAAAAGCAAAAGCAGTTTTAACATAGAGAGCAATTACCATCTCATTGTTTTAATGTGAACATTGGAGATACTTCACGAGCTTCGCCAACCGTTTATTTCTGGAAGGCCTGTTATTGCCCCAACTGAGCTCTTTTCCTCCCCGTTTCATGTACCTTTTTTATCTGACCTCGGCAAAGTGCTCATCAGTAGAAGTTGAGTCTTTGCTGACATCATCATGCTCATTAGCTCCTTCTTCTTCATCCGATCCATTTTGATAGTTTTCTTGTCTCTCCTATGATATGTTGAGGATGTAGATCTGGATGATGCTCCTTTTTGTCCCCAGAGCTTCTGCTTGTCTACGAAAAGTCTCGACAATTGAGTCTTGGATCTTTTATAAAACAGAAAATTAAGTGGAATCAATTTAGTTTTATGCAATTCAGAGCTCAAAATGAACTGGTATGACATTTGTACTTTATTTTTTTCATGGAAATATGAGTCGCAAATTATAATTTAGACCACATTGAACCAAAAAGCTTATTCAGGAACCCAGAACCTATTGTAATACTGTCTTACAAAAGACAGTCATACCTTTCAATTGGGTTTCATACTTTTCAAAACAATTTAAATGATGTTCACCCAAAAATGGTGTTTTTAGATGAAAAGTACTGTGTCATGATTCATAGATGTACTGGGAATTCTATGCCCTCTATTAGCTCATACATGAATCCAAACTCAACATACTTGAGTATCTCTCTCCCTATGGATTATTTGGTTTTGTTGACGGGATTGGATAAATTCATATATATTTGTGGGTATATGAGCTGTTTGGGATTTTGGATTTCTTTTAAACATTGCAGACAAATCTTAATTTAGATTATTCATAATTGCTTATGTCAGATTATCATTTAAATTATTGAAACTACAACAATTCTTATTCAGAGTCCTTAGGTGAAGGTAAATTATTGGAGTTTGTTCACTGATTATATATTAGAGTGACTGAATGAACCGTTATATCCTATAGTTGTGTGGGAACTCGTTACTTACTCGAGCCTTGCCTAAACAATAGACCATCAGAGATATCTCTTCTTTTCGCCATCCCCGCAAGGGAAAAGCTTGTGCCAGACAGTGACATTGTAACTTCTTGTTCATATATACGCGAAATGTATTAGTTTTTTAGGTATTGACATTGTTTTTGTTGAGAAGCGTTGGTGTGTTTTAATGAATTGAAATGTGTCGATTATTCTGTATTGATGTAATGTTGTTTGTAGGTGTTAATATGCTTTATGAAATGTATTTTTATTGTGAAATTGTTAGCATATATACTTATTAGCGTCCTTTTAAGTGTTGATTGTGCTTTCGATGAAATGTGAGGGTGAGTGGTCGCCGATTTTGTTTTTTCTTGCAATATTAAACAATTAGAACTCCAAATAAACAATGTCGTAGTAAATTTGATGAACTCGACAAACAGAGTTATTTATATGAATCAAAATTTAAAATTTGAACTCATTTATTAAGAGTGTGAACTATTTTATAACACTAAAAAAATTAAACTAAACAAATAAGAAGAAAAAATACTCCGAAATTAGTGGGCATAAATTATAAATTCCCAGTAAACATACGAGTAATTTGCAGAATAGCAATATCCCCAAATTTAGCCCCTCGTCATCTTCCTCCAATTTCAATCTCAATTTTAAAACCCTAGAAATCACAGAGCAATTTAAACCTTTGAAGAAGGCGGTGAAGCTTTCAATTTCTTCTTCTCATTCACAAACAACTCTTAGCATACGTACACACACCAACACAAATACCGAGACACCAAACCAAAAGCAACCACTAAGCCGCCGAGCCCTAGCCGGAAGACCATTGTTCTGTCGTTACATCGCTCGAGACCAGAAGCCTCACCGGATCCCGTCGATTTTCTCGCCGAGGTACAAACATCGTTTCTCTCTTCCCGCTCACTCAATTCTGAATTAGGGCTCCCGATTCCCAATTAATTCCTAAGAAAAATACTACTTTATTAATCCAATATATTAAAGGCAAGCCCTCAATTCAATATATTTAAATCCGAATCGATGCTTAATTTTCAAAGGAACTGAACTAGCAATCATGTTTAAACACAAAACTATATTTAATTAACACATGATTTAAAGGCAAGCCCTCAAATGAATATATTATTTACTTTTAAAATTTAAATATTCTTGGTGTTTTCTTTTGTTAAAAAATTGTTTTAAGAGTATTTAAAGTAGCGCCCGAATGATTTTTTTTGTTAAATTCAAACACCTTCTCCTTTATGAAAAAAAGGAGTCGTTACAAAAATGTTTTGGAAAGTAGGACTTTTCACCTCTAAAAGACTAAAAGTATGGTGGTCTAACGCTACAAGGATTTTCGTTAGGCGATCTGACAATGGTTTTTGTGATGTATCATATATTTTGTCTTGCATTTGAAACTTCACTGCCCAATTGGAAGTTCCATCCCTAGATTTTATCGATTTTTCCTTTTGGAGTTGAGCAACTGGTTTTATTGACAGTGTTCAGAGTGATTTCAAATGTCCCAAGTACTGCGCGAGGTGGCTACAGTTGCTGCTGCCTTTCTCGGTGGAACATTTGCTCTTGGTTTCGCAGCCTCTTCCGTATCGGAACGCATCACCCTATATAAAAAGGTCGCAAATGCCCTTGGCGTGCCTTTAATCTAAATGGACCTCATTTCTACTTTGTTAATTTTCTTAATACATTGATTGCATCTTTTTGCAGAAAAAATACGGGCTTCCATGCAAGTCTTGTAGATCGGTGGGTTATTACGCGTGCAAGCTATGCAAAGGAAATGGCACGGTAAAGTGGTCACCTCTCTTTGACCCCGTGTTCGTAAACCCGTGCGTTTGCCCGACATGTGATGGATTCAAGTGAGTAATGAAATTATTGTTTCCCATATTAATTATTATTTCATTAAGACCAAAAAACAAAGTATAGTTCTTGCATCCTTGATGTTGTAGGGTTCAACGATGTCTCAACTGCTTGGGGTATGGCTCAGTGTGATAACAATATGGCAAGGATGTAAGTGATTTATATCTGGTAGAGAGTGGCGAGGACAAGAACATTAAAAACTTGGGAGAACTATATCAATTGTGGGAATTAGGGGTTGTACATTTGTGCATCAAAAGAGGAAATGCTAAGTAGGGTTGTTTGAACCCTCTTCAATTAATAATTGGGCCATGTGTATGATAGGCTACAAAGGCAAAGAGAAAAAAAATATGATGATATAGTTCTTTTAGATTTATTTTTAGTTTGATTCAATTCATTTTAACTCAATTAGTTCATGATGATATAGTTCTTTTAGATTTATTTTTAGTTTGATTCAATTCATTTTAACTAAATTTAGTTCAGTTCAGGATCAAAAAAATTAAAATAATAAATAGATAATTAAATCAATACTCCATACAATTATAGTGCTATTGTGATTTTCATTCATGCACTATATATGATTATATGGTATTTTTTAGTGTGTGTGTTTTGTGGTTTTTATCATTTGAATGGGAGGGGTTGGGACATCTATAATATAGGCCAAGTCTTTAAAGTATAGTACAAAAGCAAGAAACTTTATTTGGCACACCCTTAAATGCATAATTCATAGTACTATTTTTTAGTCCTAAAACAAAGAAGAAAAATAAGACAATGCATACATAACACAAGGATTGAAGGGTCAAGGGTGGTGTATGTGACACCTCTATCGTTTCTATGGGTTATTTCGTATGACGGACGCTCCTAAAATTTATCACCTTCTCTAAATTTTTAGGTAAATCATGTATTGTTTGTGTTATTTCGTGCCACGAACGTGACTAAATCGAGTTTTGATTGAACAAAATTTGAATCGATTACACGAGATTACTAGTTACGAAATTTAAAATAAAACCTGCATCTTAATACCTTGCCAATATATTTAGGGTGTCAGTTTAAAATAATGAAATTACAATAGAAGGATAAGTAATTTGTAGGGTACAAATCAATAATCTTGATTCATAGGCTAAAGTAACATTCACCACAAATTGCAAACAAGGACCATTACTTTACAAATTGCAAACAAAGACCATTACTTTAAAATTGCAAACAAGGACCATTACTTTACAAATTGCAAACAAGGACAAATACATTATTGTTGATGTACCTCTTTCTTTTGTAGTAATATGCATTTCTGAATTTGGTTGAAATAATATTGTTATAATATGTATTTTTATGTCTATTTTATATACTAATAATACTATATTTTTAAGTTTGTAATGTAGTGATTATTCATGTATATTGTTATTCATTGATTAATACATTAAGCACTTGTTTTTTTGAACTTAATTTCAGTTCAGTTTGGTTCAGTTTGTTTCAGTTCAAATCGTTTCAGTTCAGTTCAGCTCGATAAAAATCGTTTCAAAATAAATTAAAATAAAATAAATAAAAAATAATTTGAATCAATAATTTTAAATATAAAATCTAGTTAATAATATAATATTATTAATATTTTTTTAAAAATATTTGACAATTTACAAAATTTATTATTATTTTTATAAAAGAATCAAATCAGTTTACTTAGTTCAGTTGAGATTTTCAATTAAGTTTAAAACCATTCAGTTTAGTTTAGCCGGTTTCAATTTCAAAAGAATAGGTTCTAAGTGCATCTCCCACCGATACCAAAAACCTATTTTGAATTAGGAGAGATGCTCCAACCGATACCAAAACATAAACCTATTATAGGTTTTATGGTGGGACCCACCAAAAAAATACTTAACCTATTTTGAATTAGGAGAGATGCTCCAACCGATACCAAAACATAAACCTATTATAGGTTTTATGGTGAGACCCATCAAAAAAATACTTAAATTTACGTCTATGTAAACTCAAACCAAAAATTGTTCATTATTTATAAAATAATCCTTTTTTTTACCAAATTAATAACAATAACCTATTAATCTTTTTTGTTTTTTATTTAATATTTTTTTGTAATGTAATGTTTTTAAATAATTATATCATTAATAATTAAAATAAATTACTTCATAAAAAAATAAATATCACAAAAAGATAATTAAATATTTAATATTTAATTGATATTAAAAATAAAATAACATTAAAATAAAAATAATATACTTAAAATAAAATGCTACGAATTACAAAAATAAATAAACTATTAATCACAACAACAAAAATTGATAAGGAGGTAAATTGAAAATAATATTTATTAAATTTTTTTAATACCAAAAGTTATGAAGTTAAATCGTAAATTTATAAAGATATTGGTTATTTATTAAATAGTATAAATAATTGTATAAGAAAAATATTTAAAGAATATTATTTTAAGTTTGAATATTGGTTTTTCGTTGGAGTCTAAGAGCATCTCCAACCGATACCAAAAACTTATTTTGAAGTAGGGGAGATGCTCCAACCGATACCAAAACATAAAACTATTATTGGTTTATAGGTGGGACCCACACAAAAAATACTTATATTTACGTTTACCGTAAACTCAAACCAAAAACTATTTTTTATTTATAAAATAATTATTTTTTTTACAAATTAATAAAAATAACTTATCAATTATTTTTTAGTATCTTATTTAATATCTTTTGTAGTATAATTTTTTTAATAATCATATCTTTAATAATTAAAATAAATTTTAATAAAAATATTTTTAATAATGAAATAAAAATACATATCACAATATGAAATAAAATTAAATAATTAAATTATATAATTAACATTAAAAATAAAATAATAATAAACAAGATATTAAAAAAAATGCTACCAATTACAAAAACAAAAATAATTAATAATTAGTTTTTTGAGTGTTTTAATGTAATTTTTTTAATAATTAAATAATATTTTATTTAGTATTATTTATATTTATTATGTTTGAAAATTTAAATTGAAAATAATATTAATTATATTTTTTAATTTAAAAAATTATGAGATAAAATTGTAAATTTGTAAAGATGTTGATTATTTATATAAATAGTATAAATAATTATATAAGAAAAATATTAAAAAAAAATTATTTTAAGTTAGAGTATTAGTTTCTCGGTCGGAGTCAAATTACTGTAAACGTAAACTAAAACTAATTTTGAGTTCGGTTGGAGTCAAATTACTGTAAACTTAAAATAAAACTTATTTTTGAGTTTGGGTTTTTGTGTTCGGTTGGAGATGGCCTAATTACTGTAAACTTAAACTTAAACTTATTTTCAGTTTAAGTTTTAGTTTCTCAGTTGAAGACGACCTAAAGAGGATTATTTTTCTATTTTAGTATAGCATATATTTAATATCCTACATTTATCATATTTAGTGAATCATGTTTTTTTTTTTTGGGATTCTATTTGACTTTTATAATTCATATTAAAAAATGAATATAAATATAAATATTTTTTATATTTGAATATTTTCGAAGATAAAGACATACATAGAGTTCTCATTTTTTATCCAGACATACTGAATTGAACTGAAATAAATGATCTGAATTGACCTAAAATAAATTTTTTTTAAATAATTTTTATAAATTGTTAAATATATTATTAAAAAAAATTAATAATATTTTTTTATATTAATTAGATAGTATACTTGAAATTATAGATTCATATTATTATTTATTTTAATTTATTTTGAAATAAATTCAACTGAGTTCAATTATAAATCTAAATTGAAACATGAAAACTGGACTGAAATATATTAAAGTTAAATTCAAAGAAAACATTATAATTTTTTTAAATTAATCTTGTAATTTTGTTAAAAAAATAAAAAATAAAATGTAGTAGAAGATACCGGAAGGCGGTAGCACTAAAGTTTAATTTGCATGGCCAAGCATCAGACCATTTCAATTCGAAAGAGCGCTTACTGTGTGGCCCACCGAATACATCGCCACGTGTCCGCCTTCTTCGCCTATTTATTCTCCCCTGAACAAACACACACAACACACACTAAAGAAAAAAAAAAGAAAGAAAGGAAAATACAAACAATTAATCCTTGAAAAAATAAAGAAAAAAAGGAAAAATGTTTATCGAGAAGTTTAAGGTGGACAGCCCGAACGTGGTTTACACGGAGAGCGAGATCCGTTCCGTTTACAGCTACGAAACGACAGAGCTCGTCCACGAGAACAGAGACGGCGCGTTTCAGTGGATCGTCAAGCCCAAAACCGTCAAGTACGAGTTCAACACGCAGGCCCGCGTTCCCAAATTAGGGTAATTTTATTTTAATTTTTAATTTCTTTCAATCTTGTTTTCTATTTATTCGTTAAAGATTTGATTTTTATTTGATTTTTCTGTGTTTTAGGGTTATGCTTGTTGGGTGGGGAGGTAACAATGGTACGACCCTCACCGCCGGTGTCATTGCTAATCGAGAGTGAGTTTTTTTTTTTTATATCCATTGAATTAATGAATTATTGTCATTGTTGATTCTTGAAAATAAAATTGTGGGTTTTTAGAAAGATCCAATCTTTTATATATTTATTTAATTGTTCTTGCACTTTTGATTGTTTATGGGGTAATTGTGACACACACACAAAAAGGGATATAAATTATTGATTCTTGAAAATAAAATGGTGGGATTTAGAAAGATCAGGTCTCTATTTTTTTTTACCATTTTTTGCTCTTTTGGTTGTTTATGTGGTGATTGTAACACACAAGAAAATACAAAAAAAATAGAAAAGAAAAAATGGGATGTTTATTATTGATTCTTCAATATAAAATTTTGGGTTTTAGAAAGATCCTATCTTTTTATTATTATAATTATTGTGTGACTGCTAATTGAGTAATTGAGTGTGAGTTTTCAATGCTTAAAATTAATTGTTGTCTGTTTTTTTTTAAATTATAGTACTAGTAATTTTTATTGATTCTTGAAAATTTGAATTGTGGGTTTTGCTTTTGCACTTTTGGTTGTTTCTAGGGTGTTTGTGACACAAAAATACAAAGAATAGAAAATAAAAAATAAAAAAGTGGGATGTTTATTATTGATTCTTGAATATAAAATTGTGGGTTTTAGAAAGATCCTATCTTTTTTTTAAATTATTATTGTGTGATTGCTAATTGAATTTGAGTATTTGAGTGTATGTTTTCAATGCTTAAAATTAATTATTGTCTGTTTTTTTTATTAAATTATTGTAGTAATTTTTATTGATTCTTGAAAAATGGAATTGTGGGTTTTGCTTTTGCACTTTTGGTTGTTTATGGGGTGATTGTGACACACACACAAAAATACAAAAAAGAAAAGAAAAAAATGGGATATTGAATTTGGTGTTGAATTTTGTTGCAGAGGGATATCATGGGCAACAAAAGACAAAGTCCAGCAGGCAAACTATTTTGGATCACTTACTCAGGCATCTACCATTCGAGTTGGCTCTTTCAATGGCGAAGAGATCTATGCTCCTTTCAAGAGCTTGCTCCCCATGGTATTTTTACTCTCTCCAATTCAAATTATGTGATTTTCTAGGTATAAAATTGTCTTTTTTGTGTGTTTGTTTGTTTAACTTTTCATAGTCCTTGTGATATTTGATCATACTTTTTCCAAGAGTTTGTTTTTTGTGGATCCATAAAAGAAGTAGACTTATCGGATGATAGTGTGCTGTAGTCCATAGTTTTAATACAACTTTTTTCTTCTTCTAAGTATTCGTCTCTTTGAAATAAATTTAATAGGTCAACCCTGATGACATAGTTTTTGGGGGATGGGACATAAGCAACATGAATTTGGCCGACGCCATGGGCCGGGCCAAGGTTTTAGACATTGATCTCCAGAAGCAGCTGAGGCCCTACATGGAGCAAATGGTCCCACTCCCCGGAATCTACGACCCAGATTTCATCGCCGCCAATCAGGGCTCACGCGCAGATAATGTGATCAAAGGTACCAAGAAGGAACAGGTCGAGCAACTCATCAAAGACATCAGGTAGCAAACATGTATTGCTTTTGTTTTCTAGATTTTTTTTTTATATTGATTTCGATTTTTACTTTTTACTTTTTTTTTTAATTTCAGGGAATTTAAGGAGAAAAACAAAGTCGATAAGATTGTGGTTTTGTGGACAGCCAACACAGAGAGATACAGCAATGTTGTTGTTGGGCTTAACGACACGATGGAAAATCTCATGGCCTCCGTGGAAAGAAACGAGACAGAAATTTCTCCTTCGACGCTGTTTGCCATTGCTTGTGTTCTTGAGAATGTGCCGTTTATCAATGGAAGCCCACAAAACACTTTCGTTCCAGGGCTGATTGAAATGGCAATCCAGAGGAACAGCTTGATTGGTGGAGACGATTTCAAGAGTGGTCAGACCAAGATGAAATCCGTGCTGGTTGACTTTCTTGTTGGTGCGGGTATTAAGGTATATATGATGAATAAAACACGAGTCTTTTTAGTTCATTTTTCGTGTGGAAGAATGATAAATTTATAATTTTGTTTTGTGACAACAAACAGCCAACGTCAATCGTGAGCTATAATCATTTGGGAAACAATGACGGAATGAATCTGTCAGCCCCACAGACTTTCCGTTCGAAAGAGATCTCGAAGAGCAATGTTGTAGATGATATGGTTGCAAGCAATGGAATACTCTACGAACCCGGCGAGCACCCTGATCATGTCGTGGTTATCAAGGTATGTATATAAACGCCACCTAAACTTCTCTGGTTTCTTTGTAATGATTTTTCAATTTGTTTTGTTTTAGTACGTTCCATATGTGGGAGATAGCAAGAGAGCTATGGACGAGTACATGTCTGAGATATTCATGGGCGGGAAGAGCACCATAGTTCTACACAACACCTGCGAGGACTCTCTTTTGGCTGCTCCCATTATCCTCGATTTGGTCCTCCTTGCTGAGCTCAGCACCCGTATTCAGCTCAAAGCCGAAGGAGAGGTCTGTCATTTCATTTCTTAGTTTACATTTTATATTAAATTTCCTTCAACTCTTAAATTATTTTCTTTTTTGGTTTGTGGGTCGTATTTTGCAGGGCAAATTTCACTCATTCCACCCGGTTGCTACTATCCTTAGCTACCTAACCAAAGCCCCTCTTGTAAGTACACTTGTTTTCCTATTAATTATGTCGTGGGACTTCAAGCTTGATGTGTAAAATGACTTGAATGTTTATGTGGTTGGAAATAGGTGCCACCAGGGACACCGGTGGTGAATGCTTTGTCGAAGCAAAGGGCGATGCTGGAGAACATATTGAGGGCTTGTGTCGGGTTGGCTCCGGAGAACAATATGATTTTGGAGTACAAATGATTGATTTGTGTTGGGAAGAGAATTTGGTTCTAAGAGTAGTAATGTACTGTAGTATGTATATTGGACCACTTTGCTTTTGTTGATCATGTGGCTTTTGTTTGTTTAACTTTAGTAGGTATTTGCTTTAGCTCTTTTGATCATGTTTGAGCTTAGCACATCCTTTTGTCAAGAATACAAGGCACTCTCTTTTATCTAAGTCGAAGAATTTTTATTATTGACTCCGAGAGATTTGATGCACCCTTAACCAACTTGAATAGATTAAATGTAACTTAAAAATACAATTTTAACTTTTATTTTGGATTAAAAAGTTTTTAAAAATTTTATTTCTTAATTTTGGTGACAAACAAAGTGTGTTTAATATGATAAGACGAGTACAAATTTTAATGAACCTCTAAAATTGTAAATATGAATATTTAAAAGAGATGTAAGTATTAAAAAATTATCTACATTTAAAAAACTTGATTAAACATTTCTTTGTGTGACATTTATATGTATATTTCAACTTTTTATTATTATCAACAAGTTCATTTTTAAGATTTATTATAAATTTTAAAATATAAAAAAAAGTGTGAATATTGATTATGGATAGATAAGAAGGAGGTACTCCTTTCTATTCTTCACAATTTGTAAAATTTTTTTTAATGTCAATTTCATATAAAAGAAGAAGTGTACATTAAGAATAGTGCATATGAAGAATCCTAACTACTAACGCATCTACGAGCTAGAAGAGTAGCTCTTCGAATAGTGCATATGAAGAATCCTAAGTCCTAACGCATCTACGAGCTAAAAGAGTACCTCTTCGGAGTTCAACAACCAACCATAACATATACTAGCACTTATAAATAGATTTTCTTTTTATAAATTTGTTTACATTAATACCATTATTTGCTTAATTAATTCATTACTTACACATCAATACTTATTATAATCCTATTTTTTTTGTTATTTAACACCTAAAAAATACTTGTTGTAAAATTAAAAAATGTTATTTTTTTTATTTTTTTATCAAAAAGTAAAAGGTTTAATTTATTTTTAAATTGAAAAGTAAAGTAATGTGAAGTTGTGAGAGACGTTTAAAAAGTAAGTATATAAAGTAGAAGTAAACTGTATTTTAAAATGAAAAGGTATGATTTTTTTTAGATGTATAAATTATTATGAAACATCACAAAAAGAAAAATAATACAACTTTACCTTTTATAAGAGGGAGAAAATACATTTTACTTTTTTTTAATATACGATGAAACTTAATCTATCCAAACTTTAAAGAATGGATGGAGTATTATATATTGTTATACACTTCATTACTATAATTTAATAACAATAACAATTGCAAGGGTACGGACATAGGCGACTTCCAACTAGATGTGTGCTGAAAGTTGATCTGATGAAGGCTTATGATACGGTTGAGTGGAGCTTTGTGCGGGCAACGTTGAAGACCATGGGATTTCATCAGGTGTTCATCGGTTGGATAATAGAGTGTCTCACTACTCCAGCCTACTCGGTGAACATCAATGGTTCGGCTGAAGGTTATTTCAGAGGTGCTCGGGAGCTGAGGCAGGGGGACCCGATGTCACCTTTTCTGTTTGTCCTTATGATGGAGGTCTTACATGGGATCTTGGAGTGGCATATTCAGGCTGAGCCGGAGTTCCAATATCATTGGAGATGTGAGAGGACTCAGACTTATATGCTGAGTTTTGCTGATGACCTATTATTCGCCTGACGCCGATCCTGTGTCTATCACAACTCTCAGGCGGGGAGTGCAGCTTTTCTCGACTTACTCGGGTCTACATGAGAATGTAGATAAGAGTAATATCTATTTATCCCTCCAGGCGCAGGATGATGTTTCGATACTCCAGCCAGTTTTTGATTTCCCGATCGGGATCCTTCCGGTGCGTTATCTGGGAGTTCCTCTGGGAGTTCTGGTGCGTTATCCGGACGATTACAGCTGATTCGATCAGTTCTTGGTACGTTACATATCTACTGGGCCAGTGTATTCATACTCTCCCAGGGGATTATAGAGGAAATTGAGAAGAGATTGATGAGATTTATTTGGTTTGAGTTGGGCAACAAGGAGTACGCCAAGGTCCGATGGATTGATATTTGCCGGCCTGGGAGGGTGGACTAGGTATCCGTGATCTCACTGCTCAGAATAGAGCCCTTATGACCAGACACATCTGGGCTATTCTAAGTCAGGATCCTGAATCTGTTTGGGTCAGTTGGATTCAGGAGAATCGACAGAGGAGACATTCCTTTTGGAGTGCTAAAATGCCGAGGGCATGTTCCTGGAGTTGGCGTCAGCTGCTTAAACTACGCCCAGCTGTGCTACCAGCTATATAGATGCGGTGTCGGGGATGGATCACAGTTTTACCTTTGGAGGGACCCGTGGCACCCCCTAGGTCGATTGGAGGAGGTGTATCAGTTGGGACCGTGGCTTCGGAGGCTTCCTAGGGCTGCGTCGTCGAGTATGGTCATAGTTGATGGGGTGTGGAGATGGTCAACAGACTCTGCGGTGGAGTTTGCTGATCTTATGGATGGATTGCCGAGTATAAATGTGAGGATAGATATAGTGCGGTGGACTTTGCATCGATCAGGGACCTACACATCTGACTCGGCAAACACTCTTTTCCGCCCAGAGGGTCCCAGGGTGTCGTGGGCTGCCATTTTGACCGGACAAGGACGTATCCCACGACATTGTTTTATTCTTTGGATGGCTATCCGAGGTCGGCTGCCGACTAGGGATAAGCCTTGGATTGGTCGGGGGATGACTCGTGTGTGTTATGTGATGGGGAGAGCACGGAGACACACTCTCACCTTTTCAATGAATGTCCCTTCTCACAGGATTGCTTGCGGAGACTAAAGGTGGAGGTGGGATTTCTATGGCCACGTGGTAGCTGGCATAGTGCTGTTTTACGAGCATCTAGTCGATGGCGTGAGAAGCACTTGATATCTTGCGCGTACCGTGGCCTTCTCGCTGCTCTGATCTACTTTCTTTGGCTCGAGAGGAACACGAGGATTCATGAGGCTCGTTCGTTGTCGCCTGGAGTGGTGGCCTTTCAGGCGGTCTCTATCATACAGGAGAGGATCCGTTCATTACGACTTCCTGATTCTCTTCAGGCACGTGCACTGAAGAGGGTATGACATATAACATGGTGATTGTGTTTGTATTCTTTAGTATTATATATTTAGTTTGGTTGGGTGGAGGGGATTTATCCCCTATGCGCAATTCTGTATCCTACATTTTTTTTCTTTATATGTGATTAACCTTTACCAAAAAAATAAATATTTATTTTTAATTTTTTGACCAAAAAGTAAGGGGTAAAAATATATTTTTAAGTTAAAAAATATACTGATTGTGAATTAAGTTTAAAAAATAAGAAGAAAAATTATGATTAAAATTGTATTTTAAAGTACAAAATAAAATTTTATTTCTTTTTTTTTAAGTTTGGATAATTAGTTAGGATATTAAACAAAAAATGAAAGTACCCCATAATTAGTTTATATTTAATTATTTATTTAAAATTTAAAATTCAGATATTCCTATTTCTACTAATCATAATACCCTCTCGGGCTCTCGGCTCTCGGCTCTCGGCTCTCGACCTCCATAAATATAACAAGAGCTTGTTGAAGTTTTAGGGTTAGCTCCTCAATCATAAAGTTTTATTTAAGTAATTCAATTCCTCGTTTATTTCTTCTTGCCTTTCGGAATTAATTAATTTTCTCGGTTCAAAGTTGTGATTTTATCGTGGTTTTGTCGGTAAAATCAATTCGTAGATACATCTGTGGTGGTTGCGGCGGTGGTGATGGGGAGTAAATATGGATTATATACATATCGTTATTCGTTCACGATGGTGAAGGAGGATGAGATTCAGTCCCAGTACAAATCAAAGAGATATGATGGATTCAAAACATTCCTCTTTGAAGTCAGAACCAAATTCATCCTCGTCCCCAAAAACCCCGAAGCAAAATTGGTATTGATCGACTCGGAGAGATTCGACGCACCCTTGTCCGACCCGGAAAGCCTCGATCCAGACAGGGGCGATCCTGATGACAGTTCCGCCGTGTCTCTTTGCCTCCAGCCGGGTTACAGGCTATCCGAATACTGGATGACTTTTCCAGAAATCCTTCGATTCTCTCGTGCAGCGCTCGGTTTTGCCCAGGAAATGGCAGCCGATCCTCGAAACTCCAGTCTGAGCCTTATTCCGATGGTTGTCAACTTTCGAGTTTTGACTTTGCAGCGAGAGGGCGAGTCGTTCGAAGCCGCTTTGGACAGGGCGATATGCAGACAGAGATTGCTCCCTTTGTACTTGTGGCGATACCCGACAATAAGCGATGAGGAGATTCGCAAGCCGATGAGTGATTATTTAAAGGAGTGTTTGTTGTTTCTGCCTCGGGATAGAAACAAGATACGTTTGGGTCAAGAATGGGTTTGCCATTTCTGTTCGAGGAGAGAATGTTTTGGGGATCAGATTACTCGTCTCAAGTGCGAGCATACGTTCCATTCTCGTTGCGTTGTTAGATGGCTGGAGGACGACAATGCATGCCCTAAGTGTGGTTATCAGGTGTATCTTAGATTATTGGATAAGTAACACCAAGTACAGTAGTTGAAATATGTGACTATTTAGATTCTTGATTTTCATGTGGGTTTGTTTTTGCTTTACAACTTCTTTTTAATTAAAGAGTATGTTTGGAATATGACAACCAAATGCAGCAAAATTATAAGAAAGTACTTTTACGGAATTCTTTATAATCATCCCAATTCACACAAGAATATTAGTATTTA
The DNA here is from genome assembly GCA_954870475.1 of Euphrasia confusa. Lineage (NCBI taxonomy): Eukaryota > Viridiplantae > Streptophyta > Magnoliopsida > Lamiales > Orobanchaceae > Euphrasia > Euphrasia confusa. Next base: position 28,229,687 of record OX940968.1, on the reverse strand, counting down.
GATTCTTGATTTTCACCCAACCAATGGACAATGGGTGGATCCTCTCGGGCTTGGGTAAGTTTTACATGTAGTATTTGGATTGATTTCTTATTAATTTTCTGCTTATTTGTTCTCATATATGTACAGGTTACTTAACCACATAACATTTAAGTTGATCAGTCACAATATAGCCTCTTGATCCGAATTCTCGTGGTATTTTCCTTATTTCTCATTGGCCTTTTTGTTAATATTTTGATTAGAACCAAATGGTATTTCCCTCCTAGTTACAGTCTTAAAGATCAGGCTCATATTTAGATACTACATTACCTTTCTGAAGTTACAGATGAAAAAAAACTTATTTGGCAATTTGTGTTTTTTCAATTATTTGAGATATCACTACAGGGTATTAATTTGTTTATAGTACTGATAATATTTTCCTTGCAGGGGCGACCTCATATTATTTTATAGGAAATATTAAATTACCTATTCGGCTATTCCTTCGGTTTAAAATTTTGATATCATAGGAAATATTAAATTACCTATTCGGCTATTCCTTCGGTTTAAAATTTTGATATCATTCTGGAAGAAATTGAGTTGACACTTGAGAGTCATTCTGTGTGTTTTTATACTATTATTAAGGTAAAATTATTAATATTTGGATACTTGGTTATCTATCAAATAGGTGGGAGAAATGACAACAAAAAGTGCTGATTTATGTTCTTGCTTCAGAAAGTTAATATTTTATCTGTATCCTTATTCCTTACGAGATGTTGTACTATTCTTGTAGCTTGAAAATGATGTGACTTTGTACTATTCTTGTAGCTTGAAAATGATGTGAGTCACAGTGTTTATTAAGTTTATTTCTTATTTTTAATTAGATTATTATTTGGGTTTTTGAGTATTAATGGGCTTGTGGAATTTAATTTAGGGTTTAAATTATTATAAGTACATCTTTAGTTTTTAGGTTAAGTCATCTTTTGGATCATTAGAATTTGAAGCCTTTTGAACGGAAGAGTGCTTCTGTAGGTTTTTATTTTTCTCTTAATAATATTCGATTTTTGTGTGTTCATCCTTTTGCCTCTAACAAATTGGTTCGACCTGTCGGATCTGCCATGCCGGGAAGCAATACTCGAGTGGTCGTTGGGGATTCTAACATCCTGAAGTTAGAGAAATGGATTAAAAACTTGTCTGCGACGATGAAAAAGCTTGACGTCCGTTTTGATACCTTCCCAGCAGGAATAAACGAAGTGCAAGTCATGCTCAGGAAATTGCTGCGGGAAAAAGGAATAGAAGCCACTGGACTTTGATGCCTTCAAACTTTTATGGTGTCCACTGAAACATGGTGACTCATGTGTGGTTGAACTCCTTGGTCTTGACGACTGACTGAATTTTGGCGAGTACCTTCAGATTTAGACCCCAACAAGTACTTTGTTTCTATTCTTTTATCCCGCAATAATTTCCTGAGCAAGAACGGCACTTCGTCTATTTCAGCTCGGAGGGTATCAAAACGGAAGTCCAACTTTTTCACCGACTCAGTCAAGTTTTCCATTCCTTTCTTTAACTTCTCAATGTTAGAAACCCCAACGTGGCGGCAGGTCAGATCAAATTATTAGAGGCAAAGGTTGAGCACACATAAATCGAATATTACTAAGAGAAAAATAAGAACCTACGGAAGCACTCTTCGTCCAAGTTAAAAGACTTCAAAATGATCCAAAAGATGACTTAACCTAAAAACTAAAGACGTACTTATAATAATTAAAGCCCTAATTAAATACTCAAAAGCTCAAATAATTATCTACTAATAAGAAATAAACTTCAGCGCATCACATCAGAAAATACTGTGTGGCTTTCTTTTACTATAGTTTTGTTACTTTTAACTTGCAATTGTAGTATTCCATATACTCCCTCTGACTTATTTTAATGGTCACATTTTCTTTATAATTTGTGAAATAAGCGTGACAATTGCTTTGAGATAGAGGTAGTATGTCCTAAAATAACATGAATGCACAAGTTGTACACTTTCGTATTGGAAGCATTCTGGTTTTATCTACTGGTGTGATGTTTTGCTTGGTGGTTGGCATTTGAGTTGTATCAAGTCAAATACCATTTCTCCTAAAGGGCCTACTTTTAATAATCAAATTGAAAATAGGTTGATTCAAACAATATGTTTTTAAAGGAGTGTTTGTTTGAGTCTGCCTCGGGATAGAAACAAGATACGTTTGGGTCAAGAATGGGTTTGCCATTTCTGTTCGAGGAGAGAATGTTTTGGGGATCAGATTACTCGTCTCAAGTGCGATCATACGTTCCATTCTCGTTGCGTTGTTAGATGGCTGGAGGACGACAATGCATGCCCTAAGTGTGGTTATCAGGTGTATCTTAGATTATTGGATAAGTAACACCAAGTACAGTAGTTGAAATATGTGACTATTTAGATTCTTGATTTTCATGTGGGTTTGTTTTTGCTTTACAACTTCTTTTTAATTAAAGAGTATGTTTGGAATATGACAACCAAATGCAGCAAAATTATAAGAAAGTACTTTTACGGAATTCTTTATAATCATCCCAATTCACACAAGAATATTAGTATTTAGATTCTTGGTTTTCACCCAACCAATGGACAATGGGTGGATCCTCTCGAGCTTGGGTAAGTTTTTCATGTAGTATTTGGATTGCTTTCTTATTAATTTTCTGCTAACCTGTTCTCATACATGTACAGGTTACTTAACCACATAACATTTAAGTTGATCAGTCACAATATAACCTCTTGATCCGAATTCTCAGGGTATTTTCCTTATTTCTCATTGGCCTTTTTGTTAATATTTTGATTAGAACCAAATGGTATTTCCCTCCTAGTTACAGTCTTAAAAATCATGCTCATATTTAGATACTACATTACCTTTCTGAAGTTAAAGATGAAAAAAAATCTAATTTGGCAATTTGTGAGTTTATTTTTTCAATTATTTGAGATATCACTACAGGGTATTAATTTGTTTATAGTACTGATAATATCTTTCCTTTCAGGGGTCAGGGGGGTGGCGACCTCATACTATTTATAGGAAATATTAAATTATCTATTCGGCTATTCCTTCGGTTTAAAATTTTGATATCTGGAAGAAATTTAGTTGACACTTGAGAGTCATTCTGTGTGTTTTTATACTATTAGTAAGGAAAAATTGTTAATATTTGGATACTTGGTTAACAATCAAATAGGTGGGAGAAATGACAACAAAAAGTGCTAATTTCTTTTCTTGCTTCAGAAAGTTAGTAATATTTTATCTGAATCCTTATTCCTTACGAGATACTGTACTATTATGCACTGGTCCCCCCATGGACCTTGGTTCGGTTCCTCAATGATAAATTGATGCTTCTTGTAGCTTGAAAATGATGTGATGCACAATAGTTTATTAAGTTAATTTCTTATTTTTAATTAGATTATTATTTGAGCTCGTGTATTATGGGCTTCTAGAATTTAATTAGGGTTTTAATTATTATAAGTACGTCTTTAGTCTTTAGTTTTTAGGTTAAGTCATCTTTTGGATTATTTGAATTTGAAGTCTTTTGACTTGGACGAAGGAGTGCTTCTGTAGGTTCTTATTTGTCTCTTAATAATATTCGATTTCTATGTGTTCATCCCTTTGCCTCTAACAAATTGGTTCGACCTCCCAGATTTACCATGCCGGGAAGCGATACTCGAGTGGTCGAGTGGTGGTTGGGGATTTTAACATCCCGAAGTTAGAGAAAATGATGAAAAACTTGTCTGCGGCGATGAAAAAGCTCGACGTCCGTTTTGATACCCTCCAAGCAGGAATAAACGAAGGAATAAACGAAGTGAAAGTCATGCTCAGTAAATTGCTGCGGGAAAAAGGAATAGAAGCCACTGGACTTTGATGCTTTCAAACTTTTATGGTGTCCACTCCTATGTGGTTGAACTCCTTGTCGGTGCTACAAGGTCTTGACGACTGATTGAATTTTGGCGAGTACCTTCAGATTTAGACCTTGACAAGTACTTTGTTTCTATTCTTTTATCCCGCAACAATTTCCTGAGCAAGACCTGCACTTCTTCTATTTCAGCTTGGAGGGTATCAAAACGGAACTCCAACTTTTTCACCGACTTAGTCAAGTTTTGTATCCCTTTCTTTAACTTCTGAATGTTAGAAACCCCAACGTGGTGGCAGGTCAGATCAAATTGTTAGAGGCAAAGGTTGAACACACAGAAATCGAATATTATTAAGAGAAAAATATTATTCAAAATGATCCAAAAAATGACTTACCTAAAAACTAAAAACTAAAGACACGTACTTATAATAATTAAAACTCTAATTAAATTTCACAAAAAAAATAATAATCAAATGCTCAACTAATTATCTAATAGGAAATAAACTTCAGCGCATCACATCCATATACTCCCACTGACTTATTTTAATGGTCACACTTTCTTTGTAATTTGTGAAAGAAGTGTGATAATTACAATTGTAGTATTCCATATACTCCCACTGACTCATTTTAATGATCACACTTTCTTTGTAATTTGTGAAAGAAGTGTGATAATTGTTCTGAGATAGAGGTAGTATGTCATAAAATAACATGAATGCACAACTTGTACACTTTCGTATAGGAAGCATTCCGGTTTTATCTACTAGTGATGTTTTGCTTGGTGGTTGGCATTTGAGTTGTATCAAGTCAAATACCATTTCTCCTAAAAAGCTTACTTTTAACAATCAAATTGAAAATAGGTTGGTTCAAACAATATGTTTTTATATTTTTTTACCGTTTGATTGTTTTTTCAGGATGCTTCATTCTTGTTTGATTGTTTATTTAGGATGCTTCATTTTTTGTTTTATTTTATGACTAGAGAACTTGGAGCCGCTACTCGTTGAGTGCGCTCTGGGTTAACCATCGAGTTGAACGCAATAGTCTGTAAATTACGCCCAACGAAGATCGAACTCGTGACCTTTCAGTCACGCGCTCTCTTGCTCCACCAACCCGACTACCTTACTACCTTACGCGTAAGATGCTTCATTTGCAAAGTGAATCAGTTAGACTCTTTTTTCAACTTTTTACTGGTTTTGCTCATAGCATAATGAAAAGAATGAAAAGAATGGTGCTTGAAAATGTGTGAATATTTTTATTTCAAATTTCAATTTACACACTTTTTTTTATGTTATACTGTAGTACTACTATTTTTTTAGACAATTGTGAAATATATCTATATAGCTATATTAATATCAACATTCCATTTAGTAATAAATTATATGACTCAAATATTTAATCTGTCTGCTAAATTGACATTTTATTTACAATGGCGTATAATTTTTTTTTTTAAATAAATAAATTAAAAAATGTGTCGTGGTCGATCATGTGAATGTGGGATTGAGGGGGCGTCTAGTGCACTTTTGCACCGGACAATAGCAAGTGTAATCTTGCACCATACACGTGTACAATAAATAATCTAACTGTAAATAAATGATATGTCTTATTGTTTTAATTTGTTTTGTTTACGCAATTTGTATTGTCTTATTTATTTTTATAATATTTATAAAAAATCTAAAATCATACAAAATATATACAAAATAATTATATAATTAAATTCAAACACTAAATCTAAATTAAATTTAAAATTATATATAATTTTTTATAGGTTGAACCTCCAAATTTAAAATATTATTTATAATTATTATAATATATTTAATTATATTATTGAGTATTTGAATTTAATTATATTATTATTTGGTAATATATATCTTGTACTATTTCATATTTTATATAAATATTAAAAATAAATAAAACAATAGCGTAAAGAAAACAAATTAAAACACAAAAAACATATCATGAATAAATAAAATAATAGCGTAAAGAAAACAAATTAAAACACAAAAACATATCATTTATTTACCGTTAGATTATTTATTGTACACGTGTATGGTGCAAGATTGCACTTGCTATTGTCCGGTGCAAAAATGCACTGGACGCCCCCTCAATCCGTGAATGTGTAGTTCACGTGTACATTAAAAGCAGAAGACAAATACATTCATTAATGTAATCACTGATAAATGAGTTGTGCACATAACTATGTTTTTGTCTCTTTTATTTAAATGTGAATCATATCCATCTTCCTTTAAGTTAGCTTTTTGCACATGCAATTGTACTGAAATATAACTATCCATTAATACAACTAATTGTAAAATTAAAAACAAATTATTCACTTTAAAAAAAAATAAAAATGAAACCACCACCCCATACATGATCCCATGTGACTTGCCCACGCCCCACACCCCTTATAAACTTATAACATACACCCCCAACCCTTCAATTGACTACACCCATTCTCAAACAAACTCCATCTCTATCTTCTTCTTCTCCCATTTCAAAATGGCCCCCAAAACTTCAGTACTAGTAATTGTATTAGTTGCATGCTTCGCCCCTGCCATTGTTACCGCTCGTTTCGAAGTCGAACCCTACTTGGTGAGCGGCTACGTCTACTGCGACACATGCCGATGCGGATACGAAACCGAAGCCTCCACCTATATGCCCGGTACGTCGTAATTAATCACTTATAATGTCTCGTGTTAATAATGAATATTGTAATACTCTCTCCGTACGTCTCATACTAGCTGTCACACTAATATGTACACAGAAATTAGAGTTAGAATCGGTCCCATTGAAAAAAGGCATTCTCACAAAAGTCCCATATATAAGTCAGCACTTTCCAACTGTTCATCCTTTTTGACACTATTCCGGCAGAAATCTCAGTGTTCCGGCAGAAACCTCGCCAATCCAAGTCAGCATTCCGGGCGCCACGTCAGCAGTCACGTGACTTTCACGTGCAATTCCTGCCAAAATTTTCACAGTGTCAAAAAGGATAAACAGTTGAAAAGTGCTGAATTCTGGGGCTTTTGTGAAAATGACTTTTTTCAATGGGACCATTTGTGATTCTAACTCCAGAAATTAAGAAATATTAATATTATATTATTGACGATCAAAGTCAAAGGGGCATTATAATCTTTTTTTGAGTGGAAAATAAATTCCTGCATGTAAATGTGATGACATTTTAGACATACTGTGTTGTTTTAAGAGTATAGACCGATAATGAATTCCATGAAAAATGAACGAAAAATGATCGAATTCGATTTTGATTGTCTATATATATAGGTGCTATCGTTAGGATCGAGTGCAGGGATAGGAACACGGACTCGGTGACCTACACGAGCCCTGATGGCGTGACCGACTCCAAAGGGAAGTACACGATCGCGGTGAAAAGGGACTGCGGGGATGACTACTGCGACGCGTTTCTCGTGAAGAGCGCGGACCCCGAGTGCAGCGTGCCCAACGAGGGCCGCGATCGCACGCGACTGACCCTCACCGGAAACAACGGTATGGTCTCAAACGCCAGAGACGCAAACAACATGGGATTCCTCGCGAGCAAGCGACTCGCGAAATGCGGGAAGGTGTTGAGGAAGTATCAAGAATCAGAGATTTAATTGATTAATAATAACAAATTAATTAATTACTTTTAATTTGTTGGTTGAGTGTATCCCTTTGTTACCACTTTTGGTAGATCATATCATATGGTGTGTTATGTTATGGATTCATATTTTCTTTTGTGTTTTATGTATTTTTAGGGTGTCACTTAATTGTGGCTTCAAATAATAAAGTTATTCTTACTTCTTTTTTCCCACTTTTGATCAAAAACTAAAATCTAAAAATTTGTCATTAAAATAAAAATCCATTAATTAACTTGAGAGTAAAGTTTAAAAACGAGTTAAAATGTAGTTGTACAAAATTATGAATATTATTGTGAGATGTCTTATTGAAAAAAGTGACTTTTTTGTAAGATAAATTATACTGTAATTAGTAAAATTCACATCACGTGGAATTGTTTTGATTCGCACTAAAATATAATAATATAATCATATTGAATTCAATGAATTGTTTTGAATCTAACAAAAATGATATAAAATGGCAATTTGTAAAAATATTTTATTCAATTAAGTTTTTGGTCAACTACTTCATAGCAAAACATGCATATAGTGATGGTCAATGCTGTAGCACATGGCAATATGGCATATACTTCGATCGTGAGTCAAAGTTTGACATAAATGGATCTGAGGACATTAGATTCTTGTTTCCTAACAAAACTAAAATACTACTACTAGTACTAATGTATTTTATATGTATTGAAATTTTGTGATTGGAATTATTAAATAATTTTTATTAAGATGATTATAGAGAAAGAATTTAATTTTTCTCTTCGGATTAATTGTCCAATCTCTTTTACTACTACCTCTTTCTGAAGGCAATAATCACACTTTTTTCACAAATAACAAAGGAAGTGTGACTATTAATATGAGACTACTACCTCTGTTTGAAGGCAATAATCACACTTTCTTCACAAATAACAAAGGAAGTGTGACTATTAATATGAGACGAGATAGTATAATACAAAGAAAGTCAACATCTAGTTCGGGACATAACAATATGATCAGCAGTGCAATAATGTACGATTTCTCCCTTATATCTATTTTTTGAGCTTTCTCAACAAGAATATGATCCGTAACATCAGAGAATTGCAATTCACTTTCCATCTTCTCCGATTTGCCTTCAAATGTTTTAAATGTTTTTCCAGAACAAATAACGTTTTATCTGCACTTTCCAAAATTCATAGTTATTGTCATAAAATCTCATCGCCTCAAATTCTGATACTAGTTGTTCGGATTCACATTCAAATTTCCCTCAAGAAACATTATATAAACGAGAAAATAAAGCTCTGTTTTTTTTTCTTCAATTTGACCTGTTTTCGTTGTGTTGGACTCAATTTGACTTCACCTTGTTAAACCCATCGTTGCTTGAGGATAGAAATTTATGGTTTTAACTCTGTTGTATCATTGATTGATCAATAATACCAAATTGCCAATGACCCAACTATTTCATAAACAAAATGGGCCTTGTAGAACCCAAGAATTAGACTGGGCCTCAGATTATTGTGTCGACCCGGTGGCCCATTCTATATAACATAAACCTGCAACATCAAATACGACGTCGCAGTGCCCCACCAACCTCCGCGGCAGGCCGATGCCCCTGCCGTAAATATTCTGGTGATCCGACTGTCGATCTAGAACATCATTTTTCACCGAGTTTACAGGTAGAAAACTAAAAATCCTTTTCTGAATTTATTATTCTTTGTTATTTACACCCGCATTTTTCTTCGATTTTCAGCTTTTCTAGTGACGAATGTTCTTAGAGGGTTTTGCAAAAATCTGTAAATTTAAGTTTGTGGGTTTGAAATGATGAATAAAAAAGAAGAAATCGTTGTTGGGATTGATTTTTAGTTGAATGTATATGGACAATTTGTGTGTATCAATTTTGATTTGAGAGAAAAATTAAAGTACACTAAATGGTATAGTGAGACCGCTTTATTGTACTAGGACATAAAAATACCGCTTATATACACCAAAAAGCTGTGAACATCCGAAATTGCCCTCCAACTATGTCGATTCCTCAATTACCTCATCACTTTCGACAAGCTATGGATGGCGAATGTGTAGGCGAATGTTATGTATAGCTTAGTTCAGATCCTTGTCGAATCAGATGAGTATGGCGAATCTTATGTCGAATGTTTGACAAACTATGGAGAATATGATGTCGAAAGTGATAGAGTAGGTGACCAACAAGCCAACCTGTGGCCGTGGTCGAACCTAATTTATTATTTAATTAATAAATATTATCAATTTATTTCGAAATTATGAAAGATTATTAATTATGATTAATTAAGGCATATGCTATATCTACTCCCCATGTTGAATCATAGATATAGTCCTGTACAGTTACACATGTTGTATGAATTCGGTTTTGTGGAAACCGAGAGATAATTCTGTTAAAGCAACGTAACTGGTCAAACTTAGTTCCTAGTCGATGGGTTACGCCAATAACAAGGATACCCGGCCTTTCCCCCTTGAGACTAGCACTTAGTGTATGTGGGCTAATCTCGAGCCTCGGTGTTGGGACATCGACATACATGAGTGGGTGCTCACTGTTGATGAGTTCACTGAACCCCCTCTCCCTGGAATCTCTAAGTGGTTATCACTGATCGAGTAGAGAATTCCATAATATAGTTGTACACAATTAATCCTTAAGACCCAGACATCACCGTGACTTCATCAGAGGACTAGCTGTATCGTAACGTGCTTCCGATTCCCTGGAAAGGGAGTAAGTCGAAAAAGGAGGCAATGTTCGTGCAGTTCGAAATCTGATGTGAAGTCTGTGCATGGTAGTAGGGGATCTGATCGCTTGATATAGATCATGGATGTCCTATGTGGTTCGTAGTCCCGGAATCTCTGGCCAGAGTTGAATAGTGAGGTGATTAGAGAAATGTGTTTCTCTAGATCAATCACGACTGGATTATACGAAGCCTAGAACGTTCGCAAAGTTATCAAACACAACAAGAGATCTCGATTGACCAATATCTCTAGTTTGATAAGGACATATGAATCGGAGGGATCGTACTGTACGCTAACTATATTACAAGGTTCTTGCAGGCACTTCATTTGTATCTAGGGAATTAGTGAAGCGTGGTTGCTAGACGCTCGTCACTGATTCGTTGGGCACCGAATTGTTCGGAGATTAAATAATATGATTATTAATCTGAAACTCTCGGGAGTAGTTGATATAAGAACAATATGTTGTTCGAATCACAATGTGTTGTGAGCCCACGGCTAGTTATACACCTGAACCATTGAGGGTCACATTCTCGTGTAAACCAATCCTTGAATACGATCATGTATTAATTAACTGTTAATTAAGTACATATAGTCGGAGGTCAATATGATTGAATCCGAGATTCATAATTGTGATTATGAGTTGGAAATATTAATGAGCTAAAGAAAACGGACACGATGGTGTACACTTTCTATTTTGGGAAATTTCCCGATTTAGCAGTACCCCTGAAATGGGCTTTCCGATTTTGTGAAATTGGAAATTTTTATTATTATCTCATATCGATGAGAAAATTAAAACGAGAAAGAAAATATAATCGTTATATTTTTCGGAGATCGAATTGATTGTCAATTTGGGAGAAACGTAATGACGGCTAATGAATTGGGCCGGCTAGGGTTAATGGATCCGATCCATTAGGGTTTAAGCCCAAGAAGCTCTTTTCTTCACCTATAAAAGGAGCTCCATAGGCATAAACTCAAACACACCAAAACCTAGAGAGCTCTAGCCCTAGTCTCTCTCTCTCCCTCTCCCTCTCTCGTCCGCCGCCCCAGCGCCGCCTCCCTCGGAGGACCGCCGCCCGGAGCCGCCGCCCGCCGCCGCCCAGCGCCGCCGCCGGCAGCCGCCCGCCTCGCCGGAATCCGATTCCGGCGCCGGTTTTCTGGCCCGTTTTTCCCGTCGTATTCTCCCTCTCGTATTTCTAGTGCAATACGCGAGTGGGATTACCTATACGAGGTGAAACCTGATTTGACGAGAGACGCCGGAGGTTTGAACGAGCAACGCCCGAGCACGACGAGCCAAGCCCGCCCGCGCCCGAGCGCCGCCGCCGCGACCAGCCGAGAGCCGCCCCGGCTCTCCCCGTGATCAGCCCGCACGCCCCGCGTGCATCCCCGCGTCGCATCCGCGCGACTTCCGACGAACTTAGCTTCGTCCGACGAATCCCTAAGGTACTCACGATTAAACTTGGATTTAATTGTTTGCGTTAAATGTTTGCGCTAAAGTACTGGGATTATAATTGACAAATAAAATTAATAGAGATTAATTTAATTGTTAATTAAAATCAATTTGATTTGAATTATATAATTGTGATTATGTTAATTGTCAAATTGACGCAATTAATTATGTGTGCATGTTTGCGTAATTAATTAGTAGTGTAATTATTTTATATGATAAATATAATTGCGCTACAAGTAATTAATTTATTTGATAAATTTAATTGCGCTAAATTTAATTTATGTAGTATGGGATGCATGAATTAAATGTTTAATTATTTGATAATTAAATTATATGGTGGATTATTTATTTAATAGATTTGAATTAAATCAATTAATGCATGTAATATTGAAAATAGGATTTTCAATAAAATAAAATAAAATAAAATTTTTGTTTTCCGCTGCGTATACATGCACGATCCCGTATCAGAGCGTAGGTTCTGAAATTGATTAATTGTCTATGAATATAATCACCTTCAAGCATGCTGTTTGTTGAATTGATTGATTTAATGTTATTTGATTGGGACTTAGTTGTTTCTATTAAGATATTTATTTTTATCTAATAGTTCAAACAATGCCTAATTTGTTGTTAAGTAACAATTCAACGTCAAACGTGAATTCACCTCGGGGAGTGATTCATCTAGACTTGTTTTTGTTAAAACAAATTAGAGATCTTCGAGTCATATGATGACATAAAATCGATGATCTGCTCGGCTCCCCCATTTATGGGAGATAGGGTCGTTTGCATGATGAATCGCTGGTTAGAAGCTTCGAGTCTTCACTTACGAGACATCACGTTTGAATATTGGGATATCAATAAATTGAAATAGAAAAGAAGTATCAATATTTAATTTAGTGAAATTATTTATTGACCAATTAAATAATTGATTTAAATATTCGATCAACAAGGTGATAGATTAATTATTTGATTTAATTGTTAAATCAAGTTAATTAATAGAGCACCAATTTAATTTACATACCTCGTTTTAATTGTGATTAAATGCTATGTGAATTATATGACTTTTGTGAGATATATATATTGCGATATATATTATGATCGTATGTGCTCCATTAGGATGGCCTATAGAGAACATAGTTGTTAGGAATCAACAATCGATCGCTCACTCAATCTGATGAGATAAATAATCCTGTAGTCCTCCATTCTCTCCTGAGAATGTATATCAAGCCATAAAGAAGAACCGATGTGTCGTTCTTTCTTCTTTCCTTCTGCCGACGGTAAATCATGAGAAAGCCACTTGCAAGTAGTATGGTATGCCGTGTTAGCGGGGAGTACTGCTTGTAAGTCAAGCTGTGATTTACCGACATATGATGGAGACGTGTTGGCCACGATCCCTTTTAGACTTGTGCAGTCGGATAGATTAACTATGGGCTGTGCACGTTTATTGGAATCCAACTTTCACTTCTCATATCGGTGGGTCGGTCTTGACACATGGTTGACTTTGAAGGGTACGATTAACGTAGTTCATTGTCATGGTGAGGAAAAGCTAACTTTAGGATCACATAGAGATGTGATTGAAAAATAGTTTTCTACCATTGGGTAAACATGACTGGGCTAGATTAACTACGAGTTATGGTTTACGCCTTTGGACCTAAAGCCCATCTAAGGAAAATTGGATTTTCCCGTCTGTTCACTAGAGGATAGTGGAATTCGAAAAATTTAGTGGGAGGCAATTAAAAATTCTTTAAAGTCCTTACAAATTTAATTGCAATCATAATTCGAACTATCACTAATTAATCTTCTTAAAATTTTCTCAGTAATCATGTCTAAGAATCCCCTAGCGTCGATCCTCGACCAAAACAAACTCACTGGCCCAAACTATCTTGATTGGTTACGCAATCTCAAACTTGTGCTGCAACTTGATCACCTCACCTACGTTCTGAACGATAGGGATGAATATTCCTCAACTGACGATGAGGAGAAGAACATTGAATATGAGAAATATCGAGAGGACAATAATACTGTCCGATGCTATATGATAGCTGCGATGTCTCCTGAGCTTGCTAGGAAATATGAATCATATGTATCGGCTCATGATATCAAGATTCATCTTGATGGCCTGTACAGTGAGAATATTAGGACCGCGAGATTCACTGCTACGAAGGAGCTGACCACTATGAAACTGCGCGAAGGGGCTTCGGTCCACGAGCATGGTATCAAAATGATCGGTCTCATTGAGAAGTTAGTGAATTTCAAGGTCGTCCTACCTGAAGAGCTCTCGGTGGATTTGATCCTCCTGTCTCTCCCAAGTTCGTATGAACCGTTCATAGTGAACTTCAACATGAACAAACTAGCACCACCTCTCGAGGAGCTGCTTAACATGTTGGTCAGTTTTGAAACGACTATCAAAAAGGAGAAATCTGTTCTCATTGCTTCGACTTCTGAGAGGAAGCGTTCCTATCCGAAGAAAAGGAAAGAAAATGTTTCTTCCTCAAGCAAGATGGTCTATAAAAGGAAGAAAGGTGGATCTAAGGACAAAGTCGTCAAATCTGTTGATGACGTTTGTCACCATTGTGGAAAGAAAGGCCATTGGCGCCGTAACTGCAAGGAGTACCTTGACCAGAAACGTTCTGGGAATGGTACGTTTTACATAGAAGTAAATTTATCCTTAAATTCTTCTTCATGGGTATTGGATACCGGTTGTGGCTCACATCTCTGTAATGATTTGCAGCTCATGACAAGAAGTAAGAAGCTCAAGGAAGGTGAGACCTTCTTGAGGATGGGAAACGGAGCAAGAGTTGCTGCTGAAGCCATCGGGACTATTTACTTAGATGTTTCTGATTCTCGTTTTAAATTAGTTTTGAACAATTGTCTTTACGTTCCATCACTTATTCGGAACCTTATTTCTATTCCTGTTTTGGATAATGAAGGTTATTCTTTTGTTTTTGGAAATTCGATTTGCCTTATACAAAAGGACGATAAAGTGATATGTAAGGGACGTCTGTCAAACAATTTATATGAACTTAACTTAAACGAGATCCCTGTTAATGTGCTAACAGCAAAACGAAAAGAAATTAGTCTTAACCCCGCACAACTTTGGCATGCCCGACTAGGACATGTTTCCCTGAGACGATTGAATGAGTTCCTAAAGGAAGGGCTGTTCACACTTGATGATGTGAAATCGCTCCAAGCTTGTGAAGCTTGCCTAAAAGGGAAAATGACCAAGTCTCCCTACAAAGGGACAATGGCACGTGCTGAAGGTCTACTGGATCTGATCCATACTGACGTGTGTGGTCCACTAAGTGTTAGTGCGAGGGGTGGATTCAACTACTTCGTAACCTTTACCGATGATTATTCAAGGTATGGTTACGTGTACTTAATGAAGCACAAATCGGAGACTTTTGAAAAGTTCAAAGACTTCCGAAATGAAGTAGAGAATCAACTTGGGCTTCGTATTAAGCAACTACGATCCGATCGTGGTGGCGAATACTTAAGCGCTGAGTTTATAGACTATCTAAAAGAGAATGGGATTCTCTCTCAGTGGACTCCTCCTGGAACACCCCAGTTGAACGGAGTGTCCGAGCGTCGTAACCGAACCCTGTTGGACATGGTTCGATCTATGATGAGTGTCACTGAGTTACCGGCGTACTTGTGGGGTCACGCACTCTTGACAGCCGCCTATTTGCTAAATAGACTTAACACTAAAGCAGTTAAATCCACACCTTATGAACTTTGGCATTCCCGACAGCCCACGTTCAAACATATAAAGATATGGGGTTGCCCCGCTTACGTGAAGCGGCTAGTGGGAGATAAGTTGGATAGTAAATCCGACTTATGCTACTTTGTGGGATATCCCGTGGATTCCATGGGATATGAATTCTACTATGTTTCTGAGGCAAAAGTGTTTGTCTCGAGAAATGCTGTGTTCCTTGAGAAGGAATTCCTAGCAGATGGAAAAGGCAGCATAGTAGATCTCGAAGAGGTTCGAGATGACGACCCACAAACTGGAGTTCATGCACCAGTCCCTGAACCAGAGCCAATTCAACAAACCACTGATACACCTCCACGACCGACAGTCCGTAAATCCGAAAGAGTTCGGAGGTTGCCTGATCGGTTGTTCCTCGTTGATAGTGATCACGAAATCATTGATGATGGATCTGATCCTAGAACCTTCAATGAAGCCGTATTGGATACGGACAAGGGACATTGGCTTACTGCCATGAAATCCGAAATGGACTCCATGTATTCCAACAACGTATGGACGTTGGTAGACCCACCTAAAGGAATCGTTCCAATAGGCTGCAAGTGGATCTATAAAAGGAAAGTTGGAGCTGATGGAAAGGTTGCGACCTTTAAAGCTAGGTTGGTGGCAAAAGGATATACTCAAAAGCAAGGTGTTGACTATGAGGAAACCTTTTCACCAGTCGCGATGCTTAAATCCATTAGGATTTTGCTGGCCATCTCTGCGTGGTACGACTACGAGATATGGCAAATGGATGTGAAGACCGCGTTTCTCAATGGTGACATTGAGGAGGAAATTTATATGGCGCAGCCGGAAGGCTTCATATCTCCTGGAGAAGAGCAAAAAGTTTGCCGACTCCAGCGATCCATTTATGGATTGAAACAAGCATCCCGAAGTTGGAACAAACGTTTTGACAACACAATCAAAGAGTTTGATTTTGTCAAGAACCCGGAGGAACCTTGTATATACAAGAAGGTTAGTGGGAGCGCCGTGACGTTTTTAGTGCTATACGTTGATGACATACTACTCATTGGGAATGATGTAGGTATGCTGCAGGCAACGAAAGCATGGTTGTCCACACGTTTCTCGATGAAGGATTTGGGCGAGGCATCTTACGTATTAGGAATACGAATCTATAGAGATAGATCTAGAAAGATGATCGGCCTATCACAATCCTTGTACATAGAAACCATTTTAAAACGGTTTAACATGGAAAACTCCAAGAGAGGGTTTTTGCCAATGTGTCATGGAATTCGTCTCTCAAAAACCATGTGTCCAGCAACGGAACTGGAAATCGAGCGGATGAATCGAACACCATACGCATCCGCTATTGGAAGCGTGATGTATGGCATGCTATGTACTAGACCTGATATTGCTCATGCTGTGGGTATCACGAGCAAGTATCAGTCTAATCCTGGACCGGCTCATTGGAAAGCCGTGAAGGACATTCTTAAGTATTTACGAAATACCAAAGAGATGTTCTTAGTCTATGGAGGTCACGATTTGAAAATAGAGGCGTTTACGGACTCTAGTTTTCAATCTGACGTGGACGACTCTAAGTCGATATCGGGATTCATATTCAAGCTGAACGGAGGTGCCGTCTGTTGGAAAAGTTCCAAGCAGAAAACCACGGCTGATTCCACCACCGAAGCTGAATATGTTGCGGCAAGTGAAGCTGCAAAAGAGGCTGTTTGGATACGGAACTTCATCCAAGAGTTGGAAGTCGTTCCGAACGCAAGTGATCCAGTAACGTTGTACTGTGATAACACGGGGGCCGTAGCACAAGCTAAGGAACCGAGATCTCATCAGAAATCCAAACATGTACTGAGGAAATATCATCTGATCCGCGAGATCGTTGAGAGAGGTGACGTCTTGGTCGAAAGAGTCACTTCGGGAGATAATATAGCTGATCCCTTTACCAAG
This sequence comes from Euphrasia confusa, assembly GCA_954870475.1. Taxonomy (NCBI): domain Eukaryota; kingdom Viridiplantae; phylum Streptophyta; class Magnoliopsida; order Lamiales; family Orobanchaceae; genus Euphrasia; species Euphrasia confusa. The sequence goes on along the minus strand of OX940968.1, from coordinate 28,212,385 downwards.
CCTTTGTCTAGATCAGTCCACGAGAAACATCGAGAGTCGATGGGACTTAGATACGAGAGCAGTTGGCTTTAGGTCAAGTGGGAGATTGATAGAGTAGGTGACCAACAAGCCAACCTGTGGCTGTGGTCGAACCTAATTTATTATTTAATTAATAAATATTATCAATTTATTTCGAAATTATGAAAGATTATTAATTATGATTAATTAAGGCATATGCTATATCTACTCCCCATGTTGAATCATAGATATAGTCCTGTACAGTTACACATGTTGTATGAATTCGGTTTTGTGGAAACCGAGAGATAATTCTGTTAAAGCAACGTAACTGGTCAAACTTAGTTCCTAGTCGATGGGTTACGCCAATAACAAGGATACCCGGCCTTTCCCCCTTGAGACTAGCACTTAGTGTATGTGGGCTAATCTCGAGCCTCGGTGTTGGGACATCGACATACATGAGTGGGTGCTCACTGTTGATGAGTTCACTGAACCCCCTCTCCCTGGAATCTCTAAGTGGTTATCACTGATCGAGTAGAGAATTCCATAATATAGTTGTACACAATTAATCCTTAAGACCCAGACATCACCGTGACTTCATCAGAGGACTAGCTGTATCGTAACGTGCTTCCGATTCCCTGGAAAGGGAGTAAGTCGAAAAAGGAGGCAATGTTCGTGCAGTTCGAAATCTGATGTGAAGTCTGTGCATGGTAGTAGGGGATCTGATCGCTTGATATAGATCATGGATGTCCTATGTGGTTCGTAGTCCCGGAATCTCTGGCCAGAGTTGAATAGTGAGGTGATTAGAGAAATGTGTTTCTCTAGATCAATCACGACTGGATTATACGAAGCCTAGAACGTTCGCAAAGTTATCAAACACAACAAGAGATCTCGATTGACCAATATCTCTAGTTTGATAAGGACATATGAATCGGAGGGATCGTACTGTACGCTAACTATATTACAAGGTTCTTGCAGGCACTTCATTTGTATCTAGGGAATTAGTGAAGCGTGGTTGCTAGACGCTCGTCACTGATTCGTTGGGCACCGAATTGTTCGGAGATTAAATAATATGATTATTAATCTGAAACTCTCGGGAGTAGTTGATATAAGAACAATATGTTGTTCGAATCACAATGTGTTGTGAGCCCACGGCTAGTTATACACCTGAACCATTGAGGGTCACATTCTCGTGTAAACCAATCCTTGAATACGATCATGTATTAATTAACTGTTAATTAAGTACATATAGTCGGAGGTCAATATGATTGAATCCGAGATTCATAATTGTGATTATGAGTTGGAAATATTAATGAGCTAAAGAAAACGGACACGATGGTGTACACTTTCTATTTTGGGAAATTTCCCGATTTAGCAGTACCCCTGAAATGGGCTTTCCGATTTTGTGAAATTGGAAATTTTTATTATTATCTCATATCGATGAGAAAATTAAAACGAGAAAGAAAATATAATCGTTATATTTTTCGGAGATCGAATTGATTGTCAATTTGGGAGAAACGTAATGACGGCTAATGAATTGGGCCGGCTAGGGTTAATGGATCCGATCCATTAGGGTTTAAGCCCAAGAAGCTCTTTTCTTCACCTATAAAAGGAGCTCCATAGGCATAAACTCAAACACACCAAAACCTAGAGAGCTCTAGCCCTAGTCTCTCTCTCTCCCTCTCCCTCTCTCGTCCGCCGCCCCAGCGCCGCCTCCCTCGGAGGACCGCCGCCCGGAGCCGCCGCCCGCCGCCGCCCAGCGCCGCCGCCGGCAGCCGCCCGCCTCGCCGGAATCCGATTCCGGCGCCGGTTTTCTGGCCCGTTTTTCCCGTCGTATTCTCCCTCTCGTATTTCTAGTGCAATACGCGAGTGGGATTACCTATACGAGGTGAAACCTGATTTGACGAGAGACGCCGGAGGTTTGAACGAGCAACGCCCGAGCACGACGAGCCAAGCCCGCCCGCGCCCGAGCGCCGCCGCCGCGACCAGCCGAGAGCCGCCCCGGCTCTCCCCGTGATCAGCCCGCACGCCCCGCGTGCATCCCCGCGTCGCATCCGCGCGACTTCCGACGAACTTAGCTTCGTCCGACGAATCCCTAAGGTACTCACGATTAAACTTGGATTTAATTGTTTGCGTTAAATGTTTGCGCTAAAGTACTGGGATTATAATTGACAAATAAAATTAATAGAGATTAATTTAATTGTTAATTAAAATCAATTTGATTTGAATTATATAATTGTGATTATGTTAATTGTCAAATTGACGCAATGTGCATGTTTGCGTAATTAATTAGTAGTGTAATTATTTTATATGATAAATATAATTGCGCTACAAGTAATTAATTTATTTGATAAATTTAATTGCGCTAAATTTAATTTATGTAGTATGGGATGCATGAATTAAATGTTTAATTATTTGATAATTAAATTATATGGTGGATTATTTATTTAATAGATTTGAATTAAATCAATTAATGCATGTAATATTGAAAATAGGATTTTCAATAAAATAAAATAAAATAAAATTTTTGTTTTCCGCTGCGTATACATGCACGATCCCCAACAGAAAGTTTGTGAGGTAATGTCGAATATGATGTCGAATCTGATGTGTTATATATTTTTAATTATTTTGATGTCGAATCTGTTGGCGAATCTTAATCGTAGGTACTATACGATGTCGAATCTGTTGGCGAATCTTATTATTTTGATGTCGAATCTTAGGCGAATGTATTTTTAATTATTTTGATGTCGAAGCTGTGGGCGAATCTTAATTCGTAGGTACTATACGATGTCGAATCTGTTGGCGAATCTTATTTTTTTGATGTCGAATCTTAGTCGAATGTTTTATTATTTATTTTTTATTATTTTGATGTCGAAGCTAATTTGTTTAAATATAATTTTCTTTCAAATATAATTTTCTTTCAAATATAATTTTTTCAAATATTATGTCTATCTAATTAAAACCGGCCTCATTAAATGATTACCACCCTTGTTCACGCAATTTGAAACAGTACTTTTGAAAAGACAATTCAAATTTAAACCACCTAATTAATTAAATGATCTGAAACGGGGTTTGTCGAATCATTGCGTCTACTTGGCGAGTTTAATGGTTGAATTAATTGAATGCCAACCTTTCACCAACCGACTTAATTGAACCGTCCCATGGCCTTTCAAATTTTTTACAAACCCTAATATTTAACTATAAATATTGAATTCTACACATCCATTATTCTACATATCTACATCTACAAACCCTAAACTTCAAAACTACAATCATAAAAAAAAATGGCTACTATTGGTCTCGACAAATTCTGGAAGATAATAACTTCAACCGATTTCAAGACGGTGTTCCGCCTCGATGCTGATTTCGCAAACTCCCACGAGTACATTGTTGGTGATTGCGAACTAAAGGACAAAACCGGCAACGCGTGGACTGTGAAAGCAACATGGCAAGCAGGTTACTTTTCTTTTGTCGGTGGTTGGCCGGAATTTTGCAGGGCACATCATCTGCAGCTGGGCAAGATTGTCCTCTTCGAGCAAACCAGATTCAAGACCTTTGTTGTCTCTGTTTATGGCAGAGATGGGAAAGAGATTGTGAACTTCACAAACTCTTGGGATGCGGGGTCTGATTCTTTGCCGGATTTCAGTGCAGTCATACGCTCCATCCTCGCTGACAACAAAAGCTTTGTCGACGTGTACGTCGATGATGATGCTGATGATGAGGAGGACTATGATATGGATGACGATACCAGTAATGGTGATGCTGCTGCTGCTGATGACGATAATGATGAAGTAGGTGAAACTCCGGGTCCAGATAATTCTGGTGATGGTGCTGCTGCTGGGGACGATGGTAAGGGTGACGGCGCATGATGTGTTCGTGCTGTTGATGTTGGGTTTCTTTTGCTGTGATGTGTTGTTGGTGATGTCTTGTGGTGTTTTAATATAATATTTTCTTTTGTCGCTTAATTAACATTCGCCTTCATTAATTAACATTCGACATCGTATAATTAACATTCGACATGATTATTAAAAGGAAAATTAACATTCGACAAAGTATAATTAACATTCGACATGATTATTAAAAGGAAAATTAAGGCTTAATTAACATAATATACATTCGACAATATTAATCAATCGACAAGGCTATTAATTATTACCAATCGAACGTTTAAATTACACATTCGACAAGGAGTAATACAAGGATTAATATACATTCGACAAGGATTAATATACATTCGACAAGACTTAAAACATTATTATTTTGTGAATTAATATTGGTATTAATTTATTAATTTATGGAAAATAATAATAAAATAAGCATTATTTGGAGTAAAAACATACTGTGTCGATTGGTATTGTCGCGCACATCCAATCAAGGCTTAATTAACAAAATATACATTCGACAATATTAATCAATCGACAAGGCTATTAATTATTACCAATCGAACGTTTAAATTACACATTCGACAAGGAGTAATACAAGGATTAATATACATTCGACAAGGATTAATAAACATTCGACAAGGCTAAAAACATTATTATTTTGTGAATTAATATTGTGTCGATTGGTATTAATTTATTAATTTATGGAAAATAATAATAAAATAAGCATTATTTGGAGTAAAAACATACTGTGTCGATTGGTATTGTCGCGCACATCCAATTCAAATCCTGTACTGTGGCGAATCTGAAAATTTACATTCGCAAAACAATGGCAGAGTTACCGTCGACTTCCAACATCCCAGCCGCCGATATGCCTGATTCAATTCCTAGCGGTTCACATGAATTGATCGATACACAGGAGTTGAACGACACACAGGGAAGTTACATCTCGACGCAAGAGGTTGATGCGTTGCTAGCTTTCGCACAGACGACACAAAATGTGTATGCGGAGCCCGTCGAGGAAGACCCTGATCTGGTATGTTTTTTATTAATGATTATGGGGTTTAGGTTTACCAATTAGGGGTTTTTCTGAAATTGGGGATTTAGGGTTTATGAAATTGGGGATTTAGGGTTTCTGAAATTGGGGATTTAGGGTTTCTGAAATTGGGGATTTAGGGTTTCTGAAATTGGGGATTTAGGGTTTATGATTTTACCTTAAACATACAGGAATGGTCGTGGGTTAGAGCTACTTTCCAGGGAACTGGAAGCAAGGCTGGTCTTTACAATAAGATCAGTAATATGAATCTGTTGTATGTTGGTTTGAGTAATAATAATCGGCTGCTTCAGAAGATAGACAATTCGTGTTTTAAATACTTTCATAGAATGGATCATCACCAACTTGATTTGCCTAACAGTGTTGTTCATACAATTCTTAGTCGACAAATAACTTTTCCCAATGTGAAAGCGGATGAACTGTGGTTTAGGGTTGGATCAAAGCATATATGTTTTGGGGCAACCGAATTCGCGCTTGTCACTGGACTTCGTTTTGGTGCTACAACATTTGACACGACTATTAGTCACCCAACACCGGAGAATGGTTTGTATGCCCGTTTTTTCTCCAATTGCAGATTGCCACCGAAAGTGAAAGAACTTTTGGGTGAATATACGGCAGGCCGTTTTCAGTCCACTGACATTAGTAATGACGATCAACTAAAAGTGTACAAGATTTTGTTTGTTCATCTGATTGTGTTGGGCGTAGACGATGCGAAAAAGAGAGTAGACAGCTGGGTGTGGGCGTTGATCGAGGACGATGAAAAGTGGGAGCAGTTTCCATGGGGTTCATTCGCTTTCAAGAAATTGATTCAAGACATCAGTGCGGTGCGGACAACTGCTGGGTATGCCAAGTATCATGTATACGGGTGTTCTCTTGCGTTCTTGGTATGCTACTGCAGGGCTTATATTTACTGTTTACTTATGCAATGACAAATGTCCAATTCTAATTTTTTGTTCTTCATAATACACTGCAGTTTTGGGCATTCGAGGCTATTCCTCGTTTGGGCTATGAATGTGGAAAACCAAATACCAACCCGTCTGAACAGAGCCCTCGGATTCTGAAGTGGGAGTTGACTAAAAAAATGTCTCATATAGACTTGGAGTACATCTTCAAGGAACAGGTATTTGGGAGTTGACTAAATAATGGTTTACTTAGCCACATGGGCTTTCTCATTGTGTATGTTGTTTCCTGTTGCAGACAATATGCCACACACGTCTGGAACCGACAGAAGCTGAGAAAGTACGTTACGCAGATTGGTGGGCGAACGTAGCAGATCCTCAGACTGAGGAGTTGCGTATTAGGGCGCGTAAGAAGCCACGTATTTCATCTCCTCCACGGCGGAGTCAGGTTGATCGAACGCAACCCGTAATGCAGCCGCAGGTTGAAACTTTGGTAGGGGATCCATTACTACTCAATTTGAGTGACGTCGCGGTTTTGGAGGACGTCAATATACGGCCGAGCACAGAGCACTTTTCCCCCAATTTGCAAGATCGCCAAAATGATACATCTCCGGCGCGGGGACGTAGTCCATTTACTGACACATCTCCGCCGCGGAGACAGAGTCCATTCAATCACACATCGCCGGCGCGGAGACAGAGTCCATTGAATGAGGTGGGTTCCGGTGCTTGCAAAGACTCCACAAATTCTTTGATCGTTTCCTTGGTGGAATCTGTTAATGCCCTTCGAAAAGAGAGCGCCGATCAGTTGGAGGTGGTTCGGAAAGAGAACGACAAAAATTTTGCCGACCTTAGGGATCAGATTCCTGTAATAGTTGGAGAGAAGATGGAGAAATGTTTGATGTCATTGGAAGAACACATTGCATCCATTGTGGACAGTGCCGTACGCAAGGCTTTCACTGACATAACACCAATCTTTAGTACTGAGTTGAAGGACGCAGTCCTTCCATGTATCTCGGATTCTATTATGCATGGGCTTCGTAATATGATCATAGAAAATAAAAAAAAAGCAGCTCAATCTAAGACCCCAAATGTACAGACTCCAATCGTACGAACTCCTTGTAATGTTGGTGCAGGGCAAAGCTCTAGTACTCCTTTTAATGCTGCTGCAGGGCAAAGCTCTAATCGGGAAAGTAATGTTGGGAACCAGGTCATAGTTCCGATTGGAGATAATGTTGTGCAAGCAGTTGAGCCCTCTGAAGGAAGTATCCTAGTGCCACTGAAAACAGCATTGCCTCAGAACGTGGATAAGGGCAAAGCTGTGGAGATACAAACTGATCCAAGCCCGCAGCTGCCAAATACAAAAAGAGCAATAAAACCTTCTGACGCCCTAAAGTCCCCGTTCACGAATGTTAACCAAATAGTGGAAAGAGCTGATAATTCATTCAGAAAATTCCTGAAAAGCAGTGAAAAGTATGTTAACATTATTACATGTTACAAGACTTGGTAAGACTAGCAAGTAGATAATGTATCTGTTAATTTGTTTCGTGTTTTGGCAGGGTTGTTGTGTTTGGCATGATTACACATGAAGCGGATGCAAAATGGTTTTCAACAATAACAGATGTCAAACAAGATTTAGAGACAGAGGTAATTTGGAATGCTTATGATTGAATGCAACATATACTAACTACATAATGCTTATGGTTTTCAGCACATGAATGTCTATCTGCGTATATTGCACAATCAACCTGCTTGGACTTGCGGAGCGGCTGAAAACAGTTCCTTGTATTTAGTGTTGGACTTGCAGTTTGCGGTAATTATTTATGAATGAAATTTATTTCTTTTATGTACCTAATCAAGTATGAACTTAATGGGAAGACCATATCCAACCTCAGGACACTATTCGGTGCTTGTGGCGGGATAAGTTGAAGGAGAAGGGTGTTGTACCCGAGAAAGTTATCTTCAAGAAAAATGAAGTTAAGGAATTGGTGAAGCGCGTCCGTGGAGAAGTAACACTCAACGGCTGGCATAATATGAAAGATTGGAAAAAATTTAAATCGGTTAGTATTTACATGTCACCATTCAAATCTTATTTTATCACATGTCCAATTACTGATGACATAATACTATAGGTTGTTACTCCTTGGCATACAAATGACCACTGGGTAATTTTGCTGCTTTCTCTTGCGAAAAAGACCGTATGGATATACGATCCCATAGTCCATCGGTGGTCGCCTGAGATACACGAGTCCAGAATAGAATCGGTGTTGTGCTGGAGGAGGATGATTCCACAAATACTCTCACATGCTGGCTATTATGAATTGAAAGATACTCAGGTGACTGAAACCTGGGACGTATCCATTGCGCCACCGAAAGCATGTTTCGTACAAACGGACCTTCATTCGTGTGGCCCATTCGCCTTGAAGTGCATTGAGCAGTTTTTTATAGGCCGACAACTAACAGGTGTGACCGAGGAGAACATGGAAAGAATTAGATTCCGGATGGCCGAGCGAATTTACTCACATGCTAAACTGTATCCACTACCCGTAGATTTTTAATTCTGGTATATTTACGAATTCTGGTAATTCATTTTGTGGTCTGTACAAGGTAATGCACATTCGACAAGGCTAGGCACTTAATCCATTCGAATGTTCATTACAATCGACAATGTTTAAGACTATCTAATACACATTCGACACGGTCTAATAAACATTCGACACAGTCTAACACACATTCGACACAGTCTAACACACATTCGACACGGATTATTACAGTTTAATAACGCTTCGACACAGTTTAATAGACAAGGTCGAATGCACATTCGACAACGCTAGGAACTTCACTATTTTGTGAATTAATATTGTGTCGAATGTTATCTGATTTGTGTCGAATGTTATCTGAATTTTGTCGAATCATTATTGTAGATTCAGAAGTACACAGTAAATCATATGTAGTTAATGGGGCGAATGAGTCTTGTCGATTCATCAGTCTTGTCGATTCATTGCGTCTAATTAATAACGCTTCAGTTCATCTGATCGAAGAAATCAGATGTAGTTAATGGGGCGAATGAGTGGCGTGGTAGTTGGGGTAATGAATGGGGCGAATTTAATTAAGGCAACCTTTCACAAAACGATGCAAAATCACAGTCCACTGAACTCTACCTGTTGCTATAAATTAAGTTGTTTACCACTCTCCTTTTTTACCCCTCTAATATCCATTCAATACAAAAAAAAAAACAAATGGCAAACGTTGGTCTTGCAGTTACCAAGTTCTGGAAAACACTTGTTTCGGATGATTTCAAGGAGTTGCTTCGCCTGGACTCCGACTTCGCACAAGAAAACCTGCACCTCGCCGGCCGGGACGTCGAACTGAGGGACAAATCTGGCCACGTCATGATCGTGCATGTTTCATGGACGTCGGGTTTTCTGACGTTCAATCGTGGGTGGTCTCAATTTCGTGCAGCGCATCGTCTTGGGCTGGGGTATGTGGTCCTCTTCGAAAATTCCTTATTCGATAGCTTTCTAGTGTCCATCTATGGGAGAGATGGCAAAGAGATTGTGGATTTCAATAATCCACAGCCTCGTGGATCTGAGACGTTGCCGAAAGTGAGTGATGTTGTTCAGTCCATTATGCGTTCTAATCAAGCATTTGTTGACATCTACTACGATGATGTGTCGTCGTTTGATGGGGACGAGGAAAGCGCCGACAGCGAGGACAGCGAGGATGATGATGACGATGACGACGGTGCAGAGTGAAAAGTTTATTCTGCACGGCCAATGTAAAATTTTCAATCGGAAATATGTTTGTTTTTTTTTAATCGCCATTAATGAATGTTTAATTATAAATTTATAAATAATATTAGGATTCGACAAACAAATTAAGCATTCGACAAACAAATTAAACATTCGACAAACAAATAAAACCCTAGGCGAATCTGATTTACACACATCAAACTAATTAAAACCCTTGTCGAACCATAGCGAAACCCTTGTCGAATGTTAGTTCAGCTGTGTCGAATACACATGAAAACCCTAGGCGAATGTATTATACAGCTTCTCGAACCATAGCTAAACCCTTGTCGAATGTTACTTGATTTGTGTCGAATGAAAGTTAAACCCTAGGCGAATGTTAAATGAGCTGTGTCGAATCATATTTAACCATGTTCAATCATAATTAAAAACATGTTCTTCAAATCATTACAGCCAACTTTCACGGTCAAATTCGGTTAAATGAACTTTCATGTTCAATCATGATGTGTTGTGTTTGATGGGGACGAGGAAAGCGCCGACAGCGAGGACAGCGAGGATGATGATGACGATGACGACGGTGCAGAGTGAAAAGTTTATTCTGCACGGCCAATGTAAAATTTTCAATCGGAAATATGTTTGTTTTTTTTTAATCGCCATTAATGAATGTTTAATTATAAATTTATAAATAATATTAGGATTCGACAAACAAATTAAGCATTCGACAAACAAATTAAACATTCGACAAACAAATAAAACCCTAGGCGAATCTGATTTACACACATCAAACTAATTAAAACCCTTGTCGAACCATAGCGAAACCCTTGTCGAATGTTAGTTCAGCTGTGTCGAATACACATGAAAACCCTAGGCGAATGTATTATACAGCTTCTCGAACCATAGCTAAACCCTTGTCGAATGTTACTTGATTTGTGTCGAATGAAAGTTAAACCCTAGGCGAATGTTAAATGAGCTGTGTCGAATCATATTTAACCATGTTCAATCATAATTAAAAACATGTTCTTCAAATCATTACAGCCAACTTTCACGGTCAAATTCGGTTAAATGAGCTGTGTCGAATCATATTTAACCATGTTCAATCATAATTAAAAACATGTTCTTCAAATTACAGCCAACTTTCACGGTCAAATTCGGTTAAATGAGCTGTGTCGAATCATATTTAACCATGTTCAATCATAATTAAAAACATAAACTTCAAATCATTACAGCCAACTTTCACGGTCAAATTCGGTAAATTCTTCAACTTCGGTATTATTACCGTCAGTAGCAGCAACAAAGGAAGGGCATCTCCTACGAGTGTGATCGGCTCCACTGCATATGGAGCACTTTTTACGAGCACGACGCTTGCTTTGTTGACCTACCTCGGTTGGCCCAACCGTCTGCTGAGATAGCACCACCTCACAGCGTACAATGTTGTGACCATCTCCACCGCAACGTGAGCAATGCTGTGGTATTTTTGACCTTGATGCACTTCTTGAACTTCCAGCAGAGAACCTTGACCTCCGGGGTCGACCTGCTTGTCTCTGCCTATCGGGAGGAAGGCATACGATACTTCGCACAGATGAAGGTACCACCCAAGCACTCAATTCAGGGATGGGCATCACTGTTCCGCCCCACATTCCACGTAAAACGGAGGTCTTATAACAGTCTCCGACGTAGGCATTTATGTTGTGATTAATCGTGCTAAAAAAAGAAGGAAAATACTAGAACCATATATCAACCAAAAAAGGAAAGAATAACAATTCAAAAAATACGTGAACGTACCGTATCGCCGCAGCTGCATGACTGCATGGTTTCAACATTTGGTCAAAGTAACCACAGCTGCATGTTCTGTTTGCGAGATCCACAACTAATATTTTCACTCCATCTCTAACTTTAAAGCAATTTGCATTGATGCGTTCAACGCTCATTCTCGCACCTTTTCTGATTGCTTCTACCAAATCCTGGGCAGTGGCGTGACTGACCTCGTCGTCTCGCGACTCCGCATCGGTTCTTCGCTCGTAGAACCACCTCTCAATTATTGCACGCATTATTTCAAGAAGAGAACTTATTGGCAGTGTACGTGCCCATACAGCTCTTTTATTAAATACCTCGGCGGCATTCGAGGTCATAAACTCATAACGGCGAACGGGGCATAAACTACGCGCCCACTTATGAGGACCTATATTTATTAACTTTTGAAACAAAGACTCGTGCCTAGTACGAAGGGTGGCAAAAGCAAGTTCATAATCGGAAGTGCGGAAACTGAAAGCGGCCTCTTTGAATAGTGATATAGTATCACTGCCAAAATGCTTCATATTGGTTTGCATATGATGGTAGCAAAAGCAATGGTGAGCCTCTGGATACACCATATTCACAGCGTTGCCAATACTCTTATGTGCATCAGATACAATCACCAAGTTTTCAGGAGAACCATAAGCTAGCTTCACACGATCCAAAAACCATTTCCATGTGGAGTCGTCCTCAACATGGCCTACTCCTATCGCCAACGGAAAAACTTGTCTATTACCGTCTAAAGTGGTGGCGACAAACATAATACCATTGTATTTTCCCTTGAGGTGTGTACCATCCACTACAATCACCGGTCTGCCATAATTTGCAAATCCATTGATAGAGGCAGCCAATGCAAAAAAAGCATTTGTGAACACATGGTTGACAGGGTCAATTTCAATATCGGTCACTGACCCAGGGTTGAACTCTTTCAACGTATACAAGAAAGATGGCAAATTAGCAAATGATTGCTTCTCATCACCAAAAATCATTGTAAGCGCATGATGCTTTGCTCGTAACACAGTCTGATATGTAGAGTGAATGGAATTACGTTGTTCAAGTTCACTCATCATTGATCTGGGAATCAATGTAGAGTTCTCCGCAAGAAGACGCGGGGCAAAAAAAGCACCAAGGATTTTGGAAGGTAGCCTTCGGGGACCACTACGAGTAGGGTCTAACGTGCAAGTATGTTCTATCACTTTATAAACTCTCCAAACATTGCTATTATTGCTGCTACAAACCATGAAAGGGCATTGCTTAGACTTACATAACACCTTCAGTCTCTTCTTGTCCGAGTACTTGATTCGATATTCACCAACTTTGTCCATATGATACAACCCGACGGCTCTGGTCAGATCCTCTTTAGTTGTGTAGAGAGCGCCAACCTTTATGACACCACTATTCATAAACAATCCGCCTTCCTCGTCCTCTAGGCCACTATCATTGCAAGTAGTTGGAGCTCCTGGAATTAGCCACCTTGAGCTCCTTACAATATCAGAATCTAGGTTGGTGTTACCATCTCCGGTAGATTGTTGTCTCAGGTATGGAGGAAACGTGACACGATTGGTACTACCAACAGGTTCGGAATTTTGGTTATTGGCAAGCTTGTACCATGACATGAAGTCCTCAAACTTGGCACGCATATCAGGGTCCTCAAAAACCTCTGCTGCTCCTCCTTCTTGAGTGAGATTTCCTTCTCCTTGTGCCACATTATCCACATCATCTCCAATATTATCTGCCTCAGGATCTCCATGCAAACCCCACTCCTCACCAAAATCAGTACTCGTGCCATGTTGAGCTATAACTGTATTGGGTATTTCCAATGGCAGTACTATATTCGGTGTACGTGCTCCGTGGTTATGATCGTATGGATGAGATGTACCTTCATCCACGAAAATATTGGTGCCCGTGAAAGTGGTAGTGGGACGAATTTTTATTACTGATACAAAAACAACTGGATACCGGTCCTTCCGAAACAACTCAAAAACATCATCGTCCGTCTTTAGTTTCCTTTTCCGGATTTGGTGGTCATTCAAATCCACATATGATTCAAAGATATACCTAGATGTAGAAAGTAAATAGCAACGAAGTATTTAACATTCGTCATATCTCATTTCAACACTACACATATGCATATCACGTAACACAAACCCGTAAGACATTAGAAATCTTACCTGTAGAGATTGGTGTCTGCGTTAACACAATGGTGTACGCTGTCCCACAAAGCTTGATAACCACCCTCTCCAGCCGGTACAAAAGCTACGTCATCTTCCCCTCCAACATATTCCAAACCAGACCATTCACCACCGTATCTCACACACAGTTTTAAAGTGGACATATTTCAATTTCAATACTTTGGAAATGATCAACAGTAGCTTTCAATCCAAAATAAAAAAACTAAAAGGTTGTTGTTGTTGTTGCTGGTTGGAATTAATACCTGGTTTTCTGGTTGGAAATGAGAACTTAAGAAAAGACAAGTCTGAATGAATGATGGTTGCATTTACACTCTTCAGAGAATTAATGTAGGAAATCATAGGAAATCTTTTTTCTGACACACAGTAACAATTTATAACATTCGACACAGAATTGATAACATTCGACACAGAATTGTGAACATTCGACACACAGTCAATATGTGTGTCGATTGTTTTCATTTGCTAGGCGAATGTTATAATATCTTTGTCGAATTTCAATTCTGTATCGAATGTAAACAATACACCTCTTCAACTGTATGTCGATTGCCCAACTAATTTGTATGTCGATTGCCCAACTAATTTTGTATCGAATGTCGATTGATTACATTTCTTTGGCGAAAGTTATAATTTCTGTGTCGAATGTGTAAAATGTAACCAATAACAGTTCAAAATTTAGTAGCCGTTGCCCAAAAGTAAGGTCCACAACAACTAGCCGTTATCGAAAACGCCTATAAAACCACATATATTCATTGTTGAATATTGATTCTGTGAAAGAATATGAAACCCGCTCCCGAGTCTCCTAGCAGAGTTCGGTATACCTTCTCATCTGCTTTAGGCGATGGGCCACCTGTCAATTGTGAACACGGTTTAGAGGCAGAGCTACTCACATCAACAACAAGATATTTGCGTTGTGGTGTTCATGAGGTAAAATCAAATGACACTATTTTTTAATTCACATTCTTTTTTACTCTCATACATATAACTTATAATTTGTTTCCCTGTAGTACGACGATTGTGGCTTCTTCAAAATGGTTGACAATGACGACATAGGTAAACTACAACGTATTACTATTGCAAGATTGAAGGGGGAAATTGAAAAATTGGAGTATGAAAAAAGCGTGTTGCAAAGAAGGCTGGAGTCAGTCTCTGCTAATTGTATTTGTTCCCCGAATGTTGAATAAAATGTATTAACGTAATCTCTATACTGAATCGTGTTTTGTAATGTGTGTTTTGAACATTTATATTAAATTGAATTGGTAAGAATTGATTTTTGCATTGAATTATTTGGTGTTGGTGGGATAGCCTTAAATTCACAATCGTTGGTAAGAATTGATTTTTGCATTGAATTATTTGGTGTTGGTGGGATAGCCTTAAATTCACGTAACTTACTGGATAAAATTGGATCATGTTTTAGGCTTTAGGGTTTAGGAATAACCATTATTACGAATCTGATTGTGGATAAACAGATTGTCGACACATATTCTTACATTCGGCATACAAATCGACATAATTAACTGTATGTACAATCATAATGCAAACATGCATTGTCGATTCTAAATAATTAAACATTGCATTGTCGAATCATACATTAACTGTCTCGAACCATCACACCTTAGGAGAATCATAATTCTCTCTATTGAATATGTAATTGGCAATTGGCTGGTCAAACTACAATGAATATAAAGTTGCGGGATTGGTGGGATCGCTTTAAATTCATTGTAATAAATTGTTAGGGTTTCCCATAATAAATGATATCGTTGTATCTACTCATATAGGTAGAGACTATTCAACTTTCTTTGGTCTATAAAAACAAGTCGATTACTTAATCTCCCCATTATACTTCCTTTGCTAAAACGTTTCAAAAATGGAAAATTTTTACCGCATCATAATTCATCAAGATCAAGCACAAAAAATTCAACTTCCCCCCGGCCTACACCCCCGCACAAAGGCTTTGGTCAATCAGAATTTCTCGCTAACAGATCAATCCGGCAAATCGTGGGGCGTCAAATTAATCAAAGAGGGTGGAGAATTTTATTTCACTACAGGTTGGCCTAAATTTTTCAAAGATCATTCATTAACTTATGGGAATGCTATCGTGTTTAACAGAACAGATACAAATGAATACCTGGTTAACATATTCGGTCGTCACGGTTGCGAGATCGGCGGATCCGGGAGCGGCCATGATGAGATTGGCAAATCTAATTTTATAGCATAATATAATGTCAGTGTGTTAATTTTATCTAGTTTTCAGTGTCTTATTTATGAATAATAATTCGACATACTTATGGTCACATTCGACACACACATCAACACACTCGACACAGTAATCAACACATTCGACACATAGTCGCAACAGAATAAAAACATATTCGGCACACTTTCGACACTGAAAACACAAAATATATTCGATACACTTTGTACATAAGATTTGACAAAATCACAACATTCGACAAAGGAAATGCACATTCGACACAAATTCTGACATTCGATTGACCAATCGACAAACACAATTACATTCGACATAGGTGTCGACATGAATCAGCATTTCGACAAGGGCGAACCAAATATACTTATCTATCGCCCTGAAGAAGGAAAATCCGATGAAAATTACAAGTAAGGGTATAACAGTCATTTAGTGTATATAAGCGGTTTTTTTATGTCCGAGTGCAACAAAGCTGTTTGACTATCCCATTTAATGTATTTTTTAGGTTTTGCACTTTTGATTTTCCCTATTTTGTTTTTGATGAATTGTTTCTGATTTAGTTGAATTGTCTCAAGCATGAGTACTTCCATTGCTCTTTCTCAAGCTTCGAACTCCATTCGGGTAATCAAAGACCGCGCCGATTCTCATTCTCTCAAGGGGTTTCGAGAAATATCTATCGGATCACATCCTGTTAAAATCAGGGGTAATAATGGTCGTGTTTTCCGTTCGAAAGCCTGCCTAAGCAATGTTTTATCCTTCTCCGGAAATAGTTCTCGTGAGTAGATTGAATTTGAAATCATTCTAATGAAGCTTTTGAATTCGCCTTTACGTCTTGATGCTTACGATATGTTAAATATTTCTTCAGGGGAGTCCGTGTTGATTTTGTTGCGGCATGGGGAATCTATGTGGAATGAGAAGAATCTTTTCACCGGTTGTGTGGATGTGCCCTTGACTGCTAAAGGAGTGGAAGAAGCTATAGAAGCCGGGAGAAGAATTAGCAACTTCCCTTTGGACGTCATTTACACGTCAGCATTGATCCGTGCTCAGATGACGACTATGCTTGCCCTAACGCAACACCATTGCATGAAGGTACTAATACGAATGGTTAGGAAATGAAATTTTAGTCATATGATTCTTGGATCTTGGTGAGATTCAATTTTAGTCTCTCTTTTTTTGTAGTTGCAAATTCAATTCTTGACAATTATGCCCTTGTCAAATTAGTAATTCCACTCTTACAACTTTCATAAGAATAATTTAAAACATTTTTAACCAAATCATTAGTGAATAAAACTTACTGTCTCAATATCACAAAACTTCAGAACTTGCCCCATAATCTTTCGCCGATTAAACGTTTAAAATTTTCAGGTGCCTATAATTAAGCATCACGAGACTGAACAAGCAAGGGCATGGACCCGTATTTATAGTGAAGGAACCAAGAAGGAATCTATACCTGTGATCGAAGCATGGCAATTGAATGAGAGAATGTAAAAAGTCTTCCACTTATCTTTAAAATTTTAACTTCTAGGCTACATTTCGACTATATGCTTTTTGTTGACAATAGGTATGGAGAGCTACAAGGCCTTAATAAGCAAGAAACAGCTGAAAGATACGGGAAGGAGCAAGTTCATAACTGGCGTAGAAGTTATAACATTCGGCCCCCGAATGGGGAGAGCTTGGAAATGTGCTTAGGCAGAGCAGTTACCTTTTTCAAAGATCATGTAAGCAAATACACATTTTTTTTCTAAACTATATTTATTTGTGGGTGTCGAAACTAAAACCAAATACGATACTGAGTTTTACTCATATTCAAAGTTAAAACCAAAACACTTCATTTCAAAATTTCAAATATTTTTTGTTATTTTGAATCTATACTGTACTTTTTTGTAATTAACCCAAATCTCGGGTATTTTTTCAATTATCAAGAGAGGGAGAGTAATGTTAAGTAAATGTGCAACCCTTAATAATAACTGGAGGGGGTGTTTATACATTTGAAACATAACTGGGCTTGTGTGTAGTAATTAGGCTAACCATGAGGGGTAGCTTTTGTAATTGACAATTTAATTATCTTACAGATTGAGCCGGAGCTTTTGAGTGGAAAACATGTAATGGTCGTTGCTCATGCGAATTCACTGAGGTCCATAATTATGTATCTCGATAAATTGACTTCTCAAGAGGTGACAGACATATTTTTTATTTTTTATTTGTACTTCCCAAATACGTTGTTTTGGAACATAACTATAATGTTTCTAATCGATTTATTACTGCCAGGTCATCAATCTAGAGCTCTTCACCGGTGTGCCTATGCTCTACATATACAAACAAGGAAACTTCATTAGGAGAGGAAGTCCACCTGGATCTTCTGAAGCCGGTCTTTATGCTTATACAGAGGTATGAATTTTTTCGATACTTGAGAGTTTCTTATTAAGTAGAAAGTTATTTTTTAAAATTACAAATATCCTTCATTGGATTTTTTTAATTTGATTTTTATACGAATTAGCCCTTCAAGTAGTATGGGGGGTGTTTGTAATTTTTGAAACAAAATCTCAACTTGTTTTTGTAAATAGTGAAGACCTTAAGGGTAGTATTTGTGTTGCACACACCATTCTTTCGGTTATTCAAATTTTTTGACACTTTTTGAATGAGAGGAAAAAAACACTATTTTCATATGCTTTTGTCAAAGGTCCAATGTCTTCATTTGGCTGTCTATTTTTCATTTTTTCTTTTGCAGAGCTTGGCCGCATATAGACAAAATTTAGATTAGTAGTTGACTAATGCCTAGCATGAGGATATCTACTTCATCTTTATTTCATAATATGGCTCAAGCTGTATGTTGTACGGTGTATGTTGGTTGTACTATTGCTGAATCATTTAAGGCAAAAGGGTGATGGTTGACGATTTCTTCCAAGGGGCTTTTCTGGCTATTGGCTTAGCTTTAGGTTTTCTATTTATTTCAGGATTTTGTAGACAAATGTTGTGCTCTTCTGTATATACAGTACTGTATTTTTTTGATGTTATGTTTTTACACCTTTCAGAAAGGTAATTTAAGGGATAAGGGTCCCTTAACTTTTGATATTAAAATAAACTCTCATTCTTTTTATAATTTAAGGATTTATATTGTTGATAAGATAATGTCTTAGTAATATTTTTATATTTATACATAAAGGCACTTTTGAAAATATATATTGAATATCTTACCCTTTCATTAAAAAAGATACTGTAATTATTAGCCCTATCATTAATAAGATAATAATGTTTTCTAGCTCGAATATTTTAAATTAGAACTTGCTTGTACACTAGCGAGGCTTCATTCCGAGTGCAAAGCTTCGATCACTTCGTAGTCTTTGTAGCACTTGGCTTCTAATTTTTCTAGCAAATTTTGGAATATCTCACGCACTTTGTCTCAAACACCTAGTGTCTCTCCATCAATGCTTTTTTGACGACTTGATCGATACTTGTACTTTGGTGAGCTTTGACACTGGTTCGAAATCCTCTCGTAGTAGACTTCGAACTCTCTACAGACTTTAGGTTCAACACGGCTTCGAAGTTATCCCAATGAATCCAAAGGGTTTATTGTAATGTCTCAAGTTGCAGACAACTCATCAAAGTCTTTTCAGACTTAGTTTGATTTGTTCTACACAGCACAACCACACACCATTAAAATATGAAAGCAAAATTTGAGTGTGTACGTAGTTCAAGCTAGTTCGACCAAGTAAAAACCAAAGTCGAAAAGAGAGAACTAATACTATATACACTAACATCGAATGATCCAAACCATGGAAAAGTCAGACACATAGGAAAAGCCTAATTCGCTGAGTTTTGTAACCCTAATTTGTACCTACTATAAGTAGTCAAAAAATATTTTTGAAAATGACATATACATTCCCCAAAATAGTGAATATAATATTGGTTGTTTCCCGTAAGTTCGATCCCCAAAAATCTCACATTGTGTTAAGCAGTTTCTAAAATAATTTTTTTGCATGTAAACCCTTTTTCATTACCATTGGCAACAAAAATTAGACAATTGGAACATGTAGGTGGATTTGAGTTATAAAAACAACCAGTTCAGTTGAAATCGCTTCAGTTCAATTTCGATCAGAGATTAAAAAAATGTTGTTTTTTTTACTTTTTAAACAAAAAGTAAAAGATTTAATGTAATAAATTGAAAAGTAAGTTTGTTGTGATTGTAGTTTAAAAAATAAGTGAATAAAATATCAAATTCTTTCCACATGTTTTTACTAAAAAAGACATTATATCTACAAATCTGTTATTGTTATTGTTATTATTTTATTATTATAGTAAGCTTCTCTTACTATTCATTGATTTCAGATGGATGATCTTCATTGACTTCAGATGGATGATCATTTAAAAAAAAGTGGAAACCAAAAAAAGTGTTGTAAGTTAGAATAAATAAATATTATTAAATATATCTTTTTGAATCTAATATATATTGTTATTTTAACTATTCTTTTTTTCACACATATTAATTTTGCAAATCTATATATACTCATAAAAAAAGAGATAGTGAACAGCAAAGAGTGATGGAATTATTTCAGAAAATGGGAAAATAAAGAAAGTGTTATAAGTTAGAATAAATAAATATTATTAAATAAATAATTTTTTTAATCTAATACAAATTGTTAATTTAATTATTCTTTTCTTTACACATATTAATTTTGCAAATCTATATATACTCATAAATGCAAATATGTAAAATATGTGTGGAGCACAAATTGATAAAATAAAAATCATAAAAATCATTTTACTTATTTAATAAATGCGAGCACACAAATAATACAAAATTGTTAATCGTGATAATAAGCATATTAATTTCAAAACATTATTATCCAATTATTTTCACTACAAAATTATATTTACAATACCCTTAAATTATGAATAATGAATTGAGTAATTTCAAAGTAAGGAAAAAGGTTAATTGTCTGTTCGCTACATTTTAAGAAATTTGTACCGGCTACTTATTATTCATTCACTCTACACCGAATTCCAAACCCTTATTATTCATTCACTCTACACCGAATTCCGAAAAATGTTTTTAAAAGGAAAAATTTACACCGAATTCCAAACCCTTATTATTCATTCACTCTACACCGAATTCCGAAAAATGTTTTTAAAAGGAAAAATGTTAAAAAAGGTTAATAGTTTGTGTTCGCTGCATTTAAGGTAAGAAATTTATACGCTCACCCTTATTATTTATCCACTCTACACCGAACTCCCAATGCCTAAATATAAATGGGTATGAATTATGAAAAAATATATCTTAAAAAATCTGAAAAAACATATCTTAAAAAATCTAAAGGTAAGAAATTTATACGCCCCGACCATTATTATTCATCCACTCTACACCGAACTCCCAATACCTAAATATAATTTGGTATAAATTAAGAAAAAACATATCTTAAAAAATCTGAAAATGTGTCTATAAATGGGTATGAATTGTATAAGAAAAAATATATCTTAAAAAATAAATCTAAATTAATAACAATGTCTTATTAGCCCCATTTCGCAATTCCAGTTAATTTATTTATTTACAATAAATCCAAATTAATAACAATGTCTTAAAGCGCCCGCAGCCCCAGTTAATTTATTTGTTTACTATTTATTAAAGAACTATTTAGGAAAAGGGATAATATAGTTTATAATATTTTAAGTTATATCGCAAAAATTATTGTTTACAATTTAATATTTCATTTTTTAATTTTTTTTATTAATTAGAGTAGTTTAGAATTATAATTATAAAACAGTGTAATAACTACCGCCGTGTAAATTAACAAAATATAATTAATAATAATTAATAACCGTCGTGTAAATTAAAAAAACTAGAAAATCTGCTCCTATTCATAATTGGGAAAAACTGATACATTTAATTTTAAGAAAACTTTAAAATCTCACCTTTATCCAAAATCATTAAATAAGTAAAATGATTTTTATTTTATCAATTTGTGCTCCACGCATTTATTAAATATGTAAAATAATTTTTATTTCAACAATTTTTAAGGTATACAATTATATTTTATTTTTAATTTATTCTTTATACATTTTTTTTCTTCCCGCATTTATTATTTTGATTCATATATAATTTATTTTTAAAACACTCTTTTAGATACTCTAAATTCTTAATAATAAGCATGTTAATTAATTTCAAAACATTATTATTCAATTATTTGTACTACAAAATTATATTTACAATACACCTAAATTATATATATATTAAAGGAGATTTTAAAATAGGATCACTTCTAATTATTTTTAGAAGCATTGATATGTGACAAATAAAATATAATGCATAATGAGATTTTAAAATAGGCACACCTCTAATTATTTTTAGAAGTTATTAAGAAAAAGTGTATGGTTATATGATATTGTAATTTATACTTTATAAATTTAATTTAAAATTTAAAATTTTATTTTTTTAGATTTTTTTTATAAAACTAAATAGTGTAAACAGACAAAAAGATTACAAAACCTAATAAATACATGTGAACCACACTTTTATTATATACACTAAATTTTTAATAATAAGCATATTAATTAATTTCAAAACATTATTATTCAATTATTTTTACTACAAAATTATATTTACAACACACATAAATTATATATACATTACACAAATAATAAATACAAAATTATATTTACAACACACATAAATTATATATACATTACACAAATAATAAATACATATATAATTTATATACATTACACAAATAATAAATACATATCAACCACACTCTACTTTACAAATTTTAATTTATAAAATTATATTTTATTTTAAATTTATTTTTCACACATAATTTTTATTTGTGTGCTCGACGCATTTATTAAATAAGTAAATTGATTTTTATTTTATCAATTTTGCTCCACACATTTATTAAACATATATATAAACGATTTTGATTTCAACAATTTTTAAGGTATACAATTATATTATATTTTTAATTTATTATTTATACATTTTTTTTCTCAATTATTATTTTATTTCATATATAATTTATTTTTTATATACTCCTTAATTTTCAATAAGCATATTATATAGTCTTAAATTCTTAATATAAGCATATTAATTTCAAAATATTATTATTCAATTATTTTTACTACAAAATTAAATTTACAACACTCCTATTTTATGCTTTTACAATTACAATTGTGTTTATAAGAAAACAAGTCACTTGTACGGTTCTTATTTTAAGTTTTAAGTGAAATGATAATTGTATCACTCCATTGACTTTTATTTACTTATGTGGATAGATTATATTTTTATGTGTATTTTTATATGTTATCTTTTTATGGATATTGTCATATGAATGTTGAGTACTCAAGTATTTAAGTACTATGATCATTTTTATTTTTATTATTTTGATTAATGTTTCTTTTGTTAGGATTTAAAATTTTGAATTATTGTTACTTATTAATTTGTCTTGGATTTTAATCTTTATTATTATTTTTGTTATTATAATTACTTAGTAAGGATTTGGAATTGAATGGTTGTTATTATTATTTTAGTTATTTTTATAAGAATTTAAAATATTGTTATTTAAAAAAAAAGCTTTATTCGACTATAAAAAAATCACATACACTTCTCTTCTTATACTATATCTTCCATCTTGCATGGCCCAATAAATTTTAAAATTGTGCTCATAAAGTTGATTTTACAATTATATTCATACATATGAATTTGGACCCACATTAAGAATCTTGTAGTAAAAGAATAAGCCAAGAACCACAAAACATTGAATAATTATCATTTTGTATGAATTTATCTTGCTAGGAGATCAACATTTACCTTGAAAGCCGTTGTCTCACTTCATTCATCCTACCATATAAATTTCACAGATACAAATAATATGTCAAATTAAAGTGTTAAATAATAAAGAGTAGTCCAGAGATCATATCTTGCCTAATATTAAGCTACAAGTACAAATGAAATCTTCGCTAGGGTTACATAGGCAAATTGGGTTCCAATTCACATCCATCAAGGCCTCCACCATTATCCCTGTGATGTTTGACGACTTGAAGTCGGTCAGTTTGCCTCTTCTTCCACTCCTCCATACAATCCTTCCATGCTACACTTACCTAGACCAATAATGCAAAAAAAGATATGCCAAAACTTAAAAATGATTTTATTGAGCAAGAATCTAGAATCAAACTTACAAGGTACATTTGTTGTACTTGAATTTGAGTAAATTCTATTCCCATAACTAACAAATGGATGGCACTCTGATTATTGGCATTCTCAAATTCCAAAAAGTAACCAGAAAGACATTAACTAAAGAATATTTATAAGAACACCGATTTCAGCAAAATGAAATTAGTAAACCAATTACCTCTTTACCATATATAAAGAGAGAAAAAAAATTTTGGTCCCACAAATGTAGTTTTTTTTCGATTTAGTCCCACATATATTCGCTTTTTCAATTTAGCCCCAAATATATCGAATTTGGTTTCAATTTAGTCCTTTTTGTACGAAAATTTCAATTTTCGTCGAAATGTTTCCATAAATGTTGACTCAGCGCCACGTGTCAGCATTCCATTGGTCAACGACTTTTTTCTTTTCTTTTTAAAAAAGTTGTTGACCAATGAGATGCTGACACGTAGCGCTGAATTGAAAAAAGACTAAATTGAAACTAAATTCGACATATTTGAGGCTAAATTGAAAAAACGGATGTATGTGGAACTAAATCGAAAAAAAACTACATTTATTGAACTAAAAAGTTATTTATCTCCCATATATAAATCAGTAGAGGGAGTCCAAAACACTAGGAATTAAAGATAAATCACCTCGAGAGGGTCCAACTGGACTCCATGGGCAAAGCTCATGGCCGAGGGAAATAAAATAAAATAAAAAACGAGTCCATTGTATTTCTCACTAGAGTAGAGTAGTAAAATTCAACAAACATAATCGTATCCCAAACCGTTTCATTTCCATAAATTAAACATAAAGAGACAAGCATGGAGGCAGTAAACCTCACAACCAAATTAGGAGCATTATAAAAGTTTCATAAACTAATTTATTCATTCTTATAGTGTTTAACAATTGGATGCACACACATGAGACTACTTTGACAAGACTCGATGCAAATAAGGCCCACGTTATATAAGAACAAATTAAAGGATAATTATTATGATAAAATTCATAACCAGCCGAACAAATATTACTGTATTTATTAATTCTCCTTGCCGTTGGATATTTGTATGATATGTTTTCAACAAATGTCTTCCTTTTTATTGAAAATATTGTGATTTTCCTTATATTATTTTACTTTTTAATTTCATTAAATTTAAACTTGTAGAAACTATGAAGCTATAATTTTATTTTATTTTAATTTTTAGACTTAAATATATATACATATTTCATTCCCAATTACTTGAGCATTAAGTGCAGAAGAAATAATTAATAATACTAGTGTATAGTTACTCTAGATGATACTTGTACTCGAACATGTTAGGATTTTCGCCTAACTTCGTCTCTACAAGAAACGATAAATACGAAACGAGAAACGCACAAAATTAAAAGCAAAAATAAAGAACACAAATTTATAGTGGTTCACCCGTTAACGAGGGCTACGTCCACTTTGCCGCTGCAGATCTTTGATTAGAATAATATAGATCCCAATTACAATCACGGTAATCTCTATACTCTTCAATTCTAATGCTATAAGGTGTTACCCTAAAACCTATTAGGATTAAATATTTATAGGAGAGAGATAAAAGACCTAAGCTTGGAGAAGAAGCCAAGAAAATCCGCCAAAAATAGGTCAAAATCGCGCCACCCCGCCTGCGCGGGTTTTGCCGCCTGCGCGGGTTTCCACATCTTAACAATCTCCCACTTGGAGGAAAATCTCATACATTACCTCCCAATGCAGCGGCATCCCCGGTCCTTACTAACATCGCCCAGTCGAAGCTTCCACCAACTTCGACGCATCACGACTTCTCAGATATTTCCAGGCCTTTTTCACCTTGCCATCCCCGTTCACCTTCTCCTCACCTTGCGATTCACCTTCGTACCTCCGAAATCGCAACATCGAAACCAAGCTCTTCCAAGCTCCCAGATGTCGCCTCCCCGAATCGCTCGTGAAACGGCTAACTCCCACTGTATGGACAACGTCGGCATTCGCATGCCCGTCGTCTATCCCCGACGACCCTTTTCGAAATCCTCCAACATTCTCATTGCTAGCCTCACGATTCCCTTGCATACTCCTCTCCGTTTCCAGAATCCTAATCACCGGACTCTCTCCAAAACGATCCCCAGAGCTGCACCCAAATCGTCTAACAACTCCCACCGCATGGGAAATGTCGGACTTCTCAACAATGCTATTCGAATTTTTCATAAGTCCTTCTTCAGCAGAGTCACAAGAAGACTTACCCGAACGCATTACCTCGTCTCTTACCAACGAGTCACACCTTGACAATAACGAGCTCGTCTCGTTTCTCATTGTCATGTTGCTCGCCTTTTTAGCCAACATTGCTACGTCGTCTCGCTTTGAAAGCATATGACTGAACATGAGACCTTCTCCGGTTGGTCTACATGGGCCACATTTACCGGAACATCTCCCAAATCATATCTCAACTCTCCATATTTCGATTCTCTCTCGGCTACCGAGAATCGTACTCTTCTCTGCTTCTCGAGACACGGACTCCGATCTATATGAGGTTCCTCCGAACTCACTTTTGACTGCAGTCTTCTTTCTCTCATATGATCCAGCCCACAATGCTCAGGCTCATTGGTGTCGTCGGCCACACCAATATCACGACAACAAGTCGTAGTGTAAAGGGTACCCGTCCTTCGACCACGAGCAATAATCATCGCACCCTTTGACACCTTCCAAGACCCATTCTCGAACGAAACCTTGTGTCCACCCCTCTCAAGCTGGCTAACCGAGATCAAATTCCCCCACAGCTTCGGCACACACCTCACATTCGACAGCTTCAACGTCTGCCCAAACGACGTCTTCAACTTCACGTTACCAACACCACGACGCCCAAGGTCTTTCCATCCACAAGATGAACCTTCCCGTGATCTCCGGCAACAAAATCTTCCATGCTTTCACGTCTCGTCGTTGTGTGAAACGATGCTCCCGAGTTAAGTACCCAAGAGTCTCCGAGAGGCTCAGAAGATGTTAGCAAGACATCTCCACTCTCGTCTTTTTTCGTCACCAAATTTGTCCCGCCTCCGATCCCCGAAAGCTCTCCGCAATGCCTCTTTAAGTGACCAAGTTTTCTGCAATTCCAGCACTTGAATTGCTTCTTCTTTCGGTTGCTCGAACTCACCCTTCCGCTGCGTTTAGAATCCCCATGGAGATACCCACCTCGGCTCATGGACATGACCGACGTAGTTGAACTAGATGCTTCCCCGGAATCCCTTCTTCGAACTCCCTCGGCAAGGACGCGGTCCCTCACATCTTCGAGCTTCACCTTCTCACCTCCCATGGAATCACCCAACGCCTTTCTTATTGGTTCCCAGCTAATCGGTAGCGATGCCAATAAGATCAGGGCCAGAACTTCATCATCAACCTCGATCTCAAACGAAGCCACTTCTTTGACAATCGAGTTGAACTCGTTCACATGAGTCGCAACCACACCATCGTCTTCCATCTTCAAATGGAACAACCTCTGCAACAACGCCGCTTTATTCATCACCGATGGCTTCTCATGTAGCTCGGACAACATCTTCATCATCCCCGCGGTTGTCTTCTCCTTCATCACCTTCTTGGCAACGTTCTCCGACAATGTCAAACGGATAATTCCGAGTACTTGTCGATCAAGGATAGCCCAATCCGCCTCGCTCGTCTCCTCCGGCTTCGCGCCTTCCAACGAGTGATGAATATTGTTCTCGTCCAAATAGTTCACTATTTCCATCCTCCAAGATGTGAAACCCAAGCCATCAAATCTCGTAACTCCAAAGGTCGTGATGTCTCCCATCATTTCTTCGATTGTCCAGCTTTTCAACCAAAGCTCTGATACTAGTTGTTAGGATTTTCGCCTAACTTCGTCTCTACAAGAAACGATAAATACGAAACGAGAAACGCACAAAATTAAAAGCAAAAATAAAGAACACGAATTTATAGTGGTTCACCCGTTAACGAGGGCTACGTCCACTTTGCCGCTGCAGATCTTTGATTAGAATAATATAGATCCCAATTACAATCACTGTAATCTCTATACTCTTCAATTCTAATGCTATAAGGTGTTACCCTAAAACCTATTAGAATTACATATTTATAGAAGAGAGATAAAAGACCTAAACTTGGAGAAGAAGCCAAGAAAATCCGCCAAAAATAGGTCAAAATCGCGCCACCCCACCTGCGCAGGTTTTGCCGACTGCGCGGGTCCAAAGTGGCTGCCGCCTGCGCGGGTCCTGTGCGACTTCACATTGACACGCTCTTTTTGGCTCCGTTTCTTATCCGATTCGACTCGTTTTCGTCTTGTTCAACTCCAATTTGACTCCACATCTTAACAAAACATATATTTCGATTTACATTTTCCTCGATCAAAAGATCAATGATCGAGTGGGGGTATCTTTCTCTTCACCAATAGGAGGAGCATTATGAAAATAAATACTCCCTCCCATTCCCTCCCATTCAATTTAAATGTTGTTTTAACTTTTCGAATTATTTTTAATTTAAATGTCGTTTAAGAATTTTTAATGTGAATTAAATATATTTTTTTCAAAATTATCTTTAATATTAATTAAAATTATTTAAATACTAATTCTTTTTAGTGTTTGATTTAAAATTTTAAAGTAATTAATAAATGGTAAAATAGAAATTTGATATTATTATTAATATATGTGTAGAAGTTTAGGATAACACATATTTTTAGTTGGGGATAATATATTTTTCTCATTCAACAGAAAAATGAGAAAAATAAAGAAAAATCAAATTAAATAATATAAAAAGACAAAAATAGGCCTGAGGAAAAGGAGCCGTTACATAGTAAAAGCTCAATTAACTTGCGAAATAATAAGGGCATTTTTGTAAACCGCACACTTTACAATAGTATTAAAAAAACACATTTATTACACATGGAAGAAAGAAAAGGACTACACCCTTGACCCTTCTCCATTTATGGGATGTAAATTAATGCTATACTTCATAAAAAAATTGGTATATTTTAATAACTAATTACTAAATTTAATCAATAAGTTCATTTAATATTATTCATATTTTTGTATTGTGATAAGAAGTATTTATAAAATTATGATTTTTTTCAAATTACGTGTTTGTTTAGAATTTTAAAAATTGATTATTTAATAAAAATAATTATTTCTTGTAACATGGTTTGTTTGAAATTTAGTGAGGACATAATAAATAAATAAAATGTACAAGGAAAAAAAAGTTCTATTTACAAAAGTAACAAAACAATAAATATGACATCCAAATCTAAACATTTACTTTTACATTATCCATCATATAAAATGAAATTAAAATCCAGCTCACCAAGAAAAAAGTTTGAATAAAAGAGGAAAAAGATTGTGCTTTTTAGAAAAAAAATCCATCTTTGTGTTTGGCTTGCAAAAGTGGATTACTAGTATATCAG
Organism: Euphrasia confusa; assembly: GCA_954870475.1. Lineage (NCBI taxonomy): Eukaryota > Viridiplantae > Streptophyta > Magnoliopsida > Lamiales > Orobanchaceae > Euphrasia > Euphrasia confusa. Next base: position 28,183,074 of record OX940968.1, on the reverse strand, counting down.
GTGAATTATTTTCTCTCTTTTTTTCATTTCCTTTATCTGTACTTCCTTTTTTTCTTTTCCACCATTGCCCTTCACTCTCCCTGCTGGAAAAGATGAACTGATTGATGTGCAGTTGTGCATTATGAAATCCCAAATTGATTCTTGAATCTTTAAAGGTTACTTTTCGTGTATAAATAAATATATACAGTATATTATATATATATATATATATATATATATATATATATATATAATTCGTGTAATTTCTCATATATTTGATTTCTTACTTTTAACCCTGTTTTTTGTTTTCAGGTGAAGCCGTGAAGGGTTTAGTGAAAGGGAAAGAAAGCAGTGATAATCACCATTACTTTCTTCTTCAATCATCTGCGTTTCTCTTCACTTTTCCAGTTTTTTTTTTTTGTGCGAGTACTTTCATCGAACACCTTATCTGCAATGGGCATACCCAACTCAAAACCCCAGAAGAGCTCCGCCCTCAAACTCTGCAAAGAGAGGAAGAAACAAATCAAGCAAGCCATCGAGTCTCGGTACGCCCTCGCAGCCGCCCACGTCTCCTACGTCGGATCTCTCCAGAGCGTCGGCACCGCCCTCCGGCGATACGCCGAGGCCCAGGTCCTCATCGAAAACTCCGACAAAACCCCCTCTCATTCTTCCTACCCTTCCCCTTCTCAACCGGGCATCTCGGAATCCTCTCCGATCTCTCCGCTGCCTTCTGCCGCCAGGGTCAGCTACATGAAATCCGGCGGTGCTCGCCCCGTCACGGTCACCGTGACAAATCCGATCCCGAGAAACTCGCGCATCGAGGAGAACGATTTCCCCATGCCTCCACCTCCGCCCCCGCCTCCGGACGAGGCGGGAGCCTCGTGGGATTACTTCGACCCGCCCGGTGAAAGTTTCAGGTTCGCGGGCCAAAACGGGTCGGGTCAAAACATGGAGGATGAAGATTTTGATCCGAACGGAAACAGTGGTGAAGATGGGCCGACTACTCCTAAAATGGAGACACCGAGAAATAGCTGGAAAGCAGTGAACGGGCAATCGAGCTTGAGGAAGAATAAGAGTAATAATGCTCGCGAGGAGAGGGAGGATCCTTCGGAGTTTGTTACACACAGGGCGAAAGACTTTTTATCGAGCATTAAGGACATTGTGAGTCGCTTCTTCAGAGCTTCAGAGTCTGGGAAGGAAGTCTCGAGGATGCTCGAGTCTAGCAAAATCCATGTCGGCTATGGCGAGGCCAGAGGTACTAATAAGTAATAACGATGTTTGGAAATTTTGGATTTCTTTTATTTTTCTTGCTCTTGTTTTCGGGTGATGCAAATTTAATTGTTTAGGTGCATCGTCGGGCTCGATTTGTTTGCCGCCTTTCGGAGGAGCTTGTTGCCAAGGTGGAATTACGAATGTATCTGATGGTAATATCTCTTGTTTAGAATATGCTTATTGGTGTTGCTCTGTATTTGAATCTTTGTATGTTGTTCGTATGTGTGTATATCAGATCAACTTGTTACGAAGGTGATAACGTGGAAAAGGACGAATTCGTCAAAGTCTTCCTCGTCTAGGAATCCGCTCGCAACTAGGGATGATGTCAGCGAGAGTGGAAGTGATTTCATCGAAGAATTCTGCATGATTTCCGGGAGTCACTCTTCCACTCTCGATAGACTCTACGCATGGGAGAGAAAGCTATACGACGAAGTCAAGGTATATATATATACATACCTTTTCTCTTACATGTTGTGACATCACTCTCTATTATTTGATTCGAGAGATTTGTGTAGGCTAGCGAGATTATACAGAAGGAATACGACCGTAAATGCGATCAGCTCCGCCACCAGTTTGCAAAGGATCTCAGCCCTCAAGTCATCGACAAAACCCGAGCAGTCGTAAAAGATCTTCACTCTCGGATAAGGGTCGCACTTCACTCAGTCGACACAATCTCGAAAAGGATCGAGAAAATACGGGACGACGAGCTGCTCCCACAGCTTCTCGAGCTCATCAACGGGTACATACTTTAAATTTCGTCTTTTTAATTTAATGATGTACTAACTAGTAACTAATTTTTAATACTATGCAGACTAACTAGAATGTGGAAAGCTATGCTCGAATGCCACCACTCCCAATACATCACGATCTCTCTCGCCTACCACGCAAAGGGCTCTGCAGTGGGCGAGACTCAGAGGCAGATCCTGAGTCAGCTCGAAGAAGAAGTCGAGTACTTCGGGCTGGGCTTTGCTGACTGGGTCAACAGCTACACGTCCTACGTGGAGGCCCTCAACAGCTGGCTCCAGAACTGCATCCTCCAGCCACGCGAGCGCCACAAGGGCAGGCGGGCCCTCTCCCCTCGTCGCCACCTGGCACCATCCATCTTTGTTCTCTGCCGTGATTGGTCGGTTGGGATTAAGTCTCTTCCGTCCCAGGAAGTCAGCGATGCGGTCAACGGGTTCTTGTCTGACTTGCGAAGTTCGGTCAGACAGCAACGACAGGGTGAGGGCGATGAGGTGGCAGAGAATAATAATATTAATAATAATAATAATAGTAGTAATGATAATGGGGAAGATGGTGGTGATGGAAGGGGTTCTGTCGTGAGGTGCGTGCAGGGGAGTTTGAGTAGGGTGCTCGATAGGTTGACGAAATTCTCGGAGGGGTCGGTTAAGGTTTGCGAGGATGTTTTGCAGAAGTGTGAGTCGGCTCGGAATGCGTACGATAATTATAAGGTACAGCCGAGGTCGTTTAGCATATGATGGATCGTGTGGTTTTGAGTTTGAATGTTTGATGATTGGAATATTTGTAAAAAATCTGAGTTTTTTTGGGAGAAGCTGTCAACTTTATGATGGTGATGATAGGTTAATTGGTGAGATTTATGAAGAATGAAGACAAGTGATTCAATCTTTATTTGTATAATGTTTTGCTAGGGTCCCAAAAAAAACCAATTGAATCAAATCAAAATATATTTGGAATATATTTGGTAATCATTCGGTCATGGTTGTAAATTTGGAAAATATTTCATTTTGGAGCATTATTTTATACCGGCCGAGCTCGAACACCAATTTTGAAGAATCAAGCGACTTGCAAGCCGCTCGAATATATATAATTTTCTAATTAAATATAACTTTATATATATATATATATATATATATATATATATATATATATATATATATATATATATCGAGGAACACCAATTTTAAGGCTTGCAAGCCGTTCGAATATATATAATTTTCTAATTATATATATATATCGAGGAACACCAATTTTAAAGAATCAAGCGGCTTGCGAGCCGCTCGAATATATATAATTTTCTAATTAAATATAACTTTATATATATATATATATATATATATATATATATATATATATATATATATATATATATATATATATATATATATATATATATATATATATATATATATATATATCGAGTCGAGTTTTACGATCAATTCGAGATAAGTCGAACTCGAGCAATACTAGTCGAGATACTCGAACAAACTGAAGTTGAACTAATCGAGCGAGCAAAAGTCGAGCAGCTCGATCGAGTCGAGCTCAAACATGAAAAAAAATTCGCGAGTCGAGCTCGAGCACCTTCCCGAGCGGCTCGTCGAGCTTGTTAATTTTTTTCGAGCTTGTTAATTTTTTTCGAGCAGGCCTCAAAGCTCGAGACTCCGCTCGGCTTATTTCCAACCCTATTTGAGATAGTTAGTTGGAGTGTTTTCTCGATTAGATAGCCAAATGCAAAAACAATCAAACTTAGCAAAGTGTAATTATCTCATATTTGGATAACACTTTGATTATAGTAAACTATATTGTACGAGTGCTAAGTAAACTAAACGTTTTAATTAGTTTAATTATTACTCTACTAAATAATAATTATATAATAAAATAAATTCCCGCTCAAATTTAGAAATTTAAAAGGTAAGCTGCAATTTCCCTCTCTCCAATTTTCCTATTCAGCGACGTCGTTTTACGCCACTCCGTAGATCTCCCTCCCCCGCTATTGCAGAAAATTCACCCCGGAGATTCGTCAAATGCAGGTCAGCAGTTTCCCTATCATCCGACGTCGTTTTGCGATTTGTGTTCGTGTTATCGATTTACATTTGTTAGTCGCTAGGTTTTCAATTCGCCTATTTTTTATTTAATTAAAATAAATTATTTTCCACTCGATTCCTTAGTGTGGCATTTGTTCCCAAAATAAATACTCCTATAAATTAACTTTTTATCGCGAAAAAAGAAAACGAAGAAGGTTGAAGAAAACCCTAGAAGAAATGGCGAAAAAAAAAAAAAAAGCCGAAGCCTTGGGAGCAGTTTTATGGAATGATGGAATGCTTTAGAATGGCCACGGAGAGCGAGGTAATAATTGATCTCCATCTATTAATAATTTTGATAATTACATATTGATTGTATTGTGACTTATTATGAGTTTTGATGATGGAAAAAAGGGGTTTGACGTGTGTTCGGATGGAAAGTTTTTATCTGGAGGAATTGCACACATAATTGGTGATAAAAACGCCTTAGAAATGGCTGTTACGGCTGCTAAATTTGCGGTTGAGAAACATAATAAAGAGAATAATACAGATTTAGAGTTTGTGAGAATGGCGAATGCTAATAGACAGTCTGTGGGTGGCGCTTTGTACTACCTTACCATTGAGCTTCGTTCTCCCTCCCTCAATCAAACCAGCATCTATCAGACCCTTGTTTGGAGACATAAGGAATATGAATATGTTGTCAAAATATTCCGTCAACGACCTCATGAAATTACGTCTTCGACGTAGGATACCAACTTTTCGTGAAGTCGGTCTTAAACACAGTCACTTCAGCAACTTCGTTCGCACACACTCAGCTCTGCTTGCTATGTATGTTGTATGGTGTATGTGGTGTGTTCGAACTCAACAAGAGTAAAGCAAAGTGCTGAAGACAAAGTTGTATAATAGTTTCATTTCATTGATAAACAAAACTAACTATTACACTTGTGGAGAAAGGTAGACGGAATGATCAAGAGTCGTATCCCAAGTGTCGCAGCACTCCAACGAACTAATGATCTAGTACTATATCACCTAGAGCTAAATCGCATAACTCTACTATCGGTGCACAGCACAAAACAACTACCAAAACTCTTAAAGCTATAAGCCGTAAACAACGAACGTTGATACTCAGATATCAGATTTCGTTCTCTCAAAATCGTCAAAGGATGTCATCCAACTCCATGGGTATATATAGTAGTCTCGCACATGTGAATCCTTGAGGTAGTGCAATCTGATTGGTCACATGCTTGGCCTACATCACAATTCCATGGATGACATCACTTTCGGAATCTTCGATTCTTGAATCTTGGAATCTTGAATCTTCGATTTTTGAATCTTCGAATCTTGAATCTTCGATTCTTTAACTTCAGACTTCAACACATCTTGACTCCGTCGATCTCAATACTTCATCTTCAACTTCATCGTGGTGAACACTCGTCGTTGAACATTTCATATTTCATCGTCTTCATTGTCGTCAATAGAGTTGAAGTAGTAAACAACACTTCATGCATCAGGTGATACACGAAGTCAAAGGAGCAAGGCGTGCGACTCCAGTCGCGTGGGATGACGGACAGCATCACACGACTCCAGTCGCATGCGACGCAAGTCGCACAGCATGTCAAGCGACACAAGTCGCAAGCGACGCCAGTCGCACAGTATGGACACGCGACGCCCGTCGCACGCGACACCAGTCGCAAATGTTGGGAGAGGGATGTCCCGCGACTCCAGTCGCAAATCTTGGAGGGGCAGGTTTGCGTGACGCCAGTCGCGTGCGACTCCAGTCGCGAATGGAGAAGATGGCCAGTTCGCGCGACGCCCGTCGCGTGCGACGCAAGTCGCGAATGAGGGAATGGCCTGTTGAGCGACAGTCGCGTGCGACGCCAGTCGCGTGCGACGCCAGTCACAAGGTGTGGCAATGCACTGTTGATTATTTTGCATTCACTCAACCTACACCTGAAATCAAAGACAAAAACAACAAACACATATGTTGTTGCCAAAACTAACATCTACAATCTCCCCCTTTTTGGCACAACTCATGTGACCAAAGGTTAGTAACGGAGATGCACAAATCTCCCCCTCAAGCAAAGCATATCAAAACAAAAAAAAGTAAAATAAAACTCAACAAGCATCCAACACTAAGCATCATCACTGAATAGATATGAAAAACAAACACTTAGTTACGAATCCATCATCAAAATATCAAAACATCAAAAACAAAGAGAGTAAGGTTTGATCCAAGCAAATATGAAAAACATTCATGATGGAAAATATCAATGTCATATGCATGCATGAGATAGATAAAACTGAAACACGAAATTGTTCAAAAAAAAAGCAAGGAATGAAAAGACTTCAAGTCTTCGGAGATCCAACTGGAGATGGTGAGCGCACAGGAGTAGTGAGTGGTGATGCATCACCAGTCTTCATCTCTTCATCATCATTGCCAACGCCATCACCCAAGTCATCCTCCACTTCATCATCAGTCTCGAAGTCATCATCACGGTTGCCATAGACTTCATATTGACCAAACTCATCCTCACCAAGTTTGATCCTCTCATCATCATCATCATCGTCATGGCCAACACCTTCAATATCAACATCTTCACTCTCATCCTTCAAACCGTCAGACGGCATCGCACGCGATGCCTCTGGATGTGTAGTATCATCACCTTCATCATCAACCTTCTCTTTCCCCTTTCTCAGCATTTCAAACACTTCACCTGCCAACATCTCACGAACGCCCTCATCACCCTCATCGTCACTTTCATCACGTTTAGGCTTGACTAGATCAGCCATCGCTTCCTTGATTCCATCTTTGATCAGTTGAAAGATGAACGTATCACTTAAGCCTTGACCAGATGAGCCAGCACGAGATATACCACCCAATCCTCCCCCTTGATGGGTCAGCTGGTGAAGATGAGTGAATGCGGCTTTCTGATCTTTCTGAGCATCCAACATCTCAGCAAGGGCAATGGCATGAGCTGCTTGTTTACGCTCAAGTCTTTGAGTCGTGATAAAGCATTGATGTATCGCAGCTGAGGGAACCACCGAACGATAATTGTGCATTGGGTGATAGGGGTTCTCCTTTGGCGGTAACCCAGACTGAGGACCAAACTTCTGAGGCGCCACCTTTTCACGCTTCAACTCCTTCACATCAACATCCTTCTCTAACTCATCACCCTCATCAACATCTTCAATGGGAATCACCTGAGGCTTATGACGCTTAGAACCAGAGGGTTCAAGCTTGGCAGCTGCAGCAGAACGTTTCTTCGGCTTCACCGGTGAAAGAGGTGGAGTGATAGGTTCTTTAACATCTTCCCTCTTCGCATACTTAGTCCACGGAAGATCAAAAACTCTATTTTTCAACCACGTCGGAGTGATATTGACATGGGAATTCTTCTTCACTTTCCTCTCCGTCTCCGTCATCGGATTGAACTTTTGTTCAATCAACATCCCATAGATGAGACAGGGATGAGTAAGATGTAGACGACGTTCCTCCTCAACCTCTGACTGTTGAATAAGTAATGCATCAGAAGCCTTGGCAATCCTACAGATATCAGCGAAGATGATTTCGCCGAGGTCGACCTGTTCTCCGCAGCCGAGACGGAATATGATATGCATCAGTTTTGGCGAAAGATAATTCTCATCAGGATGAGCCGCCCAGTTGGTCACACCAAACCTATGGAGATTGCCGTAGAAGGCAGTTAACTTGCTAGGGTGTGGAAGAGGAGACTTAACTTTGCCATGGGTCAAGAAAGATCCAATCTTCGTCGCGTTCATGCGATCATCATCAGAGGGAGTAGTCCAGTTACTATCAACCTCTATTCTTTTCAAGAAAATATTGATGTTCAGAGGTCGGAGAGTATACAACTTATTCCTGAAAACAAAACGCCCATACATCGGGCTCGAAGGGTCATCAAACTCAGGAGTGAGGTTAGCATAGAATTTCTGGATGATAGGAATGGAGTAGCGATAGGTAGCAGTGACAGACTCCAACAGCTTCATATCTTCAAAGAACTTGGTAATACCCTGTTTTTCATAATCCGCAGGGCGGATGTGACGGTCATTCAGGATAGGTAGGTTCTCAATCAAACCAAACCGACGCTCGGCCTTGGGATAGAAAAAATCAGGTTTATAGTGCTTCCCGCACTCTTCAACAGTTTGAAAGTACACAACCTCAGCAGTGGCTCCAGTTGAGCCAGAAGTAGTAGGAGCACGAGGTGGCTTCCTAGAGTCATGAGATAAAGACTTCTCTCCCTCACCGGAGCCAGAAGACTTCTTCTTTGAACCTCCAGCAGAGGCAGTGGGAGTTGAAGAAAGAACTTTCTTCGGAGTAGTCTCAGCAGTGGAGATAGAAGGGATAACCTTCTTGGGATCAACAGCAGCGGAGATAGAGGATTTTGATTTCCTAGAATCAACATCAACAGTGATAGAGGGTTTAGATCTCCTCTGTTCAGCAGCGACGTCAGATGACGTCTTCTTAGTAGTGGCACCAGGGCCAGAGATAGTTTTCTTCTCACCCGCCACAACAACAGCAGGCAGCGGGGTCTTCACAATTTTCTTTCCATCATCGGTCATTAACCCATCATCAACAAGTTTCTTATACTCAGAGGGTGAAACGAGACCCTTATAGCAACGTAGGAAATTGGATGGATACTTCTTCGGCAGTTGTTCAGATTTAGTACTTGGACCTCCACTCCTCGATACTGAGTGCGCAGGCAACACAGGTTTCGTCAGATCGACTGACGGGGACTTACTACCACGAGAGTCCATCTTGTCCATATGCTTCTGTAAAGCATGAAGCGCCTTCTTCTTAGAATTGGGAGAAGCATCCCTCCACGCAGTAGTTAGTTCGGTGAGAACTTCTTTGTCAATTTCATCAAACACGTTACCAGCAGATGAAGTCATAGCGAGACAGCGAGAGTTAGCAAGAATGAAGGTCTAAGATCCTAAGTGAGGAACACTAGTGCCTGATGCACGAAGTAAGCGAAGAATCGAACGTCGATCGCCGGATGCGAGGAGCAAGAGATCGATGATACTTCAACCACGAGAGCAGGAAAGCGATGATACTTAGGAAATTCAGAGATGCAAGTAACCCTAATCCTTGTTTTCAATGGCCTATATATAGAAAAATTTTGGGCCGACTCGTCTTGGACAAAAAGACCTGCGAAAAAGCCCATTTAACAGTACAAAATTGGCCCATCAGTACAAAAATCGAATAAAATATAATAAAATAATCAGCTGAAAATCATGAAAAATATTCTAAGGAAAAAAAAAATTTTCAAAATTTTCAAAAATTTTCGAAAATTTTTCGTCGACGAGCAAGATGTAGCAATGACGTTCATCCTCGGATATCAGGTGAGGTGAGATGCAACATCGATGTTGAACAGCAGAGGTGGAGATGGAGTGACTCAGATCACACCACGCGACTAGCGTCGCGTGCGACGTGCGTCGCATGAGACGCGGCTTGCGACAGTTGTCGCGTGCGACTTGCGTCGCATGAGTCGCGGCGTGCGACTTGTGTCGCGTGCGACCAGCGTCGCGTGTGGCTGAAGTTGCATGTTAACGTGCTTCATCATCTACGCATGAGGAGATATGCACAGGAAGCTGCTACACTCATCTTCCGCCTTAAGGATTGTACTCCGCGAGATGCTGAACATGATTTATAAGAATAACAAAACAACACATCCCGAGTTAGTATTCAAGCGTTCAACACACTGCAAACATTCAAAAACATTTTAGTGGAGATTCAATCGGTGATACCAGGCAGTGAAGAGCAAATATTTTCCCAAAAAAATTTTCACTTTTCATCAATCTCCAAATCAAAAATATCACACAAGGTGAATAAAAACTTTGAGGTATAATGAAATATCTCTCGAAGTAAAAACCGGTGAAACGGACCGAAGTATGTTGAAATAAGTTTAACTTGTCCTTCGTCGCAATCACAAGAATGCAATCGTGTTTCATCGGAACATATATGGTGAGTTAACACCGCACAAGAGATTTTAATTCATGAGTGTAAGGTGAACTCTTAAGGCACTCCACTTGGGACAAGCGTTACTACAATCAGAGGGGAGCAAGGTTCGACCTGCGTCCTCCAGACGAGTTTTAGCTTTTAAAATGAAATGCAACAGATGCTCATTACAGCAATCAGAGGGGAGCAAGGTTCATCCTGCATCTCCGAAGTGTGATGGTTGAGCATCTTAAATTATAGCGTCTATGTGCTACCTTTCGAAGAGGGGAGCCGGCGGACAAAGTGATCCGGCGTCCTCCGTTACTCAGTATTATAGATCAATGCAAATGAACTTATGGGAGTTATATGCCAAGTTCACATGTATACACTCAGAGGAATAAATGCACTTGGGTCCGAAGACTAAAGCGGCCTCGATCCATGTTCATCTTATTAGATTAATCCACGACGATCCATAGTGCGTATTCAGAAGTAAAGAAAATAATCTTTCAGACTTCAAAATTTTCGTGAACTCTTAGAGAGAACACATGCAGAGAGAATTTCTTAAATTTTTGAATCTCTCAAAGTCAAGTGGTTTGGTGAAGATGTCAGCGATTTGTTTTTCTGTTGAAATATGCTGTAGACTGACTATATCACGATCAACCAAATCTCTAATGAAATGATGTCGAATGTCGATGTGTTTAGTGCGAGAATGCTGAACAGGATTTTCGCTGATTTTGATAGCACTTTGGTTATCACAGTACAGCACCAAGGGAGCACTCTCGATAAGGTAATCATCCAACATCTGCTTTAGCCATAGCAATTGAGTGCAGCAACTCCCAGCTGCAACATACTCAGACTCAGCTGTTGATAGAGCGATGCAATTTTGCTTCCGACTATGCCATGACACTATGTTATTGCCAAGGAAGCAGCAGCATCCAGACGTGCTCTTTCGTTCATCATTGTCACTCGCCCAATCCGCGTCGGAGAAACCGACAAGATTTGCTGTAGTGTCACACGCATACCAAAGACCGAGGTCAGACGTTCCAGAGATGTAGCGGAGTATCCGTTTCACAGCTCGTAGATGGTCCTCCTTAGGATCAGCTTGGTACCTGGCACACATACAAACACTAAACATTATATCAGAGCGAGTAGCAGTTAAATAAAGTAAACTCCCAATCATAGAGCGATAGAGAGTTTGATCAACACTTCGACTCTTAGTCGACATAGATAGCCGATCAGTTGTCGCCATGGGAGTGTTGGCGGGCTTAGCATGGTGCATCTCAAACTTCTCAACCATATTCTTCGCATATTTGCTTTGTGAGACGAAGATCCCATTCGGTCGTTGAGATATCTGAAGACCCAAGAATTGGTGTAGCTCTCCTTCAAGACTCATCTGAAATGTTGAAGACATAGAGTCCGTGAAAGCTTTCACGAGCTTAGGGCACGTAGCACCAAATACAATGTCGTCAACGTAAATCTGAGCAACCATCATATGTTTGCCATCACGTTTTAAGAATAGGGTCTTGTCGACTGAGCCACGAACAAATCCAAACTTTAGAAGATAGTCTGTCAGACACCCATACCAAGCCCTCGGTGCTTGCTTCAACCCATATAAAGCTTTATGAAGCTTATAGACATGATTAGGCTTCTTAGGATCCTCAAATCCTTTCGGTTGAGCAACATACACCTCTTCTTCAAGTACTCCATTTAGGAATGCAGCTTTAACATCCATTTGTCTAAGTTTGATGCCAAGATGACATGCAATAGCGATTAAGAGACGAATAGACTCAATGCGTGCAACTGGAGCAAAGGTTTCATCAAAATCTACCCCTTCCACTTGGGCATAGCCTTGTGCAACGAGACGAGCTTTGTTTCGCACAACTTGGTTATGCTCATCCGTTTTGTTCTTGAAAATCCATTTGGTACCAATAACTTTGATGTTCGAAGTACGGGGAACCAAGGACCAAACATTGTTTCTCGTGAACTCGTTCAGTTCTTCTTGCATGGCCATTATCCAGAAGTCATCCTTCATAGCTTCCTTGTAATTTTTCGGTTCCGTCTCAGATAGGAAGCAAGAGATTCCGATTTCATGGCACACAGCAGAAGTGCAAATGTTATACAGTTCATCAGGAGAAGAAATTTGTTTCTTTGAGCGTGTAGTTCGCTCGTTCATGTTTCCAATCATCTGAGTCGGAGGATGACGTTTTTGAATGTACCCAGGTGCTTCTCTAGTAGCGTCAGCTGGGTTGTCAACTTGTTCATTTTCTTCATCATCAGACGATGAAGTGTCATTGTTTCTCTGACTGGTCTCTCCAACTTCAGATGAAGTGTTAGGAGTAGGAATGTCTGGCATCTCAGTAGTGGGAGTAGATGGAAATGTACGATACTCCAGAATCCCTTCCTTAACCCAATTCTCGTTGGCATCCTTTCCGAGAAAGTCTTGTTCATCAAAGTTGATGTTAACAGTTTCAAGAACTTTCTTAGTTCGGAGGTTATAAGCACGATAAGCATGACTATTCTGACTATAGCCAACGAAGATACCACGATCAGCTTTGGCTTCAAACTTCTTTAGAGGATCACGATCCTTCAATATATAGCACGTGCAGCCAAAGACACGAAAGTGAGATACAGATGGCTTCTTGCCATTCACAAGTTCATAGGCGGTTGCCGTTGTGCCGGATCGAATGCTAATACGATTCAGAATATATCCAGCGGTAGAGACGGCTTCCGCCCAAAAAGTACGAGCAAGATTTTTTGAAATTAACATGACACGTGCCATCTGTTGCAACGTACGGTTCTTCCGTTCGGCGATCCCATTCTGTTGGGGCGTTTTCGGAGCCGAGTATTCATGATGAATCCCCTTCATCAGACAATATTCATTGAAGCTAGAATTTTCGAATTCAGTCCCGTGATCACTCCTGATCCTCTTGACCTTAGCTTCATGATTCGTTCTAATCCATTTCACAATACCTTTGAAGGCATTGAAAGTCTCATCCTTTGTAGCAAGAAATCTCGTCCAAGTATAACGAGAGAAATCATCGACTACCACCAGTACATACTCCTTCTTAGCAATACTCTTCACTTCCATTGGACCCATGAGATCCATGTGGAGTAGTTCAAAAGGAGCCGAAGTGCTCATCAGTGTTGGTAGTGCAGGATGAGGGGTTCTCGTCAGCTTACCCTTCTGACAGTCACCACACACTCTTTTCTCAATTTTGGGGAGTTGAGAGATTCCTCGAACTATCTCCCCCTTAACCAGTTTGCTCAAGTTTCGAGTGCTGGTGTGTCCAAGGCGTTGATGCCATAAATCGACTTCATCAGGAACTGTCACTGAAAAGCAGCTATACTCAGTTGTATAACAGTTGTTCTTAGCACGCGGACCTTCCATGATGCACTTCCCTTCAGCATCAAACACCTTACAAGAGTCTCTATCAAAACTAACATTCAGCCCTTCATCACAGAGTTGGCTGATACTAATAAGGTTTGCCACTAGACCCTTCACATGAACAACATTTCGAATTGGTGGCAATCCTTTGATATGTAGTGTCCCTTTTCCCATAACGACGCCTTTAGCTCCCCCTCCAAACACCACGGGGGAGCCAGTCATAGGCTCGTATTCCTTCAGAAATTTCTTGGTTCCAGTCATATGGCGGGAGCAGCCACTGTCAAAGTACCAAATGCCCTTGTTTCCAGAGTCGGAGGCATTCAGTGCAACATTGCAAAAGATAAGTTCTCTAGGCCTCCAAGTAGTTGAAGTGGTGGAGTTAAGCTTAACTTCACTCTTCTGGGACTTAGGTACCCACTTCTTCTTCATGCCAGAATTTCGAGACTTAGTCTTGTTGGAGGTGGAGCCAAACCTAGCCAAACCGACGAAGCCACGACGAAAACGAGCGCGAATGGTGAGTTTTCCAAAACTCAGGATTTAGCACGTTCGTGCCAATTCTGCCAAAACTTCAGAGGCAGTAGCACGTTCGTGCCAAAACTGGCACGTTCGTGCCACTTCCTGGATTCTTTTGGGCCAACTCGTTTTTGGGCCTCTTTTAGGGTTTTTTGAGGTGTTTTTTGGGCTCACCTATATAAGCCTCTCATCCTCTTTCATTCTACCCAACTCACCACACTTTTTTGAGATATTAGATTTTTAGATCTAGATCTAGAAAAAGAGAGAAAGAGAGAAATTGAGAGATTGAGTGAAAATCTTTGTAATCTTTGAATTGCTTCTCGTTTCTAGTGGAAAGTTCGTGGCGGCAAGAAGTGGACGTAGCCCATTTACGGGTGAACCACTATACATCGTTTGTTCATTTATTTTTCGTTGCTTTCGTGTTTTGTTGCTCGTCTCGTATATCTCGTGCTTGGAGTAGTAGTATCGATTTATCCGTTTGATTGTCGTGGTATTTGTGTATCCTCGTTGTTGTGTTCGGGACTTGGACGATCGGGTTGATCGGGTCCCTAACAATTGGTATCAGAGCTTGTGTTAGAGCGGTCGGAGGATACAATGAGTGACGACATGATTTTGGGTGGTATCGCAAGGTTCGATGGGTCGGATTTTCCCCATTGGAAGTCGCAAATCGAGGACTACTTGTTTGGCAAGGATTTGAGTGAGCCGTTGGGTGAGAAACCGGAAGAGATGGATGAAAAAGAATGGAACAAGCTCGATAGGAAGGTTCTTGGAGTAATCCGATTGAGGCTATCCAAGCACGTGCACGCCAATGTAGCCAAGGAGAAGACGACGGCCGGATTGATGAAGGTGTTGTCGGATATGTATGAGACTCCTTCGGCGGACAACAAGGTTCATTTGATGAAGAAGCTCTTCAACCTAAGGATGGAAGAAAGGGGGTCCGTAGCCAAGCATGTGAATGATTTCAACACGATAGTGAATCAACTCTCGTCCGTGGAGATTGAGTTTGATGATGAGATCCGTGCCTTGATTCTACTAGCTTCGTTGCCTAATAGTTGGGAGCCGATGAGGGCGGCTCTAAGTAATTCGGTTGGAAATGAAAAACTCAAGTTTATAAGTGTACGGGATAGGGTCCTCGCCGAGGAGGTTAGGAGGAATGATTCCGGGGGCACGCCGAGTTCGGCTTTGAGTGTTGACAACCGTGGACGGGGCCAAAATCGCTCCAACAACAATGGAGGCAAAGAGAGATCGAAGTCGAAAAATAGTAGAGGGAAATCGAAGTCACGGAAGGTGGAGTGTTGGAATTGTGGCAAGATGGGTCACTATAGGAATGAGTGTCGGTCACCGCCAAAAGAGGATAAGAAGGGTGGTGGTGGTGCTAATGCCGCAACGGAGGACATAGCGGATGCTTTGGTGTTGTCGGTGGATGCACACATCGACTCTTGGATCCTCGATTCCGGTGCCTCCTACCATACTACCGGACATCGACATGTGTTGGAGAACTATCGAGAGGGGTACCTTGGGAAGGTAACCGTTGCCGACGGGCAAACTATGGACATCGTGGGCATGGGAGACGTGTCATTGAGGATGTCCAACGGGCAAAGATGGAAGTTGACGGAGGTGAGGCATGTGCCTAATCTTAGGCTCAACTTGATATCGGTGAGCCAACTCGATACATCCGGGCATAGGGTGACCTTCAATAGAGGTTCATGGAAGGTGTCTAAGGGAGCTATGGTAGTGGCAAAGGGAGAATTGGCCGGAACCTTGTATAAGGTCTTGAATTGTGAAGAGATCGTCGGGGTGGTGAATGATGCTAAGAGCACGGAGCTATGGCATTGTCGGTTGGGGCATATTAGTGATAAGGGGTTGAAGATGTTGTCGACTAAAGGGCTTTTGCCGGAGTTGAAGTCGACCACCCCTCATCCGTGTGAGAGTTGCATCTTAGGGAAGCAAAAGAAGGTGAGCTTCTTGAAGGGTGGAAGAGAACCGAAAGAAGGGAAGTTGGAGTTGGTACACTCGGACGTGTGGGGTCCTTCCCCGGTTTCTTCACTTGGAGGGTCACAATACTATGTGACTTTCATTGATGACGCCACAAGAAAGGTGTGGGTGTATTTCATGAAGGCGAAATCGGAGGTGTTCGATGTCTTCAAGAAATGGAAGGCCTTGGTGGAGAATGAGACGGGTTTGAGGGTGAAGTGCTTGAGGTCCGACAATGGAGGTGAGTACATTGATGGGAGCTTCAAGAGCTTTTGTGCCGAGCATGGGATCAAAATGGAGAAGACGATCCCCGGCACACCTCAACAAAACGGTATTGCCGAAAGGATGAATCGGACCTTGAACGAGAGGGCACGGAGTATGAGGATACATTCCGGGTTGCCGAAGATGTTTTGGGCCGATGCCGTAAATACCGCGTCTCACTTGATAAACCGAGGGCCATCGGTTCCTTTGGGGTTTCGTATTCCCGAAGAGGTATGGAGTGGAAAGAAGGTGGATCTTTCTTATCTTCGAGTGTTTGGGTGTTTGGCCTACGTCCACGTGGACTCCTCTTCAAGGAGCAAGCTCGACCCAAAATCGAAGAAGTGTTACTTCATCGGCTATGGAGATGCGGAGTTCGGGTACCGGTTTTGGGATGAAGAAAATCGGAAGATAATCCGAAGTAGAGACGTGGTCTTCAATGAAGCGGTGTTGTACAAGGATAAAAAGGTTGAGACCTCGGAGGTTGATCAACCGGAGAGTGAAGTGTGGGACGATCTTGATTTTCCCGTCCGGAGAGACGAGAAGGCGCATGAGGAAGGCCAACCGGGCACCGGGAATGATGTGGACTCGGGTGATGAGGTGGAGGTCAATGAGCAAGTGGGAGTTGATGCCGAGCCGGAGGTGACCCCACAATCCCCACCTTTGGTTGTGCGTCGGTCGACTAGAGAGAGGAGACCAAATCAAAAGTACGTCACTACTCTCTACCATATCTTGCTCACGGATAAGGGTGAGCCGGAGACGTTTCAAGAGGCTATGCAAGCCGGGGACTCGAGCAAGTGGGAGTCGGCCATGGATGACGAGATGGACTCGTTGGTGACGAACCACACTTGGGAGCTAGCCGAGCTACCTAAGGGGAAGAGGGCTTTGCATAACAAATGGATATACCGTGTGAAGGAGGAGCACGATGGGAGCAAACGATATAAGGCGAGGTTGGTTGTGAAGGGATTTCAACAAAAGGAGGGAATCGACTACACCGACATATTCGCTCCCGTGGTCAAGATGGTGACCATCCGGTTAGTGCTCGGGTTAGTAGCAAGGGAGGATCTTCACCTCCAACAAATGGACGTGAAGACGGCGTTTCTTCATGGTGAGCTCGATGAGGAGATCTACATGAAGCAACCGGAAGGGTATGAGGCTAAAGACAAAGAGAAGCTTGTGTGTAAGCTCAAGAAGAGCCTCTACGGGTTGAAGCAAGCGCCGAGACAATGGTACAAGAAGTTCGATGGTTTCATGAAGAAGACCGGCTTCTTGAGATGTGAGGCGGACCATTGTTGCTATTTCAAGAGCCTTGAGGGCTCTTACTTGATCTTGCTATTGTACGTTGACGATATGTTGATCGTGGGAGCTAGTAGACGGGAGATCGATATGCTCAAGAAGAAACTATCGTCGGAGTTTGCCATGAAGGATTTGGGCGATGCTAAGCAAATCCTAGGCATGAAGATTGTGAGGAGCAAGGAAGGCCTAAAGCTCTCACAAGAGGATTATGTCAAGAAAGTCTTGACGAGGTTTGGAATGGAGAATGCTAAATCGGTTAGCACTCCGTTGGCCGGGCACTTTCGGTTGTCGAAGGAGGATTCGCCCGCCACGGAGAAGGAGAGAAGGCATATGGATAAGGTCCCGTACGCGTCGGCGATAGGGAGTCTTATGTATGCTATGGTTTGTACGAGACCGGACTTAGCACACTCGGTGGGAGTTGTGAGTCGGTTCATGAGTAACCCGGGGAGAAGGCATTGGGAAGCCGTGAAGTGGATACTCCGGTATTTGAGGGGCACCTCAAATTATGCCTTGTGTTTTCGAAAATCGGAGACGGGGTTGCTAGGGTATGTGGATGCGGATAATGGTGGAGATATCGATAGCCGTAAGAGCACGACGGGCTATGTCTACACATTCGGAGAGACGGCCATTTCTTGGGCTTCGAAGCTACAAAAGATTGTAGCACTCTCGAGTTGTGAGGCGGAGTACGTAGCCGTGACCGAAGCCGCCAAGGAAATGATTTGGTTGCAATCCTTTCTAGAGGAGTTGCAAAATGGAGGAAAGGGGAACGTGTTGTATTGTGATAGCCAAAGTGCTATTCATTTGGCGAAGAATCCGGCATACCATGCGCGGACGAAGCACATTCAACTCCGGTACCATTTCATTCGATCGGCCTTAGAGGAAGGAGAGTTGGTGCTTGAGAAGATTCTCGGGAGTGAGAATCCGGCGGATATGTTTACCAAAGTTGTGCCGTATGATAAGATGAGGTTGTGTGGAACCTCGATCGGGCTCCTCGGTTGAGGAGTGTGTTTGCCGCCACGGACGAGGAAGAGTTGAGGTGATGTAGGTTGTGTCTCCAAGTGGGAGATTGTTGGAGGTGGAGCCAAACCTAGCCAAACCGACGAAGCCACGACGAAAACGAGCGCGAATGGTGAGTTTTCCAAAACTCAGGATTTAGCACGTTCGTGCCAATTCTGCCAAAACTTCAGAGGCAGTAGCACGTTCGTGCCAAAACTGGCACGTTCGTGCCACTTCCTGGATTCTTTTGGGCCAACTCGTTTTTGGGCCTCTTTTAGGGTTTTTTGAGGTGTTTTTTGGGCTCACCTATATAAGCCTCTCATCCTCTTTCATTCTACCCAACTCACCACACTTTTTTGAGATATTAGATTTTTAGATCTAGATCTAGAAAAAGAGAGAAAGAGAGAAATTGAGAGATTGAGTGAAAATCTTTGTAATCTTTGAATTGCTTCTCGTTTCTAGTGGAAAGTTCGTGGCGGCAAGAAGTGGACGTAGCCCATTTACGGGTGAACCACTATACATCGTTTGTTCATTTATTTTTCGTTGCTTTCGTGTTTTGTTGCTCGTCTCGTATATCTCGTGCTTGGAGTAGTAGTATCGATTTATCCGTTTGATTGTCGTGGTATTTGTGTATCCTCGTTGTTGTGTTCGGGACTTGGACGATCGGGTTGATCGGGTCCCTAACAAGTCTCAGTCACAAGTTTTACATTCTTTTCAACTTTTGGCACTGGAGACTTGTGTTTCTTCACACTCTTAACAGCAACACTCTTCTTCTCAGTCACCAGATCCCGGTTGATGTCATCTCTCAGCTTAAAGCAGAAAGGTCTAATATGTCCGGGCTCATTGCAGTAGTGACACACATATTTTCTCTTTTGACGAGGTTCAGCATTCGTCGAAGTCTTGACCATGACAGGTTTAGAGCGAGAGAATTTTATAACTGGTTTAACGTTCTGAGGCTTACTCAACTTCTTCAGCAACGTCTTCTCGTATGGCAAGATACCACGAGGATGTTTCACAATGGATTTGGGAAATTGATATGTCTCCGCCTTCAAGCTAGTAGTCGAGTTCGACTTTTGAGTTTCAGCTTTTGGAGATGTTACAACCTTCTTTCCATCAGCAATTTCCTTGCGTTTCTGTCTTTCAGAATCATCTATGTTCATACTCTCAGTAGAGTCAGTAGAAGCCTTGACAAAGGTCACTTCTTTCTTCTCAGGTGCAGTATAGATAGATTCAAAAACTTTCTGAAATCCAAGTCCAACACGACCTGGGTTCATGTATGATGCGGCATTGTCAAACACTGAAGAGTTAGTATTCATCTTTCTCAACAGCTCATCAGTCATCTGAAGCTTCTCCTTTAGAACATAACGTTCCTTGTCACACATAGCTAGATCAGTTTGAGCTTTCATCAATGATGACTTTAGCTCATCATTCTCAGCATCAGTGTTCTTGAAGAGAGTTTGGAGTTTCTTCACTTCTGATGTTTCCTTCTTCAGTGATGCCTTTAGTTTCGAGTTTTCAGAACTCGACTTATCAAAGGATTCTCTCAGTTCGACAACTTCTTTGTAATATTTATGTTTCTCTTCGAAGAGAGCATCAAATTTAATTTTCAGAATTGTCAGAGAGTTATTCAACCTTTTCTTCTCATCTTCCATCTTTTCAATCAAGTTTTTCAACGCAACAGCCTCGTCACACAACTTTCGTTTCTCACTCAAAAGTTCATTCAGAGATTCATTCAGACATACTCGTGACACATCCAGCATGTTATTTTCAGAGATAGCTACGTCATGTAGTCTTTTGAGTTCAGCATGACTCTCCTTCAGAGTGAGTAGTTCAGCACACTCTGCTTCAGTATGTGACACCTCAGATGTCATCTCTGTCTCTTCAGCTCCAGACATAGGTTCAGATTCACAATCTGAGAAAATATCATCATCACAATAGTTTCGATTCACTGAAGCCACACGAAATATGTTATCAGCTGTTGCAGTGTCTTTTAGAAAGGAATCGAAAACAAAGTTTTCAACCTCCACATTCTCGAGGTCAAATGTTTCACCAAAAGTGACAACTAGAGCGTTGTCTTCCTCCTCATCTGAGTTATCGTCATCCGACTCATCATTCTCAGAGATCACATCTTCATCATCAATTACCACATAGCTCACGGGCAGCTTCTTCTTTCTATGCAGGTTAGGACATTCATACTTCACGTGTCCATATCCTTTACATTCAAAGCATTGCATCTTTGAGACATCTTTGCTATTAGAGGTGTATGGTGATAGCTTTGTGCCTTTAAACCTCTTATCAGATGTAGACCCCTGATTTCGATTGTCTGGAGTGTTTGGATATGAGTTAGAACTTTTCTGAAATTTTCGGAAATTTCGTGCTCGGTTCTTTCTCTTAAAATCTTGTTTCACAAGATAGGTGACTATGTCAGTCAGCACAGCAAGCTTGTCTGGGTTGTTCGAATTCATCAACCGTTCAATATCTTCAGCTTCCTCATCATCAGACTCATTCATATCAGCTGAGAAACTACTTTCAGACTTCTCATTTTTCAAACGAGGGTGTTGAGACTTCATGCTTCTTGAACTCTTCCCCTTCTCAGAAATCTTAAGAGCAGTCATAGGCTCATAAACAAGGGACATGTCTGGGTTGCTTCGCACTTTGAGTGTCAAGTCATAGTTTCTCAAATCAGCCATCAGGTCAGCATAATCCCAGTTTTGATTTCCATCGTTTCGTGCTTCGATGGTTAACACCTTGCTCTCGAATCTAGAACTAACACTGGATAGAACCTTCTCGTAGACCATAATAGCAGGAAAGACTTCTCCCAGTTCAAATGCCTCATTAACATATCTCATCACCTTGTCTAGATAGTCATTTATGTCTTCATCTTCTCTCATGCGGAGTTGATGAAACTGAGCAGTTATAGTTCGGATCTTTGAGCGCTTAACAGCGTGACTACCCTCACACGTTCTTTGTAATGTCTCCCATGCATCTCTGGCAGATGTGCAATTCTTGACCAACTGATACATGCTGAGATCCAGCCATTCACATATAAGTAGAAGAGCTTTGCTATTCGCAGTAGACAAGTCATGCTCTTCTCTAGTCCAACTACGTTCAGGCTTAGGGGTTCTAAGTCCATCAGCATCTTCAGTGTAAGGACGTTCCCATCCTTCCAACACAGCCATCCAAGCTCTTGAATCAAAGCCTTTGATTCTAGCAGACACTTTCGCTTTCCAGTTAGAATAATTTTGATGAGTAAGCATAATCGGTTTCTGAACAAACATAGACGACTCCATTGTAGCGGAAATATGGAGTCAAGTAACGGATCACGTCTTATACGTATGACGTCCCGCTCTGATACCAATTGAAATTACGTCTTCGACGTAGGATACCAACTTTTCGTGAAGTCGGTCTTAAACACAGTCACTTCAGCAACTTCGTTCGCACACACTCAGCTCTGCTTGCTATGTATGTTGTATGGTGTATGTGGTGTGTTCGAACTCAACAAGAGTAAAGCAAAGTGCTAAAGACAAAGTTGTATAATAGTTTCATTTCATTGATAAACAAAACTAACTATTACACTTGTGGAGAAAGGTAGACGGAATGATCAAGAGTCGTATCCCAAGTGTCGCAGCACTCCAACGAACTAATGATCTAGTACTATATCACCTAGAGCTAAATCGCATAACTCTACTATCGGTGCACAGCACAAAACAACTACCAAAACTCTTAAAGCTATAAGCCGTAAACAACGAACGTTGATACTCAGATATCGGATTTCGTTCTCTCAAAATCGTCAAAGGATGTCATCCAACTCCATGGGTATATATAGTAGTCTCGCACATGTGAATCCTTGAGGTAGTGCAATCTGATTGGTCACATGCTTGGCCTACATCACAATTCCATGGATGACATCACTTTCGGAATCTTCGATTCTTGAATCTTGGAATCTTGAATCTTCGATTCTTGAATCTTCGAATCTTGAATCTTCGATTCTTTAAATTCAGACTTCAACACATCTTGACTCCGTCGATCTCAATACTTCATCTTCAACTTCATCGTGGTGAACACTCGTCGTTGAACATTTCATATTTCATCGTCTTCATTGTCGTCAATAGAGTTGAAGTAGTAAACAACACTTCATGCATCAGGTGATACACGAAGTCAAAGGAGCAAGGCGTGCGACTCCAGTCGCGTGGGATGACGGACAGCATCACACGACTCCAGTCGCATGCGACGCAAGTCGCACAGCATGTCAAGCGACACAAGTCGCAAGCGACGCCAGTCGCACAGTATGGACACGCGACGCCCGTCGCACGCGACACCAGTCGCAAATGTTGGGAGAGGGATGTCCCGCGACTCCAGTCGCAAATCTTGGAGGGGCAGGTTTGCGTGACGCCAGTCGCGTGCGACTCCAGTCGCGAATGGAGAAGATGGCCAGTTCGCGCGACGCCCGTCGCGTGCGACGCAAGTCGCGAATGAGGGAATGGCCTGTTGAGCGACGCTCGTCGCGTGCGACGCCAGTCGCGTGCGACGCCAGTCACAAGGTGTGGCAATGCACTGTTGATTATTTTGCATTCACTCAACCTACACCTGAAATCAAAGACAAAAACAACAAACACATATGTTGTTGCCAAAACTAACATCTACACCTCATGATTATGCATTCTCTGGTGAGTCTGTGCAATTACACCTACACCTCTTCTTCATAATTCTTGCTCTTTCTTCTGTTTCTAGGCCCTGAAGTATGGAGTAAACAAATACTAGTCCCAAAGGGCGCTTTTCTTGGCTTCATGTATGTTATTATGTTTTTCGTCATATATTCCACCTGATGAACCGATCGATGCTTTCACATTATTTAAACGCTTTTCAATTTGCAGGAGTGACCTAAGGAAGCTTCCTCAGTTCGACAATGTGCGTCTACACCATGTTAGTATTATTTCCGCTTTGTTTTAATTAATTAAATGTGTTTATATCATCATCATCATCACAGAGTTATTCAAGTTCATGTTAACATGTATCAGGTTAGTGCTCTTGCTTCAAATATGTGGAAGACAATGTCTGCTCAAGTAAGTCTTTCGATATTGTCGATGGATTTGTTACTGTTTTCCCCGTTTACAACTTCTTTTGTCTAATATTATAACCAAAAGTAAATATATCTGTTTCAATCAGAAATCCTAAAAATAAAACATAACCTTCCCAAGGTCAGTAGGTATACGTGCAATATAAAAAATATATGAAAAACCATTTTTACATATTTTATTTCGAGTTTACCAATTAATTAAATATTCCGATTAACCGATATCATGATATTGCCATTGTTATAACTACGGGGTACTGTACATGTATTGTCTTACAGGAGAAAGCGGACTACTAAATGCCAGGGACTTTTTACCAAAATAAAGAAAATGCAAGGGACTTGAAATTTGAGGTTGGCTATTATCTCTTTCTTCTCTTTTTTCACATCATATTTTCATTATTTAAGTTGTACTTATAGTATTTTCGGTGACTAGGCATACTTTTTATTTTATACAGGACAATTATACAAATCTTCTGGAATGTCTTGTGATGATCTGAGTCGTATACTTCTAGGGGAGAGGAATAGGATTAGTGAATAGTGAAATAGACATTAGCAACAGGAGAATCTAAGAGGTGATTTTTAATTTTAATTGAGTTAATACTCATTAGAAACTCGAAATGAAGTGTAAACCGGTAATTCAATTTTATTTTTTCTTTCTTTGGTGCTTGTGTTGTTATTTTGTGCTCCTCTTTATATAAAGATCGATTCAATTGAATTGCAAGAACATGAAGTGGTCACAATAGGAAAGCTACCCTATGCTTGTACCTATGGCTATCTCTATGACTTATGTATTGTGTTAAGTGGAATGCTATTGCTTTCTGGAGTAGTCTCCTAGTTTCCGTATATTACAAAACTTGTTGAACTGATTTTTGATGCCCATGATTGTATTAAGTGCTTTCAGTTGTTTGCGTTTGTACTCTTGGCTTGCATGGCTTTCTTGCGTTCAATTTGTATCGGTATTACAAACCTCACCGAGGATATTGTTAATCTTTTCTTTACGTCCTCTTCTGTATCGCCAATTATGGCGTTTGTTTGGTTGGAGATGTTCTTTGAGTGGACAACTAGTTTTGGTGTCACCTTGAATGATTGATCGTTATACTATATGGGTGAACTATTTGTAAAAATCTGAGTTTTTTTTGGGGAGAAGCTGTTAGCTTTTATGATGCTGATGATAGGTTAATTGGTGATCTATGAAGAATGAAGACAAGTGATTCAATCTTTATTTGTATAATGTTTTGCCGGTGTCCGGTCAAAACGAAAAAAAATGCCGACTGAATCGAACCAAAATTTATTCGGCAAAATGCAAATGTTTTAAACTAAAGATAATCGTCGGAGTGAGTTTCTCGATTAGATAGCGAAATGCAAAAACACTCAAACATCGAGTAGAAAAAGTGTAAGCTGCAAATTAAACATTTTAATTAGTTTAATTATTACTTAAATATTACGTAATTACTAATAAAATAAAATCCCGCTCAAATTTAGAAATTCATAAGGTAAGCTTCAATTTCCCCCTCTCCAATTTTCCTATTCAGCGACGTCGTTTTACGCCACTCCGTAGATCTCCTTCCCCAGAAAATTCACGAGAAACTCGTCCCGGAGATTCGTCAAATGCAGGTCAGCAGTTTCCCTATCTTCAGACGTCATTTTGCGATTTCTGTTCGTGTTATCGATTACATTTGTTAGTCGCTAGGTTTTCTATTCACCTATTTTTTTATTTAATTAAAACAAATTAAAATTAATCCTGTATTTATATGTGTGTGTTCGGATCAGGATGATGAGAATTTTTTTGATTCTATAAGAGCATGTGACTTTTGTTGATTTCTCGGATTTTTTAATATAAGCATCGACTGTGATTTTGGGCGATGGCCGAAGGGAGAAATTCTGGTGGGCAGAGGACAGTTGTAGGCACTGACATTAGTAATTTTGCGATTATTCTTGTGGTGAAGAAAACGATATGATTCCATTGTGCTTACATGTTGAGTTAGTCGAGATCCATTGATTGATTGCACAACGGAAATATTGTTTCTTTTTGCAGAAAAGGTATGGGTGCTACATTTAGTTTTCGATGCTTCTAGCGTGTGTGTTCCTATATCTTTTGATCTACTTAGTTTGTCGACATTTATCATACAAAGAACACAACACTATGATACTTCACTTTATATTTTTTCGTTTTTGAATCAGCTGCATATATATATGTTGCTGGACCTCGATTATCAGGACATGAAAGCTCGATTATCTCAGGTTTGTTAGTTTCACACTTTATGTTGCATTGGGTATTTCATACAGATATAAAATAAGGATTCCAATCGAGACAGTCTACTCGGTTTTGGTCAAGCCCACTTAGACTGTCGAAATTTGATAGAAACAAAAAACAGAGAGAAGAAACAAAAAGCAGAATAAAAGAGAAAAACAATCAAACACGAACACCAGTTCGGTTTGCCCAATAGCCTCCAGGCTCCAATTCAATTCAATAATCGATAATCACAATTCACCATACGCTGACCCTTTAAATAAAAATCCTAATAGCAAGAATAAGAAATAACCCTAACCCTAAAGCCCACATTTAACAAAACCAACCCCATATTAATTTACTCCAGCTCTACGCTCCCTAACAAAATCTTTCGGTTCAATTAAGTTGTTTCAAGATGAAATTTTACTGTTTGTAAAAGTATAAGAAACAAATTGTTAATGCCAAAGTGATTCCGTTGTTCACGCCTAAGTAATCGGGTTGAGACTTTAATATATAATATACTTTGCTGAGGCAATTAAATTGACATCCACATAACATATGCCTAACCATTTTTATACTGCCTAAAAAAGTGAATCATTGTTAGGGGTCATAATTAACATCTAGTATCAGGTGTGATTATAAGTTTAAAAATACGACTGAATCTTACGAGAAAGTGGGTAGAGAATAATTTCAACTACACCTAAGATGAATAAGTTTGTAGCTGGAAGCCTGGAATTTTCAGAAATTTTATTTTAGGGGAATCTCATTACACATGTT
This sequence comes from Euphrasia confusa, assembly GCA_954870475.1. Lineage (NCBI taxonomy): Eukaryota > Viridiplantae > Streptophyta > Magnoliopsida > Lamiales > Orobanchaceae > Euphrasia > Euphrasia confusa. The sequence continues at coordinate 28,156,614 of OX940968.1, read as the reverse complement.
TTTAAGCCATAGAATAAGAAATAATAATAGAAAGCATATATCTTATAACACATGTTCATGCTGATTTTTAATTGAATTTTGAGCGTTGATTCACTTGATTGTACTTGAGATTTACTTGACTACTTCAACTAGTATTAATCTGTCTTGTGACATAGTAGTATATCTAACCGAGTTAGTGTCACGCAAATTACATGAATAAATAAAATATTTTTGTGTTTTAAAGTCATTTGCGTCTAGTTCAATAAACTTCACAAACGACAAAATGCAAAATGCAAATAAAAATAAAATAAAAACGAGTATTAATTTTTGTAAATTAAAAGACTAAATATAGAATTAACATACATATTAAAATACTACTCCATGGTTGCATCATATATTAAAAGACTAAATATAGAATTAACATATATATTTTATGATATTATCTTCATAAAACAATTTCAAAGAAAAGAGAGTGCCATCACATGGTTGCAAAGGATCACGAAACTAAAGTTAAGAATCACGAAATAAATAATGATGTAAAACAAAGAATTAAAGTATTGGACACATGTTTTCGTGTAGGTGAACAAACTTTTCTGAATTTTTGAAGTCATTTTTTATCACAAGAAAACAAACCCAAAGTACTTGTTTAGGTCTTTCTCAATCTTGTTTTGGACAATGCAATTTTGTAAGTGATTAAATATCACAAGAAAACAAACAAACCCACTTTAGCTACTTGATTAGGCCTTTCCCTGTCTTCCTTTATAAAATGAAACTTAATTTCGATGAAAGTTTTAGAATGATACAAAAAAATTATGAAACTTTGTAATGGATGTGTATTATTAAAGTGCAATAATTTTATTAAGTGGGAATGAACAACATTAATTAAACAAAGATTATGTGAAATCTATTATTTTATTATCATATCGAATTTGATAAAAAATTCAAAGGCTCGAATTGAGACCGAAATTTATTAGTATTATTTTAAAGAAATTATTAATTTATCGAGTACTAATTTATATAAATTTTACTGAATTTAATTAATTATAATCACTCAATTTTCCGGTCACGATTGTTCGTATTGTTGCAATAATTTTGATGATTAATTAACAATAAAACAATAAAATTAATATACCATATATCTTGGCATGATCATGAAGATGATCTCTAGGACCAGTTAGTTCCACTATTTGATACGATTAAATTGGAATCTTATACTTTCTCTTTGTTAACAAAAAGACAAGTTTAGAATACCTTCTCTTATATAGATTTTTTTTTTCAAGCCTCGATAAGCTCAAAGCTCGACCCGTTTGTAGCCCTAACTCTAATAATTGTATTATATAGTACGTAAAAGCAAGAACAAGACGCTGTAAATATGTACAAGTGACAATTTACAATGATAGTTGCCTTGTTGACAATTTAGGTCCATTTTGACACTGTGAGGCTTCAAAAGTCAAAATTCGATTCCAAGAATCTATCTAAAATGTGGGTTGTGTATCATCACTTACTTTGATACTTGTGAAATTTGGCAGGAACCCACATCAATGTCATGTCCTTTTCATCGATTACTCGCATCGCTCGCGCGCACTAGAGAAAAAAAAATGGAGATCAACGACGAGTGTGGCCTTCTGTGATTCAATCGGTACTTGGATCACCACCTTTGCCATGAGTCGACTCAAATTTGTCGACTCTAGCTACTCGTGAACTTTATGTGTCGACATCTTTTACCCAACTGCAAATCTCAATGGATGGAGCACCCATTACCGTCATATTTGAGCTAATAATATATACTTTCGTTCCAATTAATTATGCATTTTTTCCTTTGTAATTTACAAAGAAATAATGTATAATTAGTTGAGACAAATGTAATATATAATTTGTCGACCTGCTAACAGTTGTAGGGTCGACCTAGCCTCAAGGCCCTCATGCTTTTATTCGTCCCTTTGCAACTATATACTCATCCATCCCTCAACATAATGCATAGAGAAACTTGCGCGTAGATTAAGAAAAAATGATTTTTTATGTGTTTTATAATATAAAGTAGGGGTATAATAGGTATTGATGTGTAAGTAATAAAGTAGTTAGTTGAAAAAGTAGTGGTATAAGAGTAAATAAATGTGTATTGAGAGAATAAAATTGTGAAAAGACATTCCATTTATGGAATGTGCACTGTTTTAAGGGATGGACTAAAAAGGAAAGTATGCATTGTTTTAAGGGATAGAGGGAGTATAAATTAACAACCAAACTAACTCTAATTTCTCACACACACTTCTTACTACTCCTTCTTTCTTTGTTGTTCGCCGTTGTGTTCTATAATAATATTTGTAGTTTTTCTTTTGCTTGGCAAACCTAAGATATCGATGGCGAAGCAAAACATGGTAGTTTCTTTCATGAACATCTCCGAGAAGAAGCTTCTCCAAAATCTTGACATCAACTCATGGGTCGATTCCATGCGAGCTTCATCCCCAACCCATGCCAAAGCTGCCGCCCATGATCAAGATTCTTGGACCGTAAGTAAGCCCCATAATTAATGAATTAATAAATCTTTTTTTTAATATGTAGATTAAGAAAAATGATACGATATTTTATATTTGTTGAAATCAAACAGATTAGCCATCCGTCGGCTATGGACATGTTCGACCAAATAACGAATGCTTCCAAAGGAAAGCAAATAGTCATGTTTTTGGACTATGATGGGACACTCTCTCCCATTGTGGACGACCCCGACCAAGCCTTTATGTCGGAGTCGGTCAGTATCGAAAATTTTAAAATTATCGATACATACTATATGTCGTAATTTTAAATTTTTTTTTTACCGTTTTACAGATGAGAGCAACCGTAAGGAAAGTTGCTAGGTATTTTCCGACAGCCATAGTGAGCGGAAGGTGCAGGGACAAGGCACGTACCTACTCCCTCACAACGTCTCGTCTCAAAATAATATGAACACTTTTTTTGAAATCAATAATATAAATAAATATTTTTGAAATTAATTTGTTTGCAGGTGTATAGTTTTGTGCGTTTGGCAGAATTGTATTATGCGGGAAGTCATGGCATGGACATAAAAGGCCCATCAAAACGTTCCAAATATATCAAAGTCAGTGTTACACTTTTTTTTAAATTTTTACTCAAAAAATTATTTTTACCCTTTAATATATTTTATATTTCATTTATTTTCAAAAACAAATTATTGAAATTATTAACAGGGTACTGAAGCAATGAATTATCAGCCGGCCAGTGAATTTATTCCCATGATCGACGAGGTAATTAATTATATAAACAATAATTAATTTTTATTTCATTTTTTTATTATTGAAATTTATATTGAATTTTTCAGGTTTATAAAGCTCTGTTGGAGGTGACAAAATCTATTGCAGGTGCGAGAGTAGAGAACAACAAATTTTGTGCGTCTGTACATTTTCGCTGCGTGGATGAAAATGTAATATTATTATTATTATTATGTTATTTATTACATCATGTAAATTAAAAAAACACTATATACATAATGAATTTAAACTAAAAAAAAATATGTATATATATACCTTGATTTTATTGTAGGAATGGATTGAACTCGCTAAACAAGTTAGATCAGTGTTAGAAGGGTATCCGAATCTTCGACTGACCCAAGGAAGAAAGGTATTCATTTTTTTTTTTTTTTGTATATTTATCGCACGTCACTGAGATAAAAATTTTATTGGTCCCATAAATGTTGCCTTTTTTCGATTTAGTCCCACAGACATACGCGTTTTCAATTTAGTCCCAAACAAGTCGAATTGAGTTTCAATTTAATCCTTTTTGGCCGGAAAATTCAATTTTGGCCGGAATGTGACCACGTGACCCGCACGTGATCGGAGGAGCGGCCATGGCTGCTGACTCAGCGACACGTGTCAGCAGACCATTGGCTATCGTCTTTTTTTAAAAAAAATCGAAATACAAAGCTTAATACATTAATACGTTGATTTTTTGATTTTAAAAAAAGAAAAATACGCCAGAAAGGATTAAATTGAAACTCAATTCGACTTGTTTGGGACTAAATTGAAAATGCGTATGTCTGTGGGACCAAATTGAAAAATAAAAAGATATTTTTTTTCTTTTATTTTTAATTCTCGTATATGAAATCGTATTTCTGGCGTATTTTTCTTTTTTTTTAATCAAAAAATCAAGGTATTAAGCTTTGTATTTCGATTTTTTTTTTTTAAAAAAATATAGCCAATGGTCTGCTGACACGTGTCGCTGAGTCAGCAGCCATGGTCGTTCCTCCGATCACGTGCGGGTCACGTGGTCACATTCCGACCAAAATTAAATTTTCCGGCCAAAAGGATTAAATTGAAACTCAATTCGACTTGTTTGAGACTAAATTGAAAACGCGTATGTCTGTGGGACTAAATCGAAAAAATGCAACATTTATGGGACCAATAAAATTTTTATCTCCACGTCACTTGTATATTTCAGATGTAATTATTTATGCAGGTATTAGAGATTCGCCCTACTATTAAATGGGACAAAGGGAAGGCTCTTGAATTTTTGTTGGAGTCACTTGGTGAGTTAATTCATTTATCAATTGATTCTAACATAAATTATTTTTGAGTTATTTTTTTAAAGAACCAGAAACAATATAGATTAATGTAACAATATATGTCTATTTGATAGGGTACGCGAATTGCACAGATGTCATCCCTGTTTACATCGGCGATGATCGAACGGACGAGGATGCTTTTAAGGTAACCAATGACTTATAATTTTGTGTATATTTAAACACTACTACTACTTTTATAGTACTAGTACTTCCTCTAATCCAAAGCAATGGTGACATGTCCTTTGTAATTTACAACAAAGGACATGTGACTAGTAGTACGGGAGGAGAGAATATATGTTATGGTATGCTTTAAATTATTAAGTTAATTATAAATATATATATAAATACATAGTATGATTTAGAAAAGGTTGAGAACCTTTTAAAATCCAATCATCAATGTTTTTTTATTAATCAACAACTAGTGCTTTTTTTAAACTATAAAGAAAAGTAGTCATTTCGTCTACAAAGATTTACTCTTTCAGTTTCGTAAAAATAGTCACATTTTTAGTACAAAAAAGAAGTAAAAATATATTTTCAAGCATTATTATAAAGTGAAAATAAATAAATAATACTTAGAACAATAAATTTATTTAGTTTTTATATGTTTTTTCATTATTATTATCTCGAGTTCTAATTAATTAATTAACTAATATTAATAATTAGGTGTTAAGGGAGAGGGGTCAAGGATTTGGGATTCTGGTTTCTAAGACTCCAAAAGATACAAGTGCTTCTTACTCTTTGCAGGAACCATCTGAGGTACTTAGTACTCTTTATTACTCTAATCAGTCTCTCGTTAATTTTACAGATATATAAAATGAGTCAGAAAGAAAAGTGTTTTTTTTTTTTTGAAATTCTTTATTAGTACGGAGTATCTATTATACTTTTATTATTATTTCATGATCGTATTCGTATGGTACGTAGGTAATGGCATTCTTGAGGCGCTTGGTGTGTTGGAAACGAATGTCTCGATGACAATTCAGAATGAGTAGATCTAGAAGACTTGAAGAAATCCAATTGTCTTTACCAAATGGATATATGATATGTAATTATTAATTAAGTAAATAATTAAGTGAATTAGAGACCACAAAACTAATATTCAAAATAAAAGGTGAATGCAACATAATGTTTTGAATATAAATAGTTATTATGAGGAGTTGTTTTTTCGTGATAATTTAAATTATATTTGGATGTGCTACGTACTTTACGTAATGCATGCATATATAATATACACCGTGTAATACATTATATATTGTAGTTTAATTAATTTAGAGAATACCAATTTTGGTCTTTCATGATTGTATTTTATGATGTATTTTTTACGACTATGTAATTGTTGGATCGAAATTTTGCGACCACGCACTAGTGTACAACTTCATGAACTGAATTGCTGTAAATTTATTTTTTCACAAAATTTTACTAGTACTCTCCACGTACAACTTTTTTAATCTGATGAAAAATAAACGGAGCAATTTCTAAAGAAATTGATTTAATAAAAGAATAATATATTAAAATGAGTTTTTATATTTAAAAAAATAGAAAGTGTAATTATCATGACCTAATTTTTAATTTTCTTAAGTAATTTACCCGATTGAAATTAACAAGTACATTCTTAAATATGGTCCCAAATTTTCATTTCTTTAGATTCGATAATTGCATTTGCGTCCCCATGCTGAGTCAAAAAGGACGTTTCGTGATTCAATTTTCACAAAAGAAAATATATATTTTTTTAAAGTTGCATCTTTTTCACATTCACACATGATGTGTTTGCATGAATGTTAAATAATTTCTATCACCATCGAACAATACTCACTTCTCCATTCGGTTGAAATTAGAAAATTATGATTCTCAAAACTATCATATCTAGAGTTGCACATCCGGTCCGGTTCGACCCTGAACCGGCCGGTTCGAAACCTGAACCGGAACCAGATAAACCTGAACCGGCCGGTTCGGAACCTGAACCTGAACCTTGAACCAGTTTTAACCGGTTCGGGTTAGGTTCAAGGCTGATCCGGTCCGGTTCCGAACCTGAACCGGCCGGTTCGGCCCGGATAATTTTTTTTTTTTATGTATTTATAGATACTAATTAAAAATAAACTTATTTACAATATTTTTAAAATTTTTAATTTTTAAATTTGAATTTACTAAATATTTAAATTTGAAATTTGAAAAAACTAACCGTTATTTGATCTTATGGTTTAGATTCAACCAAATTTGAAAAATTAGCCGACTATGTAAGTTAGGTAAGTAAAAACTACGTGGATTTTGATTTCTCAATGAGAATACGTAGACACTTTAATTTGGAATCGAAAAATAAAAATTTTATTTTATTTTTTGATATTAAAATTAAACTCTAGTCCAACTTTTATTTAAATTTTATTTGAAGAATTACGTGGACTTTAATTTCTCAACAAAGATACGTAGGAACTTTATTTTGTTATCCAAAACTAAGAAAAAATTATTTTTCGATATTAAAATTAAACTTAAGTCCAATTTTTATTTAACTTTCATTTTTTTACATTATTTTTAAAAATAAGTTAACTACATAAAACCTTTTATATTTTTAAAAACCTTTTTAAAAAAGTTAATTCTCAAAAACATTTTTAAAAACTAAAAAAAAACCGATTTCAAGGTTCGGACCTGAACCGGTCGGTTCAGAACCTGAACCTGAACCGGGTTGAACCTGAACCTTGAACCTGTTTTCACCGGTTCGGGTTCGGTTCATCGAAACTTCGAACCTGAACCTTATGAACCTGAACCGGATAGCCCGGAACCGGCCGGTTCGGCCCGGATGTGCAGCTCTAATCATATCTTATTATTTCCGAATTTTGAAAAGAAATGGTTAAAGAAATGTTTCTTACCTCAAGGGGATCTAAACTATATATGCTAGTATTTTCTTTGTTGAGGAATATGTCTTGATATTATATTAAATCAATACTTCAATATTTTTGTACCAAATTTGAAAATATGGTTGCCTTAAATTATAATTTATAGATTCTCAATTTGTCTACATAGACCACAAGTTAGTTACGTTGTAGGTTCATCTTTCAATTTTCTCTTATGGGCATCTTATGTTTTTTTTTTTGCTTTGTATATAGTTTTCTCATTAAACTCTTGTCTATGCATATCTATTCCAAAGTTTTTTGGAAAATAAAGAGATCGAATAGAGCTTCGATTCGGTATTTCATTCGTTCAAATCAGAGAAAATGAATGAAAAATTAATTTTCAATGTTGGAACTAATAATATGAATGAGAAGACAAATCTAAAGGTAATATAGTATTTCACATGTGAAAAATATGCAAAAGGAAGTGAATGTATATAAGGGAGTATCTTCGGAATTGTGTGTGCAAGCGCAATTTGCGTACACGAATTAAGTGACGAATTTTGTTTTAAAAAAAATAGTTTGGGACTTAAATTTATATACTGACATTTATTTGCAAATTGCACAATTGTTTTAAAAATTACAAAAATAAAATAAAAAATTGTGTACAAATATATAGTTAAGACAGCAAAAATAAATTCGTTGAAGAAATTTGAAACACATGCAATGCCCCCAAACATGACAACAACCTTCGGTAAGGAGACCTAAATTAAAATAGCTTTAAAAGAAGTATTCTTTCTTTGATCTCTCTTTTCATTGTTAGGTTATGAAAGTGAAACCCATCACCCACCCCACAAGCTGGTGTAGGTCTAATAAAGAATTGGGTTGGAATCCACTCAATAAGGTTTGCAAGGGTTTTGTTTGATATGAAGAAAACAAAAAACGGACGGATACTAATTGTACAATAACATGCATGCATGCGTCCGTTTTCGAATAGTACGTAGGCTTCAAGAAGTGATCGCTTCTCGTACGTCCCTAGCTTGGGGGAGTCGCTTGTTCAATAAGTTGTTCGTCAATAATTGTAATATCTATAATCTCAATTATAATGTCTCGTCAATGGTTATTTGTTCTGTTGGTTGAACAGTGTAATTGAACAACCGTATAAACTTGATCAAGAAATCAAAAAACTCGCGTTGAAAAAAAAGGCCCATGAAAAATGTCCCAAAGACTTTGGTGGGCTGACTAGGCCCAAATATTTGAGTTGGGCGATTGTGTTTGACGTAGGTTTGGGCCCAAGATTGTTTGAACTCAAATTTCTTGACTTGGGCACCACACCACTGTGGGGTCCCCACCAATCAATAACACTACTAACTACATATACACAGAAACAGAAAACAGAGTGAGAGAAAATTGAATCGAAATCCATGGCGATGGCGGCCAACCACACCTTCTTCCTCCACATCCTCATCCTCTTCTCCGCATTCCTCATTTGCAGATCTGTAAGTATTAATCAATTTCTCATTTAATTTCTTATTTAATTAATTCCTCATTCGATCGGAAACGGAAACGCGCGCAGGACGATCCGGATTGCGTGTACTCGGTTTACGTCCGGACCGGTTCGATCATCAAGGGCGGGACCGACTCCGTCATCAGCCTGACCGTCTACGACGCCGCCGGCTACGGGATCCGGATCAACAACCTCGAGACGTGGGGCGGGCTAATGGGCTCGGGCTACAACTACTTCGAGCGGGGTAATCTCGACATTTTCAGCGGCCGCGGGCCGTGCTTGACCGGTCCGGTCTGCTCGATGAATCTCACCTCCGACGGAACGGGCTCGGGCCACGGTTGGTACGTCAACTACGTGGAGGTCACTTCCACCGGCGTCCACGAGAAGTGCGCTCAGCAGCAGTTCGAGATCGAGCAGTGGCTCGCCACCGACACGTCACCATATGAGCTCACTGCAATCAGGAACTACTGCTCGTCGGAGTCGGATGAGAAGAAGAGGGCGGCGTTGGGCGGCGGATCGGAATCGTCTCTGCTGTCTGTGATATGATGAGAATTTGAGAAGTGGATTGTGTGGGTCGGGCCCGGCCCGTTTTGTTTCGGGCTTGTGGGTTTATGTGTTTTGCTGGGTGAGTAGATGAAATAAATTGAAAGATTTCGATTTGAGTGAGAATAATGGATGCTACTTTGAGTACGTTCTCAACATAGCAAGGTGATATGTGATTTATTTAGAGCATAGAATAAAATCGATTATTAGTGAAACAAAAATGAAATATATATTTTTAAAAAATAAAACGACTCCGCTGGGGATCGAACCCAGAATCTCTGGTTTCGTAGACCAGCGCCTTATCCATTGGGCCACGGAGTCTTGTTGACTATAGCTGAGGAACGAATAATAAATACTATTGCGTATCTATATAGTTTTAGTTGTGATAGAAGCGGGCCGGTTTGTTGATTGCGAAACCCGATTACAAGAAGCGGTCGAACTCCACCAGCTGTTAGGAAGTCGCACTGGCTCGACGATAAGAACGAATGGGCCGGAGCGAGTGACGTAGTTTTCCATGGAGCAGCAGGTAATGCTTCTTCTTGTCGATTTGAAGGTTTTTTTTTCAGTATATGGGATGTGGGACGGACGTATGAGATGCCCACCAGGTGTTTGACATAATGTATCGTTGGATTTTTGATGGTCTGGATGTTATCTGTTAGGATTAACATGGTTGGTTCTATTGAATTTTGTTCATTTTAGTCGGAAGTACGTTTGCTAATTCATTACAACACCCGACTAGACTCTTACTCTAAGCTTAGCTTAATTGTATCTCTCTGCTTAGGCCGGGGAAACTGATCTATTTCAGATCACCCATGGAATCACATTTATTTTTAGGATAGTGTTCGCCTTCTGGGTAAGTTACCCCTGCTGCTGTAGTCTGGTCTGTTATTGCATTCTTCAGTTGATTCTTCCTCGTCCACGTTAAAATTAAAAAGAGACGATTTTCTGATTTTCCGCCATCCGAGTGTCCAACCTGATCGCTTTCTTTGCTTAGTGTTTTGCTTTTGATACTCTTGTTGCAGCGCTAAGTGGTCCCTTTGCAGCTCGGCCATTTGCGCCTTCACTTTCTGAAGTTCTATTCCGAGGGCTTTAACCTCTCTGTTTGTCGATGACCAACTGCTTTCTTGATCTGAGTTCTCTACTATTCCTGTTTGAATTTTTCCTTGTATTTCAACTCTTATTTTCACTTGCTCTGAGAATAAGACCTGCGATTATCATCTACTTTAGTTTGACACAGTTACAAATAATTGAAGGGTTATTTATTGCTGAAATCGATTGTGAAATATTACTTACCTGAATCGTTGTTCTTAGTGGCAACCTGTCATTTTGTGCAGCATGTGCACATGCATCTTGCGAAAGCTTCCCATAGTTCATGACATTGCATAGCCTCTTTCGTTCATGGTCTGATAGGGACGGGTGAGTCTACAAATAATCACAATTATCATAAGTCAGATTTTTTTTACATTTATTCCCTAATTATGCAAAAACCAGTTATCGGCCAAAATTACAAACATCCCGCTCACATTGGTTTCTCTTTCGTGAGCTTCACTCTCCCGGTGAAGTATTTGTTATATAAATAAATAAAAAACATCAAGAGGGTGCTTGTAATACTTTAAGGATGCTTTCGTAATTTTGAAAGATAAGTGGGATCTTTTATAATTTTAGTTTCTCCCCCTAGAACGAATGAATAGCAGATAACCTTAAGATATGTGTCTATGGCTCTGTAGAGTCCATCATGGCTTGTCCTAGCATTTTCCGGCAGTGATTGAGCTAGATACTGGAACTTAGTGACTGGAAGCTGTTGGTCCCTTGCAATTTCTGCTAAATAGTTGTCGAGAAGTTTACTGATGGCCAATGGCTGAGATTGTTGTAGTTGTTTTTGCTGTTCATACAGCAAGAAATATTCCAAAATCCTTTGCACGACATCTACGTTGTGCGTATGGTCTTCCTCAATTAGAGAAGTATGTCTGTGGAATCGGTCATAACATTAATCTATGTTGTGAATATTACATAAAAACACCTTTCAAAATTATCATTGGCTTACTTTCCCCTTTGTTCACTTGCACTGCAGCTAGGAATGAGAAGATCACAAACATCTGCTCTTTCCAATAACAAACCGGCTCTCTTCTCGAGCTCCGACACCAAAGCTGGGGATGCGCCGTAAAATATTGCCATCCTTAACATCTTCAAAATGAACTTACACGAAACCGCTTCCTTTTGTGGTGGCAGCAAGCTCACCAGACTTTCGACTATCATCCTCTGCTCCCTCGTGGGCCCGATAATACACTCTTCTTTCCTCTTCCCACTAATAATATTCCACTGCAACTGACTATCATTTGTGCCCGGCAACCATATCTCCCCATAATGCGTGATGCAATAACCCACAATCTCAGGAGCTACCCCTTTCGCCTTCAATGCCATTACTGTCCTCGTGAAATAATCGATTCTTAGAGTGGCCATTTCATCGAACCACCACTTTTCTCCTGTCATTGCTTTTCCACCTAAATTAGAGGTTTCTTGAGAAATCTTCCAGCCAATCGATTCGCAGCACCTCCGGACGATTTGAAGGTTCTCGGCCCATGGGGATAAGGTCTCGCACGATTTCAGGACGGAAATCGAGTCCCTCCATGAAGAGAGAGCTGCGAATGTGAAGAAGGCTTCGGATTTGGTGATGAGGTTACCATTTTCTAGTGCCTCTGTCATTTCGAGAAACTCGGATGCGCATCTTATGGATGCCACGTTGTTTGCATTCAGGCTTATAGGGAGGCCGTAACAAAATCTTAATATGGTTTCGAATGTCTCGGGCCCACCCGGTAAGTTGTCAAGCTTGAGGTCGAAACTTGAGTTTGGTTCTTCTATCCAGGTGAAGTAGCCACACTTTGATACCAGTGGGTACTGTTTTCAGGAAGCTATTATTGAGATTCTTAATTGCAATGAATTATTTCTCTAATGGAGTTTATATACGAACACTTTAGGTTTCATTAAGTTACCTTGTGAACGTAGAAAGTGATGTCTTCAACTTGAATCGATGTATCAGTTGGAATCTGAGACATGACGAACCTGCTCATGGGAAAGGAAAAAAAGAAAACAGGACTAATGTTTCTTAGACATAATTTTGTTCGACTCTATGAATAAATAAATAAAATGTGTGATGAGATCTTTAGAGGTTTTACCATGACCGTCCTTTCTTCTCGAAACCATCTGCAGTTGTAATGAATTTCGATATTGGAATAACTATCCTTTGCTCGTTTTCTGTGTGTATTTCATTTGAAAACTTCATGGCGTTCGTCTCGTGTTCTTGCATCTTACTATATTTCTTGGTTCTTTAGGACTACATTAAGTGGGACAAGTGTTTTGAGTGTTTTTAATGCTTGAGAAGTGAGTTTGTGGCTGAAGGGAAGGCTGCCATTTAAGAAGGTTGTTGATTGTTTTTTTTCTGCACATCATTTTCAGGTTCAGTCATTGAATAAAAGAATGTTGCTTGTGATCAGTCACTGTTAATCCAATATTGATGAATCATTTTAAGATCATAATATTATCCAACTTTTCATTCCGTTATAATCCACTTTTTCTAGGTTCAGTTTGATGACCGAATGAATCGAAACTCTTTCATATTTAGTCTCCTGAGTCCTGTCCCAGAAGAGTTGCAAATAAAATGTGTTATGTGTTCGCAAATAAAATGTGTTATGTTAAAAAGGTATAATTATAATTTAATTTTATTATACAATTAGTCAATTGTATTTTTACCTATTTTTTAACTTACTATTTTTTTTCCATTCTAATAAATATACTATATTTTTTTAATCTTACTATTTGGACAAATAAAAAAAATAGAGATAAAAAACTTTTTAGTCCCATAAATGTAGCATTTTTTTTATTTAGTCTCACATACATTCGCTTTTTCAATTTAGCCCCAAATATGTCGAATTTGGTTTCAATTTAGTCCTTTTTGTACGAAGTGTCCATGAATGCTGACTCAGCGCTACGTGTCAGCATCTCATTGGTCAACGATTTTTTGAAAAAGAAAAGAAAAAAGTCTTTGACCAATATGATGCTGACACGTGGCGCTGAGTCAGCATCTATTGACACATTTTGACGAAAATTGAAATTTTCGTACAAAAAAAACTAAATTGAAACCAAATTCGACATATTTGATGCTAAATTGAAAAAGCTGATGTACGTGGGACTAAATCGAAAAAAGACTACATTTATGGGACCAAATTTTTTTTTATCTCAAAAAAAATACATACCAGAAGATTGTGTTATACTCTCTTACTATTGGACAAATATAAAAAATACATACGATAAGATAGGCACAGTTCTTTGTAAACCGAGGTACAGAGAAATGTAGTAAAAATATCTACGTGGAAATTATTTTATACTCTAGGAGTACTTAAAAATTTTCATATGAAAGTACTACATTTTTAGGGAGAATTTTTTTCTTGGTCCCATAAAGTTGGGTCATTCTCGATTTGGTCTCATGTAGTTACACATTTTCAATTTAGTCCTATATAGTTCGAATTTGTGTCCAATTTAGTCTTTTTTGGCCGAAATCTTCAATTTTGACCGGTCAACTGATGACGTGACAGGTGGGGGAGACGATCAATCGCCGATTTGCTTTGACACGCGTCATCTCATCTCCTGATAACAATTTAAAAAAAAAAAAAACAAGTCAGCAAAGCTTAATTAAGAAATCAAAAAGGAAATTGAAAATTCATTTTTTTAAAAAGTCTGCGGGTTCAAACCAGTGAACATATTAAGAAACAAAAAATCCTTCTCCCCAATTCAATTTCTATATGAACCCTAATCTCGTAGCCTTTTTAAAAAAACAAATTTTCAATTTTTTTTTGATTTTTTAATTAAGATGTGCTGATGTGGCTTTTTTCTTTTTTCTTTTTTTGAAAATTGTTACAGTAGCCAATCAGGAGATGACGCGTGTCAAAACAAATCGCCGATCGTCTCCCCGCCTACCACGTCATCAGTTGACCGGTCAAAATTGAAGATTTCGGCCAAAAAGGACTAAATTGGACACAAATTCGAGCTATATGAGACTAAATTAAAAATGTATAACTACATGAGACCAAATCGAGAATGACCCAACTTTATGGGACCAAGAAAAAAATTCTCCCTACATTTTTATTACTCCATCGCGTTTGCATAGAAAAAATGATGTCAATTTTAAGCAAAAAAAAAGTAATTAAATAAAATAACACAAAAAACTAAAGCCCGAGTGCTTGGCAAAACTAAGGTCACCTATCATATGATAAATTGGTGATTAGTTCATGTACATTATCACTGAGCATCTCAACCAAAAATATTCGGTATTCACAAGATTTTTCTTTACAAATTGGGGTTTGGGCAAAGGAAAATAGTCAGGTGGAATTCACAAGATATTCTGGCTCAGAAATTGTATTCCTGGTAGTCATGAATAAAAGACATGCTCTTCAAGTGCTTGCCACAATGCCTCAAAGAGATCTTTCATAGTAAGTAAGTATTTCTCACTTCCTCAATTCAAATTTGAGCCACTTAATTCAATTCATATATCTATATCTATATGTATAAAACAAGAAGAGAAATTTAAATAATCAACACACTCAATTTTTTTGTTCTTTTTATTCACATTATTTCATCATTTACATTCAAATATGTGTTACAACGGAATCAACACATCTAACTATTTTTAAATCCACATCTATTTTTATTATGATAGAACTTTGTCCTTTGTAAAAATATTTAATAAATATTTTTATAATTTCTTGCACGTAAATCCTATTTATTTTAAAATTGACAGCTTTATAATTAAGTTTTAAAATAGCTTATTTTAACAGATGCCCTGCTGGACAATTTTGTCTTAGCCTAACAAAAAAGTCAATGACTCTTTCTTTATCTTATCTTTCAGATGCTAACTTATTTTAACATCCGAAATTCACAACTTGATTTTAAAAACAAAAACAAAAAACAACTTACATATATGTAAGTAACACCAAAACCAGGTACTGCATCATATACTCACAGTTTGATTATTCCAAAAACCATGGCAGCTTATGCATCCTTGATTTCTCTGATGCGAGTCATTCATGATCTCGAACATCATCCTTCCCCTCCATTTTCTCTCGACAAACAACTAGTCTTCTCCATCACTCAACGCATCACATACTTTGAAGAATTTCTCCATTCCTACATTAGTAGTTGTCCTGTTGCCGACGATGATGAAGAAGTTGCAGATCCATTGGAGATGCGTATTGCAGGCGCAGCTTTCGCAGCCGAAGATGCTATTGAGTATCATATTGTGGACTGTATCAAAAAGAAAAAGAATAAAAAAAAGGCAAACGATCATAAAGACGCCAAGTCCCTCAACCGATGCTATGGTATCCTGCAAAGTGTGATTGAAGAGATGGATTCGATCAAAAAAGTTGTCGATGCTATGGTATCCACACAGAAGAATAAGGTGCCGATGGTCCATGATCAAGTGGGCACGACAAATGTCACTGATCGAAGTGAAACCTTGGTGGGGTCCGATGGCGTCTTGAACGAAATCATGGAAAAGCTTATCGAAGGTAAGACCTTTCAGGTCATCTCGATCGTGGGAATGGGCGGTATAGGTAAGACCTTTCTCGCCAAAACTATTTACGCTAAGCCACGTATTAAGGACCGTTTTGATATCTGTGCTTGGGCTACGATTTCTCAACACTACGACCCGTGGGAAATCCTCTGTGAACTACTCTCCCAAGCTACTAAAACAAACAAGGAACGAATGAGTAGGAAGAGTGTCGATCAATTGGGGTTGGAGCTCCACAAATACTTGTTCTACAGAAGGTTTCTGATCGTGATGGATGATATGTGGAGTATCGATTCATGGAATAACATACAACACTACTTTCCTGACAACTATAACGGCAGTCGAGTGCTGGTGACGACCAGGCTATCCGAATTAATGACAACTGATTATAGTTTCAGTATGAATTTCCTAGATAAGGCTAGCAGTTGGGATCTGTTCTCCAAGACAGTATTCGGGGAGAAGAGTAGCTGTCCTCCCGAACTGGAGGAAATCGGAGAGAAGATTGTGGACAACTGCAGAGGTCTTCCTTTATCAATATCTGTGGTGGGAGGTCTTCTGAAAACTATGGACGGCACTCGTGCATCTTGGGAATCAATACGAGACAACTTCACCTCGGTGGTGAACATGAGGAACGATAAACATTGTTTGAGATTGTTGAAGTTGAGCTATAATCATTTGCCTGTATACTTAAAACCATGTTTTTTATACATGGGAGTGTTTGAAGAGGACGAAGAGATTTATGTCTCTAAGCTTGTCCTACAATGGGTTTCCGAAGGGTTTCTTAAACCAACGAAAGGCGAAACCTTGGAGATTACCGGTAGACGTTTCTTACAGGACCTCGTCGGTAGAAATCTCATTCTAATTCATGAGTTGGGTTCTACAGAGAGCATAAAGTATTGCAAAATTCACGATTTGGTTAGGGACATGTGCTTGAAAGAAGGTCAGAAAGAAGGGTTTTATCATGTCATGGGGAAATCTAACCATCCTTCTCCTCAGGTCATGAATGCCCAACGCCGGGTTATTATACCTGATAACACTTTGAAAGAGCACAACGTACGTGGTGACTTGAGATTGATGTCACACACTCGCTCGATTATTTCCAAATATGGTAGGGTTCCATTATGCAAGAATCTGGTATTACTGAGGACATTGCATATGTATGATGAAACGGACTTGAATTCTGTTGTGTCTCGCTATGTCAACCTGCGACACCTTGATATGGAAGCTTCATGGATGCAGCAATTCCTTCCCTCTATTAGGCACCTTTGGAATTTGCGTACGCTTGTTGTTTCTTCTTCTTTCGGTTTGAAGCCCATCCAGGTCGTTGATTTCTGGGAAATGACTCAGCTTAGGCATATGAATTTCATCACGGGTTCTGCTTGTCTCCCGGATCCTCCGAGCTGCGATGGGCGAGAAGGTGATGAGGTGGTCATCATGGAAAATCTACACACCCTTAAAAGAATAACGAATTTCAAATTTAGAGAAGAGGTGGTTAAGAGAATTCCCAATATCAAAAAATTGTGTCTGAAGTATAGTTATTATGATGTTGATTCGGATGATGATGATGATGTGTATTTTTTGGGCAATATGAAATATCTGTGTGGATTGGAATCCGTCAAATGTTTTTTCCCAAGTATGCCGTTTACTCATTTGCAGAAGATTACCTATCCACACTCCCTTAAGAAGTTGTGTCTTTGGGTGGCCAGAGAGCATGAATGGAACGACATGCTGGAAAAGATCGGTTCGTTGCCTCTTCTCGAGACGCTCAAATTAATGGGGGGGCGCTTCGAGAAAGGGAAGTGGGAAATAGGCCAAGGACAATTCCCCTGCCTCAAGTACTTAAAAGTGAGCAACTGTGAGGGTCTCGAAAACTGGACTGCGGTGGAAGAGGATTCCTACATCCTTCTACGACTCGAGTATCTTCATCTTGAAACGTTGAAAGAGCTGAAGAAGATCCCTTTTGAGCTTGGAAACATTGATACTCTCAAGAGTATACAGTTGTTCTGGTGCGGAGAAGGGGCGGTGAAGTCTGCGAAAGAGATGTTCGATGAGCAAGTCGACTTACAAGGCGTGGAGGAGGATCAACTAAGCTTTTACGTCGAGGTTATAGTTAGAGTGGAGCACCAACACCTGATGAGCTTAGCGGGTTCTAACTTTTATGTCAGCTTGTTGTAAACGGATAGTTAGCTCTCTCAAGTTTTACTTGCTACTTTTTTTAATTGATTTTGTAAGATGACGCGGGGCTGCTCGTGAAATTCTCAGGTACCGCTACGGGATCCTTAGTACGACCACTAAGAATACCCTTGACCTCAAGGGTGTCTTCAAAATCATCGACTCCAGTAAGAGTGTTTAAGTCGAAATCGGGAACCTTTGGGATATACTTTCTTGTTCTTCCCAAGTAGCTTCATTTGCGGGCTATCCACGCCACTTAACCTTCAGTTTTTTTACATTTCCAGAAGCTTTCCTTGCTACACGGCGTTCGATGATTCGTTCAGGTTGAAGTAGGACTCGTCCCTCTTCGTCGAATTAAGTAGTGAGACGTGGAATAATGGATGGAGTTTTGACTCTGGTGGTAGCTCCAACCTATAGGCCACTTTTAACCTTGGCTAGGACTTCGATCTTCTCGATCAGCGGCGGTGATCTCTTCCGCCTCCTCCGAGCAAAAAGATGTGAAGCAATAAAGGAGTTAGAATCACAAATGGTACCATTGAAAAAAGTCATTCTAAAAAAAGCTCCATAAGTCAGCACTTTCCAACTGTTCATCCTTTTTGACACTGTTCCGGAGGGAATCGCACGTGAAAGTCACGTGACTGCTGACGTGGCGCCGGAATGCTGACTTGGATTGTCGAGGTTTCTGCCGGAACAGTGAAATTTCTGCCGGAACAGTGTCATAAAGGATGAACAGTCGGAAAGTGCTGACTTATGGGGCTTTTGTGAGAATAGCTTTTTTCAATGGGACCATTTGTGATTCTAACTCAACAATAAAGGGGTGTAAAATTGTAAAAGGGTATAATAAGAACTTTGAGTAGATATCACTGGTTTTGAAGGTGTACAAATTAAAATTGAAGATGTAAAGTTTAGCGTTTGATTTTTCTCTCTTTTCTCTTCCTTGTTACTCTGTTCCTTGTTTCTATCACCCCAGCTCTAGGAAGTATGCGCTTGATTTCATAACCAAAAAGTTCCTGCAGGATATAAACACCCTTTTCCGGCTAATTATCGTCTAGCGGACCATCAAACTGATCGAACGAACGCGCTAAGCAATATAATTAACTAAGCATGTACGTGCTTATAACTAGTTCGATCGATCGATCAATATATCAAACACATTGTAGGCAGTAAAAAAAACAGAGGATACAATGGCGATAAAATCAAAATCATCCAACACACAGAGCATACAATTAATTAACTAAGCATGTACGTGCTTATAACTAGTTCGATCGATTGATCAATATATCAAACACGTTGTAGGCAGTAAACAAAAACAGAGGATACAGTGGCTATGAAATCAAAATCATCCAAATCACCTTGAGAATCGGTGGGCTTGAGCATGACTTCGATACCGAAACGATTATCGGCTTGTTCAAAGTATTCGTCGAAGTCTCTCTTCAAAACCATCTTTCCGAAGAACATGTTGTACGGAGATTCCAGAACATATTTAGTGTTATATGTTTAGTTTGGTTAGTTGGAGAGCTAGTTTGTTAGCTCGGTGATGCGGTGGGGGTTTATTCCTCTATGTATCATACTTTTTTTATTTTCTATGTGAATGACCTTTACAAAAAAAAAAAAGAGATTCCAGAATTCTAAGTACATAATACATACATACGAACTTGAATAATTTTTTGACTCACGTTTTTGGGTCACAAGGTAAGGGATCGTTCCAGAAATATTCTGCATCTAGAGCGTCCTTTGCACAGATTCTCTTTACAAATTGAGGTTTGGGCAAAGGAAAACAGTCATGTGGAATGAGCAATAAAGTATATTGAATAATAGAGATACCTTAGATGGATCAAGAACAAGCATTTTCTCCGTCAAATTTTCATCCGGAAGTAGGCCGTTGTTTACTCCTTGGAGAAGATTACCTATCCACAATCCCTTAAGAAGTTGAGTCTTATTTTGGACTTTGAGCATGAATGGGGCGACATGCTGGAAAAGATCGGTTCGTTGCCTTTTCTCGAGAAGCTTGTATTAATGTGGGGGCGCTTCGAGAAAGGGAAGTGGGAAATAGGCCAAGGACAATTCCCCCGCCTCAAGTACTTAAAAGTGAGCAACTGTTGGGGTCTCGAAAACTGGAGTGCGGTGGAAGATGATTCCTCCATCCTTCCACGACTTGAACATCTTCATCTTTTCAGGTTGGAAGAGCTGGAGAAGATCCCTTTTGAGCTTGGAAATATTGATACGCTCAAGAGTATAAGGTTGTTCCGGTGCGGAGAAGGAGCGGTGAAGTCTGCGAAAGAGATGTTCGACGAGCAAGTCGACTTACAAGGCGGGGAGGATCAACTAAGCTTTCACGTCCATGTTCTCATTGAAAAAAAGCACCAACACCTTATGAGCTTAGCGGGTTCTAACTTTTATGTGAGCGTGTTGCCGTAAACGAATAGCTAGCTCTCTCAAGTTTTACTTGCTACTTTTTTAAAATTGATTTTTTTTTAATTTACATACAATATTCTTTATGCAAATTTATATGAATAGGAGTGAGTAATAGGGAAGAAATTATTGGTCTCATAGAAAAAATTGGGGGTGACGATGAATTGATGGAAAATCGACGGGTTGACTAGCCAAATAATTCCTTGCTTTGTGATTATGATTTCTTGTTTAGTATAGTTGTACATGTTTATGTATATTCTTTTAATGAACAGTGCCTGGACATATTGCCGGAAAATCTGAGGCGGAAGAACCTAAAGATGGTAGGACCCTTATAGAGTTTAGATATGCCTGTGTCGGTTATTCTCTGTACAATGACCGGAAAGGTCAGACCTCCAGTGGGCAACGGACTCAAACCGAATTTTTATTCTTTTTTGTATTCTAACTTGTAAGTTTTGTTTAACGAACCTCAATGTTTTTGCACGTTAGCCTTGGAGGAGGTCTATATATTTTTTTTTTCCTGTTCTCTGATTTTCTAGGGGTATCATTAGCACTTCAACTCTAAACCTTTTCAACCATTAAACCAAAAGAAAAAAAACGAGATACAAAAACTGTTAGGAAAGAATGAGAAAGAAATCAGTCCCAAGAACATAAAAAAATTTGAGCAGAAGATAAAGATTAAAAAAGAAAAATATCTGATACAAAACATTAAAACAATGAAAATCGTCGAGGATTTTTGTATTATGTCTGCGGGGCTTTGGGGCTGATATTTCTCTCGACTCTCAATTTAACGATACCATGCAACTTAACGATACCATCTAAAGAAATATCTTCCCAAATCTGAGTTGGTGCTAATGTTGACGTCTTTACCATTTTTCAAACAAGACATTCTGAAATGTATTTTCGCACATCGGTTCTCATACCCTCCCAATGAGAATTTGCGGCAGTATACGATAAAAAGTTCTTAAGACACCGGCATGACCGCCCAATGGTGAATCATGATACTCCGCCATTATTTTACACCTCAATGTTGTTGGAATGAAATCAGTTTCCCCCCTTAAAGGATACTCTGCAGGATGATCTGTTATGTTTTGTTTTAAGTTCAGTAATTCTGGATCAGCAAGATGAGCTTCTCTCAACTCCTGTAAAAACCCCGAACGGACAGTTGACATCCCCAAGTAAGAACCATGACAGCGTGATAGGGCATCAACGACAATGTTCTCTTGACCCGGTTTGTAAGTAGTTATAGAAAAATCAAAGCCCATTAATTTTGTAAGCCATTTATGTTGCTTTGGTGTGTTGATTGTTCGAATGACGAAATGACATCCCAATAGGTATTGGCGCCATTTAGCTACTGATGCGGTAATTGTCATCATTTCTCTATGATAAGTAGACATACCTTGAGCATGAGCAGATAACTTTTGGCTATGGTACGCAATGACTTTATTTTCATGGAGTAAGGCGACACCCAATCCAGTCCCGGACTCATCTGTTTCAATAACAAATGTCTTAGTAAAATCTGGCAAAATCAATATCGGAGCTTTCACCGAGACCTGCTGCAATCGCTGAAATAACGATTGTGCTATTTGGGTCTATTTAAATCCATTATTTATTAAAGCACAATCGGGTCCATTTAAATCCATTATTTATTAAAAGATCAATTAAGGGACTACCAACCGAGGCATAGACGATAATATCCAGATAATCCCAAAAACCGCATTTACTTTCTTCGGGTCCATTGATACGCCCTCTACTGAAATTATATTACCCAAATACTCCACAGTCTGTTGGGAAAAAATGCACTTTGATAATTTTGCATAGAACTGATTCGCTCTTAATAAGTCCAAGACTTGCTCTAAATGCTCAAGGTGCTGTGCAAAATCCTTACTATAAATGAGGATATCATCGAAAAATACTAGGACTAATCGACGTAAATAAGGACGAAATAGATCATTCATAACCGCTTGAAACGTAGCTGGTGCATTTGTGAGCCCGAATGGCATGACAAGAAATTCGTAGTGGCCATGTGTTCGCAGTGATGTTTTGTGTATATCCTCTGGGCGAACACGAATTTGATGACATCCAGATCGTAAATCTAGCTTCGAAAAATATTGGGGGCCATGTTTTTCATCCAAAGTAGGTATAGGGAACTTATCTTTAACGGAGACTGCTTTTAATGCTCGGTAGTTAGATCAAAATCTCCATGTACCATCCTTTTTTTTTTTTGCCAACAAGACCGGTGAAGAAAACGGGCTTGTACTAGGACGTAAAATACCTTACCCTCGTAGTATTTCAGAAACTAATCGCTCAAATTAAAATACTCGAGATGAGGAAAATAAGACGCACCGAGAGATGGAAAGGCCTGAGTTGCAGGTAATGAAGCGACCAACGACAAAACGCAATAGGCCGGAAAGGGACATTTTTGCAAAGGTTTTTACACTCATTTTTGTTTTTGTGATTTGATTTTGAGAATATTTTCTACTCATGTTTATGAGTTACGAGAACAGCTGCATTTTCAACTTTACCATTCGCACAAATTGAAGGAGTAAATATGAATTGAATCTATGATTTCAGCTATGTGTAAGAGATCAAGATTTTGAGGGCTTGTGACAATGCCTCAAAGAAATCTTTCATAGTAAGTATTCCTCACTCCCTCAATTCAAATATGAGCCACTTCAATTCATATATAACAAGAATAGAAATTTAAATAATCAAAACATTCATTTTTTTTCTTTCATTCAGTTTATTTCATCATTTACCTTCAAATATGTGTTACTACGGAGTCAACACATCTAACTATTTTTAAATATAAATAAATACGCCATACTCATATGTTTTATTGTGATAGAACTTTGTCCTTTTTATAAAAATATTTAATATTTTTATAATTTCGTAAATCCTATTATTTTAAAATTTACAGCCTTATACAGTAATTAACTTTTAATATACAGTAGCTTATTTTAATAGATGCCTGCTGAACTATTTTGTCTAAACCTAACAACTGACTTTTCTTTATCTTATCTTTCAATTGCATGGTCCGAAATTCACAACTTAATTTAAAAAACAAAAACAAAAAAACAACGTCCACAGATATAATACACCAAAATGAGGCACGGCAGAGTTTGATTATTCGAAAACCATGGCAGCTTATGCATCCTTGATTTCTCTGATGGAAGTCATTGATGATCTCGAACATCATCCTTCCCCTCCGATTTCTCTCGACAAACAACTAGTCGACTCCATCACTCAACGCATCACATACTTTCAAGAATTTCTCCATTCCTACTGTAGTAGAAGTCCTGTTGCCGACGATGATGAAGAAGTTGCTGATCCATTGGAGATGCGAATTGCAGCTGCAGCTTTCGCAGCCGAAGATGCTATTGAGTATCATATTGTGGACTGTATCAAAAAGAAAAAGAATAAAAAAAAGGCAAACGATCATAAAAAGGCCAAATCCCTCAACCGATGCTATGGTATCCTGCAAAGTGTGATTGAAGAGATGGATTCCATCAAAAAAGTTGTGGAAGATACACAGAAGAAGAAGAAGGTGCCACTGGTCCATGATCATTTGGGCACGAAAAATGCCACTGCATCCGTTGCTGATCGAAGTGAAACCTTGGTGGGGTCCGATGGCGTCTTGATCGAAATCATGGAAAAGCTCGTCGGAGGCCAACTTGATTTTCAGGTCATCCCGATCGTGGGAATGGGCGGTATAGGTAAGACCTTTCTTGCCAAAACTATTTACACAAAACCATTTATTAAGGAGCATTTTGATATTTGTGCTTGGGTTACGATTTCTCAAAACTACGACACCCGAGAAATACTCTGTGAGCTTCTCTTTCAAGCCACTAACACCCACAAGGAACAACAGAGTGGGAAGAGTGTAGATGAATTGGGATCGGAGCTCCGTAAGTATTTATTTGGCAGAAGGTTTTTGATCGTGATGGATGATATGTGGAGTATCGATTCATGGGATCAGATACAACGCTTTTTTCCTAACAACGGTAATGGCAGTCGAGTGCTGGTGACGACCAGGCTATCCCAATTGAGGTCACAACTGACAACTGATTATAGTCTCAACATGAGTTTCCTAGATAAGGCTAGCAGTTGGGATCTGTTCTCTAAAACAGTCTTTGGTGAGAATAGTAGCTGCCCTCATGAACTGGAGGAAATCGGAGAGAAGATTGTGGACAATTGCAGAGGTCTTCCTTTATCAATATCTGTGGTGGGAGGTCTTCTGAAAAATATGGACGGCACTCGTGCATCTTGGGAATCAATACGAGACAACTTCACCTCGGTGGTGAACATGAGGAACGATAAACATTGTTTGAGATTGTTGAAGCTGAGTTATAATCATTTGCCTGTATACTTGAAGCCATGTTTCTTATACATGGGAGTGTTTGAGGAGGACGAAAGGATTCGTGTCTCTACGCTTGTCCTGCAATGGGTTTCCGAAGGATTTCTTAAACCAACGGAAGGCGAAGCCTTGGAGATTACCGGTAGAGGTTTCTTACAGGATCTCGTCGGTAGAAATCTCATTCTAATTCATGAGTTGGGTTCTACAGGGAGCATAAAGTATTGCAAAATTCACGATTTGGTTAGGGACATGTGCTTGAAAGAAGGTCAGAAAGAAGGGTTTTATCATGTCATGGGGAAATGTAATCCTCCTTCTCCTCAACGTCGGATTATTATACCTAATTATAACACTTTGAAAGAGTACAGCGTACGTAGTGACTTGAGATTGATGTCACACACTCGCTCGATTATTTGCGAATATAATAAGGGTAGGGTTCCATTATGCAAGAATCCTGAGGACATTACATTATTTGCGAATATAATAAGGGTAGGGTTCCATTATGTATTACTGAGGACATTACAAGTGCATAACAAATTCAGTATTTCGTATGAAGAAAAGAGAATTAGCTTGAATTCTGTTGTGTCTCGCTATGTCAACCTGCGACACCTTTATATCACAGCTTTACGGATGCCGCCATCCCTTCCCTCTATTAGCCACCTTTGGAATTTGCGTACGCTTGTTGTTTGCTGTTCTCTCGATGTTGAGCCCATCCTGGTCGTTGATTTCTGGGAAATGACTCAGCTTAGGCATATGAATTTCACCGGAAATCCTGCTTGTCTCCCAGATCCTCCAAGCTGCGATGGGCGAGATGGTGATGCGGTGGTCATCATGGAAAATCTACACACCCTTAAAGGAATAAGTAATTTCAAATATACAAATGGGGTTGTTAAGAGAATTCCCAATATCAAAAAATTGGATCTGAAGTACTATGGTTATAATGATGTTGATTCGGATGATGATGTGTATTTTTTGGGCAATATGAAATATCTGTGTGGATTGGAATCCCTATCCGTCGATTATTATTTGCAGAAGAGTACCTATCCACATTCCCTTAAGAAGTTGAGTCTTATTTCGTACATAAAGCAGGAATGGGGCGACATGCTGGAAAAGATTGGTTCATTGCCTCTTCTCGAGAAGCTCAGATTAATTGGGTGCGGTTGCTTCGAGAAAGGGAAGTGGGAAATAGGCCAAGGACAATTTCCCTGCCTCAAGTACTTGGAAGTGAGCGACTGTTGGGGCCTCAAAAACTGGAGTGCGGTGGAAGAGGATTCCTCCATCCTTCCACGACTTGAACATCTTCATCTTGACTTTTTGGATGAGCTGAAGAAGATCCCTTTTGAGCTTGGAAACATTGATACGCTCAAGAGTATAAACATTGACAGGTGCGGAGAAGGAGCAGTGAAGTCTGTGAAAGAGATGTTCGATGAGCAAGTCGAGTTACAAGGCGGGGAGGATCAACTAAGCTTTCACGTCAAGGTTACGGTTACAAAGGAGCAACAACACCTCATGAGCTTAGCGAGTTCTAACTTTTATGTCAGAGTGTTTTAAATGGCTCTCTCAAGTTTTACTTGGTACTGTACTTTTTTAAATTGATTTTATAATATTGCAGATTTGCAGCACATGAAAGACTCGAATTCTCAACTTCATGTTATTTTTATTAAGTTGATAATTTATATTTGCTCAAAATTTATATTTTTGAGCAAGTCGAGTTACAATTGTATTTTAAAATGAAAAATAAATCAAGAATGAAAAATAAATCAACGTAGTTAAAAAAAAATTGAATATTTTAGTCAGTTGCTGTACATAAATATAAGTAGAATTAAAGTGCAACAATATTCAAAAAAACTAGATGTGATTAAAATTTGTGAGATTTACTTTAGTATGTGTAGACGTATATTTTCTATTTTACGTTAGTTGTGACACAATAATTTCATATTGTACAAATTAAAATTGAAGGGGTAAAGTTTAGCGTTTGTTAATTAGGGATTATTGAATGAATAAAAAGTGAATTGATAGCCTGGAAGCTAATTGATCAAACGGTGTTCCGTTTGATTTTTCTCTCTTTTCTGTTCCTTGTTTCTATCACCCCAGCTCTAGGAAGTATGCGCTTGATTTCATAACCAAAAAGTTCCTGCAGGATATAAACACCCTTCTCCGCCTAATTATCGTCTAGCGGACCATCAAACTTATCAAACGAATGCGCTAAGCAATACAATTAATTAAGCATGTAAGTGCTTATAATTAGTTCGATCGATCAATATATCAAACACGTTGTAGGCAGTAAACAAAAAACGGAGGATACAGTGGCTATGAAATCAAAATCATCCAAATCACCTTGAGAATCGGTGGGCTTGAGCATGACTTCGATACCGAAACGATTATTGGCTTGTTCAAAGTATTCGTCGAAGAGAGATCTCAAAACCATCTTTCCCAAGAACATGTTGTACGGTGATTCCAGAATTCTACGTACATAATACATAGGCGACTCCAAATTTTGGCAGAAAGTGAAAATAGTGGTAAAAAAGACTATATACCCCTCCCGTTCACTGATTATCTCAACAAAAATCTGTGTACTTTCTTCCCTTACACAATCCAATGATATTAATACAATGTACTCCTGCGGAGTATATATATATACAAAATAAAAATGTTATACACTATTGCTGCCAACCATACTGCCCGGGTTTTGACCCCTGCGAATAGTTAGGAGGAAGTGCAGCTCCGTACCCACCTGGCAGTGGGCCCCGCGGCTTTCCGTACTGATGGTGAGTGGTGACACCTGGCTGATGGTGGGCGGCTGAGGATTGCTGTTGATCGGATTGTTCCAGTGCGGAGGGTGGGTTTGTCCTGGCTGTTGGATCGGGGGCAGGCGGGCGTGTTGCTGAGGGTGCTGCAGTTTCTGCCTCTTTGCGATTTCTTCGTTTTGCCGTTGCTGCTGTCTCTTTTTCTTCGTCTGGAACTCGTGGGATGCTTCGTATTTCACTTAAACTAAGGTGTATAAATTCAAAATATTCAAGAAGAATGGTGAAACTTAATTTCACTTAGTTTAAATTTATACACTTTAGTACACATCCAATAAATTCAAAAATACACATCCAATATACTAAATGAATATATACTACTTTTATGAGAACATTATAATGTATTGTTTTCATGTTGTTGCATCATTGATATTAAGCCAATACGTGTTCCATTGTTGTTGGCTGAATGCTAAAGCTCATTTACTCTGGATATTAACAAGGTTCGAGGAGCATAAAAAAGAAAACAGCTGTATTGTTTAGAATAGAATGTTATAACTTTCAACATTAATTCATTTGATATTCAGTACCAAAGATAGTCCATTTACAAAAGTGTCAGTCCCCCAAAATTCTGTCAACTATCAAATCCATGAATCATACCCATAGTTACCAGAAAGGCAATACATAAAAGGATACATATGTTGGTGAGTTCACTTCGTAAGCTAATAGGAATACACTGCGTGAGTTATCCATGTTTGGGAAGTTAATATTATATTTTAATAAAAACATCATTTATGCATTATAGTATACTAAAGAATCTCAAGTTATATTTTAATAAAACTTGGGATATTTGGGAGTTGAAAATTTGTCTCTTCGACGACTTTGTTTTGAAAATCTAAATGTATTAATCCACTAAGAAAAAATATATATAGAACGTTCAATCAATCATACAAGCTCAATAATAACTTATTTTAAGGGCCTCGAGCCAAATTAATGTATAATATAAGAGCGAAACCCCATCCAAACATGAAAAAGATAAACACAGACCCAAAATATGCAGCTCTATGCAATAAGTGTTTTTTTCTTCTTTCATTAAAACACGATACACAAAATTCAGAGTTCCAGGCTGCATTTTGCTAGAGAACTGCAAAATGGGATGTGCGACGGGGGAGGAGCAAATTATTTAACTATGAATACATGCCCCATTATACAACTTGTTGATGCCTGGTTCAGGGACAATTTTTTAGTGGGTAAACTGGTTTTGATTTAACTAACTGCCAAAACATGTTTTTGGAGGTCTAAAAAATGATCAATGACCAGTTCGTGGTTGAAGAGGAAGATCCGGTTTACAAACATTGATATGACAAATTACTTTTCGAGGAGATGTAAAATTTATGCTTTGCCTCATCAATATCCCGATATTCCTCACTCATCAAAAGGAAACAGCAGCACAAAACATTATCTATTTCCTTTTTTTATTTCTTAAATCTGGAGGTTAGGTTTTGAAGAGAGACATGAAAAAAAGTTATTTCTTTTGAAATTATCTACAGCGCATTTGCTGGTTGCTAGGATAATTCAAGACCCTTATCTTGGATTGCTAGAACTACAACTCTCTTGAGGTTTCATCAAGTAAGCAAGTTCTGACCGTTTATATGAAATTGCTGGTTTGTATCCTTTGGCACTCCAACTGAGGTAAGCCAGTATATATTGTTTCCCAGTGCCCTTTCTTTATCATGTAATTGAAATTCACAGGTTCTGGTGGAGTATAGCCTATTCCCTTTAATAAGATTAGTTCTCTTCTCCCATCCAAAAATTGCATCACAGCCCCTTTACAACCAGGATTAAAGGGCTCACCTTGACAAACCAAGGCCAACCAAAAATCATATCAAAGTGCGGCATGGACAGTGCCTGAAAAGTCATTTGATATTGTATTCCTTGTACCACTAAGATGAGGACATGAATGATGAATATAAAAAGCACAAAGCACCTGAACAGACCCTACATGAGTTTAACAACTTCACCGGCGAACAAAGAGGATGGGCTTTGCGCCTTAGGGGCACAATCAAAGCAGCCAGTGATCGTATTGGTCGATAGCGGAGCCTCTCTAAATTTTATATCTACAAATCTTGCAAACTACTTACAATTGCCGGCCACTCGAGGAGACCAAGGGGTAGAGGTAGTAACAGGAAACGGGCACAAAATGTGGTGCAATTCCTGGTATGAATATGTACCTCTGGTGGTAAAAGGAATACATTTTCAAATGACTTTTCACGCACAGTCCATGCCGCCTCTTGATGTTATTTTTGGTTGACCTTGGTTTGACATGATAAGCCCTTTAATCCGGGATGCAAAGGAGCTATGATGCAATTTTTGGATGGGAGAACTGATCTTATTAAAGGGAATAGGCTATACTCCACCAGATCCTGTGAATATTCAATTACATGATAAAGAAAGGGCATTGGAAAGCGATATATACTGGCTTACCTCAGTTGGAGTGACAGGATACAAACCAGCAATTTTAGACAAATTGTCATAACGACGACCTACCATCCGACGTGAAACAGCTGTTAATCGAGTTCGATGTGGTCTTGAAACCACGCGAGACACTCTCACCGGCTCGACCGTTCGACCATCGAATTCGTCTCATTGACGAATCTAAACCGTTGAATGTTGCGCCATATCGGTATGCACATTGCCAAAAGGACGAGATTGAGAAACAAGTCGAAGAGATGATGGAATCAGGATTAATTCGCTACAGCACAAGTCCATTCTCTTCTCCCATTTTATTGGTCAAGAAAAAAGATGCTACATGGAGGGTTTGTACGGATTATCTAGTTTTGAACTTGGCAACTATTAAAGATCGATTTCCAATTCCTACCATTGATGACATGCTGGATGTGCTACATGGTGCTGCTTATTTTTCATAGCTTGATTTGAGGGCAGGATATCACCAAATACGAGTACATCCGGATGACATAGTTCTAGCAATCCAAGATAAGAGTCTTGAATTATTCTACCAACCAGCAAATGCGCTGTAGATAATATATTTCAAAAGAAATAACTTTTGTTCATGTCTCTCTTCACAATCTAACCTCCAAATTTATAAGCCCATGGCTAACTTACTGACTAAGAAATGAAATAAATGCTTAATACTAATTTAAGAAATAAATAAAGGAAATGTTGACTAAATTGATTCTCCTCCCTTTGGCTTATGCCATTTTCCTTATGTGATAAACTTTTCCAAATCTTCTTTCATTTATTTCTATTCTCATCAGATGATAAGGTAAGACTTGGTATTATAGTTCCTAAAATTTTAAATGGTCAATAATAGTAAACAAATACACAAAAACATAGTTTATGAGGCATGGATTGAGTTAGTGACACTTCCTAGGTACATTACATACCAATGTATTGTAACTTCCCAGTAATCAACTTCTTAATCTTGATTTCAAATAAAGTAATGGTTCCCCGTATAGAATGAAACTGCATGTTTATTATCATTTTTCACATTCCGTTTTTCAATTTTCTTTTAAAACTTGAACCAGCAAAACTGCCAAAAGAGAAGCCATAACTTACGAAATTCTATCTTTAAACTAAAACCAAAATCATACACGCTTAGCACGGATGAAATTCACTTCTATCTCAGAATTGTGCCCTAAATATTTGAGTTCAACATGAAGATATTAAACTATTGGAGTCAATTGAGTTTCCAAGGAGAATTTTATAGCTACCGGGTCTGAATGCAGGGTATAACATAATATAAAAAATGGTAACAATTAATGAAACGATAACAGTTAAAGGAAGATCCTTCTCTCATTTTAAGAGGGCTTCCACAAAACTATGAAAATAAGGTTTTATTTGTTGATTTTTCCTAGGAAACAATTATCCTCAGAATCTATGTGGGAGAGACGAGCAAAAATTCAATTAACAAATCACTTGCGTACAGTGTGTATCTAACCCACACAATGTGCAATGTATTGGTAAACTTTAAATAACGTCACCTAAATGATTCCGAAAGTATTTTGACGATTTCAAGACATTTTATAGTGCAAAGTACTAAAAAATATCAATGTGTTTTTATTGAATGAATGACTTGGTTTCTTCGAGAAGTACAAAACAATTGACTGACAAAAAATGCAGAGAGATGCTTGCTCCTCTTAGTGTTATAAGTTCTCACATGAATTTTGGACCTAATTAAATAGCTTCCTTGAAGCCTTCTGTGAACATGTACTCTGATTTATCTTAAGTGGTCACATCATACTTCTTCAGCACACTATCAAATACCAATATCACGAGACAAATGATACTCTAACAAAAGCTTATTGTCAAAGTTAGAGAGGTTAATCCCTTCATCATCTAAGCTTGCTAGTCGTTTACCGTCAAACTTTTTTTACCGACTTGTTGACTAGTCAACGTGATAACAGTGAGACTAACGTCTAGATCACCTCACAATGTCATAACATTATTAACCACATTCTCCCATGAAAATTAGTTTAGCAATCCAAAACTATTTTGATAATCGAGTGAATCCCTACTCTTTGCCAAAATTCTACATTTGGATCTTTAATTGTCACATAATCCATGTCTCATCAGTCATCACATACCTTCCAATGACCAATTTATGGTGTTGGTCACAGATTACTGATTAAGTTATATTATATCGTGGGATTTAGGAAATGGAACAAAAGAAGATGGTGAAATTAGGGTTCCCGTGGGTAATTGTTATGAAAGAAGAAAAAAGGATCAAATTGCGGAATGAAAAATAATGCTGATGGTATTCTGGAACCAAATCCAGAGACATCAGACATGTATGAAAGATAGGATACAGTTGAGAATATTGTAATGAGAATCTAACTACATGCGTAAATAATTAGGATTGAATTAATTTTGTATTTATTTTATCATATTTTTGTCACAAGTGGTCCCAAATGTAGTCCTTTATCACATTGAAAAAGGGAACCAAGGAAGACATAATTGACTCCAAGTATTTTTCTCTGCTCCCTAACTTTCTACCTCTAATTCATTATTCGCCCACTATAAAATAGAAATAAAAAATCTTTGAGCTTAACAGTGAACTAGTACACATAGTTATCAATGACATAGAAGACTCAAAGGCGACAAGCCCTGGCCTAGCAAAAGACAAGGCTACAAAAGGCGATGCTGTTCATGCAAAACAACAACCAAAAAACATCTCCTATCTGGAAATTCCTAACAACACGACGACAATAAATCATTAGCTCTTGCCTAAGCTTGGCTAGGTAACACTTTAATAAAGACTAGTTTGAGCAATAATTCACAAGTAGGAAAATAAAATGCTTTTTTTGGTACCTAGTAAGCATTTAGATTTTCATCTCCTAATATATTATTGTGTGTGTGTGAAATTACGGGTTTTATTTTTAACTTAGCTTCACAATTGTGTAGGTACATCATAGACAATTACTTCTCGTTAGAAACGTTAGACACTTATTTTTATGGTTAATTTACTCATTCAAGAAAACAAAAGGCGCACACCAAGAGCAAAATAAACATAAGAAGCTCAGTCTATACTGTTGAGAGCATCTCAATATAACCCTAACCTCATTTTTTCCAGGTAAGATTGGCTTCCCATACAAGAGCTCGGCAAAGATGCAACCAACAGACCACATGTCAACAGCTGGACCATACTTTGTGGCTCCAAGAAGCAACTCCGGAGGTCTTCACAATCAACATATCATCAAGTGGAGGCACGAAATTAGTCGGTGGCACTACTAGAAAATCATAGAATTTGAAACAACAAGAATCAATTCAACAATAGGGAGGATTTACCTGTACCACAACGTGATAACCCGATTCGTAAGATTAGCATTGACGTCGTTGGAAAACGAACGTGCAAGTCCAAAATCAGCAAGTTTCAGATTTCCCTCATTATCAATGAGAAGATTAGATCCTATAAAAAATCCTGTCAAATTTTGTCCACTTATGCAATAATAAAAAATTCAACATGTCACACGAAAAAAATGAAAACTTTTATATCCCTGTGAAGCACTTGGTTTACGTGACAATAATGAAGACCCGTGAGCAGTTGCTTCATGTAACACTGCACGTCAATATTTCAGTGAAATTCTACATATAGTGATGATGTGGGTTGCTCTCGAGTAGGAGCGCGTCACAGGCCTTCTAGCAGGTTTAAGAGGGGATTTTTGATTAAATAATTTAGCTATGGTTGCTACTTAAGCGGATATGGGGAGGAAATATATGAATCGACAAAAACTTGAATAGCAAGTGGGATTTTTTATTGAGAATCCCTCTAACTCCCAAAGGCTTTGTTTCTTGCTTCAAACTTGTCTACTTTTCATTTATTCAATCCGCCATTAAATAGGCTTTACAAGAATGTAACAGGAAAGGAAAATAATAATTTCTAAAAGAAAAGATGCAATATTCTAAAAGTAATTCAATATTCATGATTATCAAATCCTTGATTATCAATCAATCAATTTACAGAATTAATTTATTTGATTTGCTTGATTTGTGGCCTTCCTTCTTTTGCTCTGATATTGTTTCCCTATGAATGCATCAAGTGAATTATTGATATTTATATTAATCGTGATCGGAATATTGAAGTACCTTTATTTGTGGAATTGTAAATCGCAATCCAGGACGATCGGAAAGCCCAGTCAAGTCATGGTCCATGTACTCAAAAACCATGTAGATATTCCCCTTGAACTTATTAACATCTGATTAATGTAATCAAAATAATTTACCTCACTCTTGCAAATACTGATTTAATAGGAAATCAGGGGGCTTTATTTCATCGTAAAAAGAAAATATAGTTATTTAATACCTGGACCACCTTGATCATTCCCATCACGTCCTAGTTAACATATTTTCACAGCACATTTCAAATAAGAGATGGTATAATGAAGATATAGCTCAAACTCACAATACTAAAATTTAAAGCACTACCAGGAGATGTCACTATCTCTTTCAAGTTAATAACATTTTCATGCTGCAGCTTCTTGAGGATTTTAATTTCACGGATTGCAGTAATAGGAAACTGCAAAAACCAAAAGGCAAATAGTTTTAGATACATGAGTGTGAGGGAGTGTGAACTGTGAAGATCCAGATAAAAGCAGCTATTAAGCAATAACATTTTCATACTAAAAGAGCAGTACCCCTTCTTTCTCATTATCCATGCGTATCTTTTTCAAAGCAACAATTTCTCCAGTTTTCTTTTCTTTGGCCATATACACTTGACTGGAAGACAATATGAAATCGTGTAAGAAAAATAAATCCAATCTTAAACAGTGAACTAATCTAACTACTGAAGGTCTGAAACAAATAGGATTGATTTGGTCACATAAACTGTAAGCTTGGAATTATACGGGAATTTTAATACACACAAAAGACAGAAAACCATATATTTTACGTGTTACTTCAGTTTCTATATTATTTTTATTTTTTTGCATGTGATTCCAAACCGTTCATAAATGGTAAAATGTTGGTTCAAATCTCCACAAGTAAAATTTTTCAAGTAAATCCATAGTCAATGAAATCACATATTTATGAGCCCGGGATCTAACCGTCAGAAAAGTCGGGATCTATCTATTGACTAGTAGCAAAAAACAGAAAAAAAACTACCAATGGTACTAGGACAGCATTATCACATATAAGGTAAAGAAATTTAAAACGGAAATAATGATTCATAAAAGACGTCGAATTCATGACCAAATACCAGGAAAAATATCACATGGATTTCAAAGTTCTATTTTTGGAGCAATTGATTTCAAAGTTTAAAAAGACAAACAACAATGGGATTCCATTCATACAGTTCATAGAGATATATCACCGATGAACCCGAAATGAGATTTAAGGCATCAAAACAAAAATCCTACAAGAGCTCCATTAACAAACAGTTTTTTCCTAGCACAAATTCAAATCAACCTATGAAAGATAACTTCGATTCTCAAACAAAAGTGCACAATTATTATCCAAAATTCAACCTTTACTTTCAATAGCCAGAAAAAACTACACAATTAAATTAGAGAAACTGTTCAAAAATTAAAACAAAGTATGCAATAAATAAAAACTAAAATTGGCTGACCCGTAGGTTCCTTCCCCAATCTGCTCGAGTTTCTCGAAGCAATCGACACTTCGAGAACCCCACGACGGCCACTCCTCGACATTCATTATGTTAGTTGCCGCCGCCATTATCAGCCGTCGCTGCTGTGGGTTATGGAAGGATTGTATTATACTGTATCTAGAAAAAAAAATCGAATTTAAAAAGGAAAAATATACTGTATGGTGAGAAAAGAAGTAGAGTCAGGCCTAGCGCGAGGGCTGTGTTTGAAGAACATGGACAAAATTATTGATTTTTAAATTAAAAAAGAATACTGGTAGTCAGGTTCCTTCCCCTAAAATTGGCTGACCCGTAGGTTCCTTCCCCTAAAATTGGGGACGTTAATTTCATGTAATTTTAATTTTAAATTTTAAGTTATTGTATTGTAAGATTTTGTTGGAATTATTATTAATTTGTATTTAATAATTCATGTATTTTGTCCAAAGTTTGTAATTTTTAATGGCTATTAAATGTATTCGATTTCGAGTTTAATCTTTACTATAATTATCTACGTGTTACGAGGTAATTATGAGTTTTTATTTCGTCAAAATCCGTTAATGGTGAGTGAGAAATAAATGTGTAAAGATTGACATAAATACTACTTTGGTAAATGGAAGCAATTATTATTTTATTGGGAAATATGCTATCCCACATAGAAAGAATACCAAAAGTCATTTCTCTTTAAAAGTGATAAGAGAGTATGAGTGTTCAACAAGTTGACTAAGTCCATGCACCCCTAGCGGTACATGGCAAGGGCCACACGCGCGCGCCCCGCCCCGCCCCGACCCGACCCGGCTGAACATGGTGCAGCAGTTGGAGGGAGAGTGGTTCCCTCCACTCGTCTGGTACTGCCCATGCACTAACAACTCACGAAAGTGGTGTAACTCCCTCTGAGTGATGTCTATATATAGAGTCGAGCATGCATCATTTCACGCACGAAAAAATCTAATCTCATATCATCATTCACAGTGTGCTCTGTTCTAACTTTTTCCATTCAAACCGAGGGTTCGATTCAGTGTGCAAAAGTTCGAGCCTCGCTAGCCGTTGTATCTTTGGGGTCAGGAAGCCTGTAAACCGTAGCATACACGGGGCTTTACTGATTTGCGGAAAGTGCAAACGCCTCGGCAGCAACTTCGTCTTCACTTTCCGCTTTCTGTTCTTTTGTTTTTCCGGTTTTAGACTAATCCCGTTTACATTTTTTCTAACAATCGCAAATCAGTAAAGATGTCTACCGGAGGAGATAACAACAAGGATGCCCAGAACAACAACGAGGTTCCTGTCATCAACGTTGAACCAGCAACCAACAACAACGAAGTTCTCATCGGGAAGATTCTGAAGGTACCGGTATACCGATCCAATCGATATACCGTGTGTGCGGAAGCGTGTAAAGCAATAGATCTACTATGCCATGATCTTAGTGCACACTTAATGTGTATAAGAACACATATAAACATATATATATATATATATATATATATATATATATATATATATATATATATATATATATATATATATATATATATATATATATATATATAAGGTTCAACGATTACTTACTTTTGGTGATCGTTGACTTTGGTTAAGGTGGTGCTGAGTCGATTGAACCACCTTAATGGATCAGCAACTTGAAGCTCTCCTTGTGAATGACCTCGTCACTCTACTTGTCTAGATCGCCCGGATGTTGAAGCCGCACAAATGGCCCGGCCTCTACGTGTTGCACACAAACCCGGATGACGAACACTTTGCTTGATCGAGTCGGTTCTCCTAGAACACTCTCTCCTTTCTCTCTTTGGTGTGAATTTCGTGGGTAAAGTTAATGTGTGTTGAAAATCTGATTTTCATCCATATTATAACCTCATTATTCATCACATTACTCCCCTTTGTAACCTACAACATAATGGGCATCATAATGCACCATTAACATGCAAAAGGGGTTACAAAGGAGGTGAAAGGTCATATGCCACATACACATGCCACTATGCATTGTATGTGGTCCCACTTGCTTGTGTGGCATGCCATGTCACACTATGTGACATGCATCCATGCAAGCCATGCATCCCATGCATGTTTATTAAATCCACGTAAATATTGATTCTAAATCAATATATTTATCAAGCAACGTACACCATCTTTGAGTCCGTGTGTGACCCTGTAGGTATGATTTATCGATCAATATTATATTGTTCCCAACAAATAATATTATCAAATAATCATTTAACATCCATAGACGACCTTATGACTATATCGATTGCACACGTAGGATCGAAGGACATATCCCAACAATCTCCCACTTGGCCTTCAGAGCCAGTGTGCTGCCAACTTCCTGTTGTCACTTTATGTCTAAGTTTGAACTTGAGGCAAGACTCGAGTCATCCTCAATCGGTTCAAACCTTTCTTGGACTTTGAGACAAACTGTAAAACCAGATTTATCACTATGATACAAATCTGGACGTGGCCACGTATTTTCCACAGTCTCGACTCTCCAAGTGGCCGGTAAGACATGTATCCAATTATAAAATGGAGGACAATCCCATCTTGTCAATCCAAGCTCTCCCACTTGCTTCCTGATATACCTAATAACAAGTTTTATAACCTCCTTTTACGAAAGGCGTTTACTTGTATCAAAGTACACCATTTCACAATGGAATCACTCTGGACTACTCAGGTCAGAGGAAATTGCTCGACAGTCAATGAAATAGTATTATGACTCGAAATCTTAAATACTATTCCAGTCGGGTCTGTTCGATCATCAGCTCCCAGCTAATATCTATGTAATTGTACTTGATGTCCCACATCACTAGCCCATGAAGCGGCGCTATAGTACACATTACAAACTAGTTCATTGTATTATCGGTTTGTCCGTACTCGATTATACGAACCACGAACAACTATATGATTTAAGTATATCAGTTCAACCATTGGGACTTCATTATGCGGTAAGTCGACCTCATAACCCAATTGATATCACTTAATCATTTGGACAATTCATATAAATTAAACCATATTTATATGAAGAAATATGTATTATACATATGAGTGAATGTTTACCAAATCTCCAAAAGTATCTAATACAGTAATAGAAATCACAACCCATCTCTAAGATGTCTGATATCTATTGCAGTCGTGAAAGCCTCAAGCTTAAACTGCTGGAGAGGTTTAGAAAGCGGGTTTGCAACCTTACCAAAAGTTGCAACTTTATTATCTCGATGTCTCCACAAAACTATCTCCCAGATAATGTGGAACTTCCTGAGCACCAGTTTTAGACTTGTGGTGCTTCCTAGCTCATTGGCTTGCGCGATAACTCTACTATAAATAGAGAATTATCGGATGGGCTAAGCTAGTTACGCCACCTAGTTCATTCAAGAACATTCAAATCTTAACTGCCAACATTACTGCATCCAATGTAATACTGTGCTCAGCTTTTGTAGTTTAATCAGCTATATTGCATTGCATGGAACTATTCCAGCAAATATCACCTCTAACCAGACAAAAGATATAACCAGATTAAAATCGGAAATTATCTTAGTTTGTTTTGAAGTTAGCATTCAAACAGCTTGTTAATATCAACTCTTTTTGTCTTCCAAAGACAACAAAATTCTTTTGTCCATCTAAGGTACATAAGAATATTCTTGGTCGCAGTCTAACGCGCCTCACCTGGATTTCCTTGAAACTGACTCGTCATGCTCAAAGCATACGATACGTCCGGTCGTGTACATATCATGGCATACATTATAGACCCTATTGCCAAAGCATAAGGAATGTTTTCCATCCTCTTTTGCTCATCAAGTCCCGTAGGGCCTTGCATCTTGCTAAGAGATGTGCCATGACTCATTGGAATGAGACCCTTTTTGGCGTCTTTCATTCTGAACTTATCAAGTACCTTATCAAAATAGGTCACTTGACTAAGTCCAAACATCATTTTCGATCTGTTCCAACAGATCATGATGCCCAATATGTACTGTGCTTCTCCAAGATCCTTCATTGAAAAACAATTCCCAAGCCATTCTTTAATAGAATTAAGCATAGAAACATTGTTTCCAATAAGGAGTATGTCACCGACATACAACACAATTAATACAACGTAACTCCCACTGATCTTCTTGTAAAACAAGACTCTTCCGAGTTCCTCTGAAATCCAAATCCCAGTATGGATTCATTGAACTGAAGATTGCTACTCCGATATGCATTCTTCATTCCATAAATAGAACTATAAGCTTGCATAATTTCTCAGCCTTATTAAGATCGATAAAACTCTTTGGCTGTGTTAAAACGCAGCCTCTTCTAGAATCCAATTCAAGAAGTTAGTTTTAACATCCAATATTACCATAACTCATTATCAAGATGAGTAGTAATGGCTAAGATAATCTGAATGATTTAATCAAAGCAATTGGTGAAAGTTTTTCCATAATCCACCTCGTGAATAAAACTTTTACCATCAACCTTGCTTTGAAAACCCTAGGTTTTCCATCTGTCTGTTTAGATCTTAAAGATCTATTAGCATTCATTGGGTCTAACCCCGTGATCAAGTTCCAAACTTGATTATCAGATATTGATATCATCTTAGATTTCATGGCACCATGCCAATTTTCAGTAGCTAGACTCGTCATAGCTTGGAATTAGGTCGAAGGTTCACCGCTTTCCAAAAGCATGAATTCATATCTCTCATTGGTCACAATATCTAAGTATTTGAATAATAGAGATAGATTTATTCCTTTCGGACCTACGAGGGCTGGTATGGCTTCCAAAACCATAAGAATACTCTCAACCTAGTCTTGAGTATTCATCATTGGTTGTTTCACTTGAACCTCGTTCAAGAAAACCGATCTCCCACTGAATTTCTAGGAAAGATAACTCTTTTCAAGAAAATCACTATCTCGAGCAACAAAAACTTTGTTCTCGGATTGGTTGTAAAAGTGGTACCCTCGTGTTTCTTTTGGATAACCAACAAAGAAACATTTATCCGATTTGGGTTCAAGCTTTGTAGAGATATTTCTCTTCACATAAGCTTCACATCCCCAAACCTTGATATAAGACAAGTTAGGGACCTTCCCTTTCCATACCTCGTATGGTGTCTTATCAATAGCTTTTGACGGTGTCCTATTCAGTGTATAAGTTGAAGTCAAGAATTGTGTGTTCCCAAAAGAGACCAGTAGTTCATTTAGACCTCTCATCGAATGGTCGAACTATATCTAATATAGTTTGTTTTCTCTTTTCCGAAACATAACCTTCATGTGCTTGTGAACTGATAGGTTCCACATACATCAGTATGGATCATCCCTAATTAATCACTCACATGTTCTCCTTTCTCCAAGAAAGATGACATTGTTATCTTTGTCCATCAAACATCATTCACATGTATCAAATGACTCCAAGTCAAATGATTCTAGAATGCCTTCTAAAAGAAGATTCGTTACATGTTTAGATTTTGATCTAATCAACAATGTTACAATTATGTCTCATTGAGACTTATTCGATTTGGACTTTTGTGTTAATGTTATATATGATTTGTTGAGTTTAAAGTATACATAAATAATGTAATAATCGTACCAAAACAAAGAATAGTTCACAATTAAAATAGTTATCAAACTATTTAATTAGTGAAAAACTAATCCATCAGTATCCAATACTGAATCAATATTCATTGTTTATTGAAGGTACGAAATTACATAGTTATAATACTAAAAAAAGGCCCTAAGGCAAAACAACATCATATGATCATACGGCTAATGCAGCGACCTTCGCTCCATTTCTCGCCCGTAGATCGACATCTCTACTCACCAAACTTATACTTCTATGTAGTTCCTCCATATACAAATGTGAGAACTACGTTTGGCATCCAATACCCAAGAAGTTGAATTTGTGAAGTTTAATGTCTATAACATTAATACCTGAAGATGAAGCAACCCCGCTCTTCACATCTTCTTTGAACTTTGGGCAAGTTCAATTATTCTCAATAATTGACTCTTATTCGAATTTCCCATTCAAAATTATCTCAATGTCAAAACGTGATAAATCGTAAGTGAAAAATCGAAGTTTTCTAACCAGCGATATTATCATGCAATTGAAGCCCTATCTCTCATAAAATATGAGGGAGCCAACCAGACAATCGTTTCACGCCATCCAATGGTTCGAAAGTCTCTAATTTGTGTCATTGATGAACTTAATTGTTTTGGATTAAATCACTCCCCGAGGTGTAAATAATCATAACCTTATAATCCATCAAATGAAAGACAAATTAGGCATTTGTTTTGAAATTGAATAAAATATGAACTTTTATATGTTTGCAAGTAGTGTCCAACACTTTTGCATTAGACACATTGAGATTCCCTAGGAACCCTAGTAGCCTTCTTGCCCATGCTCTTTTGAATACCCTATCCTATATCATAAGAATTTCCCTTTTAGGGTCTTTTGTTTTTCCGGTTTTAGACTAATCCCGTTTACATTTTTTCTAACAATCGCAAATCAGTAAAGATGTCTACCGGAGGAGATAACAACAAGGATGCCCAGAACAACAACGAGGTTCCTGTCATCAACGTTGAACCAGCAACCAACAACAACGAAGTTCTCATCGGGAAGATTCTGAAGGTACCGGTATACCGATCCAATCGATATACCGTGTGTGCGGAAGCGTGTAAAGCAATAGATCTACTATGCCATGATCTTAGTGCACACTTAATGTGTATAAGAACACATATAAACATATATATATATATATATATATATATATATATATATATATATATATATATATATATATATATATATATATATATATAAGGTTCAACGATTACTTACTTTTGGTGATCGTTGACTTTGGTTAAGGTGGTGCTGAGTCGATTGAACCACCTTAATGGATCAGCAACTTGAAGCTCTCCTTGTGAATGACCTCGTCACTCTACTTGTCTAGATCGCCCGGATGTTGAAGCCGCACAAATGGCCCGGCCTCTACGTGTTGCACACAAACCCGGATGACGAACACTTTGCTTGATCGAGTCGGTTCTCCTAGAACACTCTCTCCTTTCTCTCTTTGGTGTGAATTTCGTGGGTAAAGATAATGTGTGTTGAAAATCTGATTTTCATCCATATTATAACCTCATTATTCATCACATTACTCCCCTTTGTAACCTACAACATAATGGGCATCATAATGCACCATTAACATGCAAAAGGGGTTACAAAGGAGGTGAAAGGTCATATGCCACATACACATGCCACTATGCATT
Source organism: Euphrasia confusa (assembly GCA_954870475.1). Lineage (NCBI taxonomy): Eukaryota > Viridiplantae > Streptophyta > Magnoliopsida > Lamiales > Orobanchaceae > Euphrasia > Euphrasia confusa. Next base: position 28,113,640 of record OX940968.1, on the reverse strand, counting down.
GTATGTGGTCCCACTTGCTTGTGTGGCATGCCATGTCACACTATGTGACATGCATCCATGCAAGCCATGCATCCCATGCATGTTTATTAAATCCACGTAAATATTGATTCTAAATCAATATATTTATCAAGCAACGTACACCATCTTTGAGTCCGTGTGTGACCCTGTAGGTATGATTTATCGATCAATATTATATTGTTCCCAAAAAATAATATTATCAAATAATCATTTAACATCCATAGACGACCTTATGACTATATCGATTGCACACGTAGGATCGAAGGACATATCCCAACAGATTCCAGTGGCGCTACCCATCCACACCCAGACCATCCCGAATGCCGAGAAGCCTGAGAAGTTCACCGGTGTCGACTTCAAAAGGTGGCAGTCCAAGATGATGTTCTATCAGACCACCCTCGGCCTGCAGAAGCATCTGACTGAGGACCCTATGACCGTAACTGAAAATGACACTAATGAGAAGCGCTATGCTTTCGAAGCCTGGGGGCAGAGTGATTATCTCTGTCGGCACACCGTCCTGAACGGGCTGTGCAACGAGCTGTACAATGTGTATAGCACGTACAAGTCTGCCAAAGCCCTCTGGGAAGCTTTGGAGAAGAAGTACAAGACCGAGGACGCTGGTACGAAGAAGTACGTCGTCGGCAAGTTCCTGGACTACAAGATGGTCGACTCCAAATCTGTCATCTCTCAAGTCCAGGAGTATCAACTGATCTTGCATGACATCGCCTCTGAAGGGATGAAGATCAGTAAGTCCTTTCAGGTGGCGGCTGCCATCGAGAAGCTGCCTCCCGGGTGGAAGGACTTCAAGAACTACCTGAAGCACAAGCGAAAGGAGATGAGCCTTGAAGACCTCATTGTCAAGCTTCGGATCGAAGAAGACAACCGTGATCGAGAGGTCAAGCCTGGGAAAGTTCCTATGGAGGCTCGGGTGAACTTGACTGAGCCACATTCTGCCAAAAGGAAGAACACTTCCAAGGGCAAAGAGCCAGCCAAAGTCTGGAAGTTCACTGGGAATTGCCACAACTGTGGCAAACCGAACCACATGGCCAGAGACTGCAACAAGCCGAAGAAAAACGGGCAGAAAAAGAAGCGACCAAGTGCTAATGTGGTTCAACACGAGCTGACATGTGCCGATATGACTGCTGTGGTCTACGAGGCAAATCTGGTTAGCAACAACAAGCAGTGGTTCATCGATACCGGAGCCACTCGACATGTCTGCTCTGACAAGGATGCCTTTGCCTCTTATGCTCCTTGTACCGGTCGCAAGCTCCACATGGGAAACTCCGCATCGTCTGAAGTTGCTGAAGTTGGGAACGTCATCCTCAAACTGTCTTCTGGAAAAGAGCTGAAGCTGACTGATGTGCTGCATGTCCCGGACATCCGAAAGAACCTGGTCTCCGGTTCTGTTCTTGTGGAGCATGGCTTCAAACTTGTCTTTGATGCTAAAAAATTTGTACTTTCTAAATTTGGACTGTTCCTAGGTAGGGGTTATCTTGATCAGGGTCTTTTCAAAATGTCTGTAATGGCTGTTCGCCCTCCTGTTGCCTCGAGCTCTAATGAAAAAGTTATTTCCTCTTACTTGATCGAGTGTTATGATTTATGGCATTTTCGTTTAGGACATGTAAATAAAAATGCAATAAAAAGACTTATGAACTTGGAATTAATTCCAACTTCTAAAATAAATTCACAACATAAGTGTGAAATTTGTGTTGAAGCCAAAATGCTAAATTACCGTTTCGATCAGTCGATCATTGTACCGAACCTCTTGGACTTATACATACCGATATATGTGATTTAAAGTTTGCACCGACAAGAGGCGGTAAGAAATACTTTATCACATTTATTGATGATTGTACGAGGTTCTGTTATTTGTACTTATTAACTAGTAAAGACGAAGCCTTAGAGGCATTCACTAAGTACAAAACCGAAGTTGAAAATCAACTTGATAAACGGATTAAGATAGTCCGTAGTGACCGAGGTGGAGAGTACGTAGCTCCTTTTGAACAATTATGTTCTGAAAATGGAATAATACATCAAACAACAGCCCCGTACTCACCTCAATCAAATGGCGTTGCTGAACGAAAGAACCGAACATTAAAGGAAATGATGAACGCTATGTTGATCAATTCTGGGTTACCCCAGAACATGTGGGGGGAATCCGTTCTGACGGCAAACCACCTACTGAATAAGATTCCTCTTAAAGGGAAAAATGAAACACCTCACGAACTTTGGAAAGGTCGTAAGCCATCTTACAATTACCTTAAAGTGTGGGGGTGTTTGGCTAAGGTGTCGGTTCCCGAGCCAAAACGAATGAAGATAGGACCTAAAACAGTCGACTGTATCTTCATTGGATATGCTTTGAATAGCATGGCGTACCGATTTCTAGTACACCATTCTGAGAATCCAGAAGTGACTAAAGGTACGACAATTGAGTCGAGAAATGCCTCATTTTTCGAGAACATCTTTCCGAGCAAAGATGGAGCTGGTCCAAGTTCTTACAAAAGAACTCGTGAAGAGAGTTCTGTACCACCAAGTAATAAACCTGGTGATGATGTAGTTACAGAACAAAGACGTGGTAAAAGAGTCAAAAGAGCTAAGTCGTTTGGACCTGACTTTATTACGTACATGTTGGACGATGAGCCGAACTCTTATGGTGAAGCTCTAGCTAGCCCAGATGGACCACTATGGGAAGAAGCTATTAATAGCGAAATTGAGTCTATCATGCAAAATCACACGTGGGAATTAGTTGATCTTCCTCCCGGCTGTAAGCCTTTAGGATGTCGTTGGATTCTAAAGAAAAAATATAGAGCCGATGGAACGATCGATAAGTTTAAAGCTCGGCTGGTAGCCAAAGGCTTTAGACAAAAGGAAGGTTATGATTTCTTTGATACGTACTCACCTGTGACAAGGATTTCATCCATTCGAGTGTTAGTCTCGATTGCTGCATTGCATGATCTCGAAATTCACCAAATGGACGTTAAGACTGCGTTTCTGAATGGTGAGTTAGAAGAAGAGATATACATGGAACAACCTGAAGGTTTTGTTGCACCTGGTGAAGAGAAAAAGGTGTGTAAACTGATAAGGTCGTTGTACGGACTTAAACAAGCTCCTAAGTAATGGCACTTAAAGTTTGACAATGTTATGTTGTCAAATGGTTTCAAAATCAACGAATGTGACAAATGCGTGTACATTAAAGGTACTCCGACAGAATTTGTGATAGTATGTCTCTATGTGGACGATATGCTAATCATGGGAAGTAGTCGTGATCAAATCACGAACACTAAGAACATGTTAAAAAGAAATTTTGACATGAAAGATTTAGGAGTAGCAGATCTAATCCTCGGGATTAAGATTAGCAAAACCGAAGAAGGAATTGTTTTGTCACAATCTCACTATGCTGAGAAAGTGCTCAAAAAGTTCAATGCCTTTGATGGTCCTGAATGTAGGACTCCGATTGACAGAAGTATCAACTTATCAGTCAATACGTGTGAACCGGTAGCTCAGTTGGATTACTCCTGAGTGATCGGAAGTCTAATGTATCTAACGAATTGTACTCGTCCTGATTTGGCTTATTCTGTTAGCAAACTGAGCCGGTACACGAGCAATCCAAGTCATGAACATTGGGATGCTCTGAAAAGAGTGTTAAAATACTTGAAACACACTCGAGATTATGGACTATACTACACAAGATATCCTAGTGTACTTGAAGGATATTGTGATGCTAGTTGGATCTCGGATTCAAAGGAATCCAATTCCACTAGCGGTTATGTCTTCTGTATAGGAGGCGGAGCAGTCTCGTGGAAATCCACGAAACAAACTTGTATAGCCCGATCCACCATGGAATCGGAGTTCATCGCTTTGGACAAAGCCGGTGAAGAAGCTGAATGGCTTCGAAACTTCTTAGAAGATATTCCATGTTGGAAAAAGCCTGTGTCTCCAGTGATGATGCACTGTGATAACCAATCGGCTATAGCGAGAGCACAGAGCAATATGTATAACGGAAAATCTCGACACATACGTCGAAGACATAACACCGTTAGGCAATTGATCACAAATGGAGTGATTTCCTTAGACTATGTTAAGTCACAGGAAAACTTAGCCGACCCTTTGACGAAAGGGATGACTAGAGATCAATTAAGTGTGTTGCTAAAGGGAATGGGTTTGAAAAACCACAACTAAAGAATAACCATGGCGGTAACCCTACCATGCTGAGTGGAGATCCCACGAACTTGGTTCAAAGGGAAAACTAAGTCATGCTAGTTCAGTTAAGCACTTGGAAATAAAGATTTCCGTCTCCATCCCTATGAGCAAATAAGTGCTAGAACCTGAAATGTGGTAAAGGTTAAGTCGTTGAGACTTTTAATGAATCCCACACCTCGAAAAGGTGGAGTATTTCAGGGTACTCATGCTGGGAGGTCACCTATATAAATGTGAAGTGTAGGCCGCTTCAAATGTAAACATTTATGAATCCAAAGAGTTGTCCAGGGCCTAAACGGACACAACAGAGAAATGGAAACTGATAGGGATTTGTTGTGTGACTATCATTGACTAGTTGTACACTTTGGAGGAATAGTTCAAGGCATCACGTCCACTAGGCCGCCAGTACATCCGATGATTTTCACTAAGGGAGGTTCAAGGCCACAAGCTACCTTTCCAGAAGCAATTGATCCTTCCGAGAACCGAGCACAAGAGTCTGCATTCATGGCATTTGCATTGATTTCACTCATGTGGGGGATTGTTGGAATTATTATTAATTTGTATTTAATAATTCATGTATTTTGTCCAAAGTTTGTAATTTTTAATGGCTATTAAATGTATTCGATTTCGAGTTTAATCGTTACTATAATTATCTACGTGTTACGAGGTAATTATGAGTTTTTATTTCGTCAAAATCCGTTAATCGGTGAGTGAGAAATAAATGTGTAAAGATTGCCATAAATACTACTTTGGTAAATGGAAGCAATTATTATTTTATTGGGAAATATGCTATCCCACATAGAAAGAATAACAAAAGTCATTTCTCTTTAAAAGTGATAAGAGAGTATGAGTGTTCAACAAGTTGACTAAATCCATGCACCTCTAGCGGTACATGGCAAGGGCCACACGCGCACGCCCCGCCCCGCCCCGCCCCGACCCGGGCCTGGGCCTGGGCCTGGGCTTGGGCTTGGGCTTGGACGTGGGCTTGGTCCTGGCTCCTTGGTGATTTGGTCAATTGGACTTTGGGCTGGACCTGGGCTTCCCGGGGCCCACATGGCCACTTGGAACACTTGGGTTGGGCTGTACCTATCTTTTTGGACACGGTCCGAATGATTGTTTGGGCTCGTTTATTCGGCCCAAGTTGAACACATTAATTTTGGCATTGGGCTCGGCCCAGTTGATAAGACTTTTGGATATTAATTTATTTACGAAATTAATTAATCATTTAATAATTGCTGAACATGGTGCAGCAGTTGGAGGGAGAGTGGTTCCCTCCACTCTTCTGGAACTGCCCATGCACTAACCACTCACGAAAGTGGTGTAACTCCCTCTGAGTGATGTCTATATATAGAGTCGAGCATGCATCATTTCACGCACGAAAAAATCTAGTCTCATATCATCATTCACAGTGTGCTCTGTTCTAACTTTTTCCATTCAAACCGAGGGTTCGATTCAGTGTGCAAAAGTTCGAGCCCCGCTAGCCGTTGTATCTTTGGGGTCAGGAAGCCTGTAAACCGTAGCATACACGGGGCTTTACTGATTTGCGGAAAGTGCAAACGCCTCGGCAGCAACTTCGTCTTCACTTTCCGCTTTCTGTTCTTTTGTTTTTCCGGTTTTAGACTAATCCCGTTTACATTTTTTCTAACAGATTTTAATTTTAATTTGAGAGTTTAATACTGGATTATTTAATTTAGTTCTGTGTAATATTCATCATGTACTATATATGTTCATACATTACAATTTCAATATTGTGAAGTGACATGATTAAGAGGTGTTTTATTACTACAACACACTTTCACTATATAACTTATAATAATGTTAATTTATTTATAGTATTAAAGATATAATATCAAAAAACTTTTTGTAAAATTGTTTGATTTCACATTTACTCTTTTAAGTTTATGAAAAAATAAATTTTGTCCTATTTAACATTTTTAATGGAATTTTAAATGTTAGTTATATTTAAAGTCTACTTGATAGCTCACTCTAGTGTTATTGTGTGAAGTCAATTCAATTAGGCGAGTGTCACTCTAGCGTTATTGTGTGACGCTTGATTAGTTGAATAAATATCAAATAAGACAAAACACTACAGTATTGAGCCGAGATTCTGGTACAACTAATGTATGAGAATGAGTACCAATGAAAATATATCCAGTAAAAATTGAGACTCAACAAAACTGCTTTTCATGAGAATGAGTACCAATGAAAATATATCCAGTAAAAAGATTCAACCCAGCAAATATTATTTAAGAAAATGAAAACCGTCAGAAAAAAACATGGAGATTATACCATCCTAGTAAATGAAAAGGTGCGACTAACCTGCAGCATTTGTCACAGAAGAATTTGTCCTCAGCATTTAAAGTTTCCATAGAGCTGAAGTTTTTCAGACAGCTAGTAATTTAAGCTAACCCTGCTGCTGTAGTATGGTCTGTTATTGCATTCGTCAGTTGATCCTTCCTCGTCCACGTTAAAATTTAAAAGAGACGATTTTCTGATTTTTCGCCATCCAAGTTTCCAACCTGATGCCTTTCTTTGCTTAGTGTTTTGCTTTAGATATTCTTGTTGCAGTGCTAAGTGGTCTCTTTGCAGCTCAGCCATTTGCGCCTTGACTTCCCGAAGCTCTATTCCGAGGGCTTTTACCTCTCTGTTTGTCGATGACCAACTGCTTTCTTGATCTGAGTTCTCTACTATTCCTCTTTGATTTTTTCCTTGTATTTCAGCTCTTATTTTCACTTGCTCTGAGAATAAGACCTGCGATTATCATCTACTTTAGTTTGACACAGTTACAAATAATTGAAGGGTTATTTATTTATTTACAAATAATTGAAGGGTTAGTTATTTAGTTTGTTGCTGAAATCGATTATGGAATATTACTTACCTGAATCGTTGTTCTTAGTGGCAACCTGTCATTTTGTGCAGCATGTGCACATGCATCTTGCGAAAGCTTCCCATAGTTCATGACATTGCATAGCCTCTTTCGTTCATGTTCTGATAGGGACGGGTGAGTCTACGAATAATCACAATTATCATTAGTCAGTTTTTTTTTTTTTTTACATTTATTCCCTCCCTAATCATGCAAAAACCAGTTATCGGCCAAAATTACAAACATTCCTCTCACATTTGTTTCTCTTTCGTGAGCTTCACTCTCCCGGTGAATTATTTGTTATATAAATAAAAAAACATCAAGAGGGTGCTTGAAATACTTTAAGGATGCTTTCGTAATTTTTAAAGATAACTGGATTTTTTTATAATTTTTGTGACTACCCCTAGAACGAATGAATAACAGATAACCTTAAGATAGGTGTCTATAGCTCTGTAGAGTCCATTATGGCTTGTCCTAGCATTTTCCGGCAGTGATTGAGCTAGATACTGGAACTTAGTGACTGGAAGCTGTTGGTCCCTTGAGATTTCTGCTAAATAGTTGTCGAGAAGTTTACTGATGGCCAATGGTTGAGATTGTTGTAGTTGTTTTTTCTGTTCATACAGCAAGAAATATTCCAAAATCCTTTGAAGCAAATCTACGTTGTGCGTATGGTCTTCCTCAATTAGCGAAGGATGTCTGTGGAATCGGTCATAACATTAATCTATGATATGTGACCATTACATAAAACACCTTCAAAATTAGCAATGACTTACTTTCCCCTTTGTTCACTTGCCCTGCAGCTAGGAATGAGAAGATCACAAACATCCGCTCTTTCCAATAACAAACCGGCTCTCTTCTCAAGCTCCGACACCAAAGCTGGGGATGCGCCGTAAAGCAATGCCATCCTTAACATCTTCAAAATGAACTTACACGAAACAGCTTCCTTCTGTGGTGGCAGCAAGCTCACCAAACTTTCGACTATCATCCTCTGCTCCCTCGTGGGCCCGATACACTCTTCTTTCCTCTTCCCACTAATAATATTCCACTGCAACTGACTATCGTTTGAGGATGAGGTTCTTCTATCCAGGTGAAGTAGCCACACTTTGATACCAGTGGGTACTGTTTTCAGGAAGCTATTAAAATTATTGAGTTTAAATTGTTCTCCATTAGACTATATACGAATACGGTAGGTTTCATTAAGTTACCTTATGAACATAGAAAGTGATGTCTTCAACTTGAATCGATGTATCAGTTGGAATCTGAGACGTGACGAACCTGCTCATGGGAAAGGAAAAAAAGAAAACAGGACTAATGTTTCTTAGACATAATTTTGTTCGACTCTATGAATAAATAAATAAAATGTGTGATGAGATCGTTAGAGGTTTTACCATGACCTTCCTTTCTTCTCGAAACCATCTGCAGATGTAATGAATTTCGATATTGGAACAACTATCCTTTGCTCGTTTTCTGTGTGTATTTCATTTGAAAACTTCATGGTGTTCGTCTCGTGTTCTTGCATCTTACTATATTTCTGGGTTCTTTAGGAATACTTTAAGTGGGACAAGTGTTTTGAGTGTTTTTAATGCTTGAGAAGTGAGTTTGTGGCTGAAGGGAAGGCTGCCATTTAAGAAGGTTGTTGAGTGTTTTTTATCTGCACATCATTTTCAGGTTCACAGTCATTGAATAAAAGAATGTTGCTTGTGATCAGTCACTGTTAATCCAATATTGATGAATCATTTTTAAGATCATAATATTATCCAACTTTTTATTCCGTTATAGTCCACTTTTTCTAGGTTCAGTTTGATGACCGAATGAATCGAAACTCTTTCATATTTAGTCTCCTGAGTCCTGTCCCAGAAGAGTTGCAAATAAAATGTGTTATGTGTTCGAAAAAAGTATAATTATAATTTAATTTTAGTGGGAATACCACTTTTCATACACAAATATAAAAAATCTACTCTTTTTGAACCCACATATAAAACTACACCCATTCTACACAAAATGAAAAGGAAAAGTCTTATATACCCTTACTTTTCTTTTTTCTTTTTTAATAACATAAAAATCAATTAAAATACATTAAGAAAACAAAAAGAATTTCGGTGGGGCCCACCCCTTACAAAAATCAGATTTTTGAGGTTGGTGGTGTGTAAATGCATGCATGAATGCATATCTTCTCCCACCTCCAACCTTCAAACCATATCAAACCCATTTCAAAAAAAAAACTCTTATTTCTCTTAAAATAAAAGCTAAGATCGGTCGGAATATACGTGAAAAGAGCTGATTTCGACGAGAAAAAAGTTAGTTGCACGCAAGGATTCCACGCACATTTTTTTTTTAATTTCTGGGTCGGTTTTTTCTGCACTCAGTCGAAGCCCTTGGTCGAAAATATGACCAAGTGCTCGACCAAGTGCTGTTGAGTTCTTGAGCACTCGGTCAAAAAATTTGACTGAGGGCCCTCGGTCAACCGACCAAGTGACCGAGCAGTACTCGGCCCTCGGTGACCGAGAGCTCGGCCAAGTGACCGGATAGTCACTCGGTCACTTGGTCGACCAAGTGCACTTGATCATTATCGACCAAGTGCAGAAACTGATTTTTTTTTTAATTTGAATATTAATGGCTTATTTTATAAATTTGTTTGGATGCATATTTTTGATTTCCTAATCGAATTTAATTGTTAATTTTAATTGTAGATGTCGAATCAACGAATCACGGTACGTTACGGTGGTCACCACCAAGTGCACTTGGTCGCCGGTTAACTAACCGAACAATACTCGGCACTTCGTCAAAGTGACCAAGTGAACATTTTTACTAATTTGTAAAAAAAAAAAAACTAATTTTTTTATTTTATAAACCAAATCAAACAAATATATGAATTTATAAAAAAAATATTTTATAAAAAATATTTAAATTAAGTATATAAACAAAATATAATTAAATTAAGTATATAAAAAAATATAATTAAATTAGGTATATACAATTTTTTTTTTTTTTTGCACTTGGTGGCTGCACTTGGTGGCGCCACCAAGTGCACTTGGTTGCTGGGAAAAATAAAAATATTTTTAAATTCGGCACTTGGTCGTTGCACTTGGTCACTTTGACCAAGTTCACTTGGTGGTGACCAAATGAAGAGGCCACCAAGTGTACCACCAAGTGCCCCACCAAGTGCACGACCAAGTGCCTAAGAATTTTTTTTTTAATTAATTTGAGACCAACGAGCGATAACTAAGTTGTTACGTTGACATTAAAGATCATTTGAAGCCTATAAACATCGATTCAACATGAAAACAAAGCCAAATTAGTACTATTAAGTTGAAACGTAGAAGTTTGACAATTTTTTGAACTTTCTACTAATATTGTTACAATGTTAACAACATGCTTTCTTATTTCTTCACGATCCGAATGCGTAATCAATTAATTCACCCAATTCAACGCTTGATCATGTTTTTTGAATTATTTTGACTATGAAATTGATGTTTAATTTAACACAACAACTTTACAATTGAAAAAAAGATTTAAAATCAATTAAAATGAATTTATGTTCTAAAGCACTTGGTGGGGCACTTGGTGTTGCACTTGGTGGCCTCTGCACTTGGTCACCACCAAGTGCACTTGGTCACAGTGACCAAGTGCATCGACCAAGTGCCGAATTAAAAAATATATTTTTATTTTTCCCCAGCCACCAAGTGCACTTGGTGGCGCCACCAAGTCCAGCCACCAAGTGCAGATTTTTTTTTATAAAATACTCAATTTAATTATATAATTAATTTAATTATATTTTTTATATACTTAATTTAATTATATTTTTTATATACTTAATTTAATAATTTTTTTTATTTTTTTTATATACTTAATTTAAATATTTTTTATAAAATATTTTTATTTATAAATTCATATATTTGTTTAATTTGGTTTATAAAATAAAAACAAATACTCGACATTGGGCGGAGGGCGCAAAATCGCACGAATGCGGCTCACGAGAGTGTCGAGTGTAATTTATTCCCTACGAAAGAAGAGACACATATTTACTCCGTCAACGTAGCCCTCTCGATCCCAACGACCACCGTAACGTATCGTAATTCGTTGATTCGACATCTACAATTAAAAATAACAATTGAATTAAATTAGGAAATAAAAAATATGCATCCAAACAATCTTATAAAACAAGCCATTAATATACAAAATTTAAAAAAAAATCAGTTTCTGCACTCAGTCAATGACTGAGTGCACTCAGTCGACCAAGTGACCGAGTGACCGAGTACTATCCGGTCACTTGGTCGAGCGCTCGGTCACTTGGTCGGTTGACCAAGTGCACTTGGCCATTTTTTTCGACCGAGTGCACAAGAACCCAGCAGCACTTGGTCGAGCACTCAGTCATATTTTCGACTGAGTGCCGATTTTTCAGTCCGAAAATTAAAAAAAAAAAACGACGGAGGCATGGTCCCGTGCAACGTACCTTTTTCCCGTCGAAATCTAGCTCTTTCCACGCATAATCCGACCTAGCTTTTCATGTAGAGAGGGTGTTTTTTTGAGAAAAGTTTTTTTTAATGGGTTTGAGTTATGGAGGTGGTAGAGAAGATATGCATTCATGCATGCATTTACACCCCACCAACCTCACAAAAATCTGATTTTTGTTATTAGTGGGCCCCACATAAATTCTTTTTGTTTTTTTAATGTATTTTTATTGTTTTTTATGTTATTAAAAGAGAGAAAAAAAAGTAAGGGTATATAAGACTTTTCCTTTTTCATTTGTGTAGAATGTGTGTAGTTTTATATGTGGGTTCATAATGTGTAGGTGTTTTATATTTGTAACCATTTAAAATTTTCTCTCTTAATTTTATTATACAATTAGTCAATTGTATTTTTACCTATTTTTTAACTTACTATTTTTTTTCCATTTATACATATATAATTTCAGATCTACTAATGCCACCAATAGGAAAACAATAATAGTATTGTGTTCACACTATAAATTATAAATAAAAAATTATAAATTATAAATAGTAATATTATTAAGAGAGAAAATTTTTTATGGTAAGAAATATAAAACACCTACTCATTTTAACCCCTCTTTTAAAACTACACCCATTCTATACATTTTGTAAAGGAAAATACACATTTACCCTCCCCTTTTTCAAAACACAACAAAACAATTAAAAAAAGAACAAAACATATAAAAAAAAAAGGAAAAGAAAAAAAAAAAAAACGGTCCCCCCCTTTTTTCTTCTTCCCGTCGGTCCCCACACACCCCAAGCACCGCCGCCGATTTTCAAGAATTCCGGCCGCCCAAATGTCGGAAAACGAGCACGAAGATGAGCACAATGTCGAGGAGGAAGCCGTGCACGAAGAGGAGCAACAATGGCCGCTCCAAGCTCCGGTAAGTTTTCGAAAACCTAGGTTTCGAATTTCGAATATTTCAATAATTTGTTCGATTTTATACATGAATTGGTCGCCTAGGAGTCTATATGAGTGTTTTAGTTGATTAGGAGTCGAAATTGTGTATCGAAATGCGTTTAAAACTCTCTGAAAATTTCCGGATCTACGGCCCTCGGCCGCCCCCTCGGTCGACCCCTCGGCCGCGGGGAAGAAGATGACCGGCCGAGGGCACTTGGTGACCGAGCAAGTGCCCGACCAAGTGACCGGCCAAGTGACCGGGCGAGTGACCGGGCGAGTGCCCTATCCGGTCACTCAGTCGGTCGACCGAGGGCACTCAGTCGATCGACCGAGTGCCGAAAAAAATTTTTTTTTTTTTTTTTTTTTATTTTTGATATTTACAATGTTATGTTTATTAATTAATTGTATTTTTTTTGCAGGATGGGTTCCGGTGGAGGAGGCCACAATTCATTCACACGTCGAAAGAATTAAATTTGTACGACCGGTTCCCCGTTTTGAAGAGCATAAAAGGGATTTTGAGAGCCGTTGACGATACGCACGAGGCTCACCGGGCATTCCGTGGTTCGTGTTTTGGAAGGTTGATGTACCTTAAAAGAGACGGGCGATCGAACGCGGCCATGCACCACTTGTTAGCTCGGGAGATCGTGGGTCCGACGATACCTCCGTTCGAGCATTGGTTTTCGGTCGGGGGCAACATCATTTGCTTCCGAGCACAGGAGTACGCCTTGGTGACCGGGCTTCGTTTTGGGAACCACGCCTTTGATACTTCGGCCCAGCACATTATTCCTCCCGGCTCTTTCTTTCATAGGCACTTCGGATTCGGGCGAAAAATTACAGCCCGAGAGCTTTCCAAGAGATTCACTGGTAGGGACTTGGGGTCAGACCCGGCCGACTACTTGAAGGCCGCCAAGGTGCTGATGTATTACATGATGCTCCTATGCCGAGGCGATATCCAAATCGAGGATTGGGTTTGGACTTTGGTAGAGGACGAGGAGGGATGGGAGACGTTTCCCTGGGGCTCCCACACATTTCAGATCATGTCCTACTACCTCAGCATAGCTGCCATGCATCCCGGTCAGGTACTGAAGCCGGCCTACCACGTTTACGGCCCCATTTGGACCTATCAGCTATGGTCGTACGAGGCTATACCTAGTCTCGGGAGGGCGTGCGCGCACAGAGACGACCGTCCGAGGATTCCTCGGCTACTGGGGTGGCACTCGATTACGTCCCACGTCGATTTTTCTGATTTCTTCGACGACCCGGAGGTAAGCTTGTTTTAATGTTCAATTAATGGTTATATCAAATAATTAAATTAATTAACTCTATATAATTTTGATTTCTTTTCAGCTTGAAGTTCACCGGTATCTAGAGCCGACGGAGGAGGAGGCGGTTGCTCCGCATTTTATTTTCGTGCGTGACAGAGCAGAAGAGGTCACGTACCATCCTCCTCCTAGACTTGGATTGCCTGCAGACGAGGCACTGGCACCGGCAAAGAAGAAGAAGAAGAACTTGATGGAACGCGTGGTCGGACGCGTGTCCAAGGCCGTCGACAAGATGACGGGTGACTCTGGGCCTAGTAGACGGGGTCGTGATGCCATCACACCTAATTCATCGGCAGAGCGTCGTCCATCTCAGCGACCTCGACGAGAGGGCTCTCCTGCTCCTGAGGGGTCTGATGACAGTACCGATCGACGGATTGATCGACGGTTCCAGAAGATCCTGAACGACGAGTCCGACACAGGATTTATGGCTCGACTGACTGCTCGGATCACGAGGACACATCAGGAGAGCAACGATAGACTCCTGGAGAGTGTCAGGAGGACACAGAAAGAGAGCCACGACAGTCTGATGGAGCAGATTCGGGGGTTTTTCAGTCGCAGACGATTCTCGAAGAGTCGCCCTTGTCCTTCCGATCCCGTTGAGCCTTCTGCATCTCATCACTCTGGATCCGGACATGCTGCGTCTCATCATTCGGGTTCAGGACGTGTTCCTTCTCATCACTCCGGGTCCGGACGTGCTGCGTCTCATCGATCCGGGTCTGTACCAGGGCGTCATTCATATGCAGAGCCTTCTGCATCGCACCGGGAGGAGGAGGAGACCTTTCCAGCTAGAGCATCGTGTGGAGATATCGACAGTTACCGCACTCCGATGCAGCCCATAGTTGACACGACTTATGGTTCTCCTCCGAAGATGGGCTTGCTAGAGTTCGGGAGTCTCTTCACACCGACGGAGGCTCCTACTGATTTCACGTCCTTCCCGCCGATTCCTGCCCGTGATACACAGCCTTATATCCCCCCGGATGTTCCTGCCGGTGATATGTCGCGAGTTGTCTTCGATGCGGAGAGTTATTTCGCGCAGGAACCAGATTTGTTCACGCAGACATCTCCCGGGGCAGATGCACACTGTTATGAGGGGACGTTCAGCGATGAAGATAAAGAACTCGGCATCGATGATGCCGCAGCGGAGCCCGAGGAGGAGGTCACCGAGAGTAGCATCGGACCCCGTGTGAGAAAGCCCTCGGCAGCTCTTCGGAGCCCGTACGTCACGCATTTCACCCCGGCCGGTGAACGGAAGATTAGAGGCTGGTTTTCGGTGTTCCGACAAGCAGGGCAGCACAAGAGCATCCGGTTGAATGAAGGCCATTTTACGCAGAAATATTTCGACACTATTGAGGATATCGGTTATTGGTACACAGACGTGGTAAGTTAATTTTTAATTTTACTTTCAAATTCATAGTATTTATTTATTGGTGCTCAGTTGTGGTATGTTTATTTTTCAGGAGATCGATCTGTACATTCGATACTTGCAGGAGAAGTTGAAACTGATGAAGGGTGTACGAGAAGGAATATCTCCAAAAACGACTATACTCTTGAATACCGAGTTCTTCGTAAGTTTCAATTATCATATCAAATGCACTATTTATCTCACTTTTCTCATTTTTCTAACGTTTAATATTTTTAACAGAACAAATTGACATATGAGTGGCGGAAGGTGAAGTCGAACAAGTCATTTTCCAATACAACAAACTTCGAAGAGAGATATAAGAACTGGAAAGTGCCGGAGCATTTGTTGAGGATGGTCAGAGGAGACGAGGAATACACGAGTTGGTTTCATGCTACTGAGGTAATATTATTTATCGAGTTAATATTATTTAATTATCCAATTTAATAACGTTCCTTTATTTATCAATAACGTTTTGTTTTGTTTTTTGTATTTTCTTAGGTAATAACGGTTGTCAATACTGGCGCTCATTGGGTCGCGGTGCGTATCGATCTGGCCAACTGGAGTGTATCTCTGTACGACTCTTTCACTTTCCGTGTGCCACTCGATATTCGGGAACCGATGCTGCGACCGTTGCACCACTTGTTGCCTCGGCTATTGGTCGCAGCGGGATATTGGGATGCAGACACAAACTTTTTCAGAAAAGCCCACAAGAGAACTGCTCTTAGGATCGTCGTCCCGAAGACACAATTTACCCAGTACGACAACTCCAGTTGTGGCCCGTACGTGTGCATGTATCTCGATCGTCTCATCAACAAGTCGTTCACTCACGTGAAAGTACCGGTCGACAATGAGTACTTGCTCAAGTATCGTAGATATGTTGCTCGAAAGATCTTTGGTTTGAGTCGTACTTTTGAGTCGTAGGTGTGTTGATTTGTATGTGTGTAGATTTGTATGTGTGTATTTGGATTGATTTGTAGGTGTGTTTGTTTGGTTTGATCTTATGTGTTTGGTATTGAGATTGATTTGCAGGTTTGGTTTGATATCAACTAAATAAATCCTGTCAAAATTTTTTAAAATTATTTATAATATATTACCCTATTTTTTAAAATTATTTTTAAAACAAAAATAAATATTATTTTTTAAATTAAGTCTAAATAAATGAGAGTAGTTATAAAAAAAATATTTTATAAAACAAAATATTTTATATATAACTTTATTAAAAAAATATTTTATTAAGTATATAATTAAATTAAGTATAAAATTAAATTAATTATATACTTAATTTAATTCTATGCTTAATTTAATTATAAAAAATAAAGTATATAATAAAATTAATTTTTATAATTAAATTAAGTATATAATTAAATTAATTAAATTAATTTAATTTTGCACTTGGTGGCTGCACTTGGTGGCGCCACCAAGTGCACTTGGTGGCTCGGAAAAATATAAATATTTTTTAATTCGGCACTTGGTCGATGCACTTGGTCACTGTGACCAAGTGCACTTGGTGGTGACCAAGTGCACAGGCCACCAAGTACCCCACCAAGTGCCCCACCAAGTGCCTTAGAACATAATTACATTTTAATTGATTTTAATGCATTTTTTTCAATTGTAAAGTTGTTATGTTAAATGAAACATCAATTTCATAGTCAAAATAATTCAAAAAACATGATCAACCTTTGAAATTGGTGAATTAAGTGATTATGCATGCGGATCATGAACAATTTGGTAAGTATGTAGATAACTTTGTAACAATATTACTAGTTAGTTCAAAAAATAGTCAAACTTCTACGTTTCATCTTAATAGTACTAATTCGGCTTTGTTTTCATTTTTATTTGATGTTTATAGGCTCCAAAATGATCTTTAATGTCAACATAACAACATAACAACACTTTATTGGCCTAAAATTAATTTAAAAAAAAAATTATTCTAGTGCACTTGGTGGGGCACTTGGTGGTGCACTTGGTGGTCTCTGTACTCAGTCACCACCAAGTGCACTCAGTCAAAATGACCAAGTGCCGAGTAACACTCGGTTAGTTAACCGGCGACCAAGTGCACTTGGTCACTTTGACTGAGTGCACTTGGTCACTTTGACTGAGTGCAGCCACCAAGTGCAGTGACCAAGTGCATGACCAAGTGCAGCCTGTTTTTTTCAATTTTTTCACCAAAATCAATCCAAACAACACCGAATCACCCGAAATAACAACGAATCAACCGAAATAACACCGAATCAACCGAAATAACACCGAATCAACCGAAAATAACACCGAATCAACCGAAATAACACTGAATCAACCTAAATAACACCAAATTTAATTATATACTTATTTAATTAATCTAATTATATACTTAATTTAATTAATCTAATTATATACTTAGTTTAATTAGATTATTTATATACTTAAGTTAATTATGTTTTATAAAATATATTATTATTTTTTTATAAAGTTATATATTTGTTAGATTTGATTTAAAAAATAATATTAATTTTTGTTTTACAAATCATATTAAGCTAAATTGGTTAATATATTATAAATAATTTTAAAAAAAAATGACGGGATTTATTTAGTTAATATCAAAGCTAAACCTGCAAATCAATCTCAAATACAAACACAAACACCAAATCAATCCAAATAACACCAAATCACACGAGAGTCGACGATAATAAAACAATACAAGTCTTAAATAATTCACGAGCACCAATAAAAACTAAAACCATCATATCAACCTCTCACTCCGTACTCACGGGACATTTTCTTCTCGTGTGACCCTCGGTTTTGCAGATGCTGCACTTCTTCTTTTGCCTTCTCCGGCTCGACTCTTCCGTTCCCGTTTCTTGTGGAGGACCATTCAAATCAACACTCTCAGGTGGAATAAAAACAGTGCACACGCGTCTGCTGTGACCTACGCCCTTGCATCTCGAACACACCTGCACACGATGACACGATATTAGGTCTATGCCACGACATACGTACAATGTTACTTATGGGGGAACAAACCGGATCACGTCGTGCAGAGCTCTCAACAGCGGAACGAGCACGAGTCATCCTCGGACGTCCAGCCTGGCTAACCACTACTGGAGGAAGAACTACGTACGATGCCACATCCGGCGGGACCACCCAATCATCATAATGTGGCAACGACACAATAGGCGTCGCGTACATCTCGACATGGCTGCTCATCTTGAAATAGGGGCTCACGAAATCGTACGATGAAAATCCTGCTCGTCTACATAAAAACAACAAACAAGTTAGTGGAATCGACAGTTTAAAATTAAATTTAAAGGTAAAATGATATCATACCTAATAGCGGCCACAGCATGACGACACGGTATTAGGTCTAAGTCGAACTCCCGACATTCACACGTGCGATTCGCGATATCCACAAGATAAGACTTGTCATCCTCCTGAAATCTGTACCGGGCATTCGCATTGACCTCCCGAACGGTGAAATAACGGCTCAACATATCCTGATTAGACAACTTGGCCAATGCCTCCTCGGTCAGCTCATGCTGCTCATTCTGTCTCTCGTTAGCTATCCTTCGTTTCTCGTCGAACCATCTCTCAATCATCGCACGAATCGCCTCGAGCATCGCACAGACTGGTAATCTCCGTGGCCATTTGATAGAACCGTTGAAGACTTCGGCCGCATTCGATGTCATGAAACCATATCGTCGTGCAGCACACATTGACCTCGCCCAGGTCTCAACCCCGATATCAATAAGGCGCGTATAAGCGCTGTCACTGAGACTCTTCACATGCGATAGATGTTTTTCAAACTCATCCACCCGATAACTATAAGCAGCAGTGTATACAGCTTTGACCAGCTGCTGACCGTACCGTGCTAGATTCTTCGAGAGGTGGTGATAGCACAACGCACGAGTCGCGTGGGGATAGACAATCCGAATAGCATTCGCGATGCTCTTATGCTGGTCGGACACAATGAGCAGATCATCGGTCCCATCGTAGCAATCTCTGAGGTTCTTGAGAAACCACGTCCACTCCTCGTCATTCTCTATCGGACCGATACCAAACGCAAGCGGGAAAATATTCTCATTCCCGTCTTTCGTGACTGCGACAAACAACACACCAGTGTTTCTCCCTTTCAAATGGGTGGCGTCGACTACTATCACCGGCCTCAGAGTGCCCTGCTCAAATGCACGAATGCACTGCCCGAGCGCAACAAACATGTGGCAAAATACGCCATCACTGGTCGTCTGAATATCATACATAGTCCCGGGATTAAGTTCTTTCAGCATGTACAAATATGACGGGAGCCTCTGATACGATCCATGATAGTCGCCGTACGCTATTTCAAGCGCCAGATTCCTCGTCCGCAGGGCGAAGTTGTAGTTGATATGAACTCCGTACAATCTCCTCAAATCATCAACCATATCTTTCGGCTTCAGTTCCCGATTCCCGACTAACTGGCGTGCAAAGAAAGTAGCCGCAACCCTGCTCGACACCTGTCGATCCGCAGTCCGCCCCAAATTGTTACGGCACTCGTGATTCAAGTTCAGCCTCGTAATCCTCCAAAAGGTGTTATCGGAACCCGTGGAACACAATTTGAACGGGCATTTCTCACGCCCCAGCTTGCAAACGTACGTCACCCGATCAGTGCCCGAGCGAGCAGTTTTGCACTCCACGTTATTCTCCATGTGATACATCCCCACCATCACCTTCAGATCCTGTTTCTTTCGGAACGTGGCACCGACTACCATCTGACCATAAATCGGTTGGGATTCGACAGAACGCAACGGAACAGCGGGGTCAAACGTCGGCAGTGGAATGATCCAATTGCGCAGTGGATTATTCTGTGCATTCTGAAAAGCTTCGGCTTGCTCGCCGCCTCCCGCAGTAGAACTCGAGGACATATTACGGCGCGACATAATCTTTTTAACCACGCCCGGCTGCCTGATCCACTCGGTCCACTCCGTGGTCAAAGAATCCAAGAGATCGGACTGACGGGCCTCTTCCTCGTCCTCGGAAGTGTGTACCTCCTCGTTCTCGTTCTCGTTCTCTGACGGTGCGCCCCGATCACGATTTTCTTCTCCGATATTCACCTCTGGCGCAGCTTGTTGTCCCTCTACTTCGACGACGGACACAAAGCACTCAGCCCTTTGCTCGTCTAACATGCGGGACACATCCTCGTCGCATAGCATAGGAGCTCGCACGCTCCTCATGTCATAGCCTCGGGTATAACAATACAACAAATACTCGACATTGGGCGGAGGGCGCAAAACCGCACGAATCCGGCTCACGAGAGTGTCGAGTGTAATTTCTTCCCTACGAAAGAAGAGGCACATGTCTACTCCGTCAACGTAGCCCTCTCGATCCCAACGACCACCGTAACGTACCGTGATTCGTTGATTCGACATCTACAATTACAAATAACAAATAAATTCAATTAGAAAATCCAAAATATCCATCACAATTACAAATAACAATTGAATTCAATTAGAAAATCCAAAATATACATCCAAACAAGCCATTAATTAATAGACAATTCAATTTAAAAAAAAAAATTCTGCACTTGGTCAAAATTTTGACCAAGTGCACTTGGCCGCTCGGTGACCGAGGGCCGAGAATTGCTCGGTCACTTGGCCGAGCTATCCGGTCACAGAGGGCAAAAAAAAAAAAAAAAATTCTGCACTTGGTCAAAATTTGACCAAGTGCACTTGGCCGATCGGTGACCGAGGGCCAAAATTGCTCGGTCACTTGGCCGAGCTACCCGGTCACCGAGGGCCAAGTTATCCGGTCACTTGGCCGGTTGACCGAGGGCCCTCGGCCAAAATTCTCGACTGAGGGCTCAAGAACCCAGTCGCCCTCGGTCGTCCCCTCGGTCATATTTTCGACCGAGGGCTTCGACCGAGGGCGAAAAAAATCAGCTCGGAAAAAAAAAAAAAAAAAAACGGGGAACCCTTGCGTGCAACGTACCTTTTTCCCGTCGAAAGCAGCTCTTTTCACGTAGATTCCGACCGAGCTTGCTTTTATTTAGAGAGAAATGAGAGCATTTTTTTTTTTTTGAAATGGGTTTGGTTTGAGTTATGGAGGGTTTGAGGTGGTAGAGGGGATATGCATTCATGCATGCATTTACACCCCTACCAACCTCAAAAAATCTGATTTGTGTAAGGGTGGGCCCTACAGAAATTTTTTTTGGTTTTTTTAAAATGTATTTTAATTGATTTTTTGTTATTAAAAGAGAGAAAAGAAAAGTAAGGGTATATTGGACTTTTCCTTTTCATTTTGTGTAAAATGTGTGTAGTTTTATATGTGAGGTTAAAAAGAGTAGATGTTTTATATTTGTGAATGAAAAGTGGTATTCCCACTATTATTAAGCATATTTAAATTATTATATATAAATTTTAAATAATAAGTTGAAATTATATATGTTTGGTAATAATAATTAATTATCATCTTAAATATATACATTTTTTTTTCTAAAAAAAAAATTTATTCCAATTAATCGTATGTCATAAAAATCAATCTCTTCCTATTTCCTAATCCATTTGAGTTAATAAAATTGATCAAACTTTTTAAATATATTATTTTCTTTTGCTATAATCTTACTTCGTATGTCTTTTTTTATTATTCTGAACATTGAATCGATTTACATGTATACGTTCTTCTATTAATTCATTTTTTTTTTTCGATTTTTTTAATTTTATGTACTAATTATGATTTTTTTGCAGATTCCATAATCAAATTGTTTTTATTTTTCTGAACATTGAATCGATTTACATGTATACGTTCTTCTAGAGGTGACTATTCGGTACGGACGGGTACCCGCACCCGAAATTTTCGGGTACCCGTACCCTAATAAGCAAAAAAATTCATCCCATAACCCGACCCTCTTTTGTAAATCGGGTACCCAATACCCGGGTCGGGGAATCGGGTACGATAATCAGTACCCAAAATTACCCTAAAAATAAATTTACAAAAAATCAATAATATTCAAATTCAATAGTTTATTAATCAACTAACATTTAAAAATCATTAATTTAAGTTAAACATAATAAGAAAAAACAAAATAAAATAATTAAAAACAATAAAAAAAATGTCATATTTCGACGAGAGCTTTCATTTTCTTGCACTAATTATAGTTTGTTCACTTTTTTTATATTCTTCTATTTGCACATCTTCTAAGTCCATGTCCAACTAATTTTAGATATTAGTTGACCTATATTGCTAGATTGTTATATTGTATTTTTTTACTATTATATATAGACTACAGTTTTATTTTTTAAATATAATATTTTAGATATTAATTAATATATTTATTGTTTTAATTTAAATAATTAATCGGGTATTTCGGGTATACCCGAACAGGTAATCGGGTACCCTGATACCCAATATTTTTAAAACTGAATTTCGTAACTCGACCCTTTACCCAAATTTATTGGGTACGAGTATCTGAATACCCAATCGGGTACGGGTATTTCGGTACAAACCTGAATACCCGAACCCGAATAGTCACCCCTGCGTTTTTCTATTCATTCATTTTTTTTCCTCGATTTTTTTAATTTTATGTATTAATTATGATTTTTTTGCAGATTCCATAATCAAATTGTCGAGTTACCATAATCAAATTGTCGAGTTATTTAATATGTTCGACTAGATTTTTTTTAAATATTTTTAGTTTATCCCTAATTCAGTTATGTTAAATTTGTTTTGCAGGTTAACATACTTTATATTAATATAATTGACATCTCATCTCTTTCGTGTTCACCAAGTAAATTCAATTTTTTTATATTTTTATTTATTTTCCAGCTTTGTAATTTTTATTTTCCATATTAATTTTTCGTATTAATTTTTATAATTTGAATTTTCCCCCAGCAGTTTTAAGTATTTGTTGGATGCGTTTGACACTCGAGAAGAGAACTCCTCTTTCACCAGATCAGAGGCTCTTGGATCGAGTAGGATGAGACGAGAAACTCCTCTTCCACCAGATCAGAGACTCTTCGATCGGGTAGGATGTAAAAGTAGCAGACACATGTGGAAGAGAGCCAATAGATCCCATCCAAAACTTCATAATATTACCACTCGGCCATGCCCCAAGAAGTATACATACTACAAATTACATCAAACATGCATAGTCTTTGAAAATAATAAAATTGTCATAATTGAGATAACGGTTAATAATAAAATTAATACGAATTTACAAATTTAAGTGAGAGTTCGATTATTAAATAAAATAATTTGTTAGTCCATTAATAAATTTTTGGCTATGTTAGAGATTAAATAAAATTTTAGATTATTTCAAACAAATAAATCAAATTTTAGATTATTTCAAACAAATAAATCACGTGCATCGCACGGGCAATGATACTAGTTCTAATAAATATACTATATTTTTTTTAATCTTACTATTTGGACAAATAAAAAAAATACATACAAGAAGATTGTGTTATACTCTCTTACTATTTGGACAAATATAAAAAATACAGTTCCGAGGGGCATAGTCGAGTGGTAAGACCTGTGATGATGTGGGTGAGATATTTCTCGGCGACGCAGGTTCGAACCTCGGGTGGGACAAATTTTCATTGAAATATTATGAAGATTTGTCCTGGGGTTACATCCTACCCGATCGAGGACCTCCGATCGGGTGGGAGTGGAGTTTCTCGTCTCTCCTCCTTATAAAAAAACTAAAGCCCGAGTGCTTGGCAAAACTAAGGTCACCTATCATATGATAAATTGGTGATTCGTTCATGTGCATTATCACTGATCATCTCAACCAAAAATATTCGGCATCTAGAGCGTCCGGATCGCAAATCTAGCTTCGAAAAATATTGGGCGCCATGTATTTCATCCAAAGTAGGTATAGGGAACTTATCTTTAACTGTGACTGCATTTAATGCTCGGTAGTCCGAGCAAATTCCCAATATCAAAAAATTGGATCTGAAGTATGGTTATTGTGATGTTGATTCGGATGATGATGATGATGTGTACTTTTTGGGCAATATGAAATATCTTTGTGGATTGAAATCCCTATCCGTCAGTTTTTCATCCGCAAGTAGGTTGTTTACTCCTTTGCAGAAGATTACCTATCCACACTCCCTTAAGAAGTTGAGTCTTATGTTGCGTATAGATCATGAATGGGACGACATGGTGGAAAAGATCGGTTCGTTGCCTCTTCTCGAGAAGCTCAGATTAAAGTGGGGGTGCTTCGAGAAAGGGAAGTGGGAAATAGGCCAAGGACAATTTCCCTGCCTCAAGTACTTAAAAATGTACTACTGTCGGGGCCTCAAAAACTGGAGTGCGGTGGAAGAGGATTCCTCCATCCTTCCACGACTTGAACATCTTAAGCTTGAAAGATCCCTTTTGAGCTTGGAAACATTGATACGCTCAAGAGTATAAACATTTACAGGTGCGGAGAAGGAGTGGTGAAGTCTGCGAAAGAGATGTTGGATGAGCAAGTCGACTTACAAGGCGTGGAGGAGGATCAACTAAGCTTTCACGTCCATGTTATCGTTGATATAGAGCACCAACACCTCATGAGCTTAGCGGGTTCTAACTTTTACGTCAGCGTGTCGTAAACGGATAGTTATCTCAAATTTTACTTAGCTACTTTTTTTTAATTGATTTTGTAATATTGCAGCACACATGAAAGACTCGAATTCTCAACTTCTATGTTATTTTAATTAAGTTAATAAAATTATTGTAGTTATACGATTAAAGTTATAAAAATTATTGTAAAAATATATGTATAATTGTATTTTAAAATAAAAAAAAAATCAACGTAGTTAAAAAAAAAATCGAATATTTTAGTCTTTTGTAATCGTGTTTGCATACAAGACGGAATGACAGGGTAAGTTGTTGTACATAAATATAAGTAGAATTAAAGTGCAAAAATATTCAAAAAAACTAAGAACCTAGATAAAGAGCACCAACACCTCATGAGCTTAGCGGGTTCTAACTTTTATGTCAGCTTGTTATAAATGGATAGTTAGCTCTCTCAAGTTTTACTTGCTACTTTTTTTAATTGATTTTGTAAGATGACGCGGGGCTGCTCGTGAAATTCTTAGTACGACCACTAAGAATACCCTTGACCTCAAGGGTGTCTTCAAAATCATCGACTCCAGTAAGAGTGTTTAAGTCGAAATCGGGGAACCTTTGGGATATACTTTCTTGTTCTTCCCAAGTAGCTTCATTTGCGTTTGATTTTTCTGTCTTTTCTCTTCCTTGTTTCTCTGTTCCTTGTTTCTATCACCCCAGCTCTAGGAAGTATGCGCTTGATTTCGTAACCAAAAAGTTCCTGCAGGATATAAACACCCTTCTCCGGCTTATCAAACTGATCGAAGGGACGCGCTAAGGAATATAATTAACTAAGCATGTACATGCTTATAAGTTATAACTAGTTCGATCGATCATCGATCAATATATCAAACACGTTGTAGGCAGTAAACAAAAAACGGAGGATACAGGGGTGACTCCAAATTTTGGCCGAAAGTGAAAATAGTGGTAAAAAGACCATATACCCTCCTCCCGTTCACTGATCATCTCAACAAAAATCTAAATCTGTCTACTTTCTTCCATTGGACACAATCCAATGATATAATACACTATACACTTTCTTCCATTGGACACAATCCAATGATATAATACACTATACAGGTATATATATATATATATATATATATATATATATATATATATATATATATATATATATACAAAATAAAAATGTTATACA
Source organism: Euphrasia confusa (assembly GCA_954870475.1). Classification (NCBI taxonomy): domain Eukaryota; kingdom Viridiplantae; phylum Streptophyta; class Magnoliopsida; order Lamiales; family Orobanchaceae; genus Euphrasia; species Euphrasia confusa. The sequence continues at coordinate 28,087,754 of OX940968.1, read as the reverse complement.
CTATTGCTGCCAACCATACTGCCCGTTTCTATGACCGCCGCCCGGGGGGTTTTGACCCCTGCCCCCAGAAGCTCCATACTGAGAATAATTAGGAGGAAGTGCAGCTCCGTACCCACCTGGCAGTGGGTCCCGCCCCTGGGAAGGATATCCACCTGGCGGGCCCCACGGCTTTCCGTACTGATGGTGAGTGGTGACACCTGGCATGGGCAGCTGATGATTGCTGTTGATCGGATGGCTGGGATTGTTCCAGTGCGGAGGATGGGTTTGTCCTGGCTGTTGGATCGGGGGCAGGCGGGCGTGTTGCTGAGGGTGCTGCAGTTTCTGCCTCTTGGCGATTTCTTCGTTTTGCCGTTGCTGCTGTCTCTTTTTCTTCGTCTGGAACTCGTGCGATGCTTCGTATTTCGGTAAGCTGCCCAATGAATCAAGGAACGATAAGGTTTGGATGTAATAATATAATAATATTATATTGTTCGACTTACGTTTTTGGGTCACAAGGTAAGGGATCGTTCCAGAAATATTCTGCATCTAGAGCATCCTTCGCAGAGATTCTCTTTACAAATTGAGGTTTGGGCAAAGGAAAATAGTCAGGTGGAATTCACAAGAGACCATTCCAATGTAAAAACATTATTTACATAAACGAACTTAATATTCATAAATTTTCAAAAAGAAAAAGTACACATCATAAAATTTCACATAAGCTACATTGCTGAATGCCGAGTAGCTAACTACTAGAAACCAAGAATGATATTAATGAGCAATAAAGTATATTGAATAATAGAGATACCTTAGATGGATCAAGAACAAGCATTTTCTCCAGCAAATCCAAAGCATGTCGATCAAAACTGCACAGAAAGCCATCATTCAGCCACAGTAAATCAGGCACAGAGCAGTAGATATTATTAATGAATAATTCTATTATTTCAGCTGCATATGCTTAACCTCCTAAAAAGCTCCCGGATTCGCTTTTTCATCGGTCGTGAGGGCTTAAATTTGTTGTACCAAGGGATCTTGGAAACATCGGGCCACGTCACCTCATCAGGGGTTCCACAAAGCTCAAATATTTTAGTCAACTGTTCTGGCTGCGAGTACAAGAGTCGAGACAATATTTAGTTCAAAAATATTTATTACACACTACGTCTAGATAATAAACTAAGGTGTATAAATTCAAAATATTCAAGAAGAATGGTGAAATTAAGTTTACCAGCTTCAGAAAACAAAGGAAGATGACTAACCAATACACCAAAACTATGATATCCAAAGAAAATTACACATCCAATATACTAAATGAATATATACTACTTTTATGAGAACATTATAATATATTATTTTCATGTTGTTGCGTCATTGATATTAAGCCAATACTTGTACCATTGTTGTTGGCTGAATGCTAAAGCTCATTTACTCTGGATATTAACAAGGTTCGAGGAGCATAAAAAGGAAAACAGCTGTATTGTTTAGAATATAATATTATAATGTAATACGTTCAACATTAATTCATTTGATATCCAGTACCAAAGATAGCCCCTTTTCAAAAGTGTCACTCCCCCTAAATTCTGTCAACTATCAAATCCATGAATCATACCCATAGTTACCAGAAAGGCAATACATAAAAGGATACATATGTAATATGTTGGTGAGCTCCCTTCGTAAGCTAATAGGAATACACTGCGTGAGTTATCCATGTTTGGGAAGTTGATATTATACTATTTTAATAAAACTTGGGATATTTGGGAGTTGGAAATTTGTCTATTCGACGACTTTGTTTTCAAAATCTAAATGTATACACTAAATATATATATATATAGAACACTCAATCAATAATACAAGCTCAATAATAGCTTATTTTAAGGGCCTTGAGCCAAATTAATGTATAATATAAGAGCGAAACCCCACCCAAACATGAAAAGGAAAAACACAGACCCAAAATAGGCAGCTCTCTGCAATAAGTGTTTATCTTCTTTCATTAAATCATGATACACCAAATTCAGAGTTCCAGACTGCATTTTGCTAGAGAACTGCAAAATGGGATGTGCGACGGGGGAGGAGCAAATTATTTAACTATGAATACATATAACTTGTTGATGCCTGGTTCTGGGACAAGTTTTTAGTGGCTAAACTGGTTTTGATTTAACTAACTGCCAAAACTTTTTTTGGAGGTCTAAAAAATGATCAATGACCAGTTCGTGGTTGAAGAGGATGGTCCAGTTTATAAACATTGATATGAAAAATTATTTTTCGAGGAGATGTAAAATTTATGCTTTGTTTCATGAATATCCTGATATTCCTCACTCATCAAAAAAAACAGCAGCACAAAACATTATCTATTTCCTTTTTTTTTTTTTGACCTAATTGAGAAGTTGCTGACACTCAATTCTCCTTGTCAACTTATTTCAGTTCTTCCGCTCAACAAAAGAAAAAAAAAATCAACTAATTACTACAAGTAAATTATGCTCTTGATATTAAAACAACTTCAATCAACACAGAAGTGACAGGCACAACTCTTTCAGACAAGACTTTTATAACCTTGGATGCACTTCATTTCAGTTTTAATCAAGTACAGTGTTTATCATAAAAATACACCTCTTCAACAGTGATGATGAGAAACCTCTTCAACAGTGTTGATGATGAGAATAGAAATGACCGAAGATATGAAAAAGTTTATCACAGAAGGAAAATGGCATAAGCTAAGGGAGAAGAATCAACTCAGTCAACATTTCCTTTATTTATTTCTTAAATTAGTATTAAGCATTTATTTCATTTCTTAGTCAGTAAGTAAGTTAGACATGGGCTTATAAATTTGGATGTTAGGTTTTGAAGAGAGACATGAAAAAAAGTTATTTCTTTTGAAATATATTATCTAAGTGCATTTGCTGGTTGCTAGGATAATTCAAGACCCTTATCTTGGATTGCTAGAACTATAACTCTCTTTTGGTTTCATCAATTGGTAAGCCAGTTCTGACAGTTTTTATGAAATTGATGGTTTATATCCTTTGTCACTCCAACTGAGGTAAGCCAGTGTATATCGTTTCCCAATGCCCTTTCTTTATCATGTAATTCAAAATACAGTCGCTGGTGGAGTATAGCCTATTCCCTTTAATAAAATCAGTTCTTCTCCCATCCAATAATTGCATCACAGCTCCTTTACAACCAGGATTAAAGGGCTCACCGTTTCAAACCAAGGCCAACCAAAAATCACATCAAAGTGCAGCATGGAAAGTGCCTGAAAAGTCATTTGAAATTGTATTCCTTGTACCACTACGATGAGGCCATGAATGATGAATATAAAGAGCACAAAGCACCTGAACAGACCATAAATGAGTTTAACCACTTCAACGGAGAAAAAAGAGGACGGGCTTTACACCTTAGGGGCACAATCAACAAGCAGCCCGTGATCGTATTGGTCGATAGCGGAGCCTCTCTAAATTTTATATCTACAAATATTGCAAACTACTTACAATTGCCGGCCTCTCGAGGAGACCAAGGGGTAGAGGTAGTAACAGAAAACGAGCACAAAATGTGGTGCAATTCCTGGTATGAACATGTACCACTAGTGGTACAAGGAATACATTTTCAAATGACTTTTCACGCACTGTCCATGCTGCACCTTGATGTGATTTTTGGTTGGCCTTGGTTTGACAGGGTGAGCCCTTTAATCCTGGATGCAAAGGAGCTGTCATGCAATTTTTGGATGGGAGAAGAACTGATCTTATTAAAGGGAATAGACTATACTCCACCAGAGCCTGTGAATTTTCAATTACTTAATAAAGAAAAGGCATTGGGAAGCGATATATACTGGCTTACCTCAGTTGGAGTGACAAAGGATACAAACCAGAAATTTCATACAAACTGTCAGAACGACGACCTGCCATAACGTGAAACAGCTGTTAACCAAGTTCGATGTGGTCTTGAAACCACGCGAGACACTCCCACTGGCTCGACCGTTCAACCATCGAATTCGTCTCATTGACGAATCCAAACCGGTGAATGCTGCGCCATATCGGTATGTGCATTACCAAAAGGACGAAATCGAGAAACAAGTCAAAGAAATCATGGAATCAGGATTAATTCGCTACAGTACAAGTCCATTCTCTTCTCCCGTTTTATTGGTCAAGAAAAAAGATGTTACATGAAGGTTTTGAACGGATTATCGAGCTTTGAACTTGGCAACTATTAAAGATCGATTGATGACATGCTGGATGAGCTACATGGTGCTGCTTATTTTTCAAAGCTTGATTTGAGGGCAGGATATCACCAAATACGAGTACATCCGGATGACATAGTTCTAGCAATCCAAGATAAGAGTCTTGAATTATTCTAGCAACCAGCAAATGCGCCGTAGATAGTATTTTTCAAAAGAAATAGCTTTTGTTCATGTCTCTCTTCAAAATGTAACCTCCAAATTTATAAGGTCATGGCTAACTTACTGACTAAGAAATGAAATAAATGCTTAATACTAATTTAAGAAATAAATAAAGGAAATGTTGACTAAATTGATTCTCCTCCCATTGGCCATTTTCCCTCTGTGATAAACTTTTCCAAATCTTCTTTCATTTATTTCTATTCTCATCAGATGATAAGGTAAGACTTGGTAGTATAGTTCAGAAAATTTTAAATGGTCAATAATAGTAAACAAATACACAAAAACATAGTTTATTAGGCATGGATTGAGTTAGTGACACTTCCTAGGTACATTACGTACCAATGTATTGTAACTTCCTAGTAATCAACTTCTTAATCTTGATTTCAAATAAAGTAATGGTTCCCCGTATAGAATGAAACTGCATGTTTATTATCATTTTTCACATTCCGTTTTTCAATTTTCTTTTAAAACTTAAACCAGCAAAAGTGCGAAAAGAGAAGCCATAACTTATGAAATTCTATCGTTAAACTAAAACCAAAATCATACACGCTTAGCACAGATGAAATTCACTTCTATCTCAGTATTGTGCCCTAAATATTTGAGTTCAACATGAAGATATTAAACTATTGGAGTCAATTGGGTTTCCAAGGAAAATTTTACAGCTACCGGGTCTGAATGCAGGGTATAACATAATATAAAAAATGGTAACAATTAATGAAACGATAACAGTTAAAGGAAGATCCTTCTCTCATTTTAAGAGGGCTTCCACAAAACTATGAAAATAAGATTTTATTTGTTGATTTTTCCTAGGAAACAATTATCCTCATAATCTATGTGGGAGAGACAAGCAAAAATTCAATTAACAAATCACTTACGTACAGTGTGTATCTAACCCACACAATGTGCAATGTATTGGTAAACTTTAAATAACGTCACCTAAATGATTCCGAAAGTATTTTGACGTTTTCAAGACATTTGATAGCACCGGAGTAATTAATTTATTATGTTTTAATTAATTATTAATAATGGGCTCTGTTCTTGGGTTTTATTAGGGTTTAATTAATATTTATTTAAGGGTAGGTCTTTCATTAGGAGGATTTAATTAGAGTTTTGCAGCGTTGCTGTGGCTGCAGAGAGAATTAACTCTCTGTGAACCTCTTAGAGCTTTTTTGTTGGTTTATTTTCATTAATATATCGTATTCCTTATTTTCCAATCTTCTTCACTCTATCAATTGGTGCGGTGAGCGTGGAAGATGACGAAAATCGTTGAGATAGAGAAGAGGGTTGTGGACTTCGAAGAGCAAGTTTCCGGGCTGCAAAAATCTGTTGGAGACATTCAGAAGACGATGGTGGAGCACAAGGCGATGTTCGAAGCGATTATGGAAAAAATATCGCTAATAGCGCCTGCCCAACCAACGACCACGAGCAACAACTTTATCAGGGCCGAAAACAACACTGAAGGGAACATGGCAGCAACTCCATCGACCACTGTATTGCCTCGAATGGAGTTGCCCTCGTTTGAAGGGTTTGATTCAATCGCATGGATTGCTCAGGCCGAGCAATACTTTTTGGTCCACCGCAATCCGCTTGGGATCGAGTCCAACTGGCCATCATCGCCATGTCAGGCAAGGCTATGTTTTGGGCGCAATGGGTACTTCGTAGGGCAGCCACCGTCACATGGGCTCAATTCACACAAGAATTGATTGAACAGTTCGGGGATAGTTCGGCCATTAATGCTTATGAGGCCATGCACATCACACGGCAGACGGGGACCTTGGAGGATTACCTCTCACTCTTTGAGGAGCGCGTCGCGCAATTGCCTGAGTTACCTGCAGCTCAATATTTGGGTATGTTTCTTGGGGGGTTACAAGATGTTGTTCGAGATCGCATTCCAAATTCGGAACTGAAAGATGTTATTTCAGCAATTCGGTCGGCCCGACGAATTAGTCGTACTCATCGTCCCTCAGGAGCACCATCACGACCTATTTTGGTCGGAGGAAACCAGCGCTCTCAAAATTCCTTTCAAGGAGGGCAGCATTATGGGGATAAATTCTCACAGCAAAGACCAAGCCAAGATTCTCCAAATTCCTTTCAAGGGCTACATTCAGGAGGTGGATTTTCCCCGCAAAGTCCAAACCAGAATAGCTCGGCTGGTGATCAGTCTCAAAGCTTTGTAACCGGGCCGACAGGTGAACAACCTAACCGTAATGTTCGACACCTCACGGCAGAAGAAGCTCGAGAATACCGAGCGAAAGGAAAGTGTTATAGGTGCAGCCAACCGTATGTACCATTGCATAAATGCTCCACTAAATATTTGAATGTTATGATTCTGTGTGAGGAAGAGGAAAACGAGGAGCAATGCAACCTAGAGTAGAAGGACAATAACTATTCGGGCACAACGGGGACATCTTGAGTTCAGCCTTGAGGACAAGGCTGTTTCACCGAGAGGAGTAATTGATAGCACTGGAGTAATTAATTTATTATGTTTTAGTTAATTATTAATAATGGGCTCTCTTCTTGGGCTTTATTAGGGTTTAATTAATATTTATTTAAAGGTAGGTCTGATAGAGTGAAGAAGATTGAAAAAGAAAGAATAGAAAATATAATATTGAAAATCAAATACCTCAAACGAGGTCCACAGAGAATACTCTGCTGCCACAGCCTAAGCTGCATAAACCCTAATAATTTTGATATGTCTTCCCTAATGAAAGAGGTCCACAGAGAATACTCTGCTGCCACAGCCTAAGCTGCATAAACCCTAATAATTTTGATATGTCTTCCCTAATGAAAGACCTACGCTTATATAGATATTAATTAAACCCTAATTAAAGTCTAAGATTAAAGCCCACAAATTAATTAGAATAACTAAAACTAGAATAAACTAAATTAAATAATTAACTAGCCAATTCCAGCAGGCCCGATGCTATCAAGGTCTTTCATTAGGAGGACATCAGGAAATTTAATTAGGGTTTTGCAGCGTTGCTGTGGCTGCAGAGAGAATTAACTCTATGTGAACCTCTTAGAGGTGTTTTGTTGGTTTCTTTTCATTAATATATCGTATTCCTTATTTTCCAATCTTCTTCACTCTATCAGCATTTTATAGTGCAAAGTACTAAAAAATATAAATGTGTTTTTATTGAATGAATGACTTGGTTTCTTCGAAAGTACAAAACAATTGATTGACAAAAAATGCAGAGAGATGCTTGCTCCTCTTAGTGTTATAAATTCTCACATGAATTTTGGACCTAATTAAATAGCTTCCTTGAAGGCTTCTGTGAACATGTACTCTGATTTCTCTTAAGTGGCCACATCATACTTCTTCAGCACACTATCAAATACCAATATCACGAGACAAATGATACTCTAACAAAAGCTTATTGTCAAAGTTAGAGAGGTTAATCCCTTCATCATCTAAGCTTGCTAGTCGTTTACCGTCAAACTTTTTTTACTGACTTGTTGACTAGTCAACGTGATAACAGTGAGACTAACATCTAGATCACCTCACAATGTCATAACATTATTAACCACATTCTCCCATGAACATTAGTTTAGCAATCCAAAACTATTTTGATAATCGAGTGAATCCCTACTCTTTGCCAAAATTCTACATTTGGATCTTTAATTGTCACATAATCCATGTCTCATCAGTCATCACATACCTTCCAATGACCCATTTATGGTGTTGGTCACATATTACTGATTCAGTTATATTATATCGTGGGATTTAGGAAATGGAACAAACGAAGATGGCGAAATTAGGGTTCCCGTGGGTAATTGTGGTGAAAGAAGAAAAAAGGATCAAATTGCGGAATGGAAAAAAATGCTGATGGTATTCTGGAACCAAATCCAGAGACATCAGACATGTATGAAACATAGGATACAGTTGAGAATATTGTAATGAGAATCTAACTACATGCGTAAATAATTAGGATTGAATTAATTTTGTATTTATTTTATCATATTTTTGTCACAAGTGGTCCCAAGTGTAGTCATTTATCACATTGAAAATGGGAACCAAGGAAGACATAATTGACACTAAGTATTTTTCTCTGCTCCCTAACTTTCTACCTCTAATTCATTATTCGCCCACTATAAAATAGAAATAAAAAATCTTTGAGCTTAACAGCGAAATGACATAGAAGACTCAAAGGCGACAAGCCCTGGCCTAGCAAAAGACAACTTAGGCTACAAAAGGCGATGCTGTTCATGCAAAACAACAACCAAAAAACATCTCCTATCTGGAAATTCCTAACAATACGGCGACAATAAATCATTAGCTCTCGCCTAAGCTTGGCTAGGTAACACTTTAATAAAGACTAGTTGAGCAATAATTCACAAGTAGGAAAATATAATGCTTATTTTGGTACCTAGTAAACATTTAGATTTTCATCTCCTACTATATTATTGTGTGTGTGAAATTACGGGTTTTATTTTTAACTTAGCTTCACTATTGTGTAGGTACATCATAGACAATTACTTCTCGTTAGAAACGTTAGACACTTATTTTTATGGTTAATTTAATCATTCAAGAAAACAAAAGGCGCACGCCAAGAGCAAAATAAACATAAGAAGCTCAGTCTACACTGTTGAGAGCATCTTAATACAACCCTAACCTCATTTTTTCCAGGTAAGATTGGCTTCCCATACAAGAGCTCGGCAAAGATGCAACCAACAGACCACATGTCAACGGCTGGACCATACTTTGTGGCTCCAAGAAGCAACTCCGGAGGTCTTTATTTACAATCAACATATCATAAAATGGAGGCACGAAATTAGTCGGTGGTACTACTAGAAAACCAGAGAATTGAAACAACAGCAATCAATTCAACAATAGGGAGGATTTACCTGTACCACAACGTGATAACCCGATTCGTAAGATTAGCATTAACGTCGTTGGAAAACGAACGTGCAAGTCCAAAATCAGCAAGTTTCAGATTTCCCTCATTATCAATGAGAAGATTAGATCCTATAAGAAATCCTATCAAATTTTGTCCACATGCAATAATCAACAATTCAACATGTAACACACGAAAAAAATGAAAACCTTTTATATCCCTGTGATGCACTTGGTTTACGTGACAATAATGAAGACCCGTGATGATAGAAACAGAAATCCCCAAAATCAACGGAAAATTCTGTTGCCCAAAGCCAACAGGCTATTCTTAATATTATTGATAGATGATTGAATTAAACCCTAAGTAAGGACTTATATAGAGTCCTGATAAAATAGAAAACCCTAATGAAATAGAAACAAAATAAAAATCTAAATAATAAAAGGAAATAGAATATTAATTAATTTAAACTCTCTAGCCCACGAATAGTGGACTCAAGCCCGTTTCCGCTCCATATCAATTCCAACCTCCTTCGAAACAACCTTGTCCTCAAAGGTTGAAGTTTGATCCCGACAACCCTGAATATGATCTCAAAAATTGCCCGGACAGACTCGAGTTTGATCCCGGAGACTGCCTCTCTCCTTTAGAAAGCCCACCGATATATCCTAGCACACTACCGCTCCCTGCAGACGCATTACCTCCCCCGAACAGCCTCGCAAAATTGCTCGGACGCATCCCTGAACCACTAAAAGTTCGGCTTCCTCGCCCACCATCCTGAAAGGATATATTATCTTCAATATCCCTGGCTAGTTCCATTGATGCCTCCAAATTATTAGGACGAAGAAGGCGTAATGAGCCTCGAATCGAACCTTTCAACTCATTCATGAAGTAGCAGCCGAAATGGTGTGCTTCAATCAGTCCCGGAACATGATCTGCTGATTGAACAGATACCGAAATATAATTATCCACGATTTCGATTTGCTCGACTCCGGACAACGGCTCAAATTTGCTGCCAATAAATCGTGTGTCAAAACGCGCCACCAGCGCTTGGGTGAACTCGTCCCATGACATACCCGGCTTTCGCTCTCTCATCCACGCCAACCAGTGCAATGCAGATCCATCCATCGCAACTCCAGCTGCTGCCACCTTCCTCTCCGGCGGAATACAGTTCAATTCAAACTGTTGCTCGGCCCTTGCTATCCACCCGATCGGATCCTCCCCTTCAAACGATGGTAGAAGCGCCAAGGTAGCGCCCCTACTCGTCTGATTGTCCCCGGGCTTCTGGGGTGTCGCACTAGCCATCGAGTGTCCCTGTGACGACGATGGCATAATTAACTTTGATAACGCGGCTAAAGAAGCCGCGATCTCAGCCAATTTAGATCCCTGCTTGTTCAATTGCTCTTTCACCTCTGCCTGATTGGCCTCCAGCCTCTCCAAACGATCGACGAATCTCGTCATTCCGGTGGAAACGGGATCCGGCAGGTCGGACCAATTGATAGAAACAGAAATCCCCAAAATCAACGGAAAATTCCGTTGCCCAAAGCCAACAGGCTATTCTTAATATTATTGATAGATGATTGAATTAAACCCTAAGTAAGGACTTATATAGAGTCCTGATAAAATAGAAAACCCTAATGAAATAGAAACAAAATAAAAATCTAAATAATAAAAGGAAATAGAATATTAATTAATTTAAACTCTCTAGCCCACGAATAGTGGACTCAAGCCCGTTTCCGCTCCATATCACGTGAGCAGTTGCTTCATGTAACACTGCACATCAATATTTCAGTGAAATTCTACAGATAGTGAATTATTGATATTTATATTAATCGGGTCGGAATGTTGAAGTACCTTTATTTGTGGAATTGTAAATCGCAATCCAGGACGATCGGAAAGCCCAGTCAAGTCATGGTCCATGTACTCAAAAACCATGTAGATATTCCCCTTGTACTTATTACCATCTGATTAATGTAGTCAAAATAATTTACCTCACTCGTGCAACTACTGATTTAATAGGAAATCAGGGAGCTTTATTTCATCGTAAAAAGAAAATATAGTTATTTAATACCTGGATCACCTTGACCATTCCCATCACGTCCTAGTTAACATATTTTCACAGCACATTTCAAATAAGAGATGGTATAATGAAGATATAGCTCAAACTCACAATACTAAAATTTGAAGCACTACCAGGAGATGTCACTATCTCTTTCAAGTTAATAACATTTTCATGCTGCAGCTTCTTGAGGATTTTAATTTCACGGATTGCAGTAATAGGAAACTGCAAAAACCAAAAGGCAAATAGTTTTAGATACATGACTGTGAGAGAGTGTGAAGATCCAGATAAAAGCAGCTATTAAGCAATAACATTTTCATACTAAAAGAGATGTACCCCTTCTTTCTCATTATCCATGCGTATCTTTTTCAAAGCAACAATTTCTCCAGTTTTCTTTTCTTTGGCCATATATACTTGACTGGAAGACAATATGAAATAGTGTAAGAAAAAAAAAAACAATCATGCAAATCAGCACTTAAACATTGAACTAATCTAACTACTGAAGGTCTGAAAGAAATAGGATTGATTTGGTCACATAAACTGTAAGCTTGGAATTATACGGGAATTTTAATACACACAAAAGACAGAAAACCATATATTTTAAGTGTTGGTTCAATTTTTTATATTTTTTGCATGTGATTCCAAACCGTAGTAGAACGTTGGTTCAGATCTCCATAAGTAACATTTTTCAGGTAAATCCATAGTCAACGACATCACATATTTATGAGTCCCGAATCTAACCGTCGGAAAAGTCGGGATCCATCTATTGACTAGTAGCAAAAAACAGAAACAAACTACCAATGGTACTATGACAGCATTATCAGTTATCACATACAGTATAAGGTAAACAAATTTTAAACGGGAAGTAATGATTCATAAAAGACATCGAATTCATGACCAAATACCAGGAAAAACAATCACATGGATTTCAAAGTTCTATTTTTAGAGCAATTAATTTTCAAAGAAAAATAACAATGGCATTCCATTCATACAGTTCATAGAGATATATCATCGATGAACCCGAAATGAGATTTAAGGCATCAAAACAAAAATCCAACAAGCTCCATTAACAAAACAGTTTTTTTCCTAGCACAAATTCAAATCAACCTATGAAAAATAACTTCGATTCTCAAACAAAAGTGCACAATGATAATCCAAAATTCAACCTTTACTTTCAATAGCTAGAAAAACTACACAATTAAATTAGAGAAACTGTTCAAAAATTAAAACAAATTATGCAATAAATAAAAACTAAAATTGGTTGACCCGTAGGTTCCTTCCCCAATCTGCTCGAGTTTCTCGAAGCAATCGACACTTCGAGAACCCCACGACGGCCACTCCTCGACATTCATTATGTTAGTTGCCGCCGCCATTATCAGCCGTCGCTGCTGTGGGTTATGGAAGGACTGTATTATATATAGAAAAAAAATCGAATTTAAAAAGGAAAATAATACTTTATTTTTTATATATATAGGAGACAGAAATTGAAAAACCGTGATATCACTATCCGAAAACAATATTTCCACTATGTAGAAATTTGTTTACATGATACAACAAGGCACAAAATTCATTTGAGAAACTTATAAGAGAGTTCTGTACTTTTCTTGTACTGTACTTATTCTGTGTTGGTTTGTGTTACTCTGTTTTTGTACTATTACTGTGTCTGTTTATTTCTTTGCGTAAACACATATTTATACACAAAACACAACTTTAGAGGAGGGATGTAATGTTTCAGATTATACATGTTTCATCGTTAACTTTGTTGGACACAATTTGTTACGCGAAAAGCGTTAACTTTATTGGACACAACTTTATTGGAAACTTTATCTTAAAATTAATATATTTGTTTTTATGAATTATTAATTTATATCTTTTAAACTGATATAATTAATTTATTTAAGTAAAATATTATATCTATTTTAAACAGATATAATTTATTTTATTTACGTAAACTAACAGATACAAATTACTAACAATCCCCCACTAATTTATATATTCTCCACTTTAAACATATTATGAATACAAGAAGGTATCTTTCGATTTGAACCTTCAATTAGTGTATATACTTTAAAGTTTAACGAAATTATAGGTATCTTTAAGATTTGAACCTTAATCTCTTAAATGTTAAACCGAAAATATAACACACATAATATATTTATTATTATATTTCTCAAAAGATTTTAACTAACCTTAGCACTATTATATATGGCCATGTGCTAATCCTGTCACTTTTCGTAAACATTAATAGAATATCACAAATTCTAATCGAAGCGGCACCACTTCTATGTTTACTTAGGTAAAGTCTTTAATTTGTCTCAATTGCTTTAGACTTAAGACTTTATTAAGAACAATATGTTCATCCTCTTCTTCTGGCAATTGTCACCACTAGTTATAATTGTATTGTTTTGAAATACGCTAGTGCTATCAAACACATTACTATGACTTGTTATTATCCATTGAACTTTATCATTAGTTGTTACTAATTCAAAGTTGGGTTCCCATCATAGGTGCTTATTTTTATTTATTTATTTTTTTTTTTTTTTTTTTTTTTTTTTTAAAGCCAATAATTTTGGTCGAATTACTCACTAATTTCTTTAATGAGATGATCTGCGCAGATCTTATATAAATAATTGTAATTACACTTTTTGTAATTAAATCTCTTACATATTAGTCTTTTAAACCAATATGTTTATTATATACTCTAATTACACACTTTGTAATTAAATTATATATGGCTATATGTTCTTTAATTTTAATTACACACTTTGTAATTAAATCTCTTACATATCAGTGTTTTAAACCAATATGTTTATTATATATATATCAATATACTCTTGACATTGTAGCGCAACTGTCACGGTATAAAGAAATAGCAGGGTTGTGGCCACAACTCTATATTCGTCTTGCTCACGCAAGGCTATAACCATTTTATTGTGCAATATACTTTTATTGCTTAAGCACATTTTATTGTGCAATATACTTTTATTGCTTAAGAGTATAAACTCAGATTTTATTGTGCAATATATTTTATTGCTCACGCACGCAAGGCTGTAAACTCAGTCAGACTTTATTGTGCAATATAATATGCAAGTTTATTTATTGGGCGACCAACTTATAGTCTCTCCTTATATTACAAATATTCATTAAGAGATATATTTTTCTCTAAACTTGCATCCAGTAACTTTCTATTACATTTGAAAGTTATTATTATCTTAGTCTTTCTAAGATAACCAAGATTCATTGCGATTACTTTACAATGATCTATGTATATGCTAATATTTTGAATATTTTCTCTAGTAGCTTCTACTAGAAAAATTATTTAATTCGAAATAAAAACAGGACAAAAATCCTTTTTCTTTTTTTTTTTTTTTTTTTTTTTTTTTTTTTTTTTTAATTTATTCATGGACTTCTTACTGGATTTACACTTAAATCTTTTCACGGTTTTCTGTATACCATGATTATTTGATATATTTCATCTTACTTTAAAATCCTTTGCCTTTTATCTCAGGCTAACGATATTAGTTAAGAATATATCTTCAAAAATTCCACTTAAATGGATTCACTATTATATTAGATTGTAAGTCCAACAATCTTTATATTTTATAATTTTGAGCATAACCAACAGAACATTTTTAATGTTCTTTGATCCTAACATTGAATTTATTAGGAATAATAAGTTAATAATAAGCTATACAACGTATCAAAGAGAGTAGATGTCACCTTATATAGTTTGTGCCATCGAGTGTGATGAAGTCCTTCTCTTTGGAATTGTACTTTCACATGTTGATTTTTGGAATTTCACCTTCTTGATGATTTCTTCTGTCTCCATTAGTTGGAAAAATTGTTTTCGATTGTTGTGTATTTTTTATATATATAGGAGACCGAAATTGAAAAACCTTGAGGCGTGATATCACTATCCGAAAACAATATTTCCACTATGTAGAAATTTGTTTACAGGATACAACAAGGCACAAAATTCATTTGAGAAACTTATAAGAGACTTCTGTACTTTTCTTGTACTGTACTTATTCTGTGTTGGTTTGTGTTACTCTGTTTTTGTACTATTACTGTGTCTGTTTATTTCTTTGCGTAAACACATATTTATACACAAAACACAACTTTAGAGGAGGGATGTAATGTTTCAGATTATACATGTTTCATCGTTAACTTTGTTGGACACAATTTGTTACGCAAACAGCGTTAACTTTATTGGACACAACTTTATTGGACACAACCTTTGAAAGCTTGTAACGTTAACTTTTGCGTTAATATTATACGCAACTATTATATGTAATTATTATACACAACATTTATAATAACGTTAACTTGGGCAATTTATATCTTGCTCCCTTGTGCAAGATGAGCATCTTGCTCCTAGTCAAATTATATATGGGTCGGTCAATTTAACCTAGCATTTTTTTCTTTTTTTTTTTTCTTCTCTTTCCTTCCTTTCTTCTTTCTCTCTCGCCGCAACCATTCATCGTCATTCACCGTCACGATTCATCGTCCTTGTTCACCGCAACTTACAATTCAACTGCCTTACATCTTCTCCGCGTCTTCAATTCCGCGTTTGCTTGACATCCGCCATTCACCATCGTCGTCGACTTCATCCACTTTGTACCTCCATCAATCATTTCTTCCAGAACCTCGCCCTCGCCCAAACCTTCACGCAAGCCCTGTTAAACGCCAAGGGCACCATTTTCTTCACCGGCGCCAGGAAATTGGGCTTCGTCTCGCAGAAGATCTCGCAGACTCTAGTCTCGCTGGGCATCAAATCCGGATTTCTGTCTCCCGTCGACGCGCTCCACGGAGACATCAGAATCCTTTCCTCCGACGACATGTTGGTCCTGTTAAGCAAGAGCGGCAACTCCGAGGAACTGACGAAGCTTGTGCCGTGCGCGAAGGCAAAGGGGGCGTATTAATTTGATTTCCGTGACGTCAGTGCAACCTAATTCGCTGACACGATCGTGCGATCTGAACGTGCATTTGCTGCTGGTGCGAGAGCTGTGACGTTGACGGCGATCCAGATGGTTTTTGGGGATACGGTTGTGATTGTTCTAATTGGGGCCAGGAATCTGAGCAAGCAAGAGTACGCGGCGAACCATCCTTGGGGAAGGATTGGGAATAGCTTGATTTTGAAGGTGAGATTAGAGATCTAGATTTTTTTTTTCATTATCTTCTGAAAGAATACTGTTGGTTGGTATTGAATTTTATTCAAATCCTTAGAAAATGTCTCTGTTTGATTCCAGAATGTTGACATTTGCCCTTGCAGGTGAGATATATATATAAGTAAAAAAGAAAATTTTCATCTCTACCAAATAAGAAGTATCTTTAGTAGGTGAAACAAAACATATGTCGACATTTTCCCTTTTTTAGTTATATATATCTCACAGTAGTATGCTTATTTGATGCAGGAGTGGAATCCTCTTAAACATAGGTACTCTCGATTACTAAAGAATGCCTTGTAGCGCCAAATTGTGAGTGAAATTTTATTCATATTTTTTTTAACAATAAACAATGATGCTTGACATTTTTGTATTATTTCCTTTATGGTTACACATGTTGATGAAACTCTTAATTCTGAAGTTGAATCCAAATGTTACACATGATTTGCTTGTTTCTGTACTCAAACGCCATATATTAATAAAGTAGTATGCACTCTTTTGTGACCTTCATTCTGTTTTCTTTCATATTTTATTATTGTCATGTTTCATACTTCATTATTTTGCATTGAAACCTACTAGTCACTGTTCATACTTGTTGGTTCATCAACCTTTTTACTCAATGTTTATACTTTTTATCATACTTATTGGTTCATCAGCCTATTTTTTAAATGTTTTTACTTTTTATCGTGGTTGATTGTGTTGATAATGCTGTTTATAACTTGGCGAATGCAGATTTGTAAAAAAATTATAATCTGATTTCGTCAAGCCAAGAAACTGATATATATATGAATATGATTGTGATTGATGAACTATACTGATTTCATATTAATTATTTTGTGGCTGACTTTCGGGATCTCAAGTTTCTATGGTGACTACTCTTCTTTGGCGCAGGCTTGTAGCTATAGATCCATTAAACTCGAGTATTTAGTGGTTGAGAGAAAAAAAATCTGAGGTTTTGAAGAAAATAGTAGCGAGGACACAGAGTTCTCGAGTTGTTGAATTTAAATCTTTGATAAAATATGTTCATGTACAAAAATATTTCTCAATCTCAATTTTTTTTTTAATATTGCGCGATGATAATTTTTACAAAATAGATTTTATTGTTTTATTAAATTACACACTTTTTATTCATGAATAATGGATTGAATTAACATTTTTAAAAATAATGAAGTATGATGTGAAACTAAATGAAGAATGATGTTCATTAAAATGAAGATTTATATTATTGAGAAATTAAGTATAATAATAATGAAGTATAAAGAATGTGTTGTATTATAATGAAGCATGAAATATGACAATAATGAAGTATGAAACAAATAAACCTCCGAAGCCGTCGAAAGCGGCCTCGATCGTTCGCCGCCCTCGATTATAGTTCGCCGCCCACAATTATAAACCGCCACTTCGATTATAGATCGTCACTTCGATACAAGACCTTCCGATACAAGACTCCACTTCCATGATCATTTTATAAACGACCTCTCCCACGATTAACAAATTGAAGTTCAGTTTTAAAAGTTTAATCTTGTGTACATTTGTATGTTGTGTATGAAGCTTCATTTGTAACAAATAGTGATCAAAATATTCTTTTATTTTTTAATACTTCAATTTCAAAATTATTGTCCTTCATTTTTTAAAGTGTCAAACTTCAATTTCTAAATTATTGTCCTTCGTTTTTGTATGTGTAAAACTTCACTTTTGAAAATATTATACTACGAACCATTCATCACAGGAATCATTCCTCAGTTGTACGTGGTAATTCATTTTCTAAATTATTGTCCTTAATTTTTTTAAGTGGGAAATTTCATTTTTTTTAAGTGTGGTTAGTTCTTGAAATCTCCGCTTTCATCGGTAAAAAAAATATCATGTTTCTTGACTCAAATCGATTTTAATTTGTATGAATGTTTTCCTGTAATTCAATGTTACATCAAATTGCAGATTAAAGGTGTGATTTTTAAATGTTACATCAAATTCCTGTTAATTTGTACGATTTTTAAATGATAATACTTCATTTTTAAAGGTGTGATACTTTAAATTGCAGATTATTAACCTTAATTTTCGTTTGAACAAACATGTGAGTACTTAAGTATTTTTTATAAGACTACCTGAATCACTACAAGCATGCCCAAAATATCATTCAACCACCATATATATATCATAAATAAACCAAGATACACCAATCTTCGTCAAATGATGATCAAAAATCAGTTTTAGCATCTAAAACTCTTGTTAAAGACAAATTATCTATCATTTTTTTCAACATCTACCATTTAATCATCTACAAGTCATCAACAATGTATCATTGAACTATCACAGTCATCTACGGTCATCTACCATCAGTCATCTACCAATTATATATACCAATCATCCACATAAAATGATGAATATTTCAATTTCATAACAAAGAAGGCTGCGATTACATATCGCCGATGTTCAGCACCACCAACTTCTCCGATAGGACTTGCTGATGATATTTGTACGAGATAAAAAACTTTTTAGTCTCATAAATGTAGTCTTTTTTCGATTTAGTCTCACATATATCCGTCTTTTCAATTTAACCCCAAATATGTCGAATTTGGTTTCAATTTAGTCTTTTTTGTACGAAGTGTCCATGAATGCTGACTTAGCGCTACGTGTCATCATCCCATTGGTCAACGATTTTTTAAAAAAGAAAAGAAAAATGCCGTTGACCAATGAGATGCTGACATGTGGCGCTAAGTCAGCATCTATGGACACATTTCGACGAAAAATGAAATTTCTATACAAAAAGGACTAAATTGAAACTAAATTCGACATATTTGAGATTAAATTGAAAATGCGAATGTATGTGGGATTAAATCGAAAAAAGACTACATTTATGGGACCAACAAAATTTTTATCTCATATTTGTACATATATGAAATATGACTATTGTGTACAATTGGCAAAAAAACACATTTGAACAAGCACAATTTCAATCTTAAAAATGAAGGTTGAACGCTATTATTTTAAAAGTTGATATTGTACATATATGAAGTATGAGGTATCTTGTACGAATCCAGATGACGCAAACAATAAACTCCACAATCTATATATTGTTCGGGGATCTCCATGGCATTTTCACCAACTTCTCAGTAAATACCTCAACACAAAATGTGTAATAGCTGCATAGGAAAATAAATAGAAACTTGAGGCTCAATTACATGGACTATACAAGAGGACAAACTCTATGATACATATAAGAAGGAATAAGAAAAACACAAACAGGCTAAACTAAAACGTCAAAATCACTGATCAAGTCAAAGCAAAGCATAAATAAATTCCTTCAACACAACCATACATTATACAAAGCAAGGAAAAGTATTGAGCATTTAGCATAAACAAATAAACAAACGTTCAGCACAATGCGAGAATACCTTTGCAAGTAAGCAATTTGGTCCTATCCCAACACTACATGTGAGTTTGGTCTCCTTGAATACATATTCTTTGAGCTTTTCAGCCACCTTAGGAAGCTTAGGAAGCATAGATACAATCATTTATTGATGATTTCAGTCTCTTTATAAATCAATACAAAAGAAAACTCGAGAAAGGATAAATAATAATAAAACCATAATGATTGTCGACATGTTACAGATAATTAGAAGGGAAAAATCTCAAACATGCTAAACTCATACTTCAAAATCACTGAATCAAATCAAATTGATGGATTACATTTACAACAACTAGGGTTTTCAGATATTTTTTTTTTTACCAAATTCATGAAATTAAGAAAATTACCTAAGTTTTGTATAATCGAATTTAGATCGATTAATTTCTTCCGATTAGTCTTTCAATATCAGTGGCGTCGAGACAATGCGAAAGCTTGGAGGCGGGAGGAAGAAAAAGCTTCGATTTGATGGTCATGCACGCGCGTTGACAGAGAAGAATGTTTGGTGACAGATGTTGAGAAGAAATAACTTTTGCCCGTCGTTCTTATCCCCGAATTCATAGATCTCTGCTTTTCATGAATTTTCAGAAATTAAGCATCTGCAGTTGATGCACCGCGAGAGAGAATCAGAGATGTATCGCAAATTAGAGTTGTACTGAATTGTGACGTAAGCAAAATTGAAATTGGGCTGAATTTTTTTATAAGTTGGGCCTGGTTCAAGATGGGTATCTTGCACCCTAGGTGTAAGATATAGAGACTCGTGCAGGTAAATCCTATTTATTTTAAAATTGACAGCTTTATAATTAAGCTTATTTTAATAGATGCCCTGCTGGACAATTTTGTCTTAGCCTAACAAAAAAGTCAATGACTCTTTCTTTATCTTATCTTTCAATTGAATGCTAACTTATTTTATCATCCGAAATTCACAACTTGATTTTAAAAACAAAAAAACAATCAGATACTGCATCATATACTCAGAGTTTCATTATTGAATAACCATGGCAGCTTATGCATCCTTGGTTTCTTTGATGTGAGTCATTGTTGATCTCGAGCATCATCCTTCCCCTCCGATTTCTCTCGAAAAACAACTAGTCGACTCCATCACTCAACACATCACATACTTTCAAGAATTTCTCCGTTCCTACAGTAGTAGAAGTCATGTTGCCGACAATGATGAAGAAGTTGCTGATCCATTGGAGATGCGTATTGCAGGTGCAGCTTTCGCAGCCGAAGATGCTATTGAGTATCATATTGTGGACTGTATCAACCACAAAAAGAATAAAAAAAAGGCAAACGATGATGAAAAGGCCAAATCCCTCAACCGATGCTATGGTATCCTGCAAAGTGTGATTGAAGAGATGGATTCCATCAAAAAAGTTGTGGTCGATACACATAAGATAAAGAAGGTGCCGCTGGTCCATGATCAAGTGGGCACGACAAATGTCGCTGCATCCGTTGCTGCTCGAAGTGAAACCTTGGTGGGGTCCGATGGTGTCTTGATAGAAATCATGGAAAAGCTTGCCGGAGGCCAACTTGATTTTCAGGTCATCCCGATCGTGGGAATGGGCGGTATTGGTAAGACCTTTCTTGCCAAAACTATTTACACAAAACCACTTATTAAGGAGCGTTTTGATATCTGTGCTTGGGCTACGATTTCTCAAAACTACGACACCCGAGAAATACTCTGTGAGCTTCTCTCTCAAGCCACTAACACCAACAAGGAACAACAGAGTGGAAAGAGTGTAGATGAATTGGGATTAGAGCTCCATAAATATTTATTTGGCAGAAGGTTTTTTATCGTGATGGATGATATGTGGAGTATCGATTCGTGGGATCAGATACAACGCTTCTTTCCTAACAACGGTAACGGTAGTCGAGTGCTGGTGACGACCAGGCTATCCCAATTGAGTTCGCAACTAACAACTAATTATAGTCTCAACATGAGTTTCTTAGATAAGGCTAGCAGTTGGGATCTGTTCTCCAAGACAGTATTCGGTGAGAAGAGTAGCTGCCCTCCTGAACTGGAGGAAATCGGAGAGAAGATTGTGGACAACTGCAGAGGTCTTCCTTTATCAATATCTGTGGTGGGAGGTCTTCTGAAAACTATGGAATGCACTCGTGCATCTTGGGAATCAATACGAGACAACTTCACCTCGGTGGTGAATATGAGGAACGACAAACATTGTTTGAGGTTGTTGAAGTTGAGCTATAATCACTTGCCGGTATACTTAAAGCCGTGTTTTTTATACATGGGAGTATATGAGGAGGACGAAGAAATTTGTGTCTCTAGGCTTGTCCTGCAATGGGCTTCCGAAGGGTTTCTTAAACCAACGAAAGGCGAAGCCTTGGAGATTAGCGGTAGAGGTTTCTTACAGGAACTCGTCGGTAGAAATCTAATTATAATTGATAAGTTGGGTTCTACGATTTGATTAGGGACATGTGCTTGAAAGAAGGTCAGAAAGAAGGGTTTTATCATGTCTTGGGGAAACGTAATCGTCCTTCTCCTCAGGGCATGAATGCCCAACGCCGGGTTATTATACCCGATAACACTTTGAAAGAGAACAACGTACGTGGTGACTTGAGATTGATGCCACACACTCGCTCGATTATTTCCAAATATGGTAGGGTTCCATTATGCAAGAATCTGGTATTACTGAGAACATTAGAAGTGCATGATGAAATCGGCTTTAATTCTGTTGTGTCTCACTATGTAAACCTGCGATACCTTGCTATGGGAACTTCATTGTTGCCGCCATTCCTTCCCTCTATTAGTCACCTTTGGAATTTGCGTACACTTGTTGTTTCTTCTTTCAATTTTGAGCCACCTTTGGTCGTTGATTTCTGGGAAATGACTCAGCTTAGGCATATGAATTTCATCGGTTATGCATGTCTCCCGGATCCTCCGAGCTGCGATGGGCGAGATGGTGATGAGGTGGTCATAATGGAAAATCTACACACCCTTAAAGGAATAAGGAATTTCAAATTTAGAGAAGAGGTGGTTAAGAGAATTCCCAATATCAAAAAATTGGATCTGGAGTATAGTTATAATGATGTTGATTCGGATGATGATGTGTATTTTTTGGGCAATATGAAATATCTGTGTGGATTGGAATCCCTATCCGTCAATGGTTCTTTGCAGAAGATTACCTATCCACACTCCCTTAAGAAGTTGTGTCTTTGGGTGGCCAGAGAGGATGAATGGGACGACATGCTGGAAAAGATCCTCGGTTCGTTGCCTCTTCTCGAGAAGCTCATATTAACGTGGGGTTGCTTCGAGAAAGGGAAGTGGGAAATATCCCAAGGACAATTCCCCTGCCTCAAGTACTTACATATGGACGGATGTCGGGGTCTCGAAAACTGGAGTGCGGTGGAAGAGGATTCCTCCATCCTTCCACGACTTGAACATCTTCATCTTGAAACGTTGAAAGAGCTGAAGAAGATCCCTTTAGAGCTTGGAAACATAGATACGCTCAAGAGTATAAAGTTGCTCTACTGCGGAGAAGGAGTGGTGAAGTCTGCGAAAGAGATGTTCGATGAGCAAGTCGACTTACAAGGCGGGGAGAATCAACTGAGTTTTCACGTCCAGGTTAAGATTAGAGAGGAGCAACAACACCTCATGAGCTTAGCGGCTTCTAACTTTAATGTGGGGGTGCTTGGAAAATTTTGAATTTTTATTATTTATTATTATTATTCAAGTGAAAACGCTAAATAAATTTAATATAAATAAATTAATACAATTAAAATAAATAAAAATAATTAAAATAAAAAATTTAAAATAGAATGTAATACTTTCAACATTAATTCATTTGATATCCAATACCAAAGATAGCCCCTTTTAAAAAGTGCCACTCCAACAAAATTCTGTAAACTATCAAATCCATGAATCATACCCATAGTTACCAGAAAGGCAATACATAAAAAGATACATATGTTGGTGAGCTCACTTCGTAAGCTAATAGGAATACACTGCCTGAGTTATCCATGTTTGGGAAGTTAATATTATATTTTAATAAAAACATCATATATACATTATAGTATACTAAGGAATCTCAAGTTATATTTGAATAAAACTTGGGATATTTGGGAGTTGAAAATTTGTATCTTCGACGACTTTGTTTTAAAAATCTAAATGTATCCACTAAGAAAAAATATATCTAGAACGCTCAATTAATCATACAAGCTCAATAATAAATTTAGCCAAATTAATGTATTGGTTACAAAAAGGACGAGATCGAGAAACAAGTCAAAGAGATCATGGAATCAGGATTAATTCGCTACAGCACAAGTCCATTCTCTTCTCCCGTTTTATTGGTCAAGAAAAAAGATGTTACATGGAGGTTTTGTACGGATTATCGAGTTTTGAAATTGGCAACTATTAAAGATAGATTTCCAATTCCTACCATTGATGACATGCTGGATGAGCTACATGGTGCTGCTTATTTTTCAAAGCTTGATTTGAGGGCAGGATATCACCAAATACGAGTACATCCGGATGACATAGTTCTAGCAATCCAAGATAAGAGTCTTGAATTATTTTAGCAACCATAGATAATATATTTCAAAAGAAATAACATTTTTTTCATGTCTCCCTTCAAAACCTAACCTCCAAATTTATAAGCCCATGACTCACTTACTGACCAAGGAATGAAATAAATACTTAATACTAATTTAAGAAATAAATAAAGGAAATGTTGACTAAATTGATTCTCCTCCCTTAGCTTATGCCATTTTCCTTCTGTAATAAACTTTTCCAAATCTTCTGTCATTTCTATTCTAATCAGATGATAAGGTAAGAGGATGGTAGTAAGAGGATGGTAGTAAATGGACATTAATAGTAAACAAATACACAAAAACATAGTTTATGAGACATGGATTAAGGTAGCGACAGTTCCTAGGTACATTACATACCAATGTATTGTAACTTCCCAGTAATCAACATCTTAATCTTGATTTCAAATACAGTAATGGTTCCCGTATAGAATGAAACTGAATGTGTTATTATCATTTTTAACTTTCCCTTTTTCAATTTTCTTTTAAAACTTGAACCAGCAAAACTGCCAAAAGAGAAGCCATAACTTATGAAATTCTATCGTTTAACTAAAACCAAAATCGTACATGCTTAGCACAGATGAAATTCACTTCTATCTCAGTATTGTGCCCTAAATATTTTAGTTCAACATGAAGATATTAAACTATTTGAGTCAATTGAGTTTCCAAGGAGAATTTTACAGGTACCGGGTCTGAATGCAGTGTATAACATAATGCAAGAAAATGGGAACAACTAATGAAACGATAACAGTTAAAGGAAGATCCTTCTCTCATTTTAAGAGGGCTTCCAAAAAACTATGAAAATAAGATTTTATTTGTTGATTTTTCCTAGAAAACTTTTAGCCTTAAAAAAACAATTATCCTCATAAACTATGTGGGATAGACAAGCAAAAATGCAAATAACAAATCACTTACGTATAGTATGTATCTAACCCACACAATGTGCAATGTATTGGTAAACTTTAAATAATGTCACCTAAATTATTCCGAAAGTATTTTGACGTTTTCGGTTTTCAAGACATTTTATAGTGCAATGTTGGAGCTCCGTGCTTCTACGGCGAGCCTCGTACACCTGCAAATACACAAACAAACAAACAGAGTCAGATCTGTTCAAGCCCTAAAACCAGAGCAACTCCCAGACCACAACAGTCAACGGATCTCCTTGAGGATCACCGGGCTGATCAAGGATCTGGGTTTGAGTGGGATACAAGGGCACATGCAGCGGAGTAAATATATATGTATATATATATTAAGAACAGAGACAGAGAGAGATAGAGATTTGAGCTTCGGCTCAGGACTGCGAAGATGCAATCACAGCAGGATCTCCAGGCGCCGCCAAACGAGGGGAGAAGCACAGAAACCTCGCCACAGCACCCACAATGCACAGCTCTCTCACACACTCACTCACAGCCCTCACTCACACAAGGATCTCACAGATCTACACCACAGAACACCACAGGAGGTGAAGAAGGTGAAGGAATCAGAAATCGCACACAGTAGAGGTAGGGTTTACACACAGTTCAGCTGAGTGGAGTTGGCTAGGGTTACGGGTGAGGGGGCATTAAGTAGGAGAGATCAAGGGTCCAGATCAAGCCACCACTTACCAAAACAGATCAAGGGTCAGGATAGGTCAAAGCCCACAGGGACTGGGCTGAAGACAAATGGGCCAGGTAAGTGAGGTGGGTTGGGCTGCAGTAGGTGCTGGGCTGCTTCAGTAAATGGGCCGGCTCCAATGAATGGGCCAACACACATTTATAACATTCTCCACCTTGTTGGCAACACACTGGATCAACCTGCTCAAGCACCTTATAAAGACATTACATGCTGGTTATAAGCCACACACATGCAAACACAGTCTAACACAGTTCATCATAGCCTTAGCCCTGTACACCTAAGTGCACAGGGCAAGTTACACAAAGTAACAAAAGATTATAGTGACTCCTCAGCCCTACCTGAGGCATTCAGAGAACACTATAAGGATAGTCCCAACTAGGGACTCAACTTACACACAGTAAGAAGTAAATGGGGTAATAACCTAGGGGTCAAAACTCCAACAAAGAACACAGAGCATAGAGCAAGTAGTAACAAACAGGGACAACTAATCACAGGCATCAAAATGCAGAAATTTCAAACAGAAAAGAAATTTTTCCAAGGGCAGTGATTTAGTTCCCATATCAGAGGGGTTATGATGAGTGGATATCTTTTCAAGTAGAATATAACCAGTTTCAACAAGTTCTCTAATGAAATGGTACCTAACATCAATATGCTTAGTTCTATCATGAAAAACAGGATTCTTACATAACTGTATGCCAGATTGGGAATCAGAAAACACAGAGACTTTTCCACTTAACATTTTAATCTCAGATAAAAGACCTTTCAACCAAATAGCTTCCTTGAAGGAATCAGTTATAGCAATATACTCAGATTCAGTAGTAGAAAGGGCAACAACATTTTGCAACTGAGATTTCCAACTAACACAGCCACCACACACAGTGAAAACATAAGAGGTAGAAGACTTTCTAGAATCTCTATCATTAGCATAGTTAGAATCCACATAACCACTCAAAATAACTCCAGCCCTTGACTTAGTGAATCTCAGGCCAAAGCTTCTAGTACTGGACAGGTACCTGAACAGCCATTTCATGGCTTCCCAATGAGGCTGTCCAGGGTTAGCCATGTACCTACTCAAACAGCTAACACTATAAGCTATATCAGGTCTAGTAGACACCATCAAGTACATCACAGACCCCACAGCACAAGCATAAGGCACATTAACCATAGAAGCAATTTCAGACTCAGTCTTTGGACACTGGTCCTTAGACAACACAAAGTGTGAAGCAAGGGGAACATAAACAGATTTGCAACCTAGCATGGAGAACCTTTCTAGCAATTTATCCACATAGGCAGTTTGATTTAGGTGAATGTAACCTTCAGTTCTATTTCTCACAATGTTCATACCTAGTATTTTCTTAGCATCTCCTAAGTCTTTCATTTCAAACTTAGTACTTAAACTATGTTGAACAGATTTCACAGAGTTCAAATTAGGAGAAAGGATTAACATATCATCCACATAAAGCACAAGAAAAACAGGTATGGCAGACTTCAAATAATACAAGCAAGGATCATAAGAACTTCTGCTAAAATTTTGAGAAATCATGAATTCATCAAACTTTTTATTCCATTGCCTAGGTGACTGCTTCAAACCATAAAGAGATTTTTTCAAAAGACAAACATGTTCAGTTTTAGATTTATCAACAAAACCCTCTGGTTGCTTCATAAAAATCCTTTCTTCTAAGTCACCATGTAAAAAGGCAGTTTTAACATCCATTTGTTTCAGTTCCCAGTCATAATGAGCACACAAAGCAAGCATTATTCTCACAGTAGTAAACTTCACAACAGGAGCAAATATTTCATTATAATCAATTCCTTCTTTTTGTGAAAAACCTTTGGCAACTAACCTAGCTTTATATCTTAAATCATTACCCTCTTGTTTAACTTTGAAAAGCCATTTACAGTCCACAACAGAACACTTAGAGGGTTTAGGGACTAAAGTTCAAGTTCCATTTTTCAATAAAGAGTTCATTTCTTCATTCATGGCAGAAAGCCAGTTTTTGGAATTTTCAGATTTTAAAGCTTCCACATAGGATTTGGGTTCAGAGTTGTCAATCACATCATGCATATTAAAGGCAAAAGCACCCAACTGAAAATCATTTAGCCTAGCAGGAGCCCTAGGGTTTCTTCTAACCCTATCTCTAGCAAGTTGGTAATCATCAGGCATAGAGGTATTTTCATTATCATGCATGGGGGAATTATTATAATCATTAGGGTTGTCAGTTTGAGAATTAGCTGGAAAAGAGTGGCCTGATATATCAGGTACAGGTCCACTAGGGTTCATCACAGGGGGTATAGGCAAATTCACAGATTCAGGCACACAAGCAGGATCAGAACTTTGCACACAAGGATCAGGCAAATCACTAGAATCATGTTCATTCACAGAATCAATTTCAGGAGCAAGCTCCACCTCATTTTGGACATCCACATTGGACTGACTCACAGGCAAGCAAGGAAATTCAGATTCATTAAACACAACATCCCTACTAGTGATAGTTTTAAAACCAGGGTCACACCTAAGCCACAGCCTATATCCTTTAGTACCTTCAGGGTAACCTAGGAAAACACATTTTTTAGCCCTAGGTTCTAATTTATTTCCAGAGTGATGGACCAAGGCAGAACAACCAAAAATTCTCAAGTTTGTCAAATCAATAGGTTTTCCAGAAAACACATGTTCAGGGCACTTACCCTTAAGAGGCACAGAGGGAGACCTATTTATCAGATAAGTTGCAGTTAACACAGCTTCACCCCAAAATCTCTTACTAAGACCAGAAGAAGCAAGTAAACACCTAACTCTCTCTAATAAAGTCCTATTCGTTCTCTCAGCCACTCCATTTTGTTGTGGGGTATAGGGGACAGTCCTATGTCTTCTGATACCAGCTTCAGCACATAAATCATCCATAGAGTTATTACAAAATTCAAGACCATTATCTGTCCTAAGAGTTTTAATTTTCAAACCAGTTTGATTTTCAATTAAGGTTTTAAACTCTTTAAATTTTGCAAACACATCAGATTTATTTGTCATTAGAAAAACCCACACTTTTCTGGAAAAATCATCAATCACAGATAAAAAATACCTATTGCCACCTTGGGTTGGAACAGGGGAGGGACCCCACACATCAGCATGCATATATTCAAGGATACACTTAGTAGAGGGCACATTAGGGGAGGGAGACACAGGAAAGCTCATTCTAGTTTGTTTACCTAGCACACAAGTATCACAGAAGGTAGAGCAAGTCAGTTTAGCATCACCAAAGACACCTTGTTTTTGCAATAATTCAAGACCAGTTTTACTTATGTGTCCAAGCCTTTTATGCCATAAATCAGAAATATTTTCATGAACAGAATTTGCATGATTATTCAAATAGCACTCAGCTTTGCAAACATACAAGTTGTACTGCCTAGCAGCTTTGCAAACAACCTTAGAACCCTCCATAATAGTCATGCACCCATTACCCCATTTACCACATAAACCCTCAGTTTCAAGTGCAGCACATGAAATCAAATTTTGACTCAAGTCAGGCACATGCCTAACATTTTTGAAAGTGTACACACTACCAGTTTCAAATTTCACAGAGATATCACCAATACCATTCACAGAACACCTTTTATCATTAGCCATGGAGACATATGAGTTTTTAAGTTCTTTATAAGTTGAAAACAAATGCAGGTATGGGGACATATGATAAGTGCACCCAGAGTCAATTAGCCAATCATTTTCACACAGAAGAGAGGCACTAGTAGCATTCACATTGGACAGCAGAGAGAAATCATGCATCATAAACACATCACCAAGATTATCAGAAACCACATTAGCATTATTACTATTTTGTTTCTTAGGTTTATTGCAGTCTTTCATATAATGTCCAATTTCACCACAGTTATAACACTTCCTACCCTTAGCCTTAGGATCAGATTTACCCTTACCCTTGCTATCATTGTTTTGACTCACAGAGCCTTTTGAGCTCTGAGTGCCATACTTCTTATTCTTAAACTTACCCTTAACATAATTAACATCATTAGTGGCCTTAGGAGTTCTACCAGATTTTAAATCCTGTTCCTTACTCTTAAGGCTGTTAATCACAGTTTCAAGGGTCACAACATCTCTACCATACTTAATAGCAGACTTAACATCAGAATAAGACTCAGGTATGGCATTCAACAAAATAATAGCAGAGTAGTCATCAATGTGCTTATCACCAGTTAACTTGATATCTTGGATTAATTTATTGAAAGAGTCAATGTTTTCATTTATATCCTTACTCATATCAAGTTTGAATCTAAAAAACTTTTCAAGTAAAAACAGCTTGCTGTTCAAAGAAGTTTCAGTATAAAGTTCTTCAAGTTTGTCCCAAAGTTCTTTTGCAGATTCAATCCCACTAACTTTCCTAAGCACAGTAGCAGATAAACCAAGTATAATGGCAGAGTGGGCAAGTTCATTAGTTTCAGCTTGAATAGCTTCAGTATCAGTGGTAGCATAATTGCCACTTATAGCTTTGTAAACTTTTTGTTGAATCAAAATACCCTTCATTTTCTGTTTCCAAATCACAAAATCACTTTTACCATCAAAAGGGGGAAGGTTATACCCTGACATTTTGAAAAACAGATTACTAGTTTTGAAAACTCCAGAAAAACAGGAAGGGAACACACAAGAGACCACACCACAGTAGACTCACAGAGCTCACACAAAGCTAGACACACAGAATTCAAGCAAACACTCAAAACCCTAATTAACTATCCAATCACACAGAAACAGTTAACTCAAGAAAAACAGGTTGTTCAAGTTATTTTCAATTTAAAATTTTCAAACACTTAGTTTCAGAAAACTTTTTCCAGAAAATTTTTGAACCACACTTTTGAAAAACGGATTTTCAACACTACACGACCACCAGGCGGGCCACACCTTCACAGAATGCCTCCAGGCGGGCTGACCATCAAGTAGCAAGCAAGAGAGGGGGTTCACAGAGGCTTACCTAGCGAGGTGTTCGCAAGTGACCTCAATTGCAGGGCCCGTTTCGCGTTTCACAGGCGATCCGGGTGCCAACCTTACAGCCAAGGGGGTGATGAAATCCCGGATTTACAATGGCTGGGGACACCTAATTCGGATCTGCGACCTGGGCCTCCTAGAGGTGTCGGGCTCGGGCCGACCTTCACAGATCCGTGCAGATCTGAAACCCTAGGGTACAGATCTGCCTCACCGGTTGCCGACCGTTACCGGAGCACGGAGCAGTAGCTCTGATACCACTGTTGGAGCTCCGTGCTTCTACGGCGAGCCTCGTACACCTGCAAATACACAAACAAACAAACAGAGTCAGATCTGTTCAAGCCCTAAAACCAGAGCAACTCCCAGACCACAACAGTCAACGGATCTCCTTGAGGATCACCGGGCTGATCAAGGATCTGGGTTTGAGTGGGATACAAGGGCACATGCAGCGGAGTAAATATATATGTATATATATATTAAGAACAGAGACAGAGAGAGATAGAGATTTGAGCTTCGGCTCAGGACTGCGAAGATGCAATCACAGCAGGATCTCCAGGCGCCGCCAAACGAGGGGAGAAACACAGAAACCTCGCCACAGCACCCACAATGCACAGCTCTCTCACACACTCACTCACAGCCCTCACTCACACAAGGATCTCACAGATCTACACCACAGAACACCACAGGAGGTGAAGAAGGTGAAGGAATCAGAAATCGCACACAGTAGAGGTAGGGTTTACACACAGTTCAGCTGAGTGGAGTTGGCTAGGGTTACGGGTGAGGGGGCATTAAGTAGGAGAGATCAAGGGTCCAGATCAAGCCACCACTTACCAAAACAGATCAAGGGTCAGGATAGGTCAAAGCCCACAGGGACTGGGCTGAAGACAAATGGGCCAGGTAAGTGAGGTGGGTTGGGCTGCAGTAGGTGCTGGGCTGCTTCAGTAAATGGGCCGGCTCCAATGAATGGGCCAACACACATTTATAACATGCAAAGTAGTAAAAAAATATCAATGTGTTTTTATTGAATGAATGACTTGGTTTCTTCGAGAAGTACAAAACAATTGACTGACCAAAAATGCAGAGAGATGCTTGCTCGTGTTCTAAGTTCTCACATGAATTTCGGACCTAATAAAATAGCTTCCTTGACGACTTCTGTGAACATGTACTCTGATTTCTTGATAGAGTGAAGAAGATTGGAAAAGAAAGAATAGAAAATATAATATTGAAAAACCAAATACTTCAAACGAGGTCTACAGAGAATATCTCTGCTGCCACAGCCTACAAAAACCTAATGATTCTGATATCCTTCCTAATTAAAGCCCAAAAACAAAGCTCATTAATTAAATATAATAACTTAACCCTAGTAAACTAAATTAGATAATCAACTCATCCAACTCCAGCAAGCCTGATACTATCAATTGCTCATCTCGGTGAAACAACCTTGTCCTCAAGGCTGAACAGGATATTGCCCTCGAAAATCAGCAGCATCCATCCAAGTATTGTCATGGTCATTCAACCCACGCCACTTGATCAACACTTGCTTTATTAATCCTTCGTCATTGACTAGGTGTCGGTGTTGGAATCCATTCTCACAAAGAAACAGAGGATTTATTGTTAATAGCTTCTTGGGCAAGTCCGGTGACCCCATTGACCCATCAATCCTTTGCTTTGAAAGTGATACCTGAAGGATTGGATGTACTCGGGACGCAGCCGGTAACTTCAAATGGTAGGCTATCGATCGAACGCTAGCAGCCACTTTGAACTTATCACCCACCGAAAAGAGGTGGGCTGCGGTTTTAAAAACTTCCCACCAAATGCGCCCGATGTAAATGTGTATTTTTTAATCGGCTTAAAAAAAACTGATTTAAACGTAAATAAGCATATCGGTTTAAAATTCAATCGATTTAAATGAGGTTATTTTAAAAAACAATTACATCACTTTTATATTGTAAGCGATGTAATTGATATATTTAAAAAATCCTCACTCTATAAGATCGGTTCTAAACGTAGAACCGATTTAAATGTGATAAAAAAAATTAAAAATTTTCTAAGTTATATTTTCCCCTCTCAGCTGAGCATTAACACTTTCATTCAATTCACCCGTCTCTCAACTCAAGTAATGAGCTCTCGTCTCTCTGCTCACAATCTCTGAGAATTCTCAGCCAAACCATTCTCCCCCTTCTTCTTCGTTAATTCTGTAGCTTAATTTCATGAAATCGGTCCATTACCAGATTCTTTTCGTGTTGCCCTAAACCCTAATTTTCTTGTTTTGCCCGCTGTTCGTGCAGCACGCGTTCGCGGAGGTTTAAAAGTTGGCTTCGACTCCATCGACTCCATTGAAGTTGGCTTCAACCGTTGGGTGGAAGGTTGTTGGGTTCGACCGTAGCAAGGGTGGGTTGTTGGCTTCGACTCCATTGAAGATATTTCTTCAGGTATGTCGCGAATCTCGCGTGCTTGATATTTCTTCGACTATATCTGAACATGAGTTCATCTATTAAAATTTTTCATATCAGGGTGCTAGGGTTTTCAACTTATTGATTTTGTAGTTTAATTTTCAATTTTACTGTTTTTCTTTTTTGGATTTCTGTGAATTTAAAACTTCATCTGTGAATTTTTGCAAAGCCCCAAGTTGAAAGCATGGTTATTCCGCTAGCTAGTTGTTGTTATACTTATAATTTGTAGTTTATTTCCCTTTCATTTCAGAAATGGATAAGTCATGGATTATGGAGGATAGGAAGTGTTTAAAATATCAATTGGGTGTTGAAAATTTTATCTTATTTGCTGCTGCCAATGTTAGTGATCATAAGTTAATTCCATGTCCATGCTCGTTATGTGTAAACTCAAGGAAAAAGTCTATCGCCACCATTAAGGAACATTTGTATAGATATGGTTTTAGTTTGAGTTATACTGATTGGATCTGGCATGGTGAACATACTAGTATGTCTGGCAGTACACATAGGGGTTCTGAGTTCCCTCCGAGTCCTCAATATGGGTCTGAAACAATTGATATGTGTGAGGCAGCTTTTGATGGGGTAGATTATAATAATGTCCCTTCTGATGAGTTGATTAAGTTTATTCAAGATGCAGAACAACCTTTATTTGAAAACAGCGAAAATAGTAAGCTAAATTCAGTGGTGCAACTTCAGAATTTAAAAGCTAAGTATGGTATGAGTGGTTCTTGTTTTTCTGAGTTACTTACTATTGTGGGGTCTTTGCTGCCTAAAGATAATGTGCTACCTAAGACTAGTTATGAAGCAAAAAAAACTATTAGTACATTAGGACTTAAATATGAAAAAATACATGCTTGCCCGAATGACTGTGTATTGTACAGAAAAGAGTATTTAGACGAAGTTAGTTGTCCCAAGTGTGGTTTGTCTCGGTGGAAGCTGAAAAATGACCACACTGTCCAGCATGGTAAACCAGCCAAGGTCTTGTGGTATTTTCCTATAATAGACAGATTAAAGCGTTTGTTTAGAAGTGCTAAGAATGCTGAAATCCTTACATGGCATGATGATACGAGAGTTAAGGATGGACATATCCGGCATCCGGCAGATTCTCCTGCATGGAAGTTAGTCGACTATAAGTGGCCTGAGTTTGCTAACGAGAAGCGAAATATACGTTTGGGGCTGTCAGCAGATGGTATCAATCCACATAGCTCCCTCAGTAGCCGATATAGTTGTTGGCCTGTAATATTGGTTACCTACAATCTTCCACCATGGTTATGCATGAAGAGGAAGTTTATGTTGTTAACGTTGCTGATTTCGGGACCTAAGCAGCCTGGGAATGACATCGATACCTATTTGCAGCCCCTCATTGAAGATTTGAAAACTCTCTGGGATGGTGTATCTAATGTATATGACGCATACAGAAAAGAACGCTTCACTCTAAGAGCTGTCCTATTGTGGACCATCAACGACTTTCCGGCCTATGGAAATTTATCAGGTTGTACAACTAAAGGTTATAAAGGATGTCCAGTATGTGGAGATGACACATCTGCCGTATACCTGCCTCACAGTAGGAAAATGTCGTATGGCTGCCATCGTAAATTTCTACCGCGTCATCATCCATATCGAAGGCAGAAGAAATCTTTCAATAACCAGCAAGAGTTTGGTGTTGCTCCAACCCCACTTAGTGGTGAGCAAGTGGCTGAAAAAGTGGAACACATAAACTATTCATGTGGGAAGGTGAAAAGAAAGAAAGAGTCGCAAACCTGTGTTTGGAAAAGGAAGTCTATTTTCTTTGATTTAATATACTGGAAATTTCTACATATTCGTCATTGTCTCGATGTGATGCACATTGAAAAGAATATTTGTGAAAGCTTGCTTGGTACTCTACTGAACATACCTTCTAAGACCAAAGACAGTGTGGCTGCTCGTTTAGACATGGTTGAAATTGGGGTCAGAGTTGACTTGGCACCAAACACGCGTGAGAAAAGAACGTATTTACCTGCTGCACCGTATACATTGTCAAAGCAGGAGAAGCGAGAAATTTGTAAATCCTTGTCAAGTATGAAGGTTCCAAGTGGTCATTCTTCCAACATAAAAAATTTAGTGTCCATGGATGATTTAAAGCTATATGGTCTGAAGTCGCATGACTGCCATATATTGATGCAGCAGTTGCTTCCGGTGGCAATTCGTTCGGTGCTGCCCAAAAATGTTAGGATTTCCATACTACGACTATGCTTCTTTTTCAATGCCTTGTGCACCAAAGTGGTTGACGTATCAAAACTGGATAAGCTTCAATCGGATTTGGTGTTGACTTTATGTGGGCTGGAAAAAATATTCCCCCCAGCATTTTTCGATATAATGATTCATCTCAGCGTGCACTTAGTTAGAGAAGTCCGTCTGTGTGGCCCTGTTTTCTATAGATGGATGTACCCTTTCGAGCGTTTCATGAAAGTGCTGAAAGGGTATGTCAAGAACCGATTTCGCCCAGAGGGTTGCATAGCTGAGAGTTACATTGGAGAGGAAGCTGTGGAATTCTGCTCGGAGTTTAATGCTGGCATGAACCCAATTGGAGTCCCTAAGCGCATTGATAAGTTATGTGGCCCACTTTCTAAAGCAACACTGAAGAATATCGACGAAGAAACACTATTGGAGGCACATCTACATGTGTTGTTGAATAATTCAGAAGTGGATCCTTATATGATGTAAGTTCATTCAGTTTTAATTAGAAAAATATATTATATCCTTCATCGTGTTCATTTATTTAAGCCCTGACTCTCATTTTGTTTCAATTGTGTTACAGAAAACATAAACTCATTATTGAGCAGCAATATGTGGGGAAACATAAGACTAAAAAATGGCTGCAACTTGAGCACAATCGTGGCTTTGCTGATTGGTTTCAGAAAGAGGTATTTTATTAATTATCTCGTCTTTTATCAAACTTTTAAGATAGTCATTCACTAACATAACATTCTTGCATGTTTTGAATATAGGTAACTTCTGAAATATTGGGGAACAATGGTACAGATGTTTCAGAAACAGTTCGGTGGTTAGCTGGTAAACCACGGTATACGGTATTCACGTATGAAGGGTACCTATACAATGGGGTTAAATATTTCACAAGGCAACGAGACACTGTAAGAGTGGTTCAGAATAGTGGGGTGTCCGTGGTTGCAAAGACTATGCAAGTTAGTAGTTCGAAGGACAAAAATCCAGTGGAGTGTGATATGACATTTTATGGGGTCATTGAAGAAATATGGGAGCTGGATTACAATGAGTTCAAAGCCCCTTTGTTTTTGTGTAAGTGGGTAGAGAATGAAAGAGGGATCAAACGTGATGAGTATGGATTTACGTTAGTATGTCTGAGTCGGCAAGGTCATAGAGGTGACAAGTTTACTTCTCCTGGTCATGTTAAACAGGTATTTTATGTTGATGATCCAGTCGATGAAAATTGGTCAGTTGTTCTACTGACCCCAAACAGAGATTACGGTGAGATTTTACTAGATGATGATATAAGAGACATCATTGTGGATCAACAAGCATTTTGTCAAGATATACCTCTACCTTCAGATGATCAAGATGAAAATGAATCCACAAGTACTTACCAAAGAGACGGTGTAGAGGGCTTCTGGGTTGACTGAAACTAACTATTAGGTTACTTTTGGGGGTATTATATTATAGATTTAGGTGCACATATATACAATAGTAAGTAAATTTGATTTAGTCGATTTATTATACTTACTGATTTTACTTCTGTATTCAGCATTGTGTTATTATTAATGTCTGAATTATTGATATGCTATTGACATGTTACTCAATTTTTTCATGTTGTCCTGATTTGTGGTTTTTTTTTGTTGGAGCAGGTTTAATTTACAATAATGAGTCCTAAGAAAAAGCGAGAATCCAAAAAGGAAAAGAAAGCCAGGGAGCAAGCTGCAACTCCAGAAGTCTCTGAACCGTGTGAGGACAGCTGCAGCAAAGATGTTGAGAAGACTAAATCAGGGAGCAGACCGAAGCGAGGTGTGGCAGCAAGTACCAGTGTTTTGGCAAAGAAAGCATTGGGAAAAAAAATTAAAGTGACATACGATTCCTTGGGCAATCCAAATGGATCTACAAGAGCCAAACTACAGTCATACATAGGCTTGCAGGTGCGAACAATGATTCCCATCAATATAAAGTCCTGGCCTAAGGTGGATGCTGAGCTGAAAGATAGGCTTTGGACTGACATTCAGGTATAAATCAATTATTTCATTAAAATGTCAATTTGGCCATCAATGAGCTGTTATTCTTCTTTTATTTTTGTTATCCAGAATACTTTCAAAGTGGCACCGGAAAGTCGGAAACTAGTGCTTTCATCAGCTGGTGTTAAGTTCAGAGCATTTAAGACCTTTTTAACAAAGAAGTTTGTGCTCCCGTTGTTGGGGAATCCGAAGAATCTGAGGAAGCCACCAAAGGAGTATAAGTTTGTTGGGGTAGAGCCATGGAAAGAATTCGTGAAACAAAGAAAGGGCGACGACTGGAAGGTAAGCGACCATTTAAGCGCATGAATTTAAATATATATTTTGTGCAGTACACTTCACTAAAGATTGTGTATTTTTATAGAATCTCCGTGAATCAGCGAAAGAACGAGTCAAGAAAAGAAAATATCATCATAGACTGTCAAGAAAGGGTTATGTTGGCCTGGAGGAAGAAATGGTCAAGTTTTTTGAAAAATCGATTACATTTGAAAATTTTAAAGTTTGTAAAATGTATTATACATAAATTTTTAACATCTGTGCAGAGGTCTCAACTTCCAGAAGGAGAGGACATTGATCGTGCTGCTAAGTGGATTTTGGCACATAAGCCAAAAGATGGAAGTATAAATGAGGATTTGGAACAAGTGTCATCGCAAATAGTTAGTATTATTTACTTTATAACCTAACAGTGACTTGTTACTTTATTTTTTTATCGCTCATGAGTTTTATTTATATATGTGTCATATTTAATTAGGATCAATTGCTGGAGAAGAAAGCCAAGGGGGAACTGGATTTCAGTGGAAGTGAAGACGTACTCACTCATGTACTGGGAACTTCTGAACATACGGGTAGGCTGAGAGGTGTTGGGGGATTCGTCAGTCCATCTACATACTTTAAGCTGCCGAGAAAATCTGTTAAAATTACCAAGTCGGAGTTGATTGAACGAGATAAGCTGCACACTAAAGAACTCGAAGAGACCAAAAAAAGAATTGCTGAATTGGAAGAACAACACAAAGTTGATGAAACTTTCAGACGCAGGGTTGTTCAGTTGGAAGGTTTGATGAAATCACAACTGGAAAGCCCAAGAAGGAATGAGAAAAACGTGTTTTCTCCTCTATCAGACAAAGGTAGCTGTCAAGGGCCTGAAAATGTTTGTGAAAAGCCGGAGGCGGAAAAAAAACTTGAATATGACGATTGCGAAGTTCTCACCCCAAATGCTGAAATGGTAATTTTCTAATCAAAGTACATTTGACATTTTATAAGTATGTATACGTTTAATAAATTACCTGCTGCTGTAGGTTGGTGCTTGTGACTTGGCGGTGGGCACCCAAGGTAATGTGGTTGCATTTGGTACTGCTTACAAGAGAACTGAAATGAGTGATAAGCTGCATACTGGTCCGATTCCAGATGGGTGTATTAGGGTTTCTGTTGATGGTGCCATTTCGGAGGATGTGCCACTTCCTTTCCCTATAATCGGCGAGAGGGAAACAGTTGGGCAGGCTGTTGGTTGTTTTGTGCCTTGGCCCGAGAAATTTGTCACTCGAAAAGGAATGCAGCTTAAACCGAAGAAGCTTAAAAAGACTTTTGTTGTACACAAAATGGTGCCAAAGGAGTTTTCCTTATTGTACAAGCATGCAAAAACTTTTATGATGGAAAATAATTTGACACTCCAAGCTGAATTAAGTACTGATGTGTTCGGCGCTCAAAAAGAACTTTTTGTGTTACCCGACGACATCATCAATTTATTGGAAATGAATATGATTGGACAAGCAGCGATAGGAGCATATATGGCGTAAGTATATCTCATTTTGTCACATATTTTCATTCCCAGTATATATGCATGAGCTTATATATATGTATTAATTAAGAACTTGTTCATTATAGAATGAAATCTGATATGTACTTTTGTTTATGTAGCCACTTGCATGATGTCTTCAAGGAAAAAGACGGCTGGTTGGATGATTTTGCCTTTGTCGACCCTGCTAAGACTTATAATCCTGAAAGAAAGGAATTTGTTCCTTATCTTGTTAATCGATTGAAAGAGGGAAAGGCTGATCGCTTGTTTCTTCTTCCGTATAATCCAGGGTATGAACTTATATTTATTTTGTTAGAACCTTGTTGCATCTAGTGTAATTGATAAATAATTTAATATGTAGGGGTCATTGGGTGTTAGCCGCTATTCTGGAGAACGAAATATATTTGATGGATTCTATGCCGAGAACCTCTCGGTATAGACAATGGGAGGACTCATTGATAAAGTAAGTATTAGTGTCATTCAATACATTTGCAGATTCATTTGTATTACTGATATAACTTCCAAGTTGATACATACATACATTAATGTTTCAGTGCGATAAAAGCATTCAATGCGGAGACGGGAAGATTTAACAAAGCACCTAACCTGATTCATCTCGCGGTATATAATTTTATAAATTCTCTTATGTTTCAATTACTTGGTTCAGCGTGATATTATATTTAAAATACAATGAATTTTAGGGTGCCCCTAAACAACCGGGAGGCACTGAATGTGGGTATTACGTGATGCGATACATGAAGGATATTGTATCTGATGAAACGTATTCATTTTCTACGAAGGTATATATAATCGAATTGGTTATTTTAGATGAAACGTAGCTTTAATGATTTAATCATGTTTGCTTTCCTGTTATTGTAGTGGGCTGTAAAGTCAAGGCCAAGTTTGGAGTATTCTCAGCAGAAACTCGATGAAGTCCGTAGTGAACTGGCTGTGTACCTGCAGGGGATGGCGTAGGTTGTGTTGTGACTGGTAATTTCATCACTCCGCTATTTTTTAACTGAGCATGATCATTTCCACCATATATTGTTTTTTGTTGTGTTGTGGCTGAGTATCCTGGTTGATCAGTATGGTGTTATTGCTATACATGTTGTTTTTTTGTGGAAAATGACCAAATTTCCACTTTTCCAGCAGTACATATGTTAAATATATAGAGTACTTAGTTAATTTTAGTTTATTCATGTATTGTCGCTGAGTATCTTGTTATATGTTGTGCATGAGTATCTTGTTATATATGTTCTATAGGGTACTTGTGTTTTGTTGCAAATGACCATTTCCAGCAGTATAGTAGCTTGTTGGTTTTGTTGCAAATGACCATTTCCAACAGCATAGTAGCTTGTTGTGTTTTGTTGCAAATGACCATTTCCAGCAGTATAATAGTTTGTTGTGTTTTGTTGCAAATGACAATTTCCAGCAGTGTAGTAGCTTGTTGTGTTTTGTTGCAAATGACTATTTCCAGCAGTACTTAATGTATGTTCACTAAATGCAGCAGATATTCCGTTGTGTACGTAGCTGGATACTTCAAACGGCAGTTGGAAGCGCCCTCTTATAATTCTGGACATGTTTTGGATATTTATCGACTATTGTAACGTTTATTTTCGATCATGTTTTGGTTCGTGTTTGATCGAATGTTTTGGATATTAGTTAATCTTGACAATGTTTAGGATGCTATATATTGAAACAAATATTATGGTATTAGTATTTTTTATTAATATAATATTTTATAAATTTGGTGTGATTTTAGTATTAAAGACATCGTTTGTAACAGAGTAAAATGATTTATCTACCTGTAAAAGACATCACTTTTTGTTAATTAAATAAAATTTACAAATATTATAGAAATCAGGTAATACCTGATTTAACTCTTATACTTGATTTTAAATCGGGTAATACCCGATTTAAATGTTATACTAGACCGATGTGTATGAGACGCGAAATCTATACTAGGCATATTACAGACATCGGGTTTTAGAACTCACAACGAAATCGGTTAATACTCGATTTCTTATTTGCCCAATTATATCGATTTTCCCAATTAAAACTGATTTAAATAGTGATACCAATATCGGTTAATAACCGATTACTGAAATAATTAAAACTGATTTAAATGGATTTACAGATATCGGTTGATAACCGATGTCTGAAATATGCCTAGTATAGACATCGGCTCCATACACATCGGTCGCATAACTCATTTATATCGGGTAATACCCGATTTCTATGGCTGTTTTTTTAGTAGTGTTTCTTACAGGAACTCGTCGGTAGAAATCTAATTATAATTGATAAGTTGGGTTCTACGATTTGATTAGGGACATGTGCTTGAAAGAAGGTCAGAAAGAAGGGTTTTATCATGTCTTGGGGAAACGTAATCGTCCTTCTCCTCAGGGCATGAATGCCCAACGCCGGGTTATTATACCCGATAACACTTTGAAAGAGAACAACGTACGTGGTGACTTGAGATTGATGCCACACACTCGCTCGATTATTTCCAAATATGGTAGGGTTCCATTATGCAAGAATCTGGTATTACTGAGAACATTAGAAGTGCATGATGAAATCGGCTTTAATTCTGTTGTGTCTCACTATGTAAACCTGCGATACCTTGCTATGGGAACTTCATTGTTGCCGCCATTCCTTCCCTCTATTAGTCACCTTTGGAATTTGCGTACACTTGTTGTTTCTTCTTTCAATTTTGAGCCACCTTTGGTCGTTGATTTCTGGGAAATGACTCAGCTTAGGCATATGAATTTCATCGGTTATGCATGTCTCCCGGATCCTCCGAGCTGCGATGGGCGAGATGGTGATGAGGTGGTCATAATGGAAAATCTACACACCCTTAAAGGAATAAGGAATTTCAAATTTAGAGAAGAGGTGGTTAAGAGAATTCCCAATATCAAAAAATTGGATCTGGAGTATAGTTATAATGATGTTGATTCGGATGATGATGTGTATTTTTTGGGCAATATGAAATATCTGTGTGGATTGGAATCCCTATCCGTCAATGGTTCTTTGCAGAAGATTACCTATCCACACTCCCTTAAGAAGTTGTGTCTTTGGGTGGCCAGAGAGGATGAATGGGACGACATGCTGGAAAAGATCCTCGGTTCGTTGCCTCTTCTCGAGAAGCTCATATTAACGTGGGGTTGCTTCGAGAAAGGGAAGTGGGAAATATCCCAAGGACAATTCCCCTGCCTCAAGTACTTACATATGGACGGATGTCGGGGTCTCGAAAACTGGAGTGCGGTGGAAGAGGATTCCTCCATCCTTCCACGACTTGAACATCTTCATCTTGAAACGTTGAAAGAGCTGAAGAAGATCCCTTTAGAGCTTGGAAACATAGATACGCTCAAGAGTATAAAGTTGCTCTACTGCGGAGAAGGAGTGGTGAAGTCTGCGAAAGAGATGTTCGATGAGCAAGTCGACTTACAAGGCGGGGAGAATCAACTGAGTTTTCACGTCCAGGTTAAGATTAGAGAGGAGCAACAACACCTCATGAGCTTAGCGGCTTCTAACTTTAATGTGGGGGTGCTTGGAAAATTTTGAATTTTTATTATTTATTATTATTATTCAAGTGAAAACGCTAAATAAATTTAATATAAATAAATTAATACAATTAAAATAAATAAAAATAATTAAAATAAAAAATTTAAAATAGAATGTAATACTTTCAACATTAATTCATTTGATATCCAATACCAAAGATAGCCCCTTTTAAAAAGTGCCACTCCAACAAAATTCTGTAAACTATCAAATCCATGAATCATACCCATAGTTACCAGAAAGGCAATACATAAAAAGATACATATGTTGGTGAGCTCACTTCGTAAGCTAATAGGAATACACTGCCTGAGTTATCCATGTTTGGGAAGTTAATATTATATTTTAATAAAAACATCATATATACATTATAGTATACTAAGGAATCTCAAGTTATATTTGAATAAAACTTGGGATATTTGGGAGTTGAAAATTTGTATCTTCGACGACTTTGTTTTAAAAATCTAAATGTATCCACTAAGAAAAAATATATCTAGAACGCTCAATTAATCATACAAGCTCAATAATAAATTTAGCCAAATTAATGTATTGGTTACAAAAAGGACGAGATCGAGAAACAAGTCAAAGAGATCATGGAATCAGGATTAATTCGCTACAGCACAAGTCCATTCTCTTCTCCCGTTTTATTGGTCAAGAAAAAAGATGTTACATGGAGGTTTTGTACGGATTATCGAGTTTTGAAATTGGCAACTATTAAAGATAGATTTCCAATTCCTACCATTGATGACATGCTGGATGAGCTACATGGTGCTGCTTATTTTTCAAAGCTTGATTTGAG
Organism: Euphrasia confusa; assembly: GCA_954870475.1. Taxonomy (NCBI): domain Eukaryota; kingdom Viridiplantae; phylum Streptophyta; class Magnoliopsida; order Lamiales; family Orobanchaceae; genus Euphrasia; species Euphrasia confusa. Next base: position 28,043,967 of record OX940968.1, on the reverse strand, counting down.
GGCAGGATATCACCAAATACGAGTACATCCGGATGACATAGTTCTAGCAATCCAAGATAAGAGTCTTGAATTATTTTAGCAACCATAGATAATATATTTCAAAAGAAATAACATTTTTTTCATGTCTCCCTTCAAAACCTAACCTCCAAATTTATAAGCCCATGACTCACTTACTGACCAAGGAATGAAATAAATACTTAATACTAATTTAAGAAATAAATAAAGGAAATGTTGACTAAATTGATTCTCCTCCCTTAGCTTATGCCATTTTCCTTCTGTAATAAACTTTTCCAAATCTTCTGTCATTTCTATTCTAATCAGATGATAAGGTAAGAGGATGGTAGTAAGAGGATGGTAGTAAATGGACATTAATAGTAAACAAATACACAAAAACATAGTTTATGAGACATGGATTAAGGTAGCGACAGTTCCTAGGTACATTACATACCAATGTATTGTAACTTCCCAGTAATCAACATCTTAATCTTGATTTCAAATACAGTAATGGTTCCCGTATAGAATGAAACTGAATGTGTTATTATCATTTTTAACTTTCCCTTTTTCAATTTTCTTTTAAAACTTGAACCAGCAAAACTGCCAAAAGAGAAGCCATAACTTATGAAATTCTATCGTTTAACTAAAACCAAAATCGTACATGCTTAGCACAGATGAAATTCACTTCTATCTCAGTATTGTGCCCTAAATATTTTAGTTCAACATGAAGATATTAAACTATTTGAGTCAATTGAGTTTCCAAGGAGAATTTTACAGGTACCGGGTCTGAATGCAGTGTATAACATAATGCAAGAAAATGGGAACAACTAATGAAACGATAACAGTTAAAGGAAGATCCTTCTCTCATTTTAAGAGGGCTTCCAAAAAACTATGAAAATAAGATTTTATTTGTTGATTTTTCCTAGAAAACTTTTAGCCTTAAAAAAACAATTATCCTCATAAACTATGTGGGATAGACAAGCAAAAATGCAAATAACAAATCACTTACGTATAGTATGTATCTAACCCACACAATGTGCAATGTATTGGTAAACTTTAAATAATGTCACCTAAATTATTCCGAAAGTATTTTGACGTTTTCGGTTTTCAAGACATTTTATAGTGCAATGTTGGAGCTCCGTGCTTCTACGGCGAGCCTCGTACACCTGCAAATACACAAACAAACAAACAGAGTCAGATCTGTTCAAGCCCTAAAACCAGAGCAACTCCCAGACCACAACAGTCAACGGATCTCCTTGAGGATCACCGGGCTGATCAAGGATCTGGGTTTGAGTGGGATACAAGGGCACATGCAGCGGAGTAAATATATATGTATATATATATTAAGAACAGAGACAGAGAGAGATAGAGATTTGAGCTTCGGCTCAGGACTGCGAAGATGCAATCACAGCAGGATCTCCAGGCGCCGCCAAACGAGGGGAGAAGCACAGAAACCTCGCCACAGCACCCACAATGCACAGCTCTCTCACACACTCACTCACAGCCCTCACTCACACAAGGATCTCACAGATCTACACCACAGAACACCACAGGAGGTGAAGAAGGTGAAGGAATCAGAAATCGCACACAGTAGAGGTAGGGTTTACACACAGTTCAGCTGAGTGGAGTTGGCTAGGGTTACGGGTGAGGGGGCATTAAGTAGGAGAGATCAAGGGTCCAGATCAAGCCACCACTTACCAAAACAGATCAAGGGTCAGGATAGGTCAAAGCCCACAGGGACTGGGCTGAAGACAAATGGGCCAGGTAAGTGAGGTGGGTTGGGCTGCAGTAGGTGCTGGGCTGCTTCAGTAAATGGGCCGGCTCCAATGAATGGGCCAACACACATTTATAACATTCTCCACCTTGTTGGCAACACACTGGATCAACCTGCTCAAGCACCTTATAAAGACATTACATGCTGGTTATAAGCCACACACATGCAAACACAGTCTAACACAGTTCATCATAGCCTTAGCCCTGTACACCTAAGTGCACAGGGCAAGTTACACAAAGTAACAAAAGATTATAGTGACTCCTCAGCCCTACCTGAGGCATTCAGAGAACACTATAAGGATAGTCCCAACTAGGGACTCAACTTACACACAGTAAGAAGTAAATGGGGTAATAACCTAGGGGTCAAAACTCCAACAAAGAACACAGAGCATAGAGCAAGTAGTAACAAACAGGGACAACTAATCACAGGCATCAAAATGCAGAAATTTCAAACAGAAAAGAAATTTTTCCAAGGGCAGTGATTTAGTTCCCATATCAGAGGGGTTATGATGAGTGGATATCTTTTCAAGTAGAATATAACCAGTTTCAACAAGTTCTCTAATGAAATGGTACCTAACATCAATATGCTTAGTTCTATCATGAAAAACAGGATTCTTACATAACTGTATGCCAGATTGGGAATCAGAAAACACAGAGACTTTTCCACTTAACATTTTAATCTCAGATAAAAGACCTTTCAACCAAATAGCTTCCTTGAAGGAATCAGTTATAGCAATATACTCAGATTCAGTAGTAGAAAGGGCAACAACATTTTGCAACTGAGATTTCCAACTAACACAGCCACCACACACAGTGAAAACATAAGAGGTAGAAGACTTTCTAGAATCTCTATCATTAGCATAGTTAGAATCCACATAACCACTCAAAATAACTCCAGCCCTTGACTTAGTGAATCTCAGGCCAAAGCTTCTAGTACTGGACAGGTACCTGAACAGCCATTTCATGGCTTCCCAATGAGGCTGTCCAGGGTTAGCCATGTACCTACTCAAACAGCTAACACTATAAGCTATATCAGGTCTAGTAGACACCATCAAGTACATCACAGACCCCACAGCACAAGCATAAGGCACATTAACCATAGAAGCAATTTCAGACTCAGTCTTTGGACACTGGTCCTTAGACAACACAAAGTGTGAAGCAAGGGGAACATAAACAGATTTGCAACCTAGCATGGAGAACCTTTCTAGCAATTTATCCACATAGGCAGTTTGATTTAGGTGAATGTAACCTTCAGTTCTATTTCTCACAATGTTCATACCTAGTATTTTCTTAGCATCTCCTAAGTCTTTCATTTCAAACTTAGTACTTAAACTATGTTGAACAGATTTCACAGAGTTCAAATTAGGAGAAAGGATTAACATATCATCCACATAAAGCACAAGAAAAACAGGTATGGCAGACTTCAAATAATACAAGCAAGGATCATAAGAACTTCTGCTAAAATTTTGAGAAATCATGAATTCATCAAACTTTTTATTCCATTGCCTAGGTGACTGCTTCAAACCATAAAGAGATTTTTTCAAAAGACAAACATGTTCAGTTTTAGATTTATCAACAAAACCCTCTGGTTGCTTCATAAAAATCCTTTCTTCTAAGTCACCATGTAAAAAGGCAGTTTTAACATCCATTTGTTTCAGTTCCCAGTCATAATGAGCACACAAAGCAAGCATTATTCTCACAGTAGTAAACTTCACAACAGGAGCAAATATTTCATTATAATCAATTCCTTCTTTTTGTGAAAAACCTTTGGCAACTAACCTAGCTTTATATCTTAAATCATTACCCTCTTGTTTAACTTTGAAAAGCCATTTACAGTCCACAACAGAACACTTAGAGGGTTTAGGGACTAAAGTCCAAGTTCCATTTTTCAATAAAGAGTTCATTTCTTCATTCATGGCAGAAAGCCAGTTTTTGGAATTTTCAGATTTTAAAGCTTCCACATAGGATTTGGGTTCAGAGTTGTCAATCACATCATGCATATTAAAGGCAAAAGCACCCAACTGAAAATCATTTAGCCTAGCAGGAGCCCTAGGGTTTCTTCTAACCCTATCTCTAGCAAGTTGGTAATCATCAGGCATAGAGGTATTTTCATTATCATGCATGGGGGAATTATTATAATCATTAGGGTTGTCAGTTTGAGAATTAGCTGGAAAAGAGTGGCCTGATATATCAGGTACAGGTCCACTAGGGTTCATCACAGGGGGTATAGGCAAATTCACAGATTCAGGCACACAAGCAGGATCAGAACTTTGCACACAAGGATCAGGCAAATCACTAGAATCATGTTCATTCACAGAATCAATTTCAGGAGCAAGCTCCACCTCATTTTGGACATCCACATTGGACTGACTCACAGGCAAGCAAGGAAATTCAGATTCATTAAACACAACATCCCTACTAGTGATAGTTTTAAAACCAGGGTCACACCTAAGCCACAGCCTATATCCTTTAGTACCTTCAGGGTAACCTAGGAAAACACATTTTTTAGCCCTAGGTTCTAATTTATTTCCAGAGTGATGGACCAAGGCAGAACAACCAAAAATTCTCAAGTTTGTCAAATCAATAGGTTTTCCAGAAAACACATGTTCAGGGCACTTACCCTTAAGAGGCACAGAGGGAGACCTATTTATCAGATAAGTTGCAGTTAACACAGCTTCACCCCAAAATCTCTTACTAAGACCAGAAGAAGCAAGTAAACACCTAACTCTCTCTAATAAAGTCCTATTCATTCTCTCAGCCACTCCATTTTGTTGTGGGGTATAGGGGACAGTCCTATGTCTTCTGATACCAGCTTCAGCACATAAATCATCCATAGAGTTATTACAAAATTCAAGACCATTATCTGTCCTAAGAGTTTTAATTTTCAAACCAGTTTGATTTTCAATTAAGGTTTTAAACTCTTTAAATTTTGCAAACACATCAGATTTATTTGTCATTAGAAAAACCCACACTTTTCTGGAAAAATCATCAATCACAGATAAAAAATACCTATTGCCACCTTGGGTTGGAACAGGGGAGGGACCCCACACATCAGCATGCATATATTCAAGGATACACTTAGTAGAGGGCACATTAGGGGAGGGAGACACAGGAAAGCTCATTCTAGTTTGTTTACCTAGCACACAAGTATCACAGAAGGTAGAGCAAGTCAGTTTAGCATCACCAAAGACACCTTGTTTTTGCAATAATTCAAGACCAGTTTTACTTATGTGTCCAAGCCTTTTATGCCATAAATCAGAAATATTTTCATGAACAGAATTTGCATGATTATTCAAATAGCACTCAGCTTTGCAAACATACAAGTTGTACTGCCTAGCAGCTTTGCAAACAACCTTAGAACCCTCCATAATAGTCATGCACCCATTACCCCATTTACCACATAAACCCTCAGTTTCAAGTGCAGCACATGAAATCAAATTTTGACTCAAGTCAGGCACATGCCTAACATTTTTGAAAGTGTACACACTACCAGTTTCAAATTTCACAGAGATATCACCAATACCATTCACAGAACACCTTTTATCATTAGCCATGGAGACATATGAGTTTTTAAGTTCTTTATAAGTTGAAAACAAATGCAGGTATGGGGACATATGATAAGTGCACCCAGAGTCAATTAGCCAATCATTTTCACACAGAAGAGAGGCACTAGTAGCATTCACATTGGACAGCAGAGAGAAATCATGCATCATAAACACATCACCAAGATTATCAGAAACCACATTAGCATTATTACTATTTTGTTTCTTAGGTTTATTGCAGTCTTTCATATAATGTCCAATTTCACCACAGTTATAACACTTCCTACCCTTAGCCTTAGGATCAGATTTACCCTTACCCTTGCTATCATTGTTTTGACTCACAGAGCCTTTTGAGCTCTGAGTGCCATACTTCTTATTCTTAAACTTACCCTTAACATAATTAACATCATTAGTGGCCTTAGGAGTTCTACCAGATTTTAAATCCTGTTCCTTACTCTTAAGGCTGTTAATCACAGTTTCAAGGGTCACAACATCTCTACCATACTTAATAGCAGACTTAACATCAGAATAAGACTCAGGTATGGCATTCAACAAAATAATAGCAGAGTAGTCATCAATGTGCTTATCACCAGTTAACTTGATATCTTGGATTAATTTATTGAAAGAGTCAATGTTTTCATTTATATCCTTACTCATATCAAGTTTGAATCTAAAAAACTTTTCAAGTAAAAACAGCTTGCTGTTCAAAGAAGTTTCAGTATAAAGTTCTTCAAGTTTGTCCCAAAGTTCTTTTGCAGATTCAATCCCACTAACTTTCCTAAGCACAGTAGCAGATAAACCAAGTATAATGGCAGAGTGGGCAAGTTCATTAGTTTCAGCTTGAATAGCTTCAGTATCAGTGGTAGCATAATTGCCACTTATAGCTTTGTAAACTTTTTGTTGAATCAAAATACCCTTCATTTTCTGTTTCCAAATCACAAAATCACTTTTACCATCAAAAGGGGGAAGGTTATACCCTGACATTTTGAAAAACAGATTACTAGTTTTGAAAACTCCAGAAAAACAGGAAGGGAACACACAAGAGACCACACCACAGTAGACTCACAGAGCTCACACAAAGCTAGACACACAGAATTCAAGCAAACACTCAAAACCCTAATTAACTATCCAATCACACAGAAACAGTTAACTCAAGAAAAACAGGTTGTTCAAGTTATTTTCAATTTAAAATTTTCAAACACTTAGTTTCAGAAAACTTTTTCCAGAAAATTTTTGAACCACACTTTTGAAAAACGGATTTTCAACACTACACGACCACCAGGCGGGCCACACCTTCACAGAATGCCTCCAGGCGGGCTGACCATCAAGTAGCAAGCAAGAGAGGGGGTTCACAGAGGCTTACCTAGCGAGGTGTTCGCAAGTGACCTCAATTGCAGGGCCCGTTTCGCGTTTCACAGGCGATCCGGGTGCCAACCTTACAGCCAAGGGGGTGATGAAATCCCGGATTTACAATGGCTGGGGACACCTAATTCGGATCTGCGACCTGGGCCTCCTAGAGGTGTCGGGCTCGGGCCGACCTTCACAGATCCGTGCAGATCTGAAACCCTAGGGTACAGATCTGCCTCACCGGTTGCCGACCGTTACCGGAGCACGGAGCAGTAGCTCTGATACCACTGTTGGAGCTCCGTGCTTCTACGGCGAGCCTCGTACACCTGCAAATACACAAACAAACAAACAGAGTCAGATCTGTTCAAGCCCTAAAACCAGAGCAACTCCCAGACCACAACAGTCAACGGATCTCCTTGAGGATCACCGGGCTGATCAAGGATCTGGGTTTGAGTGGGATACAAGGGCACATGCAGCGGAGTAAATATATATGTATATATATATTAAGAACAGAGACAGAGAGAGATAGAGATTTGAGCTTCGGCTCAGGACTGCGAAGATGCAATCACAGCAGGATCTCCAGGCGCCGCCAAACGAGGGGAGAAGCACAGAAACCTCGCCACAGCACCCACAATGCACAGCTCTCTCACACACTCACTCACAGCCCTCACTCACACAAGGATCTCACAGATCTACACCACAGAACACCACAGGAGGTGAAGAAGGTGAAGGAATCAGAAATCGCACACAGTAGAGGTAGGGTTTACACACAGTTCAGCTGAGTGGAGTTGGCTAGGGTTACGGGTGAGGGGGCATTAAGTAGGAGAGATCAAGGGTCCAGATCAAGCCACCACTTACCAAAACAGATCAAGGGTCAGGATAGGTCAAAGCCCACAGGGACTGGGCTGAAGACAAATGGGCCAGGTAAGTGAGGTGGGTTGGGCTGCAGTAGGTGCTGGGCTGCTTCAGTAAATGGGCCGGCTCCAATGAATGGGCCAACACACATTTATAACATGCAAAGTAGTAAAAAAATATCAATGTGTTTTTATTGAATGAATGACTTGGTTTCTTCGAGAAGTACAAAACAATTGACTGACCAAAAATGCAGAGAGATGCTTGCTCGTGTTCTAAGTTCTCACATGAATTTCGGACCTAATAAAATAGCTTCCTTGACGACTTCTGTGAACATGTACTCTGATTTCTTGATAGAGTGAAGAAGATTGGAAAAGAAAGAATAGAAAATATAATATTGAAAAACCAAATACTTCAAACGAGGTCTACAGAGAATATCTCTGCTGCCACAGCCTACAAAAACCTAATGATTCTGATATCCTTCCTAATTAAAGCCCAAAAACAAAGCTCATTAATTAAATATAATAACTTAACCCTAGTAAACTAAATTAGATAATCAACTCATCCAACTCCAGCAAGCCTGATACTATCAATTGCTCATCTCGGTGAAACAACCTTGTCCTCAAGGCTGAACAGGATATTGCCCTCGAAAATCAGCAGCATCCATCCAAGTATTGTCATGGTCATTCAACCCACGCCACTTGATCAACACTTGCTTTATTAATCCTTCGTCATTGACTAGGTGTCGGTGTTGGAATCCATTCTCACAAAGAAACAGAGGATTTATTGTTAATAGCTTCTTGGGCAAGTCCGGTGACCCCATTGACCCATCAATCCTTTGCTTTGAAAGTGATACCTGAAGGATTGGATGTACTCGGGACGCAGCCGGTAACTTCAAATGGTAGGCTATCGATCGAACGCTAGCAGCCACTTTGAACTTATCACCCACCGAAAAGAGGTGGGCTGCGGTTTTAAAAACTTCCCACCAAAATGAACTCGAAAAGAGGAGATCTCGACCAGAATCTATTGAAAATGTCATCCCGTGTAATTGCAAAATTCCCCGCGACAAGCTATAATGCTTCGTACCAGTCCTGCCTCCCTCGGGATCTCCAGCAATTTTGGAGATCCCTGAATTCATTCGAACCTCCTTATGCACTAGCCCTGAATTCATTCGAACATCCCTTGGAAGCCGAATCCAATCCATCCTCTGAGGTATTGCTATGGCCGCCAACTCCAATTCTTCATCCTGTCGTGAAAGTGCATCTTCTGCCCAATTCAGTGCTCTCTCTTCATAGAGTATTTTAAAGTCATAACCGACCACCTTTTTTGCCCAGTTTTGTTCTGCTGGAGTGGTCAATGGAGTAGCCCAATTCTGTTCTGCTGGAGTGGATAATGGAGTTACAGTCTGGTTTCCTGTGAATTGAGTGTTGTTTTTGGTCATGGGAAGGTTTTCGCATGTGGCTGGTAAAGGTTGGGTAGGTGCTATCAATTCTAATTTTTCCATAATGGCTCTAAACATAGATTTGTGCTATATTAGTGTCTTTTGGATGTCTCCAACCGATGCCTGTAGTCCAGAAAACTTGTCGGTGATGTCCGCTTGCATCCCCACAATCTTCTTTTGCATCCCTACAATCTTCTTCTCTATCTCTTCGATTCGTCCGTCCCTCGTCATCTTCCACGCTCACCGCACCAATTGATAGAGTGAAGAAGATTGGAAAAGAAAGAATAGAAAATATAATATTGAAAAACCAAATACCTCAAACAAGGTCTATAGAGAATATCTCCGCTGCCACAGCCTAGGCTGCAAAACCCTAATGATTCTGATATCCTCCCTAATTAAAGCCCAAAAACAAAGCCCATTAATTAAATATAATAACTTAACCCTAGTAAATTAAATTAGATAACCAACTCATCTAACTCCAGCAAGCCTGATGCTATCATTTCTCTTAAGTGGTCTGTGGTCACATCATACTTCTTCAGCACACTATCAAATACCAATATCACGAGACAAATGAGACTCTTAAAAAAAGCTTATTGTCGAAGTTAGAGAGGTTAATCATAGCAGAATTTTGCTATGCTGATAGTTAATCTCTCTCTCTCTCACCGGATCCGATCAAATCTGACAGGATCTATCATGGATTCCGTACCTTTGTAAATCCCTTCATCATCTAAGATTGCCATTCGTTTACCGTCAAACTTTTTTTACCAACTTGTTGACTAGTCAACGAGATAACATTGAGACTAACATCTAGGTCACCTTACAATGTCATAACATTACTAACCACATTCTCCATGAACATTAGTTTAGCAATCCAAAACTATTTTGATAGTCGAGTGAAATCCCTACTCTTTGCCGAAATTCTACATTTGGATCTTTAATTGTCACGTAATCCATGTCTCATCAGTCATCACATACCTTCCAATGACCCATTTATGATGTTGGTCACAGATTACTGATTCAGTTATATTATATCGTGGGATTTAGAATATGGAACAAACGAAGATGGCGAAATTAGGGTTCCCGTGAGTGATTGTGATGAAAGAAGAAAAAAGGATCAAATTGCGGAATGGAAAATAATGCTGATGGTATTCTGGAACCAAATCCAGAGACATCAGACATGTATGAAAGATAGGATACAGTTGAGAATATTGTAATGAGAATCTAACTACATCCGTAATTAATTAGGAATTTAGGATTGAATTAATGAGAATCTAACTACATGCTGGTCATGCAAAACAACAACTAAAAAACAGCTCCTATCTTGCAATTCCTCAAAACACGACGACAATAAATCATCAGCTCTCGCCTAAGCTTGGCTAGGTAACACTTTAATAAAGACTAGTTGAGCAATAATTCAAAAGTAGGAAAATATAATGCTTATTTTGGTACCTAGTGTTGGAGCTCCGCGCTTCAACGGCGAGCCTCGGACACCTGCAAAACACAAACAAATCAACCAAGTCAGATCAGTTCAAGCCCTAAAACCAGAGCAAGATCCCAGACCACAACAGTCAATGGATCTCGAAGGAGAACCAGTCTGTATATCAGGATCTGGGCTTGGATGGAGTATAAGGGCACATGCAGCGGAATATATATGTATATATATATATATATATATCAGAAACAGAGAAAGGGAAAGAGATAGAGGTTTGAGTTTCGGCTCAGGACTGTGAAGATGCAATCACAGCAGCTTCACCAGGCGCCACCAAACGAGGGGAGAACACAGAAACCTTGCCAGCAGCACCCACAAAGCACAACTCTCTCACACTCTCACTCACAGCCCTCACTCACACACGGATCTCACAGATCTACACCACAGAACACCACAAAAGGTGAAGAAGGTGAGGAATCAGAAATCGCACACAGTAGAGGTAGGGTTTACACACAGTATCAGCTGAGTAGAGTGAGCTAGGGTTGCAGGTGAAGAGTGCAATAAGTAGGAGAGATCAAGGGACAGGATTAAGCCACCACTTACCAAAATGGATCAAGGGTCAGGATAGGACAAAGCCCACAGACTGGGCTGAAGACAAATGGGCCAGGTAAGTAGAGTGGGTTGGGCTGCAGTGGGTGCTGGGCTGCTTCAGTTAAATGGGCCGACACCAATAAATGGGCCAACACACATTTTATAACATTCTCCACCTTGTTGGCAACACACTGGATCAACCTGCTCAAGCATCTTATAAAGACATTACATGCTGGTTTAAAGCCACACACATGCAAACACAGTCTAACACAGTTCATCATAGCCTTAGCCCTGCACACCTAAGTGTACAGGGCAAGTTACACAAAGTAACAAAATAATATAGTGACTCCTCAGCCCTACCTGAGGCATTCAGAGAACACTATAAGGATAGTCCCAACTAGGGACTCAACTTACACACAGTAAGAAGTAAATGGGGTAATAACCAAGAGGTCAGAACACCAACAAAGAACACAGAGCACAGAGCAAGTAATAACAAACAGGAGCAACTAATCACAGGCATCAAAATGCAGGAATTTCAAACAGAAAAGAAATTTTTCCAAAGGCAGTGATTTAGTTCCCATATCAGAGGGGTTATGATGAGTGGATATCTTTTCAAGTAGAATATAACCTGTTTCAACAAGATCTCTAATGAAATGGTACCTAACATCTATATGTTTGGTCCTATCATGAAAAACAGGATTCTTACACAACTGGATACCAGACTGGGAATCAGAAAACACAGAGACACTACCACTTAACATTTTAATCTCAGATAATAGACCTTTCAACCAAATAGCTTTCTTGAAGGAATCAGTAATAGCAATATATTCAGATTCAGTAGTAGAAAGGGCAACAACATTTTGCAACTGAGATTTCCAGTTAACACAGCCACCACACACAGTGAAAATATAAGAGGTAGAAGATTTTCTAGATCATTAGCATAATTAGAATCCACATAGCCACTCAAAATAACTCCAGCCTTTGACTTAGTGAATCTCAGGCCAAAGCTTCTAGTACTAGACAGGTACCTGAACAGCCATTTCATGGCTTCCCAATGAGGCTGTCCAGGGTTAGCCATGTACCTACTCAAACAGCTAACACTATAAGCTATATCAAGTCTAGTAGACACCATCAAGTACATCACAGACCTCACAGCACAAGCATAAGGCACATTAACCATAGAAGCAATTTCAGAATCAGTCTTTGGACATTGGTCCTTAGACAACACAAAGTGAGAAGCAAGGGGAACAGAAACAGACTTGCAGCCTAGCATGGAGAATCTTTCTAACAATTTATTCACATAGGCAGTTTGATTAAGGTGAATGTAACCTTCAGTTCTATTTCTCACAATATTCATACCTAGTATTTTCTTAGCATCTCCTAAATCTTTCATTTCAAACTTAGTACTTAAACTATGTTGAACAGATTTCACAGAGTTCAAATTAGGAGAAAGGATTAACATATCATCCACATAAAGCACAAGAAAAACAGGTATGGCAGACTTCAAATAATACAGACAAGGATCATAAGAACTTCTGCTGAATTTTTGAGAAATCATGAATTCATCAAACTTTTTATTCCATTGCCTAGGTGACTGTTTCAAACCATAAAGAGATTTTTTCAAAAGACAGACATGTTCAGTTTTAGTTTTATCAACAAAACCCTCTGGTTGTTTCATAAAAATCTGTTCTTCTAAGTCACCATGTAAAAAGGCAGTTTTAACATCCATTTGTTTCAGTTCCCAATCATAATGAGCACACAGAGCAAGCATTATTCTCACAGTAGTAAACTTCACAACAGGAGCAAATATTTCATTATAATCAATTCCTTCTTTTTGTGAAAAACCTTTGGCAACTAACCTAGCTTTATATCTGATATCATTACCCTCTTGTTTAACTTTGAAAAGCCATTTACAGTCCACAACAGAACACTTAGAGGGTTTAAGGACTAAAGTCCAAGTTCCATTTTTCAATAAAGAGTTCATTTCTTCATTCATGGCAGAAAGCCAGTTTTTGGAATTTTCAGATTTTAAAGCTTCCACATAGCATTTAGGTTCAGAGTTTTCAATCACATCATGCATATTAAAAGCAAAGGCACCTAACTGAAAGTCATTTAACCTAGCAAGAGCCCTAGGGTTTCTCATAACCCTATCTCTAGCAAGTTGATAATCAGAGGGCACAGAAGTATTATCATGCATGTGGGAATTATTATAATCATTAGGGTTGACAGTTTCAGAATTAGCTGGAAAAGAGTGGCCTGATACATCAGGTACAGGTCCATTAGGATTTTCCACAGGAGGTATAGGCATGTTCACAGATTCAGGCACACAAGCAGGATCAGAACTTTGCACACAAGGATCAGGCAAATCACTAGAATCATGTTCATTCACAGAATCAATTTCAGGAGCAAGCTCCACCTCATTTTGGACATCCACATTAGACTGACTCACAGGCAAACATGGAAATTCAGATTCATTAAACACAACATCTCTACTAGTGATAATTTTAAAACCAGGGTCACACCTAAGCCACAACCTATAACCTTTAGTACCTTCAGGATAACCAAGAAACACACATTTCTTAGACCTAGGTTCCAATTTATCTCCAGAGTGGAGGACCAAAGCAGAACAACCAAAAATTCTCAAATTTGTCAAGTCAATAGGTTTTCCAGAAAACACATTTTCAGGGCACTTACCCTTGAGAGGCACAGAGGGAGATCTATTTATCAGATAAGTAGCAGTTAACACAGCTTCACCCCAAAAACTTTTACTTAGACCAGAAGAAGCAAGCAAACACCTAACTCTCTCTAATAAAGTCCTATTCATTTTCTCAGCCACACCATTTTGTTGTGGGGTATAGGGTACTGTCCTATGTCTTCTAATACCAGCCTCAGCACATAGATCATTCATATTAGCATTACAAAATTCAAGACCATTGTCTGTCCTAAGAGTTTTAATTTTCAAACCAGTTTGATTTTCAATTAAGTTCTTAAACTCTTTAAATTTTGCAAAGACATCAGATTTATTTTTCATTAAAAACACCCACACTTTTCTGGAAAAATCATCTATTACAGAAAGAAAGTACCTATTGCCACCTTGGGTAGGTTCAGGGGAGGGACCCCACACATCAGCATGTAGATATTCAAGTATGCACTTAGTAGAGGGCACATTGGGGGAGGGAGACACAAGAAAGCTCATTCTAGTTTGTTTACCTAACACACAAGTATCACAGAAAGTAGAGCAAGTCAATTTAGCATCACCAAAGACACCTTGTTTTTGCAATAATTCAAAACCAGTTTTACTTATGTGTCCAAGCCTTTTATGCCATAAATCAGAAACATTTTCATGGACAGAATTTGCATGATTATTCAAATAACACTCAGCTTTGCAAACATACAAGTTGTACTGCCTAGCAGCTTTGCAAACAACCTTAGAACCCTCCATAATAGTCATGCACCCATTACCCCATTTACCACATAAACCCTCAGTTTCAAGTGCAGCACAGGAAATCAAGTTTTGACTCATGTCAGGCACATGCCTAACATTTTTGAAAGTGTACACACTACCAGTTTCAAATTTCACAGAGATATCACCAATACCATTCACAGAACACCTTTTATCATTAGCCATGGAGACATATGAGTTTTTAAGTTCTTTATAAGTTGAAAACAAATGCAGGTATGAAGACATATGATAAGTGCACCCAGAGTCAATTAGCCAATCATTTTCACACAGAAGAGAGGCACTAGTAGCATTCACATTGGACAGCAAGGAGCAATCATGCATCATAAACACATCACCTATACTATCAGAATCCACATTAGCATTATTACTATTCTGTTTCTTAGGTTTATTGCAGTCTTTCATATAATGTCCAATTTCACCACAGTTGTAACACTTCCTACCCTTAGCCTTAGGATCAGATTTACCCTTACCCTTGCTATCATGATTTTGATTTCCAAAGCCTTTTGAGCCCTGGTTACCATACTTCTTATTCTTCATTTTACCCTTAACATAATTAACATCATTAGTGGCCTTAGGAGTTCTACCAGATTTTAAATCCTGTTCTTTACTCTTAAGGCTGTTAACTACAGTATCTAGGGTAACAACATCTCTACCATACTTAATAGCAGACTTAACATCAGAATAAGAATCAGGTATGGCATTTAACAAAATTATAGCAGAGTAATCATCAATGTGCTTATCACCAGTTAACTTGATATCTTGGATCAATTTATTGAAAGAGTCAATGTTTTCATTTATATCTTTGCTCATATCAAGTTTGAATCTAAAAAACTTTTCAAGTAAAAACAGTTTGCTGTTTAAAGAAGTTTCAGTGTAAAGTTCTTCAAGTTTGTTCCAAAGTTCTTTTGCAGATTCAATTCCACTAACTTTCCTAAGCATAGTAGCAGATAAACCAAGTATAATGGCAGAGTGGGCAAGTTCATTAGTTTCAGTTTGAATAGCTTCAGTATCAGTGGTAGTATAATTGCCACTTATAGCTTTGTAAACTTTTTGTTGAATCAAAATACCCTTCATTTTCTGTTTCCAAATCACAAAATCACTTTTACCATCAAAACGGGGAAGGTTATACCCTGACATTTTGAAAAGCAGATTACCAGTTTTGAAAACTCCAGAAGAACAGAAAGGGAAGACACAAGAGACCACACCACAGAGGACTCACAGTTCTCACACAAAGCCAGACACACAGAATTCAAACAAACACTCAAAACCCTAGTTAACTATCCAAACACACAGAGGCAGTTAACTCAGAAAAAACATATTGTTCATGCTATTTTCAATTTAAAATTTTCAAACACTCAGTTTCAGAAAGAAAATTTTCCAGAAAATATATTGAACAACACCTTTTGAAAAACAGATTTTCAACACTAAAACGACCACCAGGCGGGCCACACCATCACAGAGTGCCTCCAGGCGGGCTGACCGTCACGTTGACAGGCAAATGAGGGGGTTAACTGACTTACCTTGCGAGGTGTTCGCAAGTGACCTCAATTGCAGGGCCCGTTTCGCGTTTCACAGGCGATCCGGGTGCCAACCTTACAGCCAAGGGGGTGAAGAAATCCCGGATTTACAATGGCTGGGGACACCTAATTCGGATCTGCTACCTGGGCCTCCTTGCGGTGTCGGGCTCGGGACGACCTTCGCAGATCCTTGCAGATCTGAAACCCTAAGGCACAGATCTGCTTCACCGGTTGCCGACCGTTACCGGAGCACGGAGCAGTATCTCTGATACCACTGTTGGAGCTCCGCGCTTCAACGGCGAGCCTCGGACACCTGCAAAACACAAACAAATCAACCAAGTCAGATCAGTTCAAGCCCTAAAACCAGAGTAAGATCCCAGACCACAACAGTCAATGGATCTCGAAGGAGAACCAGTCTGTATATCAGGATCTGGGCTTGGATGGAGTACAAGGGCATATGCAGCGGAATATATATGTATATATATATATATATATATATATATATATATATATATATATATATCAGAAACAGAGAAAGGGAAAGAGATAGAGGTTTGAGCTTCGGCTCAGGACTGTGAAGATGCAATCACAGCAGCTTCACCAGGCGCCACCAAACGAGGGGAGAACACAGAAACCTTGCCAGCAGCACCCACAAAGCACAGCTCTCTCACACTCTCACTCACAGCCCTCACTCACACACGGATCTCACAGATTTACACCACAGAACACCACAAAAGGTGAAGAAGGTGAGGAATCAGAAATCGCACACAGTAGAGGTAGGGTTTACACACAGTATCAGCTGAGTAGAGTGAGCTAGGGTTGCGGGTGAAGAGTGCAATAAGTAGGAGAGATCAAGGGACAGGATTAAGCCACCACTTACCAAAAGGGATCAAGGGTCAGGTTAGGACAAAGCCCACATACTGGGCTGAAGACAAATGGGCCAGGTAAGTAGAGTGGGTTGGGCTGCAGTGGGTGCTGGGCTGCTTCAGTTAAATGGGCCGGCACCAATAAATGGGCCAACACACATTTTATAACACCTAGTAAGCATTTATATTTTCATCTCCTTATATATTATTGTGTGTGTGTGAAATTACGGGTTTTATTTTTAACTTAGCTTCACAATTGTGTAGGTACATCATAGACAATTACTTCTCGTTAGAAACGTTAGACACTTATTTTTATGGTTCATTTAATCATTCAAGAAAACAAAAGGCGCACGCCAAGAGCAAAATAAACATAAGAAGCTCAGTCTACACTGTTGAGAGCATCTCAATACAACCCTAACCTCATTTTTTTCCAGGTAAAACTGGCTTCCCATACAAGAGCTCGGCAAAGATGCAACCAACAGACCACATGTGAACAGCTGGACCATACTTTGTGGCTCCGAGAAGCAACTCCGGAGGTCTTTACAATCAACATATCATAAAATGGAGGCACGAAATTAGTCGGTGGCACTACTAGAAAACCATAGAATTTGAAACAATGATCAATTCAACAATAGGGAGGATTTACATGTACCACAACGTGATAACCCGATTCGTAAGATTAGCATTGACGTCGTTGGAAAACGAACGTGCAAGTCCAAAATCAACAAGGATTATTTATTGCTGAAATTGATTGTGGAATATTACTTACCTGGATCGCTGTTCTTAGTGGCAACCTGTCATTTTGTGCAGCATGTGCACATGCATCTTGCGAAAGCTTCCCATAGTTCATGACATTGCATAACCTCTTTCGTTCATGGTCTGATGGGATGGGTGAGTCTACGAATAATCACAATTATCATTAGTCAGTTTTTTTTTTTACATTTATTCCCTCCCTAATCATGCAGAAACCAGTTATCGGCCAAAATTACAAACATTCCTCTCACATTTGTTTCTCTTTCGCGAGCTTCACTCTCCCGGTGAATTATTTGTTATATAAATAAAAAAACATCAAGAGGGTGCTTGAAATACTTTAAGGATGCTTTCGTAATTTTTAAAGATAACTGGATTCTTTTATAATTTTTGTGACTACCCCTAGAACGAATGAATAACAGATAACCTTAAGATAGGTGTCTATAGCTATGTAGAGTCCATCATGGCTTGTCCTAGCATTTTCCGGCAGTGATTGAGCTAGATACTGGAACTTGGTGATCGGAAGCTGTTGGTCCCTTGCAATTTCTGCTAAATAGTTGTCGAGAAGTTTACTGATGGCCAATGGCTGAGATTGTTGTAGTTGTTTTTGCTGTTCATACAGCAAGAAATATTCCAAAATCCTTTGCACGACATCTACGTTGTGCGTATGGTCTTCCTCAATTAGCGAAGGATGTCTATGGAATCGGTCATAACATTAATCTATGATATGTGACCATTACATAAAACACCTTCAAAATTAGCAATGACTTGTCCCCAGGAACATAGCCGAGTGGTAAGGCCTGTGATAATGTCGGTGTAATTCCCCGGCGACGCAGGGTT
This sequence comes from Euphrasia confusa, assembly GCA_954870475.1. NCBI lineage: Eukaryota > Viridiplantae > Streptophyta > Magnoliopsida > Lamiales > Orobanchaceae > Euphrasia > Euphrasia confusa. Next base: position 28,025,562 of record OX940968.1, on the reverse strand, counting down.
CGAATCTCGGGTGGGACAAATTTTCATTGAAATATTATGAAGGTTTGTCCTGGGGTTCGATCTGTTGGCTCTCTCGACACCTGGGACCTCCGATCGGGTGGGGGTGGAGTTTCTCGTTTCTCCTCCTTATAAAAAAAAATAAAAATAGCAATGACTTACTTTCCCCTTTGTTCACTTGCCCTGCAGCTAGGAATGAGAATATCACTAACATCCGCGCTTTCCAATAACAAATCGGCTCTCTTCTCGAGCTCCGACACCAAAGCTGGGGATGCGCCGTAAAATATTGCCATCCTTAACATCTTCAGAATGAACTTACATGAAACCGCTTCCTTATCTGGTGGCAGCAAGCTCACCAGACTTTCGACTATCATTGATACCGGTAAATTATGAGAAATGAGGAGTAACACGAGAACACACTCAAATGATATTTCTTTCTCTAAGGAATCCACCAAAGAGATCGAAATGACTCGCCACCTTATGGAATCCACCAAAAGGATAAGAGAAAAAAAAACAAGTCGAAAGACTTCAAAGATGATTATTATTCAATATGTGATACTCTCACATTACGATCGGTTGATCTTTATATCCTAGCCAAGACACTTCATGCATTAACATGCATTTATTACATCAATTATTTAGACTCTTAACTTAGACACATACTGATATTAAAAACAAGAATTGAAAAGACATGAAAATAAGTAAACTAAGCACTTTTGCACTTCCTCCATGAATCTGCCCGAAACTGCCACACTTCACCATTAATGCTATAACTTTTCGTAGACAACTCCAAATGACCTCTCGTCTGTTCCAAAATATTATAGACTGTTTGGGCTTCGAAACCATATGTCGCATGCATTTTTATTCCCTTCGAAACAAAGCAGTTTTTTAATTGAAGATGGGCCATCTGCTGGACTGGGCATTGCACAAAATGGCCTTTTTATTTGGTGGACCTTTTTTATTTTTATCATTCGCTTCCACTGCGTTTAAACTTGCCCTAGAGTTTCTGTTGTCTTCATCCTCACTACTATCATCTTCATCATCATGGTAAGGAGATAAATCAGCTACATTAAAAGTTGCCGAAACACCATAGTCTCCGGGAAGTCCAATTTTGTAAGCATTCTCTCCTATGCGTTGAAGAACTTTAAATGGACCATCAGCTCGTGGACTAAGTTTTCCATGTTTTCCCCTGGGAAACCTTTCCTTACGCAAGTGAATCCAAATCATATCTCCTTCTTTGAATGCGGCAGCTTTCCGATGTTTATCCGCATTCTTTTTGTACCTTTCATTTTGCTTGACAATTCGATCGTGAATTTCTTGATGCATCTTTTTTATGAACTTAATTGGCTCTGTCTTCATCATCTTTGCTATATGAATGAGTAGTTTCAATAGGAACTAAATCCAAAGGGCTACTCGGATTATCACCATAAACAACCTCGAAAGGACTGGTTTTCGTAGTTTGATTACGAGAGCGATTGTAAGCAAACTTCGCCTGTGCAAGTGTAAGACCCCATTGCCGAATGTTAGAAAGACTCCTCAAGAGATTCCCCAAGCTTCTATTGAAAACTTATGTTTTTCCATCCGTTTGAGGATGATGAGAGGTGCTAAATTGCAAAGTTGTTCCCATCTTTCGCCAAAGTGTGCGCCAAAAATGATTCATGAACTTTGGATCCCGATCAGAAGTCATAGTTTTAGGAACGCCATGAAGCTTCACAATTTCTCGAAAATAAAGATCAGCTACATTTGAAGCATCCATCGTTTTGTTACATGGCACAAAATGAGCCATTTTGGAGAACCGATCAACCACAACCATAATTGAATCTTTATTTCTTTGAGTTCTCGGCAACCCAACCACAAAATCTAAGCTCACGTCATCCCATGGAGCTAACGGGGCAGGTAAAGGAGTGTATAAACCCGTATTTTTCCCACGAGTTTTTGCCAAATGACAAATTCGACAACGCTCCACGAACCTCGCCACATCTCTATCCATCCTTAGCCAAAAGAAATTTTCTTTGATGAAAGCTAAAGTTTTATCTCTCCCAAAATGTCCAGCAAGTCCTCCACCATGAGCTTCCTTAATGATAGATACTCTAATAGACCCTTCAGGGATGCACAATTGATTATCTTTAAAAAGAAAACCACCTTGTATCAAAAAATGATTTGAAGGCCCCTTTGAACATTCTTCCCATATTTTCTGAAAATGAGGATCATGTTCATATTGCTCTTTAAGATTGTCAAATCCCAAAACTTCTACTTCCAATGTCGAGAGTAGAGAAAAAGCATCCGCCACTTGATTTTGCTTTCCAGACTTATGCTTGATGTTGAATGTAAAAGATTGAAGAAACTGAACCCATTTAGCATGCCTGCTATTGAGTTTATGCTGACCATTGATATATTTTAACGCCTCGTGGTCGGAGAATAGAATAAACTCCTTGCATATAAGATAGTGACTTCAATGATCCAAAGCTCTAGTAATTGCATAGAACTCCTTGTCATACGCAGAATAATTCCTTCGACTTCCATTCAACTTCTCACTAAAAAAAGCAATAGGTTTACCTTCTTGGCTAAGCACTGCCCCAATACCCACATTAGAAGCATCACAATCCACTTCAAATAATTTTTCAAAATTTGGAAGAGCAAGAATAGGTGTTGCTGTAATTTTGTCCTTGATGACTTCAAAACTTTTTTGCGCTTCTTTCGACCATTGAAATTTTTCTCCTTTCAAACACTCTGTTATGGGAGCTACAAGAGTGCTAAAATTTTTCATGAACCGTCGATAAAATGAAGCAAGACCATGAAAACTTCGAACATCCCGAATGGTTGTAGGGACTGGCCAATTTACAATTGCTTCCACTTTGTTCGGATCCACTTTCATGCCCTCGGCGGATATGATGAATCCTAGGAAAACAAGGCTCTTGGAGAAAAATTCACACTTCTTCAAATTGGTATACAATTTTTCATTCTTTAAAGTGCTCAAAATATTCTCAAAATGCTCCAAGTGTTCTTCACTCTTGCTAAAAATTAGAATATCGTCGAAATAAACGACGACATACTTTCCGATATAAGGTTTGAAAACTTGATTCATCAACCTCATAAAAGTGCTGGGAGCATTAGAAAGACCAAAAGGCATTACCATCCATTCGTAAAGTTTGTCTCTTGTTTTAAAGGCTGCTTTCCATTCGTCACCAGGCCTCATGCGGATTTGATGATAACCACTTCGAAGATCAATTTTTGAAAAAATTGACGCACCATGTAGTTGATCGAGAAGGTCTTCCAAGCGGGGAATCGGAAAGCGGTATTTGATTGTAATTTTATTCACCGCCCTACTATCGATACACATGCGCCAAGAATTGTCTTTTTTCGGAACGAGAAGAGCAGGGACTGCACATGGACTCATACTTTCTCTCACCAAGCCTTTTTCCATAAGTTCTTGTACTTGCCTTTGCAACTCTTCATGCTCTTTCGGATTCATTCGATATGCAGCCTTGTTTGGAACGGACGCACCTGGAATAAAATCAATACAATGTTGAATGTCTCTCATCGGAGGAAGTCCCGGAGGAATATCGTCGGGGACTACGTCTTTAAACTTTTCAAGAAGCGGAATCATTATGGATGGGATTTCCATATTTGTCGCATTTTCTTCCATGACGAGAAGAACATAAGCTTCATTAGAGTCTTCCACAGCTGCATCAAATTGAGATTTAGAGAGTAAAATATTTCCCTCGCCTTTTGTTGATTTAGAAATACTCTCAAGATTGGAAGGACCCAACACAATTTTTACTCCATCTTTCTGAAAAGAATAAGTATTCTTATATCCATCATGCATCACCTTTTGATCATATAACCACGGCCTCCCAAGAAGTACATGCCAAGCATCCATAGGTATAATATCACACCATATGTTGTCTTGATAATTCTTGCCGATCGAAAAATTTACCAAGCATCTTCTTTCAACCCTCAATTTATTTCCTTTCGAAAGCCAAGAGAGTTTATAAGGATGTGGATGATTCTTTGTCTTGAGTTTGAGTTTCTCCACCATTTCATTTGACACCATATTTTCGCAACTACCGCCATCAATAATGATGTTGCATACCTTTCCATTGGAAGTACATCTCGTATGGAAAATATTGTGCCGAAGCCAATCATCTTCTTCTTGGATAGTACTTAAGCACTTTCTTGCCACAAGAATTTCACCACGATCAGCATATATGACCTCTTCTTCATCTTCATATTCGTCATATTTTGGTTCCTCCTCTTCTTTGGGTTCATCTTCTTCGACAAGTGAAATAATTCTTCTATTCGGACAATCGGTAGCGATATGGCCGAATCCCTGGCATTTAAAGCATTTGCGAGAATTTGAAGAATTAGTATTACTTGATTTTGGTTCTTCGTCTTTTTTGAAAATTGGCTTTGATGGACTTGGTTTTGTTGGTGGAGGCTTGGGAAAATATCACAAATCGTCCTGTACGGATGTCATCTCCAGTAAGTAGTCCTGTATCTTCAAAAATTATCACAGTTGGTCCTTTTGCCCGGGAAAAGTCACGTTTTTCTCACGTGCTTGCCGAAAAAGTGACATGGCAATCGGAAATTGGGTCAACTCACCTTTGACTCGCCTAGTCAACAATTAAGGTGAAAATGGAGGGAAAATTAGCTCGGTAATTTCGTAATTAAAAGACAATTGAGGGGCATCAATTTAACACACCAAAGCTGAAGGATTAAACCCTCATTTACGTATGAGATTTCTTACAATTCCTCATTTACTCTTCCTTTTTTTTTTTTTACTGAAAACCCTAATTTGATTTTTCCCCCAAATTGATTTTCCCCCAAATCAAACAATACCCTAATTCAGTTACTTAAAGTGAAGGCGTGCTCCAGAATGGGTAATGGCGGTAGCAATTTGAAGCGGAAAAAATGTGTGGACGATGGCAAAGTTACAGTGATTATTCGACATGGAGGTAAGTTCGTAATGAATCCTCTACCCATGTATTTTGGAGGTTTCAATTCCACTCTCCATGGAGTCAATCTGAAAAAAGATGTTTCCTTTGAGAAGTTTTCAAAGTGTTGTGAGAAGTTAGGTATAATTGGGGCCAAAAACTTCTATTCAATTGGGAGAAAATCCTTCAACCCATTATACGATGAAGATGAACTTCTTGCATGGGGTTGGGAATGCAGCAAACAAGATAGGCCTATAGAGATTTGTGTGGAGGTACTGAAACAGAGTGTAGAGAGCAGTGATGATGATGACAGTAATTATAAGGATTAATCATCAGCAGAGAGCTTAAATGATGAAGATGATGATATGTGGAAGAGCTCTGTGGACCCTGATGTGGCTGAGGCTGTTTTTGACCAAGGAGATGGTGACAGTGAAGATGAAGATGAAGATGTTGTCTGTGATGAGAGTGACTTTGATGAACATAGAGAGTCTGAAGAAGAGGGTAATACCAGTGAGCAACACCCCATCTTCAACAAAGAAGTTATTTATCATCCTGAGTTTGCCATTGGAATGACTTTTGAGAGCAAGGAATTATTCAAACAAGCAGTCACTTCACATGCCATCAACACAAAGAGGTCATTGTATTTGAAGAAAAATGACAAGATAAGGGTGTATGCAAGATGTAGAGGAGAGGGTTGTGAGTGGTCATGCACTGCTTTAAAACTTCTGGAGAAAGAGAAATGGAAAATCAGATCATACAACCCTGAGCATAACTGTGCACCCACCTTCCATGTTACCAATTTATCAAGCACTTGGTTGGGGAAGAAGCACCTGTCAGATTTTCAATGTGATCCAAAAAGAAGCATCAAAGGATGGAGGAAAGAGGTTATGAGGGAGCTGAACCTAAATGTATCTTCTCAACAAGCCTACAGAGCAAGATCAGTGGCAAGGAATATTCTAGAAGGTGAGCCAGACTCACAATACACAAAGCTGTGGGACTATGGTGGGGAAATAAGGGCTTCAAATCTTGGTAGCACTGTGGTTTTAGATATTGATGGTGATGGTAAGTTTTCAAAATTCTATGTTTGTTTTGAAGCTGTAAAAAGAGGTTTTAAGAATGGATGTAGGCCCTATATTGGTGTAGATGGTTGTTGGTTAAATGGTCCTAGGGGAGGGATACTTTTATCTGCTGTTGGGGTAGATCCAGATAATTGCATATATCCTCTAGCCTATGCAATTGTTTCTGTGGAGAATAGAGAAACTTGGGAGTGGTTCTCAGTGATGTTGAAAGCAGACCTGGAGCTTGGGAATGGTGAGGGATACACCTTTATGTCTGATAGGCAGAAGGGTTTAATAGGAGCTTTGAATGATGTTTTCCCAAATGGAGAGAAAAGATTTTGTGTTAGACACATGATCAATAATATGGTTGTAGCTGGATTCAGAGGATTAACTTACAAGAATGCAGTGTTTGGGCTTGCTAGGGCTAGCACTGTAGGTGTTTTCAATGAAAGGATGGATGATTTCAAGGGATTAAATGAGTCAACTGCCAAGGCTGGAGAATGGTTATGTGAAAGGGATCCTGCTAATTGGTCTAAAGCTTATTTCAGTACACTGTCAAAGTGTGACAGTTTGTTGAATAATGCTTGTGAAAGCTTCAACTCCAGTATCCTTGATGGCAGAGACAAACCAGTACTCACAATGCTTGAGTGGATTAGAATGTGGATGATGGAGAGGTTTCAAACCAACAGGGACAAAGCTGAAAGATGGAAAGGAAGACTGCCACCTAAGATCACTAAGATATTAAGGAAGAAAATGGCAAAAATGTCAGATTGTATTCCAATGAAAGCAAGCAATACTCATTACCAAATCAAGTGTCCTGATGCTAGTTTGTATGCTGTGGATCTTGAGAAATGGACTTGTTCTTGCAGGCAATGGGAATTGAGTGGTATTCCATGCAAACATGCATGTTCAGCCATGATGAGCCATTTTATTTGCTCATCTTTGAGCCCTTTTAGAGTCGTTGTTGAGTCAGTTTGAGTTGTTTTGTTTGCCTGGTGACACTACCGTCGTGGAGTAGTGCAAAATAATATTTATAGTTCCTAAACTATTCACTAGCACAAGTACTAGTAGCAAGTATAGGGTCGATCCCACGAGGAGGCGAATTAGCTTATAGTTTTCCCGGCTTTGAATGCTCAATTGGGTTGTCACGTTTGAAAAGTTTTTGTTTTGGAGAGCAGTTGGGCACTGCCGAACCGTGGTCACCGTGTTTACTTGACTGGAAAATAACAAATAACTTAAACAGAAATAAAACTAGCATGCAACCTAATTAATAAACTGAGCAATTAACAGACTCGACTAAGCAGATAAGATGAAACAAATAAAGAATAAAGTATCCAGGCATTGACTCCCCTGACTTCCCCCTTGACCTATGTGCTGCCGATCATCGGTACGTATATCATTTTGCTAACAGTTTTGTCTTCCAGTTATAGATCCCAAGTATTAACATCCCTATAATGTCACGCATATTAATACCCCGAACCCTTATTCGCTCTTATGTTTAAGTCCTGCTAGATCTCTCTCAACAAGTCTCCTGACATTGACCAATTCGACACTATGTGACCGCATTAGTCTAAGTTGATCAAGTCGCCTTCATCCTCCAAGCAAACCCGGAATGGCCAATAGCATGCCTGGACAGACCCAAGTCATACGACCACATCTCCAGCAACATGTTGTACTTCGCGGACGCCCAGTCTCCCGGTCGCGTTGATCCACGTACTCCTGTGTTAGGCAAGTCGGGGTTCCCACTGGTCACTGTAGGATTGCCCAAGTCCCTAACATGCTTAAGTTACTACCCTGTTGAATCGGGAACAAAACTCAGCTAGTTGCTGTCATCAATAAGCCTCCCGGCATGATCACGTCTTAGGGTTGGTCAGGTTCTGCCTTTGCCCAGATACAAACAGATTAGCTACTCATGGAAATAAACGAAAATAAAACTAAGGAAATAAGACGAACTGAACTATGCATTGAAAACGGGAAATTGTTCAACAAAAGAAATAAACTAAGTACGGAATTAAAAAGCATAAAACATAAAGATTGTTTTTGGCCCAAAGGCTTAACAGAAAATAAACGCCGGCGAGTGGTGTTGCTCACGCGGTCGCCTTCTTCGTCACTGGTCAGGTAGGGTTCCGATCCGGATTGCTCGCTGCTCATACGTCGTTTTTTCTTTCTTCAGTCACTCCATTTATATAGACGGGCTTCAGCTGATGGGAGACGTGTGGGGGAATACCTCTAGGGTTGGACGAGAGTCCTCCTTTATCTTTATCTCTGAATCTGGTCATCTTGAAGAGTCCACGATTTTCAGGATTCTGGGTACACCGAATGCCCAACGTTCCGCCTCCGTCAATGTTAGCGCTTGCCCATGTACTTCCTTCTCTGACTGACTGAGGTAGCGGACCATGTGCGGTACTTGGTCGGCATCAAGTCTCGCTCCACCTGCTGACGTCCTGGTTGCTTGCTCAACTCTGCTGGACCCTTTTCGTCAGTCTGGCTTGCTCAACGAGTGCTCTTGACCATGGAAGGTGATTTTCTTGTCTCTTTCACACAGTGCGCTCCTCTTTTTACTCCTTTACCTGCCCACCTGCAAAACTTGCCCAAGTACCCAAACGTGCCCTCCCAGACACAAACAAAGTAAAAACAAACTAAAGACTCGATATACTTGACTTCTAAAAACCTAAAAATGAGCCAAAAAATATGGCTCATCACACGCACACACTTTACTTCGCTTGTCCTCAAGCGTGTACGGTGACTTGCCTGCTCAAGCAGAAAACAAATAGGGGGTAGAGAAAGAAAGAAAATAGAAGACTCAAGGACAGCATGCTTATCGAAATACAGAGAGTTGATCAAGTGAACAGATAGTCAAAATCATAGTCAATGGAATGCATAAAAAACGGTCAAGAGTTTGCAACAGGATTTTGGGATTCTCACTAAGTGTTTCTCTCTACGTAGTGGATGGGTAGTGTTTCGCTCAATGCTGTTTTAAAAGAAGTTCTGCTTTGGGCTTGACCAAGTTCTATCCTGTGACATTTTCAATTGAGTTGGGCAATATCATTAGGGCTTTCTAGGGTGACTGTATAGGCTAGCTTGGGCAATGCCCAGAATTGATCTTAGGTAGGACATGCATTTTACTTAGCAAATTTCCTCCTAATTTCTTCTCTCTCTTACGGGCCTTAGCACACCCTTTTATTCATGGATCTATTTTTTTTCTATTTCTTTGTTTTTCTTTTTTTTTTCTTTTTTTTTCTTTTTTTTTTTTCCAGAGAAGACTTTGCCCTGACTTGCTCTTTTTATGAACTTGAGCATATATGCCGGTTGGGTCAGGGCAGTGGGAGTTTTCCCCCAGGTGATCAAGAAATATTGGCTCGGCTCAAGGGGCTAACAAGGGTCTTCTTTTATTTGTAGTACAGAAAGAAAATGCCTAAATCATTTACTACTCAACTCAATTTTCAAATAATCACAATGGTCAGAACTTGGGCAAGCTTCAGCATTACAAACTTTTAAACAGCTACTCTCATGAAAGAAATATAACACACAGATGTAGGCTCAAATCCTCACGGCTTACCTAGTTGCAATTCCATCGTCCCTAATATTTTTCATGCATAGACTATTAATTTTGAAAACTGTTCAAATTGATCAAGATATTTATCAAGCATGCGACTCGATCAAACTATGGGGTTGCTCTTGCCCTTCCCCCACTCACACTTTGCCTATGGCAAAGTGTGCAAACAGTAATAAGTTGGGCAAGCATCCCCCCTGACTCCGACTCCAACGATGTTGGCGCACCTTCCCACATACACACTTTGCCTTGGGCAAAGTGTGCAAATAAAGAGGTCGACCCCATCAGACATGAGCCGGGCAGACTCAAGACCAAATAAAAATAAAAATAAAAATAAAAATAAAAATCCTAAACTACTAAAACAAAGGGAGGGTACATTTAAGTTTTGGGTTCAGGTGGGTACCTGAATCCAACATGGACGAAGTATGCCATGAGGGCAGTGTGCAGCTCATCCTGCCTCTCTCCAATTCGATCCTGCTTCTCCTCGAGGACATCCAATTGCTCAAGGATCTCCTCCTTCTGCAACTCGACCCTCTCACTTGGTCGACTCACAGGCTCAGTCTTCACTTTCGCTTTGGCTGCCATCGCCAAGGCCTTCACTTCCTCCGGGTTTGTGAACACCCAATCCTCTTGATGGAGTAGTATACTTAATGTCTAGATTTGAGTATTCTGAACTCTGTATGCACTTTCATTTACCTATTTATTACAGACATTCATTTGCTTTTAATTATTGTTAATTAAATACATGCAAATCATAGTCCTAGATTTTATACGTTGTAGTTAGTATGGTGTGTCGGGCCCGCACAGAAGATCATACTATCGGTTACTCGTATTTAATCAAACAGTTGCTCACGACCTAGATGGACACGGACCAATCCATCGGTATAGTCGTTGTGTGAGAGAGAAGATAATTTGTCTTGATTATCTTATCACACTTGTACACTTGGTGTATTGAGCGGATCGATTGAGACTCATCAATTAGGATTGCTCGGCGATAATTGATTTGAGGCTCGGAGTATTTTATTCTTAATCCCTGAAACAATTGCGGGTGTGTATATCTAATATAAGTGACTTTGATTTACCAAAGGAATTAACCGGTTTAATTATTGGGTTGATTACCGGTTAAGTTGGGTCACTATATTTTATATATGGCATGCCGTGAATTCTTGAAGGGGCAGTGTATCCCGTAAGGGTTGATAATATCCCCGAGATGAGCTCATAAGGATTTATTGTGTAAACCTCGCGAGTGGATTTGTTCCGCACAATAAATAAGGTTGAGTGGTACTAGTCTCGGATAAAAGAGATGAATAAATTTATTAAGCAATAAATAAATTTTATTCATGGATATTTAAATCTTAAATACACGGAATAAATAATACTAAGTTGGAGAAATATTATTTGGTATATTATGGAATAATATTGGGAGGTCAATTTTATTTATATAGTGGAAAATAAATAAAATTAATATTGATAAGAATTAATGGATTTGGGTTGGACCCAATTTAATTTTCAATATTAAAGCCCAATATTTATTCTCCTTTTGATCCCCTTCGTAGCCTATAAAAGCACTACATGGTCTTCACTTCTTAACCAACGTAACGCCAACAATAAAGTTCGAGAGTGAAGAGGATCCATAAGTTCGATAGCTCGTCGCCCACCCGACGTTCGAACGGAGTGCAAGGAATACGCGGGAAGGTCACGAGGTCATCATCGATTTCGTTTCTCCGAACAACGAATCGTAGGTACAATTCTCAACGCACTTGTTAATTGTTCGATTTGTGTTTTATTGAAAATACCGTAGGACGAAGATCCGAGGATCGAACCCCGGACCGAGGGTCGAGCCGGGCGGTGGTGGCGAAGCCACCGGACCGCCGGCGGCTCGTGGATCCCTCGCGGGGATCGAGCGCGCGAACCCTCGGCTGGACGCCGAGGGTCGATCGAGCCCTACGGGGCCGATCGCTAGGGCTACGGGTTTCACCCGTAGCAGCTCGTAGCGAGCTGCGGGTTTACCCGCAGCGGCTCGCTGGACGCGAGCCCTAGCCGCGAGCAGCGGATCGCCGGATCCGCTGCGGGGATGCCACGGGCATCCCGTGCGATCGCTGCGAGCGATCGCGAGTCCCCTCGCGGGGACTCGGCTGGGCGTCCGCGTGCCTCGTGCACGCGACGCGTTCGGTCGGGTCCCGGTTCGCGTGGGCTCGTGATTTCTCCGGCGGTTGAGGTTGTCGATTGTATGAACCTCGGCTCGCGGGTTTTCGGGTGGGGGCGGATTACGTGCCTTCGGGTGCGTGGTCTCCAAAGCCCGGACTCCGGCGGATGAGTCGGTGTACGTACGATCTCCGGCGAAGGGTTCGTTCGGGTTATCGGTTCCGCAATTTTGATAACCCGGGATAGCGAATTCCAACAATTGGTATCAGAGCGTGGTTTACGTTCGCGGTATTTTCGATAAAATTGTTCTACCTTGCAGGGTTCCGACTATTATGGCTTGATGATTATTCGTTTAATTATTTTGTCATGTGAATGTTGGTTTTATTAAACTCTCGGACATGTCGAGATTCGTTTTTGGTGGTGAATGCTTGTAATAGTAAAAATTCGGGGGTTGACCGAATTTAGGATTTATTATTATGTTCGTTGTTTTTCCGGAAAATGTATAGGGTCGATTTCGTGTATAGAATCGATACCGGAATTGTAATTTAGATTTTTGTAAATTTATTTTGCGATTGGATCGACGTATCGAAGACCGCCGGAGAAGACGAAGTGACGAGAGGGACGAAGGGCTAGGGATCGATTGGATCGATCCCCATGATGCCCGATCGATGGCTATGGGCGTGGGGGCTGTTGCCCTAGCCGCGGCTGCCACCACCTCGGTGGTTGTCGGCTTGGCTGGGCGGCGGCGCTCCTCCCCGTGGGTGGCCGGTCGATCGAAGGTTGGGGTGGTTCGGGGTCTCCCAACCCGGACTACTCCTACCGAAAATATACTTTCCTAATTAATTCATAATTCCTATTTTGAATATTTCTTTATGGAATATTCTAGAAAAATAGAAAAAGAATTAATTTAGTACTAAATTTATTTTTCCTATTTGATTATTCCTACTCATGGGAATATTCATGGATTAGGAATAAAAATAAATTTAGAAAAGTATAAAAGTACTAACTATTTTATTTCTTTATTTCATTATGGATATCATTTAGAATATTCCAAGAATGTCTTGGATAGATTATTCTAGTGATTTAATGAAGTGGAAAAAGAAAATAAAATAAATAAAAATATTAATAATATTTAATTTTATTTTTAATATATTCAATTGACTTAATTTTCGAATTAAGTAACTTTTGGATTAATTAAAAATAAATAGATTTAAATATTGGACATTAATATTCTCGTCACATGGGGCATTCAAGAAACGAAGACTGAAGACTAGAAGATGCGTACGGGGATGTGATGAAGCCATAATAGTCGGAAAATAATATTCTAGTAATTATTTTGACTATGTGATAATACTATGTGCTTTATTACATGTATGCATGCTATATGTGTTTATTTTATGCACTAGATAGCGTATCCCTTTATTGTAAAAAGCTAAGTGGGAGAGGGTATGGAAACATACCCATGGTCTCCATTGCTGCTCTCTTGGTGACTTTTATATACCTTTGAGGTATATATAGATAAGTCATTGGAGGAGAGTTCTTGTAATTCCTCTTACAAGAAACATTGATTAAGTTTATCAAACAATGCCTAATTTGTCTTTCCAAAGCTGATTTCAAGTCGACTCATTCTCACCCCGGGGAGTGGAATGGAGCCAGAGCCACTTGGTCATGTAGAGGACACAAATTAGAGACTTTCGTGCCATTCTTTGATAGGTGGGTCGTTTGTCTGCTCGGCTCCCTCATTTATGAGAGATAGGGTCGTTCGCATGGTGAATCACTGGTTAGAAACTTCGAGTTTCACTTATGATTCTCCACGTCTTGATTTACGAGATCAAATGGATCAAGTAATTGGGAGTCAATTATAAAAGTCTCTTAGTGTAGTAAACGTCCACACCACGTGGCTTGCTATGCTGACGGACTTTGGATTAATTGATGTAGACAGTTGTAAGTAATTATGAAGAGTTGTGAAGTTATCGTAAACGTCCACACCACGTGGCTTGCGGTGATGTAGCAATTCCAAGTAATTTACTTTGGTACTGAGTAATGGTTTACACTTAGATACGCGTTATAGTATTCCTCCCCACGAGGTTACGCTATAATTGATGTATGACCGAAGAAAATCTAATTGCTAAATCATTTGGGTGGGTAAACGTCCACACCACGTGGCTTGCCTTACCTGATGGGATTTTAGATGTGATTAGTGATTTAATGATATTATTTGAGGGAGATAATATCGGATATTAAATTGTTTGTCTGTTTTATGTGCTTATAGGTTAAGAATGACTGTGACCCCACTTTGTGATATACTTAAGGATGAAAACTCACCGGTTCCATATGGTGATGATTGGGAACGAAATCTGGACATTGTCCAGACTGTTGAGCTTTCCGAATCCACTGTTGTCCCAACTGATGAGGACATTCGAAATGACCTCAGGATGATGTTGAGACATAGCGTGGAAGCCGGGCAAGAGGTGATTAACATATTCACAGAATTCTCTCTCAATGAGTCCCTTAAAAAGGAATCAACGAGAGCGGAGTTTGTGCGTAAGTTAAGAGAATCACAAGCTTTTGTGGCAAGGCTAGAGGAAGAGCGTGCAAAGAAACCCAGTGGCTCAAAGCCACGGATTGGGAAAGGCAAGCCTTCTGGCAAGTGCTTTCGATGCAAGCAGTTTGGGCACTGGAGGTCTGATTGTCCTCTCATCAAAGGTACGAAATTTTCCTTAGTCACTGAAACATTGTCAGCGGTGATATCTACCAGCACCTGGTGTGTAGATACGGGCGCCACTGACCATGTCTGCAATTCATTGCAGGGGTTCCAGGAAACCCGGAGACTTAGAGAGGGAGAGATCGTAGTCTACATGGGCAATGCCGCGAGGGTGGCGGCTGTTGCAGTGGGAGACGTTCACTTACGCTTTAGTAGTGATAGGGTTTTAGTTTTACAAAATTGTCTTTATGTACCGAATTTTAGAAAGAATTTAATTTCGGTTTCTAAGTTAATTCTGAATGGATATGCTGTTTCTTTTGATCACTCTGTGGTCATAAGAAGAAATAGTGAGATTGTCTGTTCTGGTACATTGGTGGACGATTTGTATATTCTAAATCCTGAGTCTAACACGATGCAACTAACCGAGAGTAATAACACATCTACAAACACCAATAAGAGAAAGGAACCTTCTAAGATAAATCAATTATACTTGTGGCATCTAAAGCTAGGTCATATTAATTCGAATAGAATTCAAAGGTTGAAAGCTGATGGTATCATTAGCGGCATAGAAGGAGAGGACCTTCCAACCTGCGAATCCTGTTTGGAGGGTAAAATGACCAAGCGTTCTTTTTCTGGTAAAGGACGTAGAGCTGAACAAGTATTGGATTTGATTCACTCTGATGTATGCGGACCTATGTCTACTCAGGCAAGGGGAGGGTACGAGTATTTCATCACTTTTACTGATGATTACTCAAGGTATGGATATATTTACCTGATGCGCCACAAGAGTGATTCTTTTGACAAGTTCAAGGAATTCAAGGCTCTTGTGGAGAACCTTCGTGGTAAATCCATAAAATGCCTGCGATCTGATCGCGGAGGCGAGTACCTGTCTGGAGAATTCAAGGCATACTTGGCAGAGAATGGGATTGAATCCCAGCTGACTTCACCATATACTCCTCAGCAAAATGGTGTGTCAGAAAGAAGGAATAGGACTCTTATGGAAATGGTGCGATCGATGATGAGTTACTCGGATTTACCTGTTATGTTCTGGGGACATGCCTTGGAAACAGCGGCGTATATTCTGAACAGGGTTCCGACCAAAACGGTACCAACTACACCCATGGAATTGTGGAGTGGGCGTAAGCCTAACTTGGGACACATTCGGATCTGGGGATGTCCAGCACATGTGTTGCGACAAGGCGCCGATAAGTTAGAACCTAGATCAGAAATACGGCTGTTTGTAGGATACCCGAAAGGAACTAAGGGTGGCATGTTCTATAGTCCTACGGACCAGAAGATCGTTATAAGTACTAACGCTCGGTTCTTAGAGGAAGACTATGTCATGGACCACAAGCCCAAAAGTGACATAATACTTGATGAGTTGAGAGGTAACGAGGAAGACCTGGATACAGCCGAACCGAGTGTAGATACACCACTAGAACCTGCACCTAATACTGTCACTGTTAATACACCGGAACGCCGTCGTAGTGGGAGGGTTGCCAAACAACCGGACAGATGGATTGGACTGGGTGAGTCTTCGGACTCGGCACCCGGAGTTCATGAAGTCGATCCCTGGACCTATGATGAGGCGGTACAAGATATAGATGCGCCTTCTTGGAAGAAAGCGATGAAATCCGAAATAGAATCTATGGATTCTAATAAAGTCTGGGATCTTGTAGAACCACCAAGCGGCGTAAAGCCAATTGGGTGTAAATGGGTCTACAAGAGAAAGAGAGGATCTGACGGAAAGGTTGAAACCTTTAAAGCTCGGCTTGTTGCGAAAGGATATACTCAGAAAGAGGGAATCGATTATGAGGAGACCTTCTCGCCGGTAGCCAAGATAAAGTCGATCCGGATTCTCTTATCCATAGCAGCTCATATGGATTATGAGGTGTGGCAAATGGATGTCAAGACAGCTTTCCTTAATGGAAGTCTTGACGAGACGATTTATATGAAACAACCAGAAGGATTCATTGCTAAGGGGCGAGATCATCTAGTGTGCAAGCTTAATCGATCCATTTATGGATTGAAACAAGCCTCGCGATCGTGGAACCTGCGGTTTGATGAAGTAGTCCAATCTTTTGGATTCATTCAAAGCATGGACGAATCGTGTGTGTATTGGAAACGTGATGGAAAGAAGGTGGTGTTCCTCGTGCTTTATGTAGACGACATACTTCTCATTGGCAACAGTGTGAAGATGTTATCAGACATAAAGGGATGGTTGTCTAGACAATTCGATATGAAAGATTTGGGAGAAGTCGGACATGTTCTAGGGATCAAAGTTATAAGGGATCGCCGGAATAGAACATTGTGTCTTTCCCAGCAATCTTACATAGACACGATTCTAGCTCGTTTTAACATGCAAGATTCCAAGAAGGGTGATCTACCCTTCAGTAAAGGAACTTATCTTTCTAAGGATATGTGTCCTCAGACACAGAAGGAGAAAGATGACATGAAAGCGATTCCCTACGCTTCGGCTGTGGGAAGCTTAATGTATGCAATGTTATGCACGAGGCCTGATATCTGTTATGCCGTTGGCATAGTAGCGAGATATCAGAGTAACCCTGGAAAGGCTCATTGGACTGCCGTGAAGAGCATTTTCAAGTATTTGCGAAATACTAAGGATTATGTTCTCAGATACAGTGCAGACAATCTGATTCCTTTGGGTTACACAGATTCGGATTTCCAAGCTGATAAGGACCGGTGTAAGTCGATATCAGGCTATGTGTTTCACTATTAAAGGAGAAGGAGTTTTAACATGGAAGAGTGATAAGCACGATGCTTTTCGGACTCTGCCATGGGTAACCAAATAAGCGGCCTCAGAGGCAGCGGAAGTTTTTGGTATAGCTCCGGGATAATCTCTGGGACTTAGATGTGATTCTTAATTTGCCAAAGGCTATGTCAATAGCGGTGCGATGGCAAATGGTAAGAAATCACAAGTCCATAAGTGTAAGATAACACATAGAGCGCAAGTACCACCTGATTCGAGACATCGTCAAGAGGGGCGATGCGATAGTCACCAAGATAGCTTCGGAAGACAACCTAGCGGACCCTTTCACCAAGATACTTCCTAAGGAAGTATACTACAAGCACTTGGAGGGTTTGGGAGTCAGAAGTTTGGAGGATATGACTAGACCTTAGTATAAGTGGGAGATTGATGGAGTAGTATACTTAATGTCTAGATTTGAGTATTCTGAACTCTGTATGCACTTTCATTTACCTATTTATTACAGACATTCATTTGCTTTTAATTATTGTTAATTAAATACATGCAAATCATAGTCCTAGATTTTATACGTTGTAGTTAGTATGGTGTGTCGGGCCCGCACAGAAGATCATACTATCGGTTACTCGTATTTAATCAAACAGTTGCTCACGACCTAGATGGACACGGACCAATCCATCGGTATAGTCGTTGTGTGAGAGAGAAGATAATTTGTCTTGATTATCTTATCACACTTGTACACTTGGTGTATTGAGCGGATCGATTGAGACTCATCAATTAGGATTGCTCGGCGATAATTGATTTGAGGCTCGGAGTATTTTATTCTTAATCCCTGAAACAATTGCGGGTGTGTATATCTAATATAAGTGACTTTGATTTACCAAAGGAATTAACCGGTTTAATTATTGGGTTGATTACCGGTTAAGTTGGGTCACTATATTTTATATATGGCATGCCGTGAATTCTTGAAGGGGCAGTGTATCCCGTAAGGGTTGATAATATCCCCGAGATGAGCTCATAAGGATTTATTGTGTAAACCTCGCGAGTGGATTTGTTCCGCACAATAAATAAGGTTGAGTGGTACTAGTCTCGGATAAAAGAGATGAATAAATTTATTAAGCAATAAATAAATTTTATTCATGGATATTTAAATCTTAAATACACGGAATAAATAATACTAAGTTGGAGAAATATTATTTGGTATAATATGGAATAATATTGGGAGGTCAATTTTATTTATATAGTGGAAAATAAATAAAATTAATATTGATAAGAATTAATGGATTTGGGTTGGACCCAATTTAATTTTCAATATTAAAGCCCAATATTTATTCTCCTTTTGATCCCCTTCGTAGCCTATAAAAGCACTACATGGTCTTCACTTCTTAACCAACGTAACGCCAACAATAAAGTTCGAGAGTGAAGAGGATCCATAAGTTCGATAGCTCGTCGCCCACCCGACGTTCGAACGGAGTGCAAGGAATACGCGGGAAGGTCACGAGGTCATCATCGATTTCGTTTCTCCGAACAACGAATCGTAGGTACAATTCTCAACGCACTTGTTAATTGTTCGATTTGTGTTTTATTGAAAATACCGTAGGACGAAGATCCGAGGATCGAACCCCGGACCGAGGGTCGAGCCGGGCGGTGGTGGCGAAGCCACCGGACCGCCGGCGGCTCGTGGATCCCTCGCGGGGATCGAGCGCGCGAACCCTCGGCTGGACGCCGAGGGTCGATCGAGCCCTACGGGGCCGATCGCTAGGGCTACGGGTTTCACCCGTAGCAGCTCGTAGCGAGCTGCGGGTTTACCCGCAGCGGCTCGCTGGACGCGAGCCCTAGCCGCGAGCAGCGGATCGCCGGATCCGCTGCGGGGATGCCACGGGCATCCCGTGCGATCGCTGCGAGCGATCGCGAGTCCCCTCGCGGGGACTCGGCTGGGCGTCCGCGTGCCTCGTGCACGCGACGCGTTCGGTCGGGTCCCGGTTCGCGTGGGCTCGTGATTTCTCCGGCGATTGAGGTTGTCGATTGTATGAACCTCGGCTCGCGGGTTTTCGGGTGGGGGCGGATTACGTGCCTTCGGGTGCGTGGTCTCCAAAGCCCGGACTCCGGCGGATGAGTCGGTGTACGTACGATCTCCGGCGAAGGGTTCGTTCGGGTTATCGGTTCCGCAATTTTGATAACCCGGGATAGCGAATTCCAACACCTCTCCTTCAACTCTGATATCCGCCATCCTATTCAAACACGCGTGGTCAAACTTCTCTTCGGGCATCGTCTCCATCAACTCAAAGTCAAGCTTCAAATCCATCTTCTGGGCATAGATTCCTGGAAAGTGGCCAAGGGACAACCTCTGTGCTGGCTTGCTCAATATGTTCTTCAGTTGTGTGCACAGGAAAGCTCCAAAGTTGACCTTAATCTTCTTGGTCATGCACCACAGTAGATCAAGCTCGGTCAGGGAGATAGTGTTACTGTTGTCCTTTTTCCCATAAAAATTGTACGCCAATATACGGTGGCAGATGCGCAACGCGTCGTCCTTGAGCTGGTGATTCTTGGCCTCCTGTGATTTGAACACTTTTTCCTTGCTCAAGGCCCTCCAGATCTCGTTCCTCTCCTTCTGCGTGCGCTCTGGTGGCGTGGTCAATCTGTCCTGGTACTCTTTTGAAAACTTATCCTTGAAATTGGCCGCTCCCATGGCCATGTTGATCTCGAAGATGCTTGCCTCATTATACGATCCCATCAATTTGAAAGAAATGCCCAACGGCCCGCCATCCTTGCTCGTTCTCACCTCCAAATCTTCATAGAACTCCTTGACCAACTTCTCAGAGACTTGCCCTGGCCAGGTCAAGAAGTCCTCCCACCCTATAGCTGCAAAATAACCCTTAACTTGATCAACAATATTCAAATCTTTAAGGGTTTCAAAACATACCGTCTTGGGCACGACAACTGCCCTTTTCTGGATGTTGGATGGTGGGGGTACTGATTGCTTGCCCTTGCCACGGGTGACTCGGGTCGTCGCCGGAGTTTTGAACTTCTCAGATGGGGTGACCGGGACAGAGTGCTCCGACTCCTCTTTTACCTCCGTTTCTTCCTCGCCGTCTTTTTCCTCTTCCTCGCCGCCGGCAGTTGACATGTCGTCGGTTTTCTCGTCAGACGACGACTCCATGGTGGCGGCCGGCGAAGCTTCACGGGGCTTCTTAAACTTACCTTTCTCCTCCGCCGTAAACTTCCTTTTCTTCACGACGTCCTCACTCGGCTCAGCACTGTGGCTCGCCGGGTTTGACTCCTCTGATGGCTTTGGGGTCGTGTCGAGGTCGGACAGTTTCAGGGCTTCAATTTCTGCCGTTAGTTGGTCTACCAGTATGGTGTTAATGGGGGCTGGGCTCGCCTCGCGCTTCGGGCTCTGTTTGGCCGGCGAAGGGGTGGTTTCTTTCTCCGTGGGTGGTGGTGGTGGTGGCGTTTTTTCCTTCGCGGGCACAGATGCGGCGGCGGCGACTTTCGACGATTTTCCTCCGGCCATCTTCTTCGACGGTTGTGAGTGAGGGCTTGTGAGATCGATTTTGGTACCGTGAGGGATTTTGTTTAACTTAGTGTTTTTGGGGCGGGTGGATACCATAATTTTCGGAGTTAGGGTTATGGGGGTGGTGGTGATAGTGGGGAAGTTGAGGAGTTGTGTATTCGGTTTTTGAAGTAGAGGGGGGTGGTGGTATAGATGGTTTAAAATTTGAAATCGATTAGGACTCTGCAAATTCAGAGTCGATGGGACTCTTTTGCGGATTCCCGATAATTCCGCAATCATCACAGCTGACCACCCCCACTCGTTGCTCAACCACCGCAATTGCTCGCTCAATTTCCCTGTTTCCTGCAAACAAAAACAGACCAAAACCCTTTCCTGCCCAAGGCTACTCCTTGGCGTGGTGAATTTATTAATCAACATAAAATGAAATAAAGGAAAAACATAGTATACATACCGAGTTCGCCTTCGGTATTTGCCTCTATTTATTGTCATGGGCCTGACTTATTATTCTTGCTTCACTTGGTCAAGTGGCTGGCTCAGGGGGTATCATCCCCTTGAGTTCCTCATTCCCATAGTAAGCCTTGACTCTCTGCCCATTCACTTTAAAGATATGATCGTCACCTGGCTTAAATAACTCAACCGAACCATTTGGGCAAACAGCATGGACTATGAATGGTCCTGCCCATTTGGTGGATAGCTTTTTAGCTTTGAATTTAAACTTGGTTTGGTAAACCAGAACCAGTTGACCAGGTTCGATCTTCTTTTTCTTGATGATTTTGTCGTGGGCTCTCTTTGTCCGCTCCTTGTAATTGACCGCGTTATCATACGCTTCAATCCTTATCTCCTCCAGCTCAGTTAGGTCAAGTTTACGTCCTTCGCTGGCCGCATCCCAGTCGAAGTTGACCTTGTTCACTGCCCAATGCGCCTTGTGTTCGATTTCCACGGGCAAGTGGCATGACTTGCCAAACACCATGCGGTAGGGAGAGATCCCTGAAGGTGTTTTGTAGGCGGTTCTGTAGGCCCAAAGTGCATCATCGAGCTTGTCACTCCAATCCTTACCTTCTGGCTTGACCGTCTTCCTCAAGATGGTTTTGATGATACGATTGGATAGCTCGGCTTGCCCATTGGCCTGGGGGTGATAAGCTGTGGAGATCCTGTGGTGCACTCCATACTTCCTGATCAACCTTTCAATTATATAATTGCAAAAGTGCGTACCTTGGTCGCTGATCAATGCGCGGGGTACACCAAATCTGCTGAATATGTCGCCTTTGAGGAAGGTGGCTACTACTCTCGAATCATTAGTTGCTGTAGCCTTGGCCTCGACCCATTTAGATACATAGTCAACGGCCAAGAGTATGTACTCCTTCCCTCTGGAGTTGGGCAATGGTCCCATAAAGTCGATGCCCCATACATCGAAGACTTCGACAGGCATCATGGGCATCTCATCTCTCTTGGTCACGTTCTCCTCTCTCTGGCACTTGTCACAGCTCCTGCACCACTCAAAACAATCTCTCAAGAGAGTTGTCCAATAAAAACCACAGTCAAGTACCTTCCTTGCTGTGCGTCGGTGGCCAAAATGTCCTCCGCAAGCTTGCTCATGGCAGTGCTTCAGAATGTCTGCTTGCTCAACTTCAGGAATGCAACGTCTCAATACTTGGTCTTCTCCCCTCTTCCACATGTAGGGATCGTCCCAAATGTACTTCTTACTCTCCCGCTTGAGATTGTTTTTGCCGTAGAGGGTCATGTCTTCCCTTATATCTCTTGTGACTATGTAGTTGGCCAAGTCTGCATACCATGGCTCTTCTGATTTGGTTGAAATCTGATACAAGTACTCATCTGGAAAGGTATCCGTGATGGGCATGCCTTCTTCTCGCTGGATTATCCTGCTCAAGTGGTCAGCTACTAAATTTTGGTTACCTGATTTGTCTCTGATTTCGATGTCGAACTCTTGTAGCAACAAGATCCATCTAATCAGTCGTGGCTTGGTCTCCTTTTTGGCCATCAGATACTTCAACGCGGCATGGTCAGTGTAGACAGTGGTTTTGCTCCCGAGCAAGTAAGATCTGAACTTCTCGAATGCAAACACCACAGCCAGCAGTTCTTTCTCTGTGGTCGTGTAGTTGCATTGGGCAGGGTTCAAAGTCTTGGATGCATAGTAGATTACATGTCGTTCCTTGCCCTTCATCTGCCCAAGTACAGCTCCAACAACATACCCGCTTGCGTCGCACATAAGCTCAAATGGCATTCTCCATTCTGGTGGCTGGATGATGGGGGCAGTAACTAACCTTTCTTTGAGGTGGTTGAAGGCAGCTTGACAGTCATCATCAATGTTCCAGTCAACCTCATTTTGTAACAGCCTGGTCAGAGGTTGGGCAATCTTGGCAAAGTCTCTCACGAACCTCCTATAGAAACCAGCGTGCCCAAGGAAGCCTCTGACTTGCTTGACATTCCTTGGATAAGGCAGCTTCGATATGGTCTCTATTTTGGCTCGGTCAACTTCAATTCCCTTGGCAGAGACTATGTGCCCAAGAACTATCCCTTCCTCAACCATAAAGTGACATTTCTCGTAGTTAAGTACCAAACTTTTCTCCACACATCTGCTGAGGGCCAACTCCAGGTTGTTCAAGCATGTCTCGAACGAGCTGCCATACACAGTAAAGTCATCCATGAAAACTTCTATCCCTTGCTCGAGCAGATCGGCAAAGATGCTCATCATGCATCTCTGGAAAGTGCCAGGGGCGTTGCATAGACCAAATGGCATGCGTCGATATGCAAAGGTACCGTATGGGCAAGTGAAAGTAGTCTTGTCCTGGTCTTCCGGGGCTACCCAAATTTGCATGTAGCCTGAATATCCGTCAAGGAAACAGAAATGGGTCTTCCCAGCTAGCCTCTCGAGCATCTCGTCAATGAAAGGTAGGGGAAAGTGATCTTTCTTTGTCACCTTGTTCAACTTTCTGTAGTCGATGCACACCCTCCATCCGGTTTGAAGTCGAGTGGCTATCTGCTCCTTTTTCTCATTCTCGATCACTTGAATTCCTGACTTCTTGGGCACCACATGAACTGGACTTACCCATTTGCTGTCTGAAACAGGGTAGATAATGCCCAAGTTGAGCAGCTTGAGTATCTCCTTGAGCACTACTTCCTTCATAGCGGGGTTCAGTTTTCTCTGTGGATCGCGCACTGGATTTGACTCTTCCTCGAGCAATATGTGGTGTTGGCATATGGTGGGACTGATTCCCCGTATATCTGCTAAGGTCCATCCAATGGCTTGCTTGTACTGGTCAAGAATGTTCCTCAGCCTGCTTTCTTCCTCCTTCTTCATTTTCGAACTTATGATCACGGGCAATGTATCATTTTTCCCAAGGAACATGTACTTGAGATGTGCAGGGAGTTTCTTCAATTCTAACTCTGGTGGCTTCTCCAGGGATGGTACCATGATTGTGACTTCATGGGGTGGCAACTTGCTCATGCCCATAGGGTGATTCTCCAGAGCTCCCAGTTGCTCAACTATCTGTTGAACTTCAAGTTGCTCGTCCTCTGCATCTTCTCTGGTCAGTCCCCTTTGTATCACCAGATCTACTTTGTCAGAAACTCCATATCCTAGAGCTTGCTCCTCGATCAATTCATCAAACTGATCAACATAATGCACTTGCTCGGTATCTTCTGGGTGCTTCATTGACTTGAACAAGTCGAATGTGACCGTTTCTCCTTCAAACTTGCAGGTTAGCTTTCCAGTCTCGCAGTCAATGTGTGTCCTTGCCGTTTTCAAGAATGGCCTGCCCAAGATCATCACTGGCTGCTTGCTTGATCTCCCCATGTCCAAGACATAGAAATCGGCAGGGAAGATGAGCTACTCTACCTTGACCAATACATCTTCCAGAATTCCCTCGGGGTACACATTTGATCTGTCTACCAACTGGATTACTACCCTTGTCGGTTTCATCGGCCCTATACCCAAGTCTTCGTACATTGACTTAGGCATAACATTGATCGATGCTCCCAAGTCGAGCATGGCTTTTTCTATTTTCATGTTGCCTATTATGCAGGGAATATAGAACATTCCAGGGTCTGCACATTTCCTTGGTACGTTCCTCTGGAGCACCGCTGAAACATTCTCTCCTACTTCGAACTTGGCATCATCTTGATATTTCACCTTTTTGGTGCACAGCTCCTTGAGGAATTTGGCGCACCTGGGCATGGACTTTAGGATGGTCAATAGAGGCATGTTGATTTCCACCTTTTTGAACATCTGGAACATCTCATTTGTATCCTCCTTCTCTTTCTTCTTGCTCAATCTGCCTGGGAAAGGAGGGTAGATTTTTGGTGGTGTCATTGCTTGAGCAGGTACTGATGTTTCCTTCTGTTTAGGTGGTATCAGCTCAAGTTCTTCTTCTGATTCTTCTTCCTCGTTGACCTCTTCAACAGTTCCTTCCACTCGAGATGGTGGAGTGGGCTTCTTGGGCGCTTCAGCTAGGACCTTTCCATTTTTTAGATGGATAGCATTCAGTTGGGCGTTGTTTAGTTCAATCTGGGGAGGTAGACCGCTGGTCTTCTTTTTCATCTCAGTCATTGCCTGGGTCAAGTGCGCCAGTTGGGCATTGATGTTCTGGAATTGCCCGCGCGACTCAAGCATTTGAGCATTGATATTCTACAGTTGACCTCGAGTCTCAACTTTGTACTTCTCGTTGTCCTGTTTGTACCGGTCATTCTCCTGCTGGGCTTTGATATTTTCATTGACCAAGGTCTGCATCATGTCTGCCAAAGTTGGGCCATTGCTCTGGTTCTGCTGGTTGCCCTGATTTTGGTAGTTGTTCCTCTGATGATTGTTCTGGCCGTGGTATTGCTGGCCTTGATTGCCTTGGTTTCCTCCGCCCTGGTAGTTGTTGTTTCCGTACCGGTTGTTGTCATGATTTTTCCAGTTGTTCGAGTTGTACGTGTTCCCATTTGGCCTTTGTCCGTTCCCATTGTTCTGCATTATCACCTTGACCTCTTCGTCAAACAGCTCAGGGCACTCGTCAGTGGCATGGTTACTTTCCTTGCAGATTTGGCACGCCTTGACACCTCTCTTTTGCCCTGGGTTTTGGTTGAGCACCAGTTGCTCAACTATGTTGCAAAGTTTGTCCAACTTGACTTCAGTTGCAGATGGTACGGGCAAGTTGTTCCTGGGTAGGTCACTGCCATCCTCCCTCGTTTCTTCGGCCATTTCTTTGAAGATTTTGAACGCTTCGTCGGCCCTTTTGTTTAGAATGGATCCTCCACAAGCTGCGTTGACCCATGTCCTCTCCGTCTCTCTTAGTCTAGAGATGAAGTACTGGACCAAGTCATGGTCAAGGATCTGATGCTGTGGGCACTTGGACAACATTTGCTTGAACCTGACCCAGTAGTCATGGAAGTTCTCTCCTCCTCCCATCTTGATGTTGTTGATCTTCTTCCTCATCTGCTGGATGCGTGCAGCTGGGAAGTACTTCTCAAGGAACTTCTGCTGAAGCTGACTCCAGGTGGTCACTTCTCCAGCAGGTAGAGTGTAAAGCCACTCTCGGGCACCTTCGGCCAGTGAGAAAGGGAAGGCTAGGAGCCTGATGTATTCCCCTAGCCCTTCACTTGCTCGGATGGTGCCACACGCCAATTCAAAATCTTGGAGATGTCTCTGGGGATCCTCCAATGGCATGTCACTGAATTTGGGCAAGATCTGGATGAAGCCGTGCCTCATCTCCCAAGTATTGTTTTCGACCGTGGGCAAGGTGATGCCCAGCGGCTTCAGATTCAAGTTCTCTGGGAACATCGTGTCCCTCAACGTCTTAGCTCTCTCTTCTCCCATCCTTGATCGCGTAGGTGACCTGGATGTGTTCGGTGAATCTTCTCTCGATGTGTCCGAGATCGACTCTCCTGTCTCAGTTATGGTCAACTGAGTTACTTGAGCGGCACGTGCTAATGCTTGCTTTTGCTTTGCTGCTTTTCGATTCTTCCTCGCGGTTCGCTCGATTTCAGGATCAAATAGTAGCCCTGTATCCTTGCTTCCCGATGAGTTAGAGTCCTGCATACAAAAATAGGTCAAGCGTTAGCACGGAAAACTATTGGCTTGGAATATTGCCTCCCAGGCAACGGCGCCAATTTTGACGCTACCGTCGTGGAGTAGCGCAAAATAATATTTATAGTTCCTAAACTATTCACTAGCACAAGTACTAGTAGCAAGTATAGGGTCGATCCCACGAGGAGGCGAATTAGCTTATAGTTTTCCCGGCTTTGAATGCTCAATTGGGTTGTCACGTTTGAAAAGGTTTTGTTTTGGAGAGCAGTTGGGCACTGCCGAACCGTGGTCACCGTGTTTACTTGACTGGAAAATAATAAATAACTTAAACAGAAATAAAACTAGCATGCAACCTAATTAATAGACTGAGCAATTAACAGACTCGACTAAGCAGATAAGATGAAACAAATAAAGAATAAAGTATCCAGGCATTGACTCCCCTGACTTCCCCCTTGACCTATGTGCTGCCGATCATCGGTACGTATATCATTTTGCTAACAGTTTTGTCTTCCAGTTATAGATCCCAAGTATTAACATCCCTATAATGTCACGCATATTAATACCCCGAACCCTTATTCGCTCTTATGTTTAAGTCCTGCTAGATCTCTCTCAACAGGTCTCCTGACATTGACCAATTCGACACTATTTGACCGCATGAGTCTAAGTTGATCAAGTCGCCTTCATCCTCCAAGCAAACCCGGTATGGCCAATAGCATGCCTGGACAGACCCAAGTCATACGACCACATATCCAGCAACATGTTGTACTTCGCGGACGCCCAGTCTCCCGGTCGCGTTGATCCACGTACTCCTGTGTTAGGCAAGTCGGGGTTCCCACTGGTCACTGTAGGATTGCCCAAGTCCCTAACATGCTTAAGTTACTACCCTGTTGAATCGGGAACAAAACTCAGCTAGTTGCTGTCATCAATAAGCCTCCCGGCATGATCACGTCTTAGGGTTGGTCAGGTTCTGCCTTTGCCCAGATACAAACAGATTAGCTACTCATGGAAATAAACGAAAATAAAACTAAGGAAATAAGACGAACTGAACTATGCATTGAAAACGGGAAATTGTTCAACAAAAGAAATAAACTAAGTACGGAATTAAAAAGCATAAAACATAAAGATTGTTTTTGGCCCGAAGGCTTAACAGAAAATAAACGCCGGCGAGTGGTGTTGCTCACGCGGCCGCCTTCTTCGTCACTGGTCAGGTAGGGTTCCGATCCGGATTGCTCGCTGCTCATACGTCGTTTTTTCTTTCTTCAGTCACTCCATTTATATAGACGGGCTTCAGCTGATGGGAGACGTGTGGGGGAATACCTCTAGGGTTGGACGAGAGTCCTCCTTTATCTTTATCTCTGAATCTGGTCATCTTGAAGAGTCCACGATTTTCAGGATTCTGGGTACACCGAATGCCCAACGTTCCGCCTCCGTCAATGTTAGCGCTTGCCCATGTACTTCCTTCTCTGACTGACTGAGGTAGCGGACCATGTGCGGTACTTGGTCGGCATCAAGTCTCGCTCCACCTGCTGACGTCCTGGTTGCTTGCTCAACTCTGCTGGACCCTTTTCGTCAGTCTGGCTTGCTCAACGAGTGCTCTTGACCATGGAAGGTGATTTTCTTGTCTCTTTTACACAGTGCGCTCCTCTTTTTACTCCTTTACCTGCCCACCTGCAAAACTTGCCCAAGTACCCAAACGTGCCCTCCCAGACACAAACAAAGTAAAAACAAACTAAAGACTCGATATACTTGACTTCTAAAAACCTAAAAATGAGCCAAAAAATATGGCTCATCACCTGGGAGGGCACATTGGAGTGTTTGGGCAAAGTATGCAGGATTCATGTCAGCAGGTGGGGATTGCGCGAAAAAGGAATTGGAATGGTCCACTTTGGGCAAACACGCGGATTTGAGGCAAAGTGACTTGAGCAGTTTGACCTATGGAGGCAAAGTCACCACTATGGGTAAAGTAAATATGTCGAGGAGTCAGAGGAATAGTCACCACCACCACCTGGGAAGAGAAGGAACTGAACTAAAGTCTTTGTACCGGGCAGAGAGTCGCTATCGGGCAAAGTCAAAGGCAACAGAACTTAAATATGGAAAGCGGATTTCTTATGGAAATAAGCGGCGCCTAATTCCAGGAAGCCCATGCAGGCCCATGCAGCTGCGATTTTTAACCCTAATCAGCACCTATAAAAGAGAGATAGATGGACGAAAATTATAACCTTCGACACACCAAGATACCACGAAGTAGAGAGATCAAGGAGCGGCCGCTGGAGAGCGGAGAAGAGATCGGAGCCACCATGGCCGAGATCTTTTCTTCGTTTTAATGTTTTTATGTTTTAATTTCTGTTTTGTTATTTCAGTTTGAACAATTTCAGATTTCAGTAGTTATGCAATTCAGTTTCGTTTTCCAACTTATTTCTTATTTTATTTATTTGCATATGAGTAGCTAAACTTGCAGGGCGTCTGGGCAAAGGCAGATCGAAGGGAACTCTGGGCTAAGTTAGAACCGTGAGGTTGATAGGGCTTAGTTAACTGCCTGGGGTTTGTTCCCGATACATAGTTGAGGTTTAACTACATTCTTGCAGGTTTGGGCGGACTAATTTGGTCGTTAGGAAACCCTTACACTTTGAGATACCAGCGATTGATCAAACCGAGTAGAAAGTACCTAGATGTACTACGGGCATAGCGCTAGAACGTGTTGGAGCTTTGCGGTCGTATGATTCGGATTTCCGGACATGCTATTGGCCGAATTGGGTTCGTCGAGAGAGTAATGCGAGTTTGGGCAAACTAGATCCATGCGACCACATAGGTATCGAATTGACTAGACTCAGGAGATTAGGCATAAGTATACCTTGCCTTTTCTTTACCCAGTAAGGACGGATTGGGGTGGGGTAACTGTAGGCGTGACTTAATAGGACTACTTTTACTTTGTTCGACATCCTATAATCGATTGACAAACCATCAGTTAAAACCATTAGTGCCAGGGATCGGTAGTTTGCCCAGATAACCCAAAGAGAAGTTGTATGCCCAGAAGCCTGCTTTCCTTTATTTGATTTCAGTTTGATTAATTGTTTTCTGTTTCCAGTTTGGTCAAAGTGTTTAGTTTATTATTTCTGCATGTTAGTTAATTTCTTATTTCTGTTAGTTGGTAGTTTGATAAACCGATGTGACCACAGCAACCATCAAAAACCTTTTTAAAAAACCGTGACAACAGTTTGGGCTAGCCGAGATCACTTATTGCAATTGCTTCCTCGTGGGATCGACCCCACAATTATCACTATACTCCTTAGTGTTTAGTTTGGCAGAATATAAATTCATTTTGACCGCGCGTTGCTTCCACGACAAAGTTTTCGCGTCGTCAAAATTGGCGCCGTTGCCAGGGAGGCAATATTCCAGCAATTAGTTTTCTGTGCTATTTGACTTGTTATTTTTGTTCTTGCTCAGGTTGACCGTACAGGGCAAAGGAGAGCAGAACGAAGAAACCAGGGCAAACAGCACGTGCAGCCCAAAGTAACTAGCCTGCCCAAACAAGAGCCAGGGCAGAGGAGACAAGAAGAGTTTGCCCCGTACTAACCTCAAAATCTACGATGGGAGAGGCGAACAAGACACTAAGGGACATGATGTTCCCTTCGAATCTGAATCCGAGACCTTCAGGCATCACTTTGCCCACGATCAATCAGAACTGGGAGATGAAG
The DNA here is from genome assembly GCA_954870475.1 of Euphrasia confusa. Lineage (NCBI taxonomy): Eukaryota > Viridiplantae > Streptophyta > Magnoliopsida > Lamiales > Orobanchaceae > Euphrasia > Euphrasia confusa. The sequence goes on along the minus strand of OX940968.1, from coordinate 27,995,212 downwards.
TACGACTTCCTACAAATTCTGCCCAATTTCAGTGAAATGCCATGGGAGGATCCCCAAAGTCATATCCAAGACATTGAACTAGCCTGTGGAACGATCCAAGGAGCGGCCCTTTGGGCGAATACATCAGACTTCTGGCTTTCCCATTCTCTTTGGCCGATGGAGCAAGAGAGTGGCTCTATACTTTGCCCGAAGGAGAGGTGAGCACCTGGGCACAGCTCCAGCATAAGTTTTTTGAGAAGTATTTCCCATTATCAAAGATTCAGGAGGTGAGGAAGAAGATCTATAACATAAAGATGGGGAATAATGAAAACTTCCATGACTACTGGGCTAGGTTCAAACATATATTGGTCAAATGCCCACAACATCAAATCCCAGACCATGATCTTATCCAATACATCATGACTGGACTTTGCCCAACGGAGAGGAAACTCCTCAACGTTGCATGTGGAGGATCAGTGTTAAATAATAGCGAAAATGACGCATTCAGATTGTTCAATGAGTTGGCAGAGGCTTCGAGAGAAGACGAAAGTGATCTGCCCAAACAGAATATGCCTTTGCCCACAACGGAAGACTCCAAAATTGACAGGTTGTGTAGTACCATGGAGCAATTCATGGAAAACATGGTAACGAGGTCAAATAAAGTGGTCAAGGCATGTAGAATATGCAAGGATGAAGATCACACTACAGATCAATGCCCCAGACTCGTCGTTAAGGAAGTAAATCCAATGGGTCATATGAACAGATATGGGCAAAGCTGGGGAAAACATCACTTTGACCCCCAATCAGACGTATACAACACCGAATGGAGGTACCATGAAGATTTTAGGTACGAGAATAAACTAGTGTAGGGTCAGTATGCGAACCAATACCCCCAGCACTACCATCAACATCAATTCCAAGGGCAATACCCTCAGCAAAACCAAAGCTATGAACCCTCACTTGCGGAACTGGTCAGCACCATGGCTAGGGAGAATTTGAAGGCTCAACAAGAGAATGAGAGGTTCAAGGCTGAGGCACGTGGGCAATTTCAGAATATTAATTCACTGTCCGAGATGGTTCAGACTTTGGTCAAAGAGAATTTGAAGTCCTAGCAAGAGAGTGAGAAGTTCAAGGTAGATACATGTGGGCAATTCCAAAGCATTAATTCACAGTTGGCGTACCTTGCCCAAACAGTGGCTAAAGTAGAAAAGAAAGTGGAGGAGCTGCCTGCCCAAACTGAAGTGAACAAGGCCCAAGTGTGTGCGATTCAGGCTAAGAGCGAGAAACGTCCACCTGAGGTACTTAGACCAGTAGAGAAGGATCGAGAATCTGGAGAAGAACATAAAGAAGAGCCTCAGGGACACACCGCAGATGACCAAAGAACAGAAGAGAGAACACTTAGGGCAAAGCGAGACAAATCTCCACCACCGAAGATCAGATTACCCTTCCCGGGCAGATTGATTAGAAGTAATGAAAGGAAGGATGCAAATGAGATGATCCAACTTTATAAGAAGGTAGAAATCAATATGCCTCTTCTTACCATTTTGAACACTATGCCAAGATGTGCCAAGTTTCTGAAGGAGTTATCTACAAAGAAAGTCCAATACCGAAGGGATGCAATATTTGAAGCCACAGAGAGTGGGTCCTCGATCATAAAGAACAATGGACTGACCGAGTGTGGAGACCCAGGGATGTTTCACGCCCCTTGCATCATTGGTACGAAGAAAATTGAAAAAACCATGTTGGATCTGGGCACATCGATCAACATAATGCCCAAGAAGATGTATGAGGATTTGGGCATACGACAACTGAAATCCACAAGGGCTGTGATTCAGCTAGCCGACGAATCAAACGTCTACCCCGAGGGCTTACTGGAAGACATTTTGGTCAAGTTGGAGGACTTCATTTTCCCTGCCGATTTCTATGTGGTGGATATGGGCAAATTGAATAAAGAGCCAGTGATGATTCTGGGCAAACCGTTCCTGAAATCGACGAAGACTGATGTTGATTGGAAAACTGGGAGGCTGACATGTAAATTTGAGGAAGAGACGGTCACCTTTAACCTATACAAGCCCAAGCACTCCGTACACATTGAACAAGTCCACTACATTGACCAAATCAAGAAGGGCGTTGAGGAAATACCTATCCAAAGTGGGGTGTATGACCAAACTGACATTGCCCTCCACCAAGGAATGATGAATGATAAAATCAAAGCTCAAACAGAGGAGGTACAATGGACAACCGAAGAGTTTGGGTCGCTGGAAAATTACACTGACGGTTTGGGCAAACTGTCAACACCAGAGGAGATTTTCATGACACCCCCTCTTGATAAACCAACAACGATGGAACTCAATATGCCTCCCGAGCATTTACACGACACGTTTCTAAGGCAAACTAGCACTTTGCCCGTAAGCGTCGATGCATTTGTCACGTGCCCAAAGGAAGAAAAGCTCGCGGAAATGCGTGGGAAAAACAAGAAGGGCATAGGATTGCCAGTGGCGGTCATAAGAAGTATTAGCCCGACCATATGCAGGCGTCATATCTTGTTTAAGGAAGAGGATGTGCCTATACAAGACCCCCAAAGGAAGCTTAACCCGAAAACGGAAGAAATGATATCAAAGTTTCCATACCCAAGCATTGTGAAGCAATTGAGAAGATTTCTTGGGCATACTGGGGCAGTCAAAAATTTTGTGAAGGATCTTCTAGCATTGGTCTTTGCCCTCCAAAATTTCAGGTCATTTCTATTGTGCAGTAAGACCACAACTGACCACTATGCTTTGAAGTACCTTAGTGCGAAGAAAGAGAGCAAGTCGCCCCTGACCAATGTGCTACCAATTGGTTTGGGCAAACTACCAGGCACTCTACATGGATGGATGATGAGCAACTGCACAGACTTACTCAAGTGCCTGAAGGCCTCATATGGGCATAACGAGGAGAAGCTTAAACCTCGCACCATGAATAATGATGAACATACATCATGTCATGCCTATGACGATAACTAAGGCGCTGACCAGGAGGCAACCTGGTATGTTTTTCTTTTATTTTTATTTTTATTTTTATTTTATTTAGGAATAAAAATTCTTCGCGGATAGAGCACTTTGACTTGTCTTAACCCAAGAGAGAGGAAGGATTTGTTTGTTTTTGAGGTGCAGGTCAAGGAGGTCGAAAAGGCAGCGGTGTGGGCATACCGGCTACTTGGTCAAACTGCAGACTACGCAAGAAGATGGATGAGCTCCCTAAAGTTGCAAGGATAACCCCTGGAACGAAGTCAAGGTCTGGGCAGTCGTGCTCACGCTACTGATTGATGGAGTTATATTCTAAATGTCTAGTTTAGTGACAATATGGAACTCCTTATCTGTGTTTTATTATCTATTAATCAAACAGTCGGCATTTTGTTTATTATAACTTTGTGCTCTATAGTCCTAGATATATACGTTGTAGACGGTATGGCGTGAGGAGACACGCGGAAGATCATACTGTCGGTTACTCGTATATTATCGAACAGTAGCTCACGACTTAGATGGACAGGGACAATCCATCGGTACGTCGTTGTGTGACTGGTAGATAGTCGGTCTTGACTATCGTGTCACACTCGTACACTAGGTGTATTGAGCAGGACCACGGGAGGGCGTTCGGTTTATACTAATCGAAGTAACCGAACTAGACCTCAGATATTACGGATATACGAATTCCTAATCCCTATATAATTATAGGTGCGTGTGTCCAATTCTCGGTTCTTTAATTTGCCAATGAGTGAGACTAATTGACTAGTCGAGATCCTCGGTAAATTGGGAATCGTAATTGTACGCACGGCATGCTGTAGATTATAGACAGGAAACCGTGTCCCGTTTATTGGGTTGATTACGTCCCCGAGATGAGCTCATAAAGTTTATCATGTAAACCCTGCAGGTGGATTTGTTCCACATGATAATAAGGATGAGTGGTACTAGTCTCGGATAATAAGAAACGAATTAATTTAATTATTAGTAATTAAATAAATTTGTGGACGTTCGATATCTTAAACACGGGGAAAGTCGTATATGTAATTTCGGCGGAATTATTATTGTTGAATAATATTAAATTAATTTCGGGAATTCAATTATTATTATTTAGTGGAATTAATAATAATTAAAAGTGTAATTAATTAAGGATTTCTTTTTAAAGACTCCAAGTTAATTAATATTGCATTTTAGCCCTTAATTAATTTAACCTTGGGTCCCTAGTGTAGCTCTATTTAAACCCCCCCCTTGCCCTCTCCTAAGACCTAACATTCGCCGCAACATTTTATTTCAGCAGAGAAAAACAATTGTTAGCGCAATAAAAAGTTTCTCTGTTAAAATAAAAATAGTTAACGCAAATAAAAATTATTCTCACAGAATAGTTTATACGCTGGTCTTGGAAGGAGAGTGCAGACAAGGAAGAACCCAGCGGATCGTTGCCCACACAACGGCTGGAGTCGGGCAGAGTCATACACTAGAAGCTTCCAAGGTCTCAACCATCGACCGAGAGGTATGAGATCGAGTTCTCTATTCCGCTTTTAATCGATCTCATTTTTCTCGTTGATCGTACATGAACGTAGATCGGGTTCCGGGGCTGTGGGTTTCATTCCTCGACTACTGGGGGTTCAAGGACCTCCGGATCGGTAGTCGGAAGAAGAAAAACGACCCGGAAACAAGCCCGAAACAGCAACGTCGCGTTGCTGTTCGCGGACGAACAGCGCCCGCTGGTGGGCAAACGGCGGTCGCCGTTTGCAGCTCCACCAGCGACCGCTGGGCTGCAATTGGCGGGCGCTGATTGGGTACAGTCCAGCTCCGTTTCGCGCGGTTGTCCTCCGGGGCAATGGCTGGGCGTGATTCGGGTCATGGGCTGTCGTGTGAACGAAGTAACGGACGTGGAGGTCGACTGGGATCGTTCGGATGTTCGAGCGATCGAACGAACGCATCCCGGGTAGTCGATTTCCAACAAATGGTATCAGAGCCGGTTTGTGCGTTTTTGTATTGTTTGCGAGATTTGTTTTGCAGGATCACCCGATTATTATGGTCATGTTTATTGTACTGTATTTTGTGGTGTGTTAAACTCTCGGGATTGTCGAGACCTTTTGGTTTTAAATCGTTGCTTGTTTGTAATAGTTAAAACGACGGGTTGAGTCGTTTAGGGTTTTCTATTTCGTTCTCGTTTATCCGGGTGTATAGGATCGATCATTCTGTATAGGATCGATGCCGGGAGTAGTTAGTTTACTTATGTATTGATGCTGCTACTTGGTGGATCGAGAGGAGATCGAAGGACGGACGAACGAGGGTCGAGAAGTCGAACCCGCAGCCTGCTGTGCACAAACGGCGCCCGCTGGAGGGCAAACGGCGACCGCCGTTTGCAGCTCCTCCAGCGACCGCTGATGGTCATACAGCGGGCGCTGTTCGAGGCAGCAGCGGCTCGGGGGTTTGACGGACATCACGGAACGCTCGTCTTTGCCCGGGATGATACTCCAGTGGGAGGGGTTCGTCTCTTGGCACTTAGACGAGTCGGTGATGGACCGAGACCTAGACGAGCAACGAGACGAAGATCCGAGAAGACGTGCATCGAAGAATTTTAAAGGCCATAATAATCGGGCCACGTTAAATGCTTTCTATGTGTTTACGTGCTTTATTATGCTTTAATTTTATATGCATGTTATCCCTTTCATAAAAACTAAGTGGGAGAGGGATTGGAAACAATCCCGCGGTCTCCATTCTCTGTTTTGATAGTGATGTGTGTCGCTTACGAGTTGGCTTTAGTGTCATCCTCCCTATCGGATAAAGTGGACACACGGATATCACTGGATCAAAATTCGAATTCAATTCCATTTATAGAATTGAACACTTAAGTTTTTCAAAGCAAATGCCTAATCTGTCTTTCAAAGACTAAGTTCAACTCGACTCATTCTCACCCCGGGGAGTGGAATGGAGCCAAAGCGCTTGCTTATGTCGATGACACAGATTAGAGACATTCGAGTCATTCGATGACTAGATCGATTGTCTGGTTGGCTCCCTCACTTGTGAGAGATAGGGCTCAATTGCATGATTGATCGCTGGTTAGAAACTTCGAGTTTCACTTACGAGACATCAAGCTTTGATTAACGAAATTGTGAAATTTATTAATTGGAATTCAATTAACAAAGTTGTTTGTTTAGTAAACGTCCACACTATCGTGGCTTACTAGACGGAAACGGAACTTTGGGTTAATTGAGGCTCGACAGTTATAGGAAATCGTAAAGGGACCGCATGTCAACGTAAACGTCCACACTAACGTGGCTTGCGGTGGATATGTAGTTCCCGAGCGGTTAACTTAGTACTGAGAAATGGTACACACTTAGGTACGCTTTACAGTATCCTCCCCATCGGAGTCACTGCTGTAATGATGTACGACCGAAGTAAAAGTCCAGTTATAAAATCGTTTGGACTAGTATACGTCCACATGAACGTGGCATGCTGGTCTGATGGGATTTTAGGATTAATTGGTAAATTTAATGATATTAATTAAGGGAGTTAATATCGAATTAAGTTTGACGGTTTGATTTGTCTCTTTTATAGATATGGCACTCAACCCACTGTCTGTGATACTAAAAGAAAACAAACTCACTGGTCCAAATTATGTTGATTGGAAACGAAACTTGGACATTGTCCTAACTGCTGAGGAGTACAAGTATGTACTCCAGGTCGAATGTCCTGTTGCACCTACTGAAACATCCTCTCCTGAGGAAAAGGAAGCTCATCGGAAGTGGGTCAAGGCTGATCAGATGGCGCGGTGCTACATTTTGGCATCTATGTCAAATGTGCTGCAACATCAGCATGAAGCCATGGACACTGCCTATGATATGATGCTTAACCTTAAGGAGATGTTTGGTAGTCAGGACAGGGCAGCCAGGCAAGATGCTATGAGGAAACTCATGACGGCCACTATGTCCGAAGGAACGCCCGTGAGGGATCACGTTCTTAGGATGATAGGCTATCTGAATGAGATAGAGATTATGGGAGGTGCTATCGATGGGGAAACCCAGATCGATATAGTGCTTCAGTCTCTGCCTAGGAGTTTTGAGCAGTTCCGCCTGAACTATAACATGAACAAGAGGTTATATACGTTGGCGGAACTCCTGACTGAACTCCAGGCGGCAGAGGGTATCTTTAGGAACTCTCAAGCACTTGTGGCTGTGAAATCGACTCTTCCTCGCCCTTCGGGGATTAAGAAGAAGAAAAAGCAAGGACGGAAACCCAGTGGGCCCAGAGTTGGTGGACCACAGAATGGAGTGAACAGGCCTAAGGGCAAGTGTTTCCGTTGCAAGCAGTCTGGGCATTGGAAGTCTAATTGTCCTCTCAGACAAGGAGGTATGAACTTTTCCTTAGTCACTGAAACATGTTTAGCGGTGTTATCCACCGGTAACTGGTGTGTGGATACGGGAGCCACTGATCATGTCTGCAATTCTTTGCAGGGGTTCCAGGAAACCCGGCGGCTTAGAGAGGGAGAGATCACCATCTACATGGGCAACGCTACGAAAGTGGCGGCGGTTGCAGTGGGAGATGTTCATTTATCTTTTAATAATAATGTTTTGGTATTGAATAATTGTCTTTATGTACCGAATTTTAGAAAGAACCTTGTTTCGGTTTCTAAATTGGTTTTGAATAAATATTCTGTTTCTTTTGATAGTTCTATTATTATCAAAAAGAATGGTGAGTATATATGTTCTGGTACATTGATAGGCAACTTATATATACTGAATCCTGATTATTCCACGATGCAACGAGTAGAGTCAAATAATACATCTAGTACCAATAAGAGAAAGGAGCCTTCTAGAATGAATCAAAAGTACTTATGGCATCTTAGGCTAGGTCATATTAACTTGGGTAGGATTCAAAGGTTGATAACTGATGGAATACTCAGTGGTGTGAAAGATGAGGACTTTCCAACCTGCGAATCATGCCTGGAAGGAAAAATGACCAAGCGACCCTTTAGTGATAAGGGGTATAGATCCAAGGAAGTACTGGAATTGATTCACTCTGATTTGTGCGGGCCTTTATCTGTCCAAGCGAGAGGAGGTTATGAATATTTCGTAACCTTCACTGATGATTACTCAAGGTATGGTTTTATATACCTGATGCGCCGCAAGAGCGAGTGCTTTGACAAGTTCAAGGAGTACAAAGCTCTTGTGGAGAACCTTCATGGTAAAACCATAAAGACTCTACGATCTGATCGTGGAGGAGAGTACCTCTCGGGAGAGTTTAAGGCGTACTTATCGGAGAATGGGATTGACTCCCAGATGACTGCACCATACACGCCCCAGCAGAATGGTGTAGCAGAAAGAAGGAATAGGACTCTTATGGAGATGGTAAGATCTATGATGAGTTACTCAGAACTACCAATTTCGTTCTGGGGATATGCCTTGGAAACAGCGGCTTATATCTTGAACTTAGTTCCTTCCAAATCAGTCCCTAAGACGCCCTCGGAATTGTGGACCGGGCGTAAGCCAAACTTGAAACACATTCGGATCTGGGGTTGTCCAGCACATGTGCTGAAGCACGGGGCTGATAAGTTGGAGTCACGTTCAGATATTCGGTTGTTTATAGGATATCCTAGAGGAACGAAAGGTGGTCTATTTTATAGTCCTAAGGACCAGAAGATCGTTGTTAGCACCAACGCTCGGTTCTTGGAAGAGGATTATATAATGGACCACAAGCCCAATAGTGAGATAATACTCAACGAACTGAGAGGGAACGATCAAGGCTTAGATACAACCCAACCGGGTGATACGCCACCACAGTCTGCACCTGTAGTTACTGAGGTTACACAGGAGCGTCGTCGTAGTGGGAGGGTTGTTCGACAACCCGACAGGTTCATGTTTATAGGTGAGTCTTCGGACTTGTTACCTGGAGAACATGAAGCCGATCCCTGGACCTACAACGAGGCGCTTAAAGATCAAGATGCTCAGTCTTGGCAAAAGGCGATGAAATCTGAGATTGAATCTATGGATTCAAATCAGGTCTGGGATCTTGTAGCACCGCCCAAAGGTGTAAAAGCCATTGGTTGCAAGTGGGTGTACAAGAGGAAAAGAGGGTCTGACGGGAAGGTTGAAACCTTCAAGGCTAGGCTTGTTGCGAAAGGGTACACTCAGAAAGAAGGGATCGATTATGAGGAAACCTTTTCGCCGGTAGCTATGCTAAAGTCGATCCGGATTCTTTTGTCTATAGCATCTCATATGGATTATGAGGTGTGGCAAATGGACGTCAAGACAGCATTCTTGAATGGGAATCTTGACGAGACCATTTACATGAGACAACCAGAGGGTTTCATTAAGAAAGGCCAAGAGCATCTAGTGTGTAAGCTAAAGCGATCCATTTATGGATTGAAGCAAGCTTCTAGATCTTGGAACATGCGGTTTGATGAGGTTATCCAGTCTTATGGATTCATTCAAAGCATGGACGAGTCATGTGTATACCGGAGAAGTGACGGAAACAGCGTGGCGTTTCTCGTGCTTTATGTAGACGACATTCTTCTAATTGGCAACAACGTGAAGATGTTGTCGGACATAAAGGGATGGTTGTCCAAGCAATTCGATATGAAAGACTTAGGACAAGTAGGGCATGTTCTTGGAATCAAGGTTATACGAGATCGCCAGAAAAGAACATTGAGCTTGTCCCAGGCTTCATATATTGATACGATTCTGGCTCGTTTCAACATGCAGAATTCCAAGAGAGGTGCTCAACCTTTCTGCCATGGAATTCATCTATCTAAAGACATGTGTCCCAAAACACAAAAGGAGATAGATTACATGAAGACAGTTCCTTATGCTTCGGCAGTGGGTAGTCTAATGTATGCTATGTTGTGCACGAGACCTGATATCTGCTATGCCGTAGGCATGGTAGCTAGATATCAGAGTAACCCTGGACAGGGTCACTGGACTGCTGTAAAGAATATACTTAAGTACCTGCGAAGGACTAGGAATTATGTTCTGAGTTACAAAGCGTCCGAGTTGATTCCTATTGGTTACACAGACTCGGATTTCCAATCTGATAAGGAACAGCGAAAGTCTACATCAGGCTATGTGTTCACATTGGGAGGTGGAGCAGTTTCATGGAGGAGTGTTAAGCAGAAATGCATTTCGGACTCCACCATGGAAGCCGAATATGTAGCAGCCTCTGAGGCAGCTAAAGAATCGGTGTGGCTCCGGAACTTCCTTATGGACTTGGATGTGGTTCCTAAGATGCCTAGAGCTATCACAATTTATTGTGACAATAGCGGTGCAGTGGCTAATGCAAAGGAACCACGAGCCCACAATGCGAGCAAACACATAGATCGCAAGTACCACCTGATTAGAGACATCGTCAAGAGAGGCGATGCGGTTGTCACCAAGATTGCATCAGCGAATAACCTGGCAGACCCCTTTACGAAGGCACTTCCAGCGGAAGCGTTCAAGAGACACGTGAAGGGGATGGGTATCGGATGTATGGGAGAGGGCAACTAGACTTTTAGTATAAGTGGGAGATTGATGGAGTTATATTCTAAATGTCTAGTTTAGTGACAATATGGAACTCCTTATCTGTGTTTTATTATCTATTAATCAAACAGTCGGCATTTTGTTTATTATAACTTTGTGCTCTATAGTCCTAGATATATACGTTGTAGACGGTATGGCGTGAGGAGACACGCGGAAGATCATACTGTCGGTTACTCGTATATTATCGAACAGTAGCTCACGACTTAGATGGACAGGGACAATCCATCGGTACGTCGTTGTGTGACTGGTAGATAGTCGGTCTTGACTATCGTGTCACACTCGTACACTAGGTGTATTGAGCAGGACCACGGGAGGGCGTTCGGTTTATACTAATCGAAGTAACCGAACTAGACCTCAGATATTACGGATATACGAATTCCTAATCCCTATATAATTATAGGTGCGTGTGTCCAATTCTCGGTTCTTTAATTTGCCAATGAGTGAGACTAATTGACTAGTCGAGATCCTCGGTAAATTGGGAATCGTAATTGTACGCACGGCATGCTGTAGATTATAGACAGGAAACCGTGTCCCGTTTATTGGGTTGATTACGTCCCCGAGATGAGCTCATAAAGTTTATCATGTAAACCCTGCAGGTGGATTTGTTCCACATGATAATAAGGATGAGTGGTACTAGTCTCGGATAATAAGAAACGAATTAATTTAATTATTAGTAATTAAATAAATTTGTGGACGTTCGATATCTTAAACACGGGGAAAGTCGTATATGTAATTTCGGCGGAATTATTATTGTTGAATAATATTAAATTAATTTCGGGAATTCAATTATTATTATTTAGTGGAATTAATAATAATTAAAAGTGTAATTAATTAAGGATTTCTTTTTAAAGACTCCAAGTTAATTAATATTGCATTTTAGCCCTTAATTAATTTAACCTTGGGTCCCTAGTGTAGCTCTATTTAAACCCCCCCCTTGCCCTCTCCTAAGACCTAACATTCGCCGCAACATTTTATTTCAGCAGAGAAAAACAATTGTTAGCGCAATAAAAAGTTTCTCTGTTAAAATAAAAATAGTTAACGCAAATAAAAATTATTCTCACAGAATAGTTTATACGCTGGTCTTGGAAGGAGAGTGCAGACAAGGAAGAACCCAGCGGATCGTTGCCCACACAACGGCTGGAGTCGGGCAGAGTCATACACTAGAAGCTTCCAAGGTCTCAACCATCGACCGAGAGGTATGAGATCGAGTTCTCTATTCCGCTTTTAATCGATCTCATTTTTCTCGTTGATCGTACATGAACGTAGATCGGGTTCCGGGGCTGTGGGTTTCATTCCTCGACTACTGGGGGTTCAAGGACCTCCGGATCGGTAGTCGGAAGAAGAAAAACGACCCGGAAACAAGCCCGGAACAGCAACGTCGCGTTGCTGTTCGCGGACGAACAGCGCCCGCTGGTGGGCAAACGGCGGTCGCCGTTTGCAGCTCCACCAGCGACCGCTGGGCTGCAATTGGCGGGCGCTGATTGGGTACAGTCCAGCTCCGTTTCGCGCGGTTGTCCTCCGGGGCAATGGCTGGGCGTGATTCGGGTCATGGGCTGTCGTGTGAACGAAGTAACGGACGTGGAGGTCGACTGGGATCGTTCGGATGTTCGAGCGATCGAACGAACGCATCCCGGGTAGTCGATTTCCAACACTGATTCCGGGCAAAGTCCTAAGGCGACAAGACAACATAAAAAAGGCCCCGTAGAGCTGCTGAACACATTAATGTCCCACTTTGCCTGTGCCTAATTCAGGTTTTACATTGCATCTACCTCCTCCTTAGTTGCCCTCCCTATAGTTTCTTTTATTTTATTTTCTTTTCTTTGAGTCATTTCGAGTCATGGGGTAATCTTTTCATTGACACACTTTGCCCAGGCAAAGTGTGTGAGGAGGTTCACCATACTCAGTATGATCGTTGTTGTTTGGATTTTTGGTCGAGGAAAGCCCCTACTGATCTTATTACTTTCACCCACTTTGCCAAGGCAAAGTGTGTGAGGAGGGAAAGGGAAAGGGCAAACCTCTGTGTCTGATCGTTGTCAGCATGATTGTGTGAATACTTTGGGCTAACTAAGAGCATGATATTTGTACACCAACTCGAACTTTGTAGTTAAAGGCATGAAATAGGGACGATGGATCTGTACTAGGCAAACTGTGAGACTTGAGCCATACATCGAATTGAATTTTCTTCCTTGAGAGTCTGCTGTGATATTTATGATGCCTGACTTTGCCTATTTGCTGTGATGAGTAGTTTTGTTAAGTAGGGTTATTAGATGATTAGGGCATTTCTTTCCAGTTTGACCAAATAAATAACATTAATCCCTTGCTAGCCCTTTGAGCCTGATTGATTTTCTTGTATACCAGTCTGGTGCTATGCCCATAGGCACCTGAAAAGATATGAGGGTAGAGAGATTGATGTTCAGCAAAAAAAAAAAAATGAAAAAAAAATTAAAAAAAAAAAGTAATAAGTTGGTTGTGTGCTAAAGCCCGTAAGAAGGGGCAAAGTGGTAGAGAAAGGCTAAACCCAAAATATATAGCCCTCTGCCCAAACAGGGCCTACTCCTCAAAATCCACCCAAATAGCCTACATTACAACCCAAATAAAAGCCCCTATGATGAGACCCCCACTTAGTCAGAATAACTTGATCAGCAAATTGTCAAATTTGGGCAAAGTACATACACAACAGAAATGAGTGATATTATTATACCTATCCACTAAAAAGAGAGATACACTTGCGAGGGAGTGACCTAAAGCCCTGGTACAGAATCTTGACCGAATTTTTATGTCTCTTAACTCGAATTTTGATTTGTCTGTATATGCTATGCCTACTTGTATTATATCATTCATGCTAGTCCTTTGAGTCTCTGTTTACTTTGTTCCCCCCGAGCCTTGATTTCTTTTTTACTTTGGTCTTGAGTTTGGTAAGTCATACCCTACGCTTGAGGACAAGCGTACTTCAAGTGTGTGCGGTTTGATGAGCCATTTTATTTGCTCATCTATGAGCCCTTTTAGAGTTGTTGTTAAGTCAGTTTGAGTTGTTTTGTTTGCCTGGGAGGGCACATTGGAGTGTTTGGGCAAAGTATGCAGGATTCATGTCAGCAGGTGGGGATTGCGCGGAAAAGGCATTGGAATGGTCCACTTTGGGCAAACACGCGGATTTGAGGCAAAGTGACTTTTGAGAAGTTTGACCTATGGAGGCAAAGTCACCACTATGGGCAAAGTAAATATGTCGAGGAGTCAGAAGAATAGTCACCACCACCACCTGGGAAGAGAAGGAACTGAACTAAAGTCTTTGTACCGGGCAGAGAGTCGCTATCGGGCAAAGTCAAAGGCAGCAGAACTTAAATATGGAAAGCGGATTTCTTATGGAAATAAGGGGCGCCTAATTCCAGGAGGCCCATGCAGGCCCATGCAGCTGCGATTTTTAACCCTAATCAGCACCTATAAAAGAGAGATAGATGGACGAAAATTATAACCTTCGACACACCAAGATACCACGAAGTAGAGAGATCAAGGAGCGGCCGCCGGAGAGCGGAGAAGAGATCGGAGCCACCATGGTCGAGATCTTTTCTTCGTTTTAATGTTTTTATGTTTTAATTTCTGTTTTTGTTATTTCAGTTTGAACAATTTCAGATTTCAGTAGTTATGCAATTCAGTTTCGTTTTCCAATTTATTTCTTATTTTATTTATTTGCATATGAGTAGCTAAACTTGCAGGGCGTCTGGGCAAAGGCAGATCGAAGGGAACTCTTGGCTAAGTTAGAACTGTGAGGTTGATAGGGCTTAGTTAACTGCCTGGGGTTTGTTCCCGATACATAGTTGAGGTTTAACTACATTCTTGCAGGTTTGGGCGGACTAATTTGGTCGTTAGGAAACCCTTACACTTTGAGATACCAGCGATTGATCAAACCGAGTAGAAAGTACCTAGATGTACTACGGGCATAGCGCTAGAACGTGTTGGAGCTTTGCGGTCGTATGATTCGGATTTCCGGACATGCTATTGGCCGAATTGGGTTCGTCGAGAGAGTAATGCGAGTTTGGGCAAACTAGATCCATGCGACCACATAGGTATCGAATTGACTAGACTCAGGGGATTAGGCATAAGTATACCTTGCCTTTTATTTACCCAGTAAGGACGGATTGGGGTGGGGTAACTGTAGGCGTGACTTAATAGGACTACTTTTACTTTGTTCGACATCCTATAACCGATTGACAAACCATCAGTTAAAACCATTAGTGCCAGGGATCGGTAGTTTGCCCAGATAACCCAAAGAGAAGCTGTATGCCCAGAAGCCTGTTTTCCTTTATTTGATTTCAGTTTGATTAATAGCTTTCTGTTTCCAGTTTGGTCAAAGTGTTTAGTTTATTATTTCTGCATGTTAGTTAATTTCTTATTTTTGTTAGTTGGTAGTTTGATAAACCGCTGTGACCCAGCAACCATCAAAAACCTTTTTAAAAAACCGTGACAACAGTTTGGGCTAGCCGAGATCACTTATTGCAATTGCTTCCTCGTGGGATCGACCCCACACTTATCACTATACTCCTTAGTGTTTAATTTGGCAGAATATAAATTCATTTTGACCGCGCGTTGCTTCCACGACAAAGTTTTCGCGTCGTCAAGCCATCTCAAATCAAGGAGGTAATCCTGAGTGGTTTGTACATGAATGTTTGACAGTTGATACATATAAAAAAACATATGAGCCTGTACTGCTGCCTATTACAAACCAGAAAGAGTGGGCTGCTACTCACTTCATACCTCCAATGCCACCTAATTTTGGGAGGAGTAGGGGGAGACCAACAAAGTTAAGAAGGGTTAATGCTGAAGAGAAGAGCCAGAAAAAACAAACCAAAATGAAGAGGCAACACAGGCCACACAACAGCAAACAATGTGGACAGACAGGGCATAACAAGAGGAAATGCAAGAATAAGAATGCCAATGCTCCCTCTGGGGTCCTGTGTGTAACAAAGAAGTGACGGAAAAGTTGTGGTGTTTTCTCATTCTTTATGTAGACGACATCCTTCTAAATTGGCAACAATGTGAAAGATGTTATCGGACATAAAGGGATGGTTGTCCAAGTAATTCAATATGAGGGACTTAAGAGAAGTCGGGAATGTTCTTGGGATCAAAGTTATAAAGGATCGCCAGAAAAGAACATAGAACTTATCTCGAGCCTCATACAAAAATACAATTCTTGCTCGTTGCAGCATGCAGAATTCCAAGAAAGGTTGTTACCTTTTAGATGTGGAATTATTTATCTAAAGTTTTGTGTCTGACACAATAAGGAGATAAATGAAAAGTAACCAGTTCCCTACACCTTGATGGTGGGAAGCTTGATGTATGCAGTGCTGTGCACGAAACTGATATCTACTATGCCGTGGGCATGGTGGTGAGATATCATAGTAATCCTGGAAGGGATCGACTGATGTAAAGAACATGTTTAAAATATGTTCTAAGTTACAAAGCAGTCAAGTTGTTTCCTTTGGATTACAGAGAATTGGATTTCCAAATCAAACAGGGACAGTTGAAAGTCGAAGTCAGGCTATGTGTTCTCACTGTGAAGTGGAGCAGTCACATGGAAGAATGTAATGCAACGATGCATTACGGACTCTACCATGGAAGCCGAAAAGTTAACGGCCTCTGAGGCAGTTAAAAGGTCGGTGTGGCTCCAGAACTTCCTGAGGGACTTAGATGTGGTTTCTAGTTTGCCCAAAAGCTATTTTGAATAGCGGTTTATTGGCAAACTTGAAATGCCACGAGTCCACAGTGGGAGATAACACGTAGAGCGCAAGTATCACCTGATTCGAGAGATCGTCTAGTAAGACGATGCAGTTGTCACCTAGATAGCATCGAGAGGATTGCCTGGTAAAACCGTTCACAGAGGCTCTTCCAGCGAAAGCGTTGGGTAGGCGTGATGGGGTTATGGGAATCTGATGTTTGGGAGAGGGCAACTAGACTTTTAGTATAAGTGGGAGATTGATGGAGTTGTATTCTAAATGTCTAGTTTAGTGCAAATACGGAACTCCTTATCTATACCTTAATTCGAGATATGATTCAAACATGATTGCATTTAATGCAATAGTCCTTGATGTATACGTTGTAGACAGTATGGCGTGAGGAGACACGCGGAAGATCATACTGTCGGTTACTCGTATACTATCGAACAGTAGCTCACGACTTAGATGGACAGGGACAATCCATCGGTACGTCGTAGTGTGACTGGTAGATAGTCGGTCTTGACTATCATGTTACACTCGTACACTTGGTGTATTGAGCAGGACCACGGGAGGGCGTTCGATTTATACTAATCGCAGTAATCGAACTAGACCTCAGATATTACGGATATACGAATTCTTAATCCCTATATAATTATAGGTGCGTGTGTCCAATTCTCGGTTTTTTGACTTGCTAGTGAGTGAGACTAATTGATTAGTCAATATTCTCGGTAAATTGGGAATCGGAATTGTACACACGACATGCTATAGATTATAGACAGGAAACCGTGTCCCATTTATTGGGTTGATGATGTCCCCGAGATGAGCTCATAAAGTTTATCATGTAAACCCTGCAGGTGGATTCGTTCCACATGATAATAAGGATGAGTGGTACTAGTCTCGGATAATAAGAAACGAATTAATTTAATTATTAGTAATTAAATAAATTCGTGGACGTTCGATATCTTAAACACGGGGAAAGTCATATATGTAATTTCGGCGGAAATATTATTGGTAAAATAATATGGATTAATTAATTGGGAATTCAATTATAATTTTATAGTGGAATTAATTATAATTAAAATTGGATTTAATTAAAGGTTTTCTCTTAAGGACACCGGTTTAATTAAATTGAAATTTAGCCTAATTAATTAATTAACCTAAGGTCCCTAGTGTGGCCTATTTAAACCCCTCCCCCTCTCTTCTCTAGACCTAACTTACGCAGCTTTTATTTTTCTTCACTTAAGAAAATAAACCGTGAGAAAAAGTTTGAGAGAGAAGAAGAAGAGGAGACTTCCGGTGGATCGTTGCCCACACAACGTCTGGAGTCGAGGGCTAGGATACACACTAGAAGATCAGAGGTGTTCCCCTATTCGGCTTCTCCGAATCACGCATCAAAGGTAAAGAATCGAAAACCCTATTCCGCATCTCTTTCGATTCTTCTCGTACGTAATAATACAACGGACCATCGATTGGTAATCGGGGGTCAAGGTATATTTTCTCCGGCTTCTGGGCGGTTGAGGACCGCCGGATCGGTGGCCGGACGGAGAAAAACGGATCGGAAATAGCCCGGAACAGCAGCATCGCGCTGCTGTTCGGACCAGGCAAGCGCCCGCCTGGGTGGCAGGCGCCCGCTCGCGCTGGGTCGCGAGCAACCGCTCGGGCAGCAAGCGCCCGCTTGCGCGGGTGCGCGAGCGCCCGCCTGGGCGGCAGGCGGTCGCCTGCTCCGGGCAGATTGTGAGCCGCGGCCTTGGCTGCGGCGGACGCGCGATCTGATGGGCGGGTGGCCATGGCTGTTCGGAGGTGACCTCCAGGAGTTGATTGGGGACGTCCGGATGTTCGAGAGTTCGAACGGATGTGTCCCGGATAGTCGATTTCCAACAATTGGTATCAGAGCGAGGTTTATCGGTTTGTTGTATTGTTCGTACGTTTTGTGATGCAGGATGAACCCGATTATTATGGCCAACATTATGGGATGTTGTATGATAATTTTGATGTGGTTTGTTAAACTCTCGGGCTTGTCGAGATTGTTTGATTTTGGAAAACGTTGCTTGTTTGTAATAGATAAAAACGACGGGTTGAGTCGTTAGGTTTATTTATTTTTCGTCGTTTCCGGACATGTATAGGGTCGATCACCTTGTATAGGATCGATGCCGGATTTAGTAAGTTTATTCTTGTAATTTTTCTTACTAATTTTGGTGGATCGAGACGAGACCAAAACCCGGAGAAACGAGGATCGAGGAGGGCGAACCGGCAACGGGCAGCCATCGAACACACCCCGTGTTCGTGACGGGCAGCAGCGGGGCTGGGATTCGTTCGACCCCACGGACGACTCAACGAGGCTCTAGACGAGGCTCCAGTGGGAGGAGTTCGTCTCTTGACCCTCGAGCGAGTCGGTGGTGGACCGAGATCGAGACGAGCAACGAGATGAAGTTCCAAGAGACGTGCATTGGAGAATACTTAAGGCCATAATAATCGGGGCCACGTTAATTGCTTTTTATGTGATTTACGTGCTTTTTATTATGCTTAATTATTTTATGCATGTTATCCCTTATCGTAAAATACTAAGTGGGAGAGGGATTGGAAACAATCCCGCGATCTCCATTCTCTGTTTTGAATTTGATGTGTATTGACTTACGAGTTGGCTTTAGTGTCATCCTCCCTATCGGATAAAGTCGATACACGGATATCACTGGATCAAAATTCGAAATTAATTCCACTTATAGAATTTAATAATTATATTTTTCAAAAGCAATGCCAAATTTGTTTTTCAAAGACTAAGTTCAACTCGACTCATTCTCACCCCGGGGAGTGGAATGGAGCCAAAGCGCTTGCTTATGTCGATGACACAGATTAGAGACATTCGAGTCATTCGATGACTAGATCGATTGTCTGGTTGGCTCCCTCACCTAGTGAGAGATAGGGCTCAATTGCATGATTGATCGCTGGTTAGAAACTTCGAGTTTCACTTACGAGATATCAAGCTTTGATTAATAAAATTGTGAAATTTAATAAATGTAAGAGTCAATTAACAAAGTTGTTTGTTTTAGTAAACGTCCACACTATCGTGGCTTGCTAAATGGAAACGATACTTTGGGTTAATTGAGACTCTATGACATTTAAATAAGTGGGATTCAATTAATAAAGTTGTTTGTTTTAGTAAACGTCCACACTAACGTGGCTTGCTAGATGGAAACGGAACTTTAGGATTAATTGAGGCTCGACAGTTATAGAAAGTCGTGGAGGACCGCATGTCAACGTAAACGTCCACATGAACGTGGCTTGCGGTGGGCATGTAGTTCCCGAGCGGTGGACTTAGTACTGAGAAATGGTATACACTTAGGTACGCTTTATAGTATCCTCCCCATCGGAGTCACTGCTATAATGATGTACGACCGAAGTAAAAATCCAATTATAAAATCGTTTGGATTAGTATACGTCCACAAAAACGTGGCATGCTAGTCTGATGGGATTTTGGAAATGATTGGTTGTTTAATGATATTATCTGAGGGAAATGATATCGAATTAAACTAATTGTTTGTTTTATATGGTATTATTCCCATTAAAAGTCAACAAACTCACTGAACCTGTTTTGTATGGATTAAAGAAGAAACTTGGACATTGTCCTAACTGCAGAGGAGTACAATTATGTACTCCAAGTCAATTGACCTGCTGAACCAAATGATGTTTCCACTACTGAGGAAAGGAAGCTCATGGAAGTGGATCAAGGCTCTGAGATGACGCGGAGCTGCATTATGGCTTTCATGTCAAAATGTGTTGCGACATCGGGATCAAGCCATGACCATTACCTATGATATGATGCTTAACCTCAAGAAGCTTTTTGGTTATCAGGACAGGACAGCCGGGCAAAATGCAATGAGGCAACTCATGACGGCCATCGCATCCGAAGGAACGCCCGTGGGGAATCACGTTCTTAGGATGATGTGCTATCTGAATGAGATAGAGATTCTAGGATCAGTTATCGATGGGGTAACCCAAGTCGATATTGTGCTCCAGTCTCTGCCGAGAAGTTTTGAGCAGTTCCGCCTGAACTATAACATGAATAAGGGGTCTTACTCATTGGCGGAACTCCTGATTGAACTTCAAGCGGCTGAGGGAATCTTTAAGGGCTCTTATGCACTTGTGGCTGAGAAATTGGCTCTTCCTAGGCCTCCGGGCGGCAGAAAGGAAGAAGAAGCAAAGACGGAAACCCAGTGGGCCTAATATATCTGGACCACGGAATGGGACAAGCAAGCCCAACAGGGCAAGTGCTTCCGTTGCAAGCAGTCTCGATACTGGGAGTTTTAATTGTCTTCTTTGATGGAGTAGTATACTTAATGTCTAGATTTGAGTATTCTGAACTCTGTATGCACTTTCATTTACCTATTTATAATGAACATTCATTTGCTTTTAATTATTGTTAATTAAATATATGCAAATCATAGTCCTGGATTTTATACGTTTTAGTTAGTATGGTGCAAGCATGGGCGCACAGAAGATCATACTATCAGTTACTCGTATTTAATCGAACAGTTGCTCACGACCTAGATGGACACGGACCAATCCATCGGTATAGTCGTTGTGTGAGGGAGAAAATAATTTATCTTAATTATTTTATCACACTTGTACACTTGGTGTATTGAGCGGATCGATTGAGACTCATCAATTAGGATTGCTCGGCGATAATTGATTTGAGACTCAGTGTATTTTATTCTTAATCCTTGATACAATTGCGGGTGTGTATATTTAATATATGTGACTTTGATTTTCCAAAGGAATTTACCGATTTAATTATTGGGTCAATTACCGGTTGAGTTGGGTCACTATATTTTATATATGGCATGCCGTGAATTATTGACAGGACAGTGTATCCCGGAAGGGTTGATAATATCCCCGAGATGAGCTCATAAGGATTTATTATGTAAACCTCGCGAGTGGATTTATTTCCGCATAATAAATAAGGTTGAGTGGTACTAGTCTCGGATAAAAGAGATGAATAAATTTATTAAGCAATAAATAAATTTTATTCATGGATATTTATATCTTAAATACACGGAATAAATAAATACTACCGGAGAAATATTATTTGATATAATATGGTTTAATATTGGGAGTGCAATTAATTTATATAGTGGAAAATAAATTAATTAATATTGATAAGGATTAATGGACTTGGGCAGTGGGCTCAATTTAATCTTCAATATTGGAAGCCCAATATTCCACCTCCTTTAGATCCCCTACGTAGCCTATAAAAGCACTACATGGCCTTCATAATTAATAAGACAAGATTATCATACTTGATATTCTAGAGAGTTGAAGGAGATCCATAGGAGTTCGATAGATCGTCGCCCACCCGACGTTCGAACGGAGTGCAAGGAATACGTGGGAAGATTCAAAGGTCATCTTGATTTCGTTTCTCCGAACAACGAATCGAAGGTAAAATCTAAACGCGCTTTATGATTTGTTTTGATTCGATTATTTGAGAATACCGTAGAACGCAAGATCCGAAGTTCGGACCCGGAGTAGACGGACGAACACGCGGTGGTGGCGAAGCCACCGGACCGCGTGAAGCGCCCGCCTAGGGTTCGACGGGCATGGAGGATCGACCCTCGGCTGTGCCGAGGGCGTGCGGTCGATCACGCCGATCGACCGCTGGGGCGCGAGCTGGTGCCGCACCCCACCCCACCTCGACGGTGGGGACCTCCAGACGGCGGCGGGTCGCCGGACCCGCCGCGGGGGGCTGCTGGGCAGCCCCGGCCGATCGCGCTAGGCGCGATCCCTTTTGATCGCACAACCCGGCTCGCGGGGGTTTCGGGTGGGGGCGGATCACGTGCCTTCGGGCGCGTGGTCTCCAAAGCTCGGACTCCGGCGGATGAGTCGGCGTTCGTGTGATTTCCGGCGAAGGGTTCGTTCGGGTTATCGGTTCCGCAATTTTGATAACCCGGGATATCGAATTCCAACAATTGGTATCAGAGCGTGGTTTACGTTCGCGGTATTCTCGATAAAATTGTTCTACCTTGCAGGGATTCCGACTATTATGGCTTAATTTATTATTCGTTTAATTTATTTTGTCATGTATGTTGGATTGATTAAACTCTCGGACATGTCGAGATTCGTTTTTGGTGGTGAATGTTTGTAATAGTAAAAATTCGGGGGTTGACCGAATTTAGGATTTATTATTACGTTCTACGTTTTTCCGGAAATTGTATAGGGTCGATTTCATGTATAGAATCGATACCGGATAGTGTAAAATTTATTTTGTAATTTATTTTGCGTTGGATCGATGCCGAAACGACCGCCGGAAAAGACGCGTGACGAGGGAGATGATCGAGAGGTAGAAGGGCTCGGATCGACCATCCCCATGGTCGATCCCACGAGGACGATCGACCCACGCCCTAACGGGCTGCCGTGGGAGCTTCGGCCACGCCGGCCACCAAGGGTGGTGGCGCGTGGGCTGAACGGCGGCGGCTTGAAGGCGGCGGTCGAAGGGTGGCGCGGGGATCCCCAACCCGTGCTATCCCCGTCCGGTAATTCACTTTCCTAATTGGTTCGGGTTTTTTCCTATTTGAGAATTCCTATTTTGGGAAGTCTCATGGATTAGGAAAAGAATCAATTTGGAATTAATTAGGATTACTAATTGATTATTTCTATTTCATGGAAATATTCATGGATTAGGAAACTAATTAATATGGAAAGTAGAAGAGTCCTAATTATTTTATTTCTTTATTTCATTATAGATATCATCTAGAATATTCCAAGAATATCTTGGATGGATTATTCTAGAGATTTAATGAAGTGGAAAAAGAAAATAAAATAAATAAAAATATTAATAATATTTAATTTTATTTTTGATATATTCGATTGACTTAATTTTCGAATTGAGTAACTTTTGGATTAATTGAAAATAAATAGATTTAAATATTGGATATTAATATTCTCGTCACATGGAGCATTCAAGAAACGAAGACTGAAGACTAGAAGATGCGTACGGGGATGGAGTAAAGCCATAATAGTCGGAAAATAATATTCTAGTAATTATTTTGACTATGTGATAATATTATGTGCTTTATTACATGTATGCATGCTATATGTGTTTATTTTATGCACTAGATAGCGTATCCCTTTATTGTAAAAAGCTAAGTGGGAGAGGGTATGGAAACATGCCCATGGTCTCCATTGCTGCTCTCTTGGTGACTTTTATAAACTTTTGGAGTTTATATAGATAAGTCATTGGAGGAGAGTTCTTGTAATTCCTCTTACAAGAGACATTGATTGAGTTTATCAAACAATGCCTAATTTGTCTTTCCGACGCTGATTTCAAGTCGACTCATTCTCACCCCGGGGAGTGGAATGGAGCCAGAGCCACTTGGTCATGTAGAGGACACAAATTAGAGACCTTCGTACCATTCTTTGATAGATGGATCGATTGTCTGCTCGGCTCCCTCATTTATGAGAGATAGGGTCGTTCGCATGGTAAATCACTGGTTAGAAACTTCGAGTTTCACTTATGATTCTCCACGTCTTGATTTATGAGATTGAATGGATCTAGTAATTGGATTTCAATTATATAAATCTTTTGGTATAGTAAACGTCCACACGAACGTGGCTTGCTACACTGAATGGGATTTTAGAATAATTGATGTAGACAGTTATAGGGAATTGTGAAGAGTTGCGAGTTATCGTAAACGTCCACACGAACGTGGCTTGCGGTGACATAACAGTTCTAAACGATTCACCTTGGTACTGAGTAATGGTTTACACTTAGATACACGTTATAGTATTCCTCCCAACGAGGTTACGCTATAAGTGATGTATGACCGAAGTAAAATCTAATTGCTAAATCATTTGGGTGGGTAAACGTCCACACGAACGTGGCTTGCCTTACCTGATGGGATTTTAGATGTGATTAGTGATTTAATGATATTATTTGAGGGAGATAATATCGGATATTAAATTGTTTGTTTGTTTTATGTGCTTATAGGTTAGGAATGACTGTGACCCCACTTTGTGATATACTTAAAGATGAAAACTCACTGGTTCCATATAGTACTGATTGGAAAAGAAATCTGGACAATGTTCAGACTGTTGAGCCTTCCGAATCCACTATTATCCCAACTGATGAGGACATTGAAAATGACCTCAAGGAGATGTTAGGACATAGTAAGGAAGCCGGACTAGAAGTGATTGACATACTCATCAAGTTTAGTCCTCTTGAGGAATCGCTTAAAAACGATTTCAAAAGAACTGAACTGATAAGTATGATCAGAGAATCACAAGCTCTAGTGGCCGAGTTGGAAGTGCAAGCAAAGAAGCCCAGTGGTTTTGAACCACGGATTGGGAAGAGCAAGCCACGAGGCAAGTGCTTTCGATGCAAGCAGTCTGGGCACTGGAAGTCTGATTGTCCTCTCATCAAAGGTACGAAATTTTCCTTAGTCACTGAAACATTATCAGTGGTGTTATCTACCAGCACCTGGTGTGTAGATACGGGGGCCACTGATCATGTCTGCAATTCATTGCAGGGGTTCCAGGAAACCCGGAGACTTAGAGAGGGAGAGATCGTGGTCTACATGGGCAATGCTGCAAGGGTGGCGGCTGTTGCAGTGGGAGACGTTCACTTACGTTTCAGTAGTGATAGGGTTTTAGTTTTACAAAATTGTCTTTATGTACCCAACTTTAGAAAGAATTTAATTTCGGTTTCTAAACTTATCATGAATGGATATTCTGTTTCTTTTGATCACTCTGTGGTCATAAGAAGAAATAGTGAGATTATCTGTTCTGGTACATTGGTGGACGATTTGTATGTTCTAAATCCTGAGTCTAACACGATGCAACTAACCGAGAGTAATAACACATCTACGAACACCAATAAGAGAAAGGAACCTTCTAAAATGAATCAATTATACGTGTGGCATCTAAAACTAGGTCATATTAACTCGAATAGAATTCAAAGGTTGAAAGCTGATGGTCTCATTAGCGGCATAGAAGGAGAGGACCTTCCAACCTGCGAATCCTGTTTGGAGGGAAAAATGACCAAGCGTTCTTTTTCTGGTAAAGGACATAGAGCTGAACAAGTATTGGATTTGATTCACTCTGATGTATGCGGACCTATGTCTACTCAGGCAAGGGGAGGGTACGAGTACTTCATCACTTTCACTGATGATTACTCAAGATATGGATTTGTATACTTGATGCGCCGCAAGAGCGAATCCTTTGACAAGTTCAAGGAGTTCAAGGCTTTTGTGGAGAACCTTCAAAGTAAATCCATTAAATGCCTGCGATCTGATCGCGGAGGCGAGTACCTGTCTGGAGAATTCAAGGCATACTTAGTAGAGAATGGGATTGATTCCCAGTTGACATCACCATATACTCCCCAGCAGAATGGTGTGTCGGAAAGAAGGAATAGGACTCTTATGGAAATGGTACGTTCAATGATGAGTTACTCGGACTTACCTACTATGTTCTGGGGACATGCCTTGGAAACAGCGGCGTATATTCTCAACATGGTTCCAACAAAAACGGTTCCCACAACACCCATGGAAAGGTGGAGCGGGCGCAAGCCTAGCCTCAGGCACCTTCGGATCTGGGGATGTCCAGCACATGTGTTGCGACAAGGGGCCGATAAGTTAGAACCTAGATCAGAATTACGGTTGTTTGTAGGATACCCGAAAGGAACTAAAGGTGGCATGTTCTATAGTCCTACGGACCAGAAGATCGTTATAAGTACTAACGCTCGGTTCTTAGAGGAAGACTATGTCTTGGACCACAAGCCCATGAGTGACATTGTACTTGATGAGTTGAGAGGAAACAAGGAAGACCTAGATACAGCCGAACCGAGTAGTGATACACCACTAGAACCTGCACCTACTGTCACTGTTAATACACCGGAACGCCGTCGTAGTGGGAGGGTTGTTAAGCAACCAGACCGATGGATTGGACTGGGTGAGTCTTCGGACTCTGGACCTGGAGTTCATGAAATCGATCCCTGGACCTATGATGAGGCGGTACAAGATATAGATGCGCCTTCTTGGAAGAAAGCGATGAGATCCGAAATAGAATCTATGGATTCTAATAAAGTCTGGGATCTTGTAGAACCACCAAGCGGCGTAAAGCCAATTGGGTGTAAATGGGTCTACAAGAGAAAGAGAGGATCTGACGGAAAGGTTGAAACCTTTAAAGCTCGGCTTGTTGCGAAAGGATATACTCAGAAAGAGGGAATCGATTATGAGGAGACCTTCTCGCCGGTAGCCAAGATAAAGTCGATCCGGATACTCTTATCCATAGCAGCTCATATGGATTATGAGGTGTGGCAAATGGATGTCAAGACAGCTTTCCTAAATGGAAGTCTTGACGAGACGATTTATATGAAACAACCAGAAGGATTCATTGCTAAGGGGCGAGATCATCTAGTGTGCAAGCTAAATCGATCCATTTATGGATTGAAACAAGCCTCGCGATCGTGGAACCTGCGGTTTGACGAAGTAGTCCAATCTTTTGGATTCAGTCAAAGCATGGACGAATCGTGCGTGTATTGGAAACGTGATGGGAAGAAGGTGGTGTTTCTCGTGCTTTATGTAGATGACATTCTTCTCATTGGCAACAGTGTGAAAATGTTATCAGACATAAAGGGATGGTTGTCTAGACAATTCGATATGAAAGATTTGGGAGAAGTCGGGCATGTTCTAGGGATCAAGGTTATAAGGGATCGCCGGAATAGAACATTGTACCTATCCCAGCAATCTTACATAGACACGATTCTGGCTCGTTTTAACATGCAAGATTCCAAGAAGGGTGATCTACCCTTCAGCAAAGGAACTTATCTTTCTAAGGAGATGTGTCCTCAGACACAAAAGGAGAAAGATGAAATGAAAGCAGTTCCCTACGCTTCGGCTGTGGGAAGCTTGATGTATGCAATGTTATGCACGAGGCCTGATATCTGCTATGCAGTTGGCGTAGTAGCGAGATATCAGAGTAACCCTGGAAGGGCTCATTGGACTGCCGTAAAGAGCATTTTCAAGTATTTGCGAAATACTAGGGATTATGTTCTGAGTTACGGGGCAGACAATCTGATTCCCTTGGGTTATACGGATTCGGATTTCCAAGCTGATAAGGACCGGCGAAAGTCGACATCAGGCTATGTGTACACTTTGGGAGGTGGAGCCGTATCATGGAGGAGTGTTAAGCAAAAGTGCATTTCAGACTCTACCATGGAAGCTGAATATGTTGCAGCCTCAGAGGCAGCGAAAGAGTCAGTATGGTTCCTTAATTTCCTCCAGGACTTAGATGTGATTCCGAGTTTGCCCAAAGCTATGACAATTTATTGTGACAATAGCGGTGCAGTGGCAAACAGTAAGGAACCACGGTCCCATAGTGCTACGAAACACATAGAGCGCAAGTACCACCTGATTCGAGACATCGTCAAGAGGGGCGATGCAATAGTCACCAAGATAGCTTCGGAGGACAACCTAGCGGACCCTTTCACCAAGATACTTCCTAGCGAAGTATATTACAAGCACTTGGAGGGTTTGGGAGTCAGAAGTTTGGAGGATAAGACTAGACCTTAGTATAAGTGGGAGATTGATGGAGTAGTATACTTAATGTCTAGATTTGAGTATTCTGAACTCTGTATGCACTTTCATTTACCTATTTATAATGAACATTCATTTGCTTTTAATTATTGTTAATTAAATATATGCAAATCATAGTCCTGGATTTTATACGTTTTAGTTAGTATGGTGCAAGCATGGGCGCACAGAAGATCATACTATCAGTTACTCGTATTTAATCGAACAGTTGCTCACGACCTAGATGGACACGGACCAATCCATCGGTATAGTCTTTGTGTGAGGGAGAAAATAATTTATCTTAATTATTTTATCACACTTGTACACTTGGTGTATTGAGCGGATCGATTGAGACTCATCAATTAGGATTGCTCGGCGATAATTGATTTGAGACTCAGTGTATTTTATTCTTAATCCTTGATACAATTGCGGGTGTGTATATTTAATATATGTGACTTTGATTTTCCAAAGGAATTTACCGATTTAATTATTGGGTCAATTACCGGTTGAGTTGGGTCACTATATTTTATATATGGCATGCCGTGAATTATTGACAGGACAGTGTATCCCGGAAGGGTTGATAATATCCCCGAGATGAGCTCATAAGGATTTATTATGTAAACCTCGCGAGTGGATTTATTTCCGCATAATAAATAAGGTTGAGTGGTACTAGTCTCGGATAAAAGAGATGAATAAATTTATTAAGCAATAAATAAATTTTATTCATGGATATTTATATCTTAAATACACGGAATAAATAAATACTACCGGAGAAATATTATTTGATATAATATGGTTTAATATTGGGAGTGCAATTAATTTATATAGTGGAAAATAAATTAATTAATATTGATAAGGATTAATGGACTTGGGCAGTGGGCTCAATTTAATCTTCAATATTGGAAGCCCAATATTCCACCTCCTTTAGATCCCCTACGTAGCCTATAAAAGCACTACATGGCCTTCATAATTAATAAGACAAGATTATCATACTTGATATTCTAGAGAGTTGAAGGAGATCCATAGGAGTTCGATAGATCGTCGCCCACCCGACGTTCGAACGGAGTGCAAGGAATACGTGGGAAGATTCAAAGGTCATCTTGATTTCGTTTCTCCGAACAACGAATCGAAGGTAAAATCTAAACGCGCTTTATGATTTGTTTTGATTCGATTATTTGAGAATACCGTAGAACGCAAGATCCGAAGTTCGGACCCGGAGTAGACGGACGAACACGCGGTGGTGGCGAAGCCACCGGACCGCGTGAAGCGCCCGCCTAGGGTTCGACGGGCATGGAGGATCGACCCTCGGCTGTGCCGAGGGCGTGCGGTCGATCACGCCGATCGACCGCTGGGGCGCGAGCTGGTGCCGCACCCCACCCCACCTCGACGGTGGGGACCTCCAGACGGCGGCGGGTCGCCGGACCCGCCGCGGGGGGCTGCTGGGCAGCCCCGGCCGATCGCGCTAGGCGCGATCCCTTTTGATCGCACAACCCGGCTCGCGGGGGTTTCGGGTGGGGGCGGATCACGTGCCTTCGGGCGCGTGGTCTCCAAAGCTCGGACTCCGGCGGATGAGTCGGCGTTCGTGTGATTTCCGGCGAAGGGTTCGTTCGGGTTATCGGTTCCGCAATTTTGATAACCCGGGATATCGAATTCCAACATTCTTAAGCAACAAGAAGTTGACTCTTCTCTAGTCACCGAAACATGTTTAGTGGTGTTATCCACCAGTACCTGGTGTGTGGATACGGGAACCACTAATCATGTCTGCACTTAAATGCGGGGGTTCCAGGAAACCCGGAGACTTAGAAAGAAAGAAGTTATAACCTACATGGGCAATACTGTTAAGGTAACAGCCGTTGCAGTGGGAGATGTTAAATGTTTTAACGGTAGGATTTTAGTTCAAATAAATTGTCTTTATGTGCCGGCATTTAGAAAGAAATTTCATTTCGGATTTCTAAATTGGTTTAGAATGGATATTCCGTTTCTTTGGACAGTTTCGTACTTTTCAGAGTAGGAAACGGGGATATTATCTATTCTGGTACATTGATGGACAATTTAATACTAAATCCGTGTTCTTCCACGATGCAACACACCGGAACAAATAACACATTGTCAAACCCCAATAAGAGTAAAGATCCTTCTAGGATGAATCAAATGTACTTATGGAATCTTAGGCTAGATCATTTTAACTTAAGTACGATTCAAAGGGTGAAAGCTGATGGACTACTCAGCTAGGTTGAAGGAAAGGACTTTCCAACCTTCGAATCATACTTGGAAGTTTGAATGACCAGGCCACCCTTTACGGTTAAAGGGCATAGATCCGAGAAAGTACTAGAGTTGATTCGCTCTGATGTATGTGAACCTCTTTAAGGAGTTCAAGGCATACTGATCAGAAAATGGGATTAACTCCCAATTGACTACACCATTCATGCCTCGGCAAAATGATGTGTCATAAAGAAGGAATAGGACTCTTATAGATATGGGAAAGTAGACAATGAGTTATTCGGAGTTACCTAATTCGGTTTTGGGATATGCTTTGGAAACATCGGCGTTTATCCTGAACTTGATTCCTTTGGAAACTTGTACAGATATTCGGTTGTTTATAGGATACCCTAAGAAAACGAATTGAGATATGTAATATAGTCCAAAGGACCAGATGTTCGTTGATTGCATCAACGTTCGGTTCTTAGACATGGACTATATACACAAGATCACAAGCCCAAGAGTAGAGTAATACTTAATGTGCTTAGAGGGACTGATCAAGACTTAGAACCAGCCTAACTGAGTAGTTCACTACTGTAATCTTTAGTCACTAAAGATACACCGGAGCGTCGTCGTAGTGGGAGGGTTGTTAGACAACCCGGTAGGTTCATGGTTATAGGTGAGTCTTTGGACTTGTTACCTGGAGAACATGAAGCCGACCCCTGAACCTATGACGAGACGCTGAAAGATCAAGATGCTCAGTCTTGGCAAAAGGCGATGAAATCTGAGATTGAATCTTTGGATTCAAATCAGGTCTGGGATCTTGTAGCACCGCCCAAAGGTGTAAAAGCCATTGGTTGCAAGAGGGTGTACAAGAGGAAAAGAGGGTCTGACGGGAAGGTGTAAACCTTCAAGGCTAGGCTTGTTGCGAAAGGGTACACTCAGAAAGAAAGGGATCGATTATGAGGAAACCTTTTTCGCCAGTAGCTATGCTAAAGTCGATCCGGATTCTTTTGCCTTCACATGAATGATGGAAGTCAAGACGGATTTCCTAAATCGAAGTCTTGACGGGACCATCTGTGTGGGACAGCCAGAGGGTTTCATCAAAAAGAGCCGAGAGCATTTGGTAAGCAAGCTTAATCGATCTTTGGATTGAAGGAAGCTTCAAGATCTTGGACACATGCGGATCTATGATAAAATCCATTTTATGGATTCAATCAAGGCATGTTTGGGTCCTGTGTGTAACAAAGAAGTGACGGAAAAGTTGTGGTGTTTTCTCATTCTTTATGTAGACGACATCCTTCTAAATTGGCAACAATGTGAAAGATGTTATCGGACATAAAGGGATGGTTGTCCAAGTAATTCAATATGAGGGACTTAAGAGAAGTCGGGAATGTTCTTGGGATCAAAGTTATAAAGGATCGCCAGAAAAGAACATAGAACTTATCTCGAGCCTCATACAAAAATACAATTCTTGCTCGTTGCAGCATGCAGAATTCCAAGAAAGGTTGTTACCTTTTAGATGTGGAATTATTTATCTAAAGTTTTGTGTCTGACACAATAAGGAGATAAATGAAAAGTAAGCAGTTCCCTACACCTTGATGGTGGGAAGCTTGATGTATGCAGTGCTGTGCACGAAACTGATATCTACTATGCCGTGGGCATGGTGGTGAGATATCATAGTAATCCTGGAAGGGATCGACTGATGTAAAGAACATGTTTAAAATATGTTCTAAGTTACAAAGCAGTCAAGTTGTTTCCTTTGGATTACAGAGAATTGGATTTCCAAATCAAACAGGGACAGTTGAAAGTCGAAGTCAGGCTATGTGTTCTCACTGTGAAGTGGAGCAGTCACATGGAAGAATGTAATGCAACGATGCATTACGGACTCTACCATGGAAGCCGAAAAGTTAACGGCCTCTGAGGCAGTTAAAAGGTCGGTGTGGCTCCAGAACTTCCTGAGGGACTTAGATGTGGTTTCTAGTTTGCCCAAAAGCTATTTTGAATAGCGGTTTATTGGCAAACTTGAAATGCCACGAGTCCACAGTGGGAGATAACACGTAGAGCGCAAGTATCACCTGATTCGAGAGATCGTCTAGTAAGACGATGCAGTTGTCACCTAGATAGCATCGAGAGGATTGCCTGGTAAAACCGTTCACAGAGGCTCTTCCAGCGAAAGCGTTGGGTAGGCGTGATGGGGTTATGGGAATCTGATGTTTGGGAGAGGGCAACTAGACTTTTAGTATAAGTGGGAGATTGATGGAGTTGTATTCTAAATGTCTAGTTTAGTGCAAATACGGAACTCCTTATCTATACCTTAATTCGAGATATGATTCAAACATGATTGCATTTAATGCAATAGTCCTTGATGTATACGTTGTAGACAGTATGGCGTGAGGAGACACGCGGAAGATCATACTGTCGGTTACTCGTATACTATCGAACAGTAGCTCACGACTTAGATGGACAGGGACAATCCATCGGTACGTCGTAGTGTGACTGGTAGATAGTCGGTCTTGACTATCATGTTACACTCGTACACTTGGTGTATTGAGCAGGACCACGGGAGGGCGTTCGATTTATACTAATCGCAGTAATCGAACTAGACCTCAGATATTACGGATATACGAATTCTTAATCCCTATATAATTATAGGTGCGTGTGTCCAATTCTCGGTTTTTTGACTTGCTAGTGAGTGAGACTAATTGATTAGTCAATATTCTCGGTAAATTGGGAATCGGAATTGTACACACGGCATGCTATAGATTATAGACAGGAAACCGTGTCCCATTTATTGGGTTGATGATGTCCCCGAGATGAGCTCATAAAGTTTATCATGTAAACCCTGCAGGTGGATTCGTTCCACATGATAATAAGGATGAGTGGTACTAGTCTCGGATAATAAGAAACGAATTAATTTAATTATTAGTAATTAAATAAATTCGTGGACGTTCGATATCTTAAACACGGGGAAAGTCATATATGTAATTTCGGCGGAAATATTATTGGTAAAATAATATGGATTAATTAATTGGGAATTCAATTATAATTTTATAGTGGAATTAATTATAATTAAAATTGGATTTAATTAAAGGTTTTCTCTTAAGGACACCGGTTTAATTAAATTGCAATTTAGCCTAATTAATTAATTAACCTAAGGTCCCTAGTGTGGCCTTGACGCTACCGTCGTGGAGTAGCGCAAAATAATATTTATAAACCTAAACTATTTACTAGCACAAGTACTAGTAGCAAGTATAGGGTCGATCCCACGAGGAGGCGATTTAGCTTATAGTTTTCCCGGCTTTGAATGCTCAATTGGGTTGTCACGTTTGAAAAGGTTTTGTTTTGGAGAGCAGTTGGGCCCTGCCGAACCGTGGTCACCGTGTTTACTTGACTGAAAAATGACTTAAACAAAAATAAAACTAGCATGCAACCTAATTAAATGATTGAGCAATTAACAGACTCGACTAAGCAGATAAGATGAAACAAATAAAAACTAAAGTATCCAGGCATCGACTCCCCTGACTTCCCCCTTGACCTATGTGCTGCCGATCATCGGTACGTATATCATTTTGCTAACAGTTTTGTCTTCCAGTTATAGATCCCAAGTATTAACATCCCTATGATGTCACGCATATTAATACCCCGAACCCTTATTCGCTCTTATGTTTAAGTCTAGCCAGATCTCTCTCGACAGGTCTCCTGACGTTGACCAATTCGACACTATGTGACCGCATGAGTCTAAGTTGGTCAAGTCGCCTTCATCCTCCAAGCAAACCCGGAATGGCCAATAGCATGCCTGGACAGACCCAAGTCATACGACCACATCTCCAGCAACATGTTGTACTTCGCGGACGCCCAGTCTCCCGGTCGCGTTGATCCACGTACTCCTGTGTTAGGCAAGTCGGGGTTCCCACTGGTCACTGTAGGATTGCCCAAGTCCCTAACATGCTTAAGTTACTACCCTGTTGAATCGGGAACAAAACTCAGCTAGTTGCTGTCATCAATAAGCCTCCCGGCACGATCACGTCTCAGGGTTGGTCAGGTTCTGCCTTTGCCCAGATACGAACTGTTTAGCTACTTGACATTATTAAAACAGAAAATAAAACAACGAGATTACGACGAACTATATTATGCATTAAAACTGGAAATTGTTCAAAGGGAAATAAAAGCAAAGTACGAAATTAAAAACATGAAAGCATAAAAGAAATTGTTTTTAGCCCGAGGGCTTAACAGAAAATAAACGCCGGCGAGTGGTGTTGCTCACGCGGCCGCCTTCTTCGTCACTGGTCAGGTAGGGTTCCGATCCGGATTGCTCGCTGCTCATACGTCGTCTTCTTCTTCGTCAGTCACTCCTTTATGTAGACGGGCTTT
This sequence comes from Euphrasia confusa, assembly GCA_954870475.1. Lineage (NCBI taxonomy): Eukaryota > Viridiplantae > Streptophyta > Magnoliopsida > Lamiales > Orobanchaceae > Euphrasia > Euphrasia confusa. The sequence continues at coordinate 27,960,872 of OX940968.1, read as the reverse complement.
AGTTGATGGGAGACGTGTGGGGGAATACCTCTAGGGTTGGACGAGAGTCCTTCTTTATCCTTGTCTCTGAATCTGGTCATCTTTGAAGAGTCCAAGATTTTCAGGATTCTGGGTACACCGAATGCCCAACGTTCCGCCTCCGTCAATGTTAGCGCTTGCCCATGTATTTCCTTCTCTGACTGACTGAGGTAGCGGACCATGTGCGGTACTTGATCGAGCTCAAGTCTTGCTCCACCTGCTGACGTCCTGGTTGCTTGCTCAACTCTGCTGGACCCTTTTCGTCAGTCTAGCTTGCTCAACTAGTGCTCTTGACCATGGAAGGTGATTTCCTTGCCTCTTTCACACAGTGCGCTCCTCTTTTCACTCCTTTACCTGCCCACCTGCAAAACTTGCCCAAGTACCCAAACGTGCCCTCCCAGACACAAACAAAGTAAAAACAAACTAAAAAGACTCGATATACTCGACTCTAAAAACCTAAAAATGAGCCAAAAAATATGGCTCATCAGGCCTATTTAAACCCCTCCCCCTCTCTTCTCTAGACCTAACTTACGCAGCTTTTATTTTTCTTCACTTAAGAAAATAAACCGTGAGAAAAAGTTTGAGAGAGAAGAAGAAGAGGAGACTTCCGGTGGATCGTTGCCCACACAACGTCTGGAGTCGAGGGCTAGGATACACACTAGAAGATCAGAGGTGTTCCCCTATTCGGCTTCTCCGAATCACGCATCAAAGGTAAAGAATCGAAAACCCTATTCCGCATCTCTTTCGATTCTTCTCGTACGTAATAATACAACGGACCATTGATTGGTAATCGGGGGTCAAGGTATATTTTCTCCGGCTTCTGGGCGGTTGAGGACCGCCGGATCGGTGGCCGGACGGAGAAAAACGGATCGGAAATAGCCCGGAACAGCAGCATCGCGCTGCTGTTCGGACCAGGCAAGCGCCCGCCTGGGTGGCAGGCGCCCGCTCGCGCTGGGTCGCGAGCGACCGCTCGGGCAGCAAGCACCCGCTTGCGCGGGTGCGCGAGCGCCCGCCTGGGCGGCAGGCGGTCGCCTGCTCCCGGCAGATTGTGAGCCGCGGCCTTGGCTGCGGCGGACGCGCGATCTGATGGGCGGGTGGCCATGGCTGTTCGGAGGTGACCTCCAGGAGTTGATTGGGGACGTCCGGATGTTCGAGAGTTCGAACGGATGTGTCCCGGATAGTCGATTTCCAACAGTGAATGAAGTGAATGATCCAACTGGAGAAGTGGGAGCTTCCACTGCAACTGCTGTGAATGAAGTGAATGCCAATGCTCCCTCTGCTGTGAATGATCCCTCTGCTGTGAATGATCCAACTGTTGGAAGCTTTTTTGATGATATTATGGTTGAAACTCAAGAAAGTGCTATCTCCATTCCACCTCAAAATCTTGAACACCAGGGAGATAATGAAGAAGCCACTAGGAAGAAAATGATGGTTAGTGAGTTTAATGAATGATTAATGAATTTGATTTTAAAAAACTGATGTGCATTGTTTATCTATGGCAGATTAGAAGAAATTCAGAACATAGTGGGAGTGGAAATGTTCCACATGAAAAAGTGCGTTTGACTAAAAGCATGTGGATAAAAGCTAGAGCAGATAGAGCACTTGAATTATCTGGTAGAGGAAGCAATGTTGCAAAGGTAAAATTAATCGCATTTTCATTACAGAGGGTTGATTGACTGATTTTCATTGTAATTTCTTGATTTTCATTTTAATTTTTTTGTCAGGTTCCTTCTAGAGGGTTGATTGATGAAGATAATTCTCATTTTGATGAGCTTTTAAGTCAATCTAACAATAACTTTGATGGTACATGGAAACCAATGTCAGATGCTACTACACTAACTGGACCTACACCATGGGAACAACTTCACATGGACAAGCCAGCTCAACCTCAAGTTCTGTCATCTGGACCAGCCATGTCATTCTAAAGTGGTGGACTCAGACCTATGTTTAGCACACAAACAAGAAGCATGGCTAAAAAGATTTCTATCACTGCAAAGGGCAAAGAAGTGGCAAAGTAATTTGTGATGTTAATGTGTTGGTTTTGGTCATTTAGTGTCTGATGAAACTTATGTATTTGGTTGATGTTTTGGTAAATGTATGGATGCTTGTGACTGCACCTACATTTTGGTTTATGACCTTTTGTTTGTTTGGATTATGAATTATGGATTTAGGATTCTGGATTATGGATTATTGCAGCAGGATTACATGTTTTATAATTTCATTGCTCTTATGCACTTTTTGTTTATGACCTTTTTATTGCTTTTATAATTTCATTGTTACATGTTTTTATATTAATCGCATTGCTCTGTTATAGGTTTTTGTTCAGAAATATCCAAATAAAAAAAGCCCCAATTATGAAATTAGGGTTCTACTCCAGAAATTCAGAAATTCAGAAATTAAAAATCCTCAATTATGAAATTAGGGTTCTACTCCAGAAATTCAGAAATTAAAAAGCCCCAATTATGAAATTAGGGTTACATTACAGAAATTCATAAATTAAAAAAGCCCCAATTATGAAATTAGGGTTACATTACAGAAATTTAAAAAATTCGAAAAGCCCCAAATTTGAAATTAGGGTTACATTTCTGATTACTTCAATACAATAATCGCAAACACAATTAACAGAATTAAATCCGACATGTATTGAACTGAAGTTGCAATCTTCTTTAACTCCTTCATCGACTTCGATTCTGTCGGGTTGCTGTTATAGGAGAATGTAGGTACCGATATACCGATCCGATCGATATACCGTGTGTGCGGAAACGTGTAAAGCAATAGATCTACTATGCCATGATCTTAGTGCACACTTAAATGTGTATAAGAACACATATAAACATATATATATACACATCCAATATATATATATATAAGGTTCAACAATTACTTACTTGTTGTGATCGTTGATTTCGGTTAAGGTGGTGTTGAGTCGATTGAACCACCTTAATAGATCAGCAACTCAAAGATCTCCTTGTGAATGAACTCTTCACTCCTTTGGATCGTCCGGATGTTGAAGCCGCACAAATGGCCCGGCCTCTACGTGTTGCACACGAACCCGGATGATGAATTGCTTGCTTGATCAAGTTGATTCTCCAAGAACAACCTCTTTTCTCTCTTTCTCTTGTGAATTTCGTGGGTGGTCTTAGTGTGTGATGAAAATCTGATTTTCATCCATATAATAGCCTCATTATACATGCCATAACTGATGGAGTAGTATACTTAATGTCTAGATTTGAGTATTCTGAACTCTGTATGCACTTTCATTTACCTATTTATAATGAACATTCATTTGCTTTTAATTATTGTTAATTAAATATATGCAAATCATAGTCCTGGATTTTATACGTTTTAGTTAGTATGGTGCAAGCATGGGCGCACAGAAGATCATACTATCAGTTACTCGTATTTAATCGAACAGTTGCTCACGACCTAGATGGACACGGACCAATCCATCGGTATAGTCGTTGTGTGAGGGAGAAAATAATTTATCTTAATTATTTTATCACACTTGTACACTTGGTGTATTGAGCGGATCGATTGAGACTCATCAATTAGGATTGCTCGGCGATAATTGATTTGAGACTCAGTGTATTTTATTCTTAATCCTTGATACAATTGCGGGTGTGTATATTTAATATATGTGACTTTGATTTTCCAAAGGAATTTACCGATTTAATTATTGGGTCAATTACCGGTTGAGTTGGGTCACTATATTTTATATATGGCATGCCGTGAATTATTGACAGGACAGTGTATCCCGGAAGGGTTGATAATATCCCCGAGATGAGCTCATAAGGATTTATTATGTAAACCTCGCGAGTGGATTTATTTCCGCATAATAAATAAGGTTGAGTGGTACTAGTCTCGGATAAAAGAGATGAATAAATTTATTAAGCAATAAATAAATTTTATTCATGGATATTTATATCTTAAATACACGGAAT